>OV050031.1:229094193-229694193 GCA_920105625.2 Clusia tigrina
TACTAGTGGAAATCAATATATATGTGAAGAGAGAGCGAGGGATCGAATAGAATGCAGATAATTCAGAGGCGACCCACAAACTATGCTTGCAATGTAAATAAATAAGTCTTGCGTGAATTGCTTTCACTTTTAAGCAACTGAAATGATTTTACAGTAGAATGAGCATCAATGCCTGAGTGCTTGGAGACCTCCCTTTTCGGCGGTTCCTCGGCCTACCCCACTTCTAACCGAAATGGCATTGGATTTGTCATCGACGGGATTAGACAACTTTAAAAATGTCCCATCTGAATGCGCAGCAGAAGTCCTCCCGAACACCAACAACAATTAAAATAAACGAATGCATGGCAGCCAATTTCCCAGAATTACCAGGATACAAAGTTTGTTTGTGTGGAAAAGCACAAAATTATTATATTTTTCATCCAGAAAAGCAAAACAACTCGGCAGCAACAGCATCGCTCGGCTCTCGAGAAGCGTTAGAGCAGATGTTGTTGCTGCTGTTGCAGTTGTTGTTGTTGAAGTGTTGTTACTTTCAAGTTGAAAAGCCAATAAAATGGTGTGTGCGGACAGCTCCACACATATTTTGCTGCACAAGCAACAACAACAACAACAACAACAACAACAGTAATTAGTGTGTAGCGATAGTAACTGACAACCAATTAAAGCAGAGCGCCGTTGCAGGTAGTCCGTGCGTGCAACAACAAAACAAATGCAAAAATTTCGTATTTTTTGCTATTATTTCCTTTTATATAAATTCACAAAATTTGTTTGAAATATTGGCAAGTTTGTTGCTGAAACAGTTTAGCTGCAGAATTTTGTTGTATGTTGCTAGTGTGCAAATCCGTTGCAACTGCAACGGAGAGAAATCAGCCAACAAAAGTGAACAGAAGTGGAGTGGATTTTCAAATTTGTAATACTACAAAAATTTCATTTAAATTCATAAACAGAGGAAAACAACAACAACAACAACAACAGCAACAACAACAACAACAACAGCGTCCACAGCAACTGCACGAAGCAATAATAACAAAGTTTCACTATTTACGGGCGGTTGAAAAGTGCTGCGCTGCGCTGCGTTGCTTACTGTTTTGATGAGCAGTCGGCCACAATGCAACACGCACACACACGCACTAACACGTTCTCTCTACACACACACACGCACATACACGCACACTTATACACACCAGCACACGGTTAGTTTTACTCACCTAATACTATCGCAATTAATGCGAGACCATCTCGTTGTATGATGAAAACGTGAAAGTTTATGGCCCACAATTGGAAAAGTTTTGTACGTAATTAAAAGTTCCAAAATCGCTTCCAAGCAAGTGCTTTTAATTTGAAACTGCTCCTGCTGGTCGACCATATTCTCATCATAAACTTTATTGATTAGCAGCAGGAATGTCATAAAGTACTCCTCGAATTGTTGCCGCGTTGTAAAGCCAAAAATTGATAATCTGCAATGATGAAGCATAAAACGTTATTAATTAAATGCTGAGTATGAGCGGGAGATTGAGATGACAGCGAGGATTTCGAGAATAGCGAGGATAGCGAGAAGAGAAGTTGGTATTGAAGTATGGAATATTGAGTGTGTCTGTGGTAATTTTCGTCTGGTTAAAGTTTTCATTTCAAAATGTGGATGACGCGAAACTCGTTGGTCGAAAAAATAAAATGCGTACTCAAAGTGATCCCTATCGGGTCTTATGAGAATCTTCAGAACCCACAAATTAAAAATGATTCCGTGTTCCTAGAGCAGTCGCACATTGGCCATGTCGTGGAAAGGGCGAAAACAGAATTTCAGCCTCTAAACAGTCCTTAGTCGTCGCTACTCCGCGTGAAGCTCAATGAGCCTCCGCCTGGCATATCGGGCAATTATTGCTTCGTGAGGACATTGAAGATTGAAAAAAGCAGCGCAATAAAGCAAAGTTAACAATTTGTGAAGCGGAGCAGCACAATCAGTTCGGTTCAGTCCCAAAATAATAACGGAATACCAAATTTTGGGAGTCCATCTAAGGAGTACACAAGTATAGAGAAATAAGCCGTAGAAGAGCAGCGTTTCTCGAGTGTAATTACCCAACACTTCCCTGAAGCGAACGTCTCTATTGGCTTGGTTTAAGGATATAGCAAAGGTACTCGTAATGGGACAAATAATTTCAAAGCCCCAGAACATAATCCTGAGACTATTTACATTTGATGCTGGAAATCTAAAATTACAATTTCATTAACATTAATTTGAATTATGTAAATGAGAGCAGGATTTTCCAGGGTGCAAAGACAGCAAACAAGAGTAAAACTTGCCTCATACTCAGTCTCAAGTGAATATGTCTCCTTGAGCTGCACTTTGTAGAGACAAACAACGAAGGGCATTGGCTAATTTAGGTCAACATGAAAGCCAAGTGGGGACCCATCAGCAGCACACACAAAAATGCCGTAGGACACAAGTAACACAAAAGGATTACAGGATATTACCGCAACAAGAGCAGCACATGCATGTGGCACGGACTAAACTGCAAAAAGCCAGCAGCAAGCATAACTCCTGTGCTGACAGAGAAATTTCGATTATTTCGTCTTTTTATTAATTAAAGTATTTGCATTCCATTCAAGAGGAAATGGCGTACACACGCATGCAAACATTCAAGAATGTCCACTAACACTATTTAAGATTTTTAACACAAACAATAAACAGCAAAAGTAACAACAACAGCAACAACACTGCGTGCAGGCAGTGAAGATTTATGATCCCACCGTCACAAGCTCTAAGCAGGCAACAATAACAGGAGGGAGCAACAGCAACAGCAACATAATAAACACACTCATCGTCTGTGCTGGCAGCACCGTTGCACACAATGTAACACAATGTGTCCGTGTGGCATGTCAACAACACATGCATGCATGCATATCGCAGCAACCACCCTGCCCCCTCTGAAAATGTTGCATGTTGCTCATATCGTGTTCAGTTGCAGCACAAACATTGCAGCAGGCGCAACCGCAACAAGCAATCAAATCAACTGGCTTCAGCGGTCGTCAACACTTTGTCAACGGCAGCGCTCTGCGAGCCGAGATCGCAAGAGCGAGGACAACATTCCCAGAAGCAATATGAGACTTCTCATGGTGGTGCGCCTGTGGGCGTATGCAGCTCAAGCCACTTGTGGTGACTTGATTAAGAAAATTTGTTTTCCTATTTGCAAATTGCCGGCATAGCTACTACGAGCACTGTGAAGGCCGAAACGAGGAGCCGCACCCCACACACGAAGCAAGCTTAAAACCACAAAAGAACCTGCGACATCGATTTTGTTCATTTGAAAAGAGCATCTGTGGATCAGCTAATGTGGTCACACAGTCAGGAGCAATACGACAGGGACTCTGAGGGAGGGTGCAATCAAACGTGGAAAGATTGCATGTCAGCGTCAATCAATTCCATCTGCACTAAACACACCCGACCTTTCATCACCATGTGCTACTTGCGCATACCAAATGCCTTGAAGTCCTGATGCACCCGGACCAAATGTAGTTGGTTTATAACGAGCAAAAGACCCGAGACGAGCGAGATGCTTTCAGTATTCAGTGCTCAGATTTTGAAGGCCACCTCAACAAATCGGCTAAGCAGTGAATACTTTACAAAGCCAGGCAAGATCCTCTCAACTTAGTAAAGTAGAGAAAAGCATGGAATGTTCTAAGTGGTGATCTCGGCAGCAAATGCTCGAACAGAAATTATTTCGTTTCTATGAGAGAATTGCTCAAGAGAACTTGGAGCATCTTGAAATAAGGCAACGCTTCAATACTAGAAATCACCATAAAATATGACGCAGTTTTTGCTGCTGCTACCACTGCTGCTGCTACTACTGCTGCTGCTGCAACTTATGAGCTGCATACACCATAGAAAACGACAGGAGTGCAGCAGGAGCAGCTGCTGCAAAACATCAAAACCGCATCATCACATATGAACCCACAAACAAGCTCAAATCCGCAAGGAGCAGAGCACCAGCAGCAAACCCACAAACCCATCAACTACAAAAACAGCATTAGAAGAGCAGTGCCCAGGATGCATCTTTGGGAGATGGCTCAGTGTAAGTGAGACATCAATGCGTAACCAGCCGCACTGCAAAAAAGTCGCTCACTTGGGGAGACGCAGCATAATAAAAAAATCATATGCAGCAAAGTGTTGTGGCTGCTGTATCTGCTGCGAGGGCATGGCTCACCCCACCCCGGGTGATGCGGCTTCAAAGTGCTGTTGTTTTGCTAATAGCACTGCGTGCAGTTGCTGCCCCCGTAAACGAACATTATTCCATCATCATCTGCATCATCTTCATCATCTTCATCATCATCAACATCATCAACATCATTGTCCTCATTGTAATCAGCAGCAGATTTGCCAGAGCCCCAAAAGGAGTGCTGCTGCTTCATGCACTTGTGCTTCAGGGATTTTACAGCAAAGGGGTGCAGCGGCCGGAACTAGAGCTGCAGCGCTTGTCAGCTCCACCGAAAGTTTTGAATTTTGAGGAAGCGGCAATTGTGGAAGAGTGAGTCCTGTGTGTGGGTTTATGGCAGTGCGTGGCGTAATGGTGTCACTTTGTGTTTTCAAGCATTATTCCAACATTGTCACACCACGCAGAGCCTTTGAGGTACTTTGCGCTGAGCTCGACAGCTTTGAAGCGCTGCTGCCGACGCGCCGCATTTCAGAGCATTGACGTTTGCATTTAATTAAACAGTGGAACTATTCACTCCAAACCCCCCGCGCCCCTCACTCACCTTCTGACGAATTTCCGCAGCACGTCCACATCGCTGAGGCAGTCCACCGGAATTATTGGCAATTTTCCACTTGTCACCGTTGTCGTTGTGGCTGCCGTTGATGCTGTGGAGCGCTTTATCGGTGACGTCTGATACGGGGACCCGCCGCCACCTGTTGCCGCTGCCCGGGCCGTCTGGTGGTCCCGCTGTTGTTGTTGCAGCTGTTCCCGAATGATTTCAAACGGGGTCACGGCGTATGCATACAACTGATTCGTTCGCAAAATCGCGATGCCAATCGACTCCAGAATGGTCTGCAAGATTTCCAATTTTATCATGCAGAAAGTGAAGAGCACATTCAATGAAAAGAAAGCATGAAACGAAACGAAACGAAAAGAGAAAGAAAATATTTTTATAAGCAAATTTCCTCAAAATGAAGAAATAAATGAAGCAAAGGATTGCAAGGGAGGCAGAAGACAAAATGTCTGCTCAAATGAGATTTGAGTTTCCTTTCGAGGAACTCCCAAGCAAATTAAATTGCAGAAAAACGGTCCAAATAAATATAAACAAGAAAGGAAAACTTGTCAATTCCAATGCTTACCAACGGCACTTGAGCGCCCTCCAAATTAATGCCCTCAAAATCTCCGGCCGCCCCACCAGTCGCTCCGTCTCGCATAGCCCCACTGGCACTGGCGCCTGCCCCACTGCCAGCCGAACTCCTCACTCCGCCCCCACCCGCCGCGCCATTGATGTAGCCCGTTGACAATATGCCGGGCGTAGCATCGACATCAATTTTCGTTTCAATCAATTTTGCTATGAAAATAGCTTTCGGTGCATATGCGAGCTGCAACGCGGCTGCATCAACATCGGCATCAGCGTCAGCATGGGCAGCGGCAGCGGCATCAGCAGCAGCAGTAACAGCCTCGTCGATATTCCAGCAGTTCACGCCGCCCAAGGCACTTTGCAAAGTCGCTGTCTCCGCCGCTTCGGTCCTCGTTTGCATTTTGTAGCTTTTGTAGAAAATTGTGTTCTGCATTGATTTCGTTGCCAGAAAAACCAACACATCCAGCACTTGGCACAGCAGGGCGCTGCGTTGCTTTACTGTCAAGACAGCGCAGGTGGAGTCGCCGCCTCCCACCTGCAGCGCCGGATTTTCCGTCTGATTGAGTTCATTCCAAATCAGTTTCTGCTGCAGCAACACCTCAACGCAGCGGAGCAACGCGCAAACGGTGCTCAGCTGCCTCGCCTCATTCAGCAACCCCTTTATGCGTCGACAACACCAACCCAGGAAGCTTAACAGTGCGGCGATGTGGTCCGACCGCAGCAAATGTTCGCGCAGAAATTTTTGAATGAATTTCGATTCGATGTAAATGAGCGCCACTCCCTCAATTTGCTTGATGCTCTCCATTAGCGCAATTACGGAGGTAGACAAATACAGCGCCGCTTCGGAACCTTCGTCGCTATTGGTATTGGCATCGAAGGCATCGGCAGCAGTATCAGTCGCAGCACTGATAGCGGCATTCGTGTCGACGACAACTGTTGCGCCTCTGTCAACAACAATCGCACCGATACGTGACATTAGCACGGCGCAGGCCACTTTTGCTAATGGATTCGGCTGCATGTAGTGTATGTGCGGATTATGCTGTATACAATTATTGCGAAACGTTGTCAGCATCGCCTGCAGTGAGCTGGCAATTGCATGCCGCAGCACTCGTTGCACATCGAAGGCGCCACTGCTGAATATTTTGTGCAGCTTATTTTCCGATTGTATCTCGAGCAGGATTTTCGTCAGTTGCTGCGGGTCGTAATAGGGCTGTGCCGAGAATTTAATTAACTGTAATGGAAAGGAAATGGAAATGTAAATGGGAATGGAAACGGCTGCTGGGCACGGGCGTGAGCATGCATACACAGCCAGAAAAACAACAGAACAAAAGAAAAACTATGTGTCAATTGACATTTGAATAAAGCGCGTTTAAGGGAATAAAATGGCGTCGATACAGGAGGGAGGCAGAACTTGTACGTGAGCCCCCGTGCAGTTGTGGGAGTTCCTACGTGAGCCATGGAAAGAAACTAACATTGCTTAGCAGACGGACCGAATGGAAATGCACGTAGGAGTAGTCACCAGTGCTTCAAGTGGACGCTGAACTGAGTGCATGTACTCTAAAACAAAGGAGGCAATTCCTTTTCCAAATTTCAACACCGTCACATCAACTCATGCTAAACATTTCTTTGACTCATGTTTTGCACACTTCTGGAGAGTCATTTTGTTTTACCTCATGACTGCCCTCGAGACAGCAGAACGATATACGAGTATACAAAATTGGGGTTTGGCCGCGAGCAGAACGCGACGTAACTATTTTGTGAAGCAGCGACACAAATGCATCTTCTGTTTCCGGGCATTTCAGCCAATATCAACGATCGTCCTGCGTAATGCCAATTATATTACGGCCAATTGGACAGCTCATAAATAATTCCATAGCGAATTGCTGAGTTGTCTTTGGGGTGGACTCACCTGGGCGAACAACCACTTCTCATCAATTATGCGCGCTTCCAGTGGCGGATTCACTCTAGTTGGATGCAAATTCTCCAACTCGTTAAGGCTGCAAAGAAATATTAAAAACACAAATCAAAGGAGTCCACTTTGGCAAACTTACAGCAGAAATTGCAGCTGCCCCGACGAGCAATCCTTTTCCGTCTCCGTCTCTGCGTCCGCGCCAGCCGCTGCTACTTGTTCCTCGGCCAGGTGTATGAAACAGTCGTAGACGGCATCGCTGTCGTGCGTTGTACTGGCGATGAGTCGCCGCGCCAAGCGCTCCAACTGTAGTTGTAGCAGACGTTGGTGCGCGTGCAGTTGGTGCAGCACCGAAAGCAGTTGCAGAAACTTCGCAGTACACTGATTGCTGCAGCGACGATTCCTGGCGGCGTTGCAGCAAACACGCAAAATCAAACGCAGGAGCGAACGTATCGAATGCTGGGATGACGTGGGGTACGAAATGATGCGATGCGATGCGATGCGTTGCGCACAAAGGAAAGAGAAACAATTCGGATTTAAATTAAATTATGGCAAAGTGAATGCGAAGTTGCAGCGCAACACAAACACAAACACAAACAGAAAAGCGAACTCGCACCAACCTTGTTGAGCGCTCCGACATGCTGCAGCAGGGCACTCTGCAGTAATGAGCAGAACTCCTCGTCCACTTCGCACAAATTGCAAACGAATGCAAAATGCTCCGCAATTAAAAAATTCAGAAACGCTGCGTCGACGTTGAACAATTGCCGCACTTGTTGCAAATTCCAGTCCATGGGATTTGGCTGCAGGAAATTAGAGCAAACATTTTAAAAGAATGTTGAAAAAGCGCACTCGCAGAGTTGGAGTGCGGCCGCGCTGTGTGGCTGGGGCTGCGCCTGGGGAAGGGGGCACTGGTCAGCAAATTATGCCTAAAAGCACAGCATCACAACTCTGGCGTAATGAGCGGTGCCGCGCTGTGCTGTGCTGAGCTGTGCTGGCGGTGTGGGCCGTTGGAGAAGTACTTAAAGTGCAGTTTGTGCTTAATTAAAATAGTTTCCACTGATCATAAATTAGAAAAATAATTTTCAAGTGATAAAATAAAAAGAATCCTTTTTTGTAAGCGCTTTTAGAACAGCCTTAAAGACCACAGAGGGTGAAGGTTGTTCATGTTTATAGCAAGTCTCCATTTGTATATTTGTTTGCCTCATAAACATGGTCTTCCCCGCGCCTATACGACTGTTAGCTGCCCTCTGTTGTGTAGTGGTAAGCATGCTAGACTCACACTCAGAGGGTAGCAGGTACAAATCCTGCCCCGAGTGTGCTTCTTTCTAAAAAAACGTTTACTCTTCGAAGGCGTACGTAGCTAGTACTCCCCAACCTACTGCAGTTATAATTAATTATGGTGTGAGATATAATAATAAATATACGACTATTCAATATTCAAATGACGCACTGTCTCAGTTGTGGATAAGTAGTTGCATACTGGTCGCTCTAGATAGGAAACATCCTGTGGCAGTTTAGGACTTGTCCCTGTTCTACGGTGTTAAAGTTAAGCTCGTATGTATGCAGATAGTGATATAAAGTCATCAATTTAGTTCGAAGGATCCTTTAATAATTCTCACTCATTATTAACGATACTTTAATGAAGTTCTTTACATGTGCACCTCAATTAAAATGATTCTCAACAACACCAGAAAAAGCTGAAGTCAATCCGACTGCCACGCCATCCAAATGAGCTCCTTTCAACTCTCGCTCACAATTAGGGAACATGAAAAAGTTTCTATTTATCATTTGAATTGCCAAACTAAGTTGTCAAAGCAGAGCAAACCATAAAAGCCAAATGTTTACACGCTTTAGTACATTTGGAATAAACGTACGTACTCCTCCGTCTCTGTCTCTCCGGACCCTAATACCACATAACCACGGGACCACACCCACACCCACACCCACACATATCCCAATCCCTCTTCGTGTCAGCTCACATAGCAAAACCACAAAATTACGACTTTTGCATAAAAGCGCTTAAAACAAATTTTAAATCAGCCGTCACCCCCAGAACACCGCCCCCTCACCCACGTTACGGTGCAAATTTAACTAATGTGCCACTTACGTTGCGCAGACAAACTTTACGCAAAACTGTCCTTTGCACGCTCCACTCAATGCCAACTGTTTGAGGCGTCTGTTGCAGCAGCACGAAAGGATCGAGCAATTTCATGGCCGACAGAAGTTTGAAGACTTCGAGCTGCAGTCGCAGGACGGCGTGCTCCGGCGCCCACTCTGCATCAGCAGCCAGGGCGGCAGTGGGCGTGTCACCTACGCCACCCATCATTAGCAAATTGTGATATTTGTGCAGGAACTCAGACTCGGCCAAGACCAGACGGAAAACCGACTGCAACGCGTCCTTGTGTCGTGAGCGGCAGCAAACGTCGTACAGCGCTCTAACGAACCGCACGGCCAGGCCACAGTACTCCTCGTCGCAGCGGACGCGGCGGCGGCGGCGGCCTGCGTCCGAGAGCCCAGTGAGGTCGGTGAGAAAGGCGAGGCAGGTTTCGAGTTTCTCGCACAGAACTTTCGCAAAATAGTTAATCTCACTTATCGTGCTGCTGGCGGAGAAGGGGGAGGCGCGCCTGGCCACAGCCTTTGCCGTTATAGAGGCGGCCAATGCTGCAGCTGCCGAAGATGTCGATGGTCCGTCGTGCAGCCAGTGTGCAGTGCCTGGGTTGACCTGCTGCTGAGCCGCATACTGCTCCCTCTCCTTCTGCTGCGCTGCCTGCAGGAGCTCGTCGACGGCGTTCGGATGATTTTTCAAATAAAGTTTTATGTGATTTACTAAATAAATTTCCTCGGTTTTCAGGATTACATTTGCCAGTATAATCGTTGCATACGATAAATCACTGAAGTTTGCCACATCCTTTTTGTCGCAGTTGTTGATGTTGATATGCAGCACAAAAAGTTGCAGACATGGAAGAAATTAAAAACGACGCAGAAAAAGGAACAACTTAAATTAGACTATAAAAGATAAGAGGGCAATAAAGTGTGAAACTTTGCATAAGTCGGGCCAACAAAGTGGGCGGGAATGGTGTGGAGCACGTATTTTGTCACAGTAATTAGAAGCCACTGCTGAATGCGTGCTTGGCAAGGATACGAATACTCGTCGTGACTTGTAATTTTCTAGCAAAATAGTTTAAATGAAGTCTTTAATTGGGAATTTGACCTTCAGACCACTCCATAGTGCGGAATGCTATTATAAGAACCTGTGAAAAAAGATACCAATAACAACAAAAATGATCTGTGTTGTGGTGAAGTGTGGCCTGGGGCTAAGGATTATATGCGAAAACGGAACTGAGACGAGTTACTAATTCCGCTCTGAATATTCTCTCCTGTTTAAGTCCACTCTGAACTAATCGCAGCGTAGTCCGCTTGTTGACTCTTTCTGTGCTTTTGTAATTGAACGAAGTACCAACAAATTAAAAATTTACTGGAAGTAATTAAGAGGAGCCGGTAAATAAATTGCCAACTTAATGCAGTCGATAAACTGAGTCCGAGCAGTTGTGCAGAAGCCAATCAGCAGGAGCAAATAAACAGGACGAGCACTTAAAGCTGGGAAATTATTATGGCATTCGATGTGACAATAAAAGAGCTTAACGTAGCAGAGCCGTCCTTGGAGCAAGGAGGATTTACTAATTCTCTTTGCATGGAGGTGAGCATGGGAGTTGTGAGAGAGCATAAACATGCATTAAAAAATGCAATAGCACGTAAAGTTACGCATACCCCGTTATTGGAAACTTTAAACAAACAGGGCAGTAAGTGAATAGAAGGCATGGTAAAGGACTCCGAACAGATGCAGCAAGGAAATAGTAAAAAGGAACACCGACGGGATAATGATTAACTCAGCGCTTACAATTAAAATCACGATTCAAGGAGAGCTGTGTTATTCTTGAATCATCCAGTCTTGCTGAGCGAATGAATAATCGAAATGAGCCTTGTGAGCGGTTACGATGTACAGTGCATGAAGTGCTCTTAGCAGTGGGGTAGGCCGGAGAACCGTCAAAAAAGGAGGTCTCCAAGCACTCAGGAATTGATGCCCCTTGCACAGCGAATCAGTGAACTGAGCCATGCGAGCGGCTACGATATAAAATGAATGTGCTCATTGGCGATGTTGCACTAGTGCGGCACATGATCTTTGAGGAAGTAGCAAAGCGTTTTAATCGTACCGTTCCAATCGTACTGTTTACTCTGTGTCTCTCTTCCTGAGTCTTCAATAGTTGACAGGAAAGAATTAAAGCAGAGACGATGTGTGTTGAACGGAAGTCAAGTCACAGTTCCAGCATGCCGAAATGAACTGGTTTGGCCGCCCCAAATTGGAGTAACTGAGGGAAACTGAGCAATGTGAATCTCAGGTAACATTTGCGGCGAATATGACTAGTTCTAAGATCGTGTCTGGACACCCTCAAATCGAATTGAAAGTGCCCGCGTTGTTATTAATTGACTTGATCCTGAAGAATAGATGTTAGAACACTTACATGCAGTCACTTCTGTTTATGAATAATTAACGCCTTAAGAGCCTTTTCGGCAGTGTCACGTTGCGTTTAGGACTGCGGCCTTTTCAGACATAATTAAACGACTCACAACGCTGCTCATTTAGTTGAAAGCAAATGGACTGGCAGCGCCTTAGATGGGATTACCGAGATACGGCCTAAAAGCACGTATTTAAATAGAATAAAAGGAGCACTTAAATAATTTAATAAGCCACGCTAAGTAAGGCGATGGTCAATGACGCACGCACGCAAGCACACAAGCACGCCGGAACGCAGTACCTGCTGCGAACTGCAAGGACGACAAATTCATGCGGCAGCTGTGTGTTTATGGCCCACATAAAAGCTGCAGCACTGCAAATAATAAAAACAATTAATGCCGCAGATTTAACCGCAGTGGCAGCAACAGTTTCGCTACAATGAAAACAGCGAAACGACCTGTTGATGTTGTTGCAGCAATTTCAGCGGCAAACATCCTGCGGCTCCCTGGAAATGCAAAAATCAGAAAATGGGAAATTGCTTTTGTCGCACTCGCGGCCCCCGGCGATAGCGCCTCGAAGGCAGCAAAGTGTACAAACACCGGTGGCAGTGCTGGGGATGAGCGCAAATAAGCAACAGTGTGGTGCAGAAAAACGGCGCGAGGTAATTTAAAGCGCCCCTTGGCGGTGCACGGAAATTTCCTGTGTTTCACTTAAAGAGGGTAAAAGCAAAATGCGGACTTACCTTTGTGATGAACAACTGCAGCAGCGCCAGGAACTCCTTGCTGTCGGCGAGCACATTTTTGCCGCTATTCTGGAAGATCGCATCCAGCACAAAGAAACTGGACCACTCACCTACGCGTAAGCGCTCCTCACACATGGCTCGGCAGACAATTGCATAAACGGTGTCCGCATCATCCGTCTGGAACAAGAAGCCACTCGACAGCTGACTCCTCATACCGCCTACACCGCCCACCTCTCCTGCAAACGCATCCAACTGCTGTGCGCTCCGCTCGTGCAATAACAGCAAGCCAAGCACTTGCTGAGACTCGGCCGCATCGATGAATTTCTCCAGCATGCCCAGCGCGACTTCCCGCTGTGTGTCCAGCTCGCGACGGTTCGCTATCAACGCCTCCGCAGCAGCGGTGGCCGCAGCTGCCTCCTCTGCTGCGCGGCGACGCTGCTGCATGGGTGTGGAGAGTGGCGATCGTGTGGTGGGGCTTTGAAAGGGTGCGCGCTGCTCGACAAGTGCAGTGCTACGCGTGTCGCTGGTATTGGGGGACATGAAGAATATTTCGTAGGCCAGGACCTTCAACGCTAGCACGGCATGCTCGCGTATCGCATTGTTGGCCAGCAAATTGTTGGCAATGCTGATGACTTTGGGAATCGTGATCAGCTTGCGGTCACTCTTCTGCGTCAACTGGACAAGGAGCTTTATCATTGGCGGTATGACGATGTGGCCATTTCTGAAATAGATATCGAAGGACGCAAGTATAAATGTATGTGAAAGTGCGTCTCTTCTCTTCTTTAAATCCTTTAAAGCGATTTCAATGTGACTCACAGAACCCACAGTGTCAATTAAGTAATCATTTACCCTATGGAAATATGCAAACATGCCACTCATTCATTCATTCATTCATTTTGTTTGCGTTTGTTGACAATGTGCCAGGACACAAGGACAATAATTACGCCGCACACAAGTCCATGTCAGACACGTATTAAATTGCAGTGGACACAACATTTTGACATCAGTGCACAAAATGTTGCAATTATATGTGAATACATGAATAATGCGCCACTATGCCAACAAACCCGAACGGACAGATTGGATAATGGCCATATTTCATGAAGAGGATAATAAGGATATGAAAAATATGAAAATTTGCAGCTATCAATTCAAATTAAAGTGCAAATTAAATGAAAGAAACACAAATTTAAGTGCACTAATTTGCTGCAATTTTGTGAAACCACAAAAACAGATGCTAACAAACAAGTATCGAAGGCGGCAGTCGGTTGAGGCCGGTTACAAAATACCCTACACCGGAGGAGAATGCCTCAAAACAGTTACTAAAGTAGCAGGCGAAGAAATGTAGCCACGAACTGGATTTATTTCGGAATGTTCCAGTATTGAAGACTTCATATTTCTATATATTTCTGCACATTGTGCGTGGTAACTAAGTTACCGCCAAGTTGCACATTACTTGACAGTTCCACTACTATATAGCTATTATGTCTTCTAAATCGTATAAAGCAGTGGTTCCCAAAGTGTGTTCCGCGGAACCCTGGGGTTCCACGAAAAAATTTAGGGGTTCCGTGTGACAAATTTTATTTCATTAAAAAAAAATAATAAGAATTTATTTTAGTTAATATATTGCATTTTTATTAATTATTTCTATGATGTATTGTTTTTTTTTAAGTTTTGTTTAATTCAATAAAATCTGAAATATTAAAATAATACTTGTTTCATTTAATATCTCATTACATTTTGAAAAGTCGTTGTTTAAAATATATTCAGGGTTCCGCGATCAGTGGAAAAAAAAATGGGGGTTCCACGACCAAAATAAGTTTGGGAACCACTGGTATAAATAACTCGTTTAGGTAGGTAGGTAGGTAGGGCAGCCGCATCACCAATAAGCCAGTGATGCCAGGTCAACCAGAGTAGTTACTATGCATGTAAACACAAAACTTAGGACTCTTGTTTTGCACAAGCAGCAGCTAGTGGAGGGCGTATATATGGGAGAAACCATAACGCACGTTGACAAGGGTAAGGTGTACGCTTGCGTACTCAACGCATCGGAAAAGGACTACCTGATGGAGGAGGATTTTAGGCCCAAGTTCACTAGTTATGATAATTTTAAGGAACCGAATTATAGATCGGTGAATCAGATTAAGCAGGTAGATATAAGAAAAAGAATGGAGAGGGTGCTAGAATCCTTGAAGTTAGACCCAAGCGTGAATTCAGAAGAGAAGGCATCAATAGAAGCCATTTGTGCGTCATTCCATGACATATTTTTGCTGGAAGGAGACCAGTTAACATATACACCAGAGGTAGAGCATGAAATACCTACTAGAGTGGATCAAGCACCAATTAACCAGAAACAGTACAGATTGCCGCAAGTTCACAAAGATGAGGTAAATAGGCAAGTGGAAGGGATGTTAAAAGATAACATAATTTCACCGAGTATCTCGCCTTGGAACTCACCTATAATTTTGGTACCAAAGAAGGGAGGTGCTCAGGGTCAGAAGAAGTGGAGAATGGTCGTCGATTTTAGGAAATTGAACGACGCCACTATCAAGCAGGTGTTCCCGATACCAAGGATAGAAGAAATTCTGGATCAATTGGGACACAGTAGATATTTTTCTACACTTGATTTAGCGAGTGGCTACCACCAAGTTCTGGTGGATACCCAAGATAAGCAGAAAACCGCGTTCATCACCGGTTTGGGGCATTATGAGTTTAATAGAATGCCGTTTGGATTAACAGGAGCACCGGCTACCTTCCAAAGGCTAATGAACCATGTGCTAACAGGCTTGCAAGGGTTAGATTGTTTTGTGTATCTGGATGATATTGTAATTTATGGGAAGAACTTGCAGCAGCATTTGCAACGCTTGTGCAAGGTGCTCCAGAAATGACGAGAACACAATTTGAAATTGAACACGGAGAAGTGTCAATTTTTGCGAAGAGAGGTGGTTTATTTAGGCCATCGTTGCTCAGAGGCAGGAGCACTGCCTGACCCGCAGAAGGTGGAATGCGTTAAAAATCTAGCGATTCCGAGAAACAGAAAGGAAGTGCAAGCATTCCTAGGACTAGTGAACTATTATAGAAAGTTCGTGGAAGGACTAGCCGGAATTGCGTTGCCGATTAATAAGTTGCTACGAAAAGAAGCAAAGTTCGAATGGACAGAGAGATGTCAGCAAGCATTCGAGAGGCTAAAAGAAATAATTAGCTCGCCACCAATTTTGGCGTACCCCGACTTTGAGCAAACTTTTTTGTTGACCACTGATGCTAGCAATGAAGCATTAGGGGCAGTATTGTCCGAAGGGGAAGTCGGGAATGACCGACCAATACCACCAGTTGGGCCCGTTGTGAGCCGCAGTTCCGAGGCATGGCTACGCTTCCCCCTCCAGATTGAACCACCCTGAGCCTTTTACAAAGCGAAGAAGGTTGTTAACACCTGCTAATGCACATATGACTTATGGGCGTGACCTCTCATAAGTTCAACTCTATGTCAGTACAGAGAAACGTCAAGTTGTTCATTAAAATGTTTCCACTCTTGAGGAAGAAAACTGATTATAACGATGCGTCTTCCACATTCCCTCGGGGGGGTTGCTAACAATATCTCACTATCATAATCTGTCGCATAAGCTAAGTTTGATGTATCATCTTCATTTACACACTCGTCACGCACTCTATAAACAAAACGAACTGTGTGAGGCAGTTTGGTTGTTGAACTCCACAACGGTTTCCCTCTGCCTCCCTAGTGGCGTCTGGAAATAGTAGCTTTCTAATGTCTGTGCACTTACCTGGCAATGCCACTCTCGATCAAGTCCAAGTTGCTTATAATTTGCTCAAATATAATATTCTTTGAGTCGAGGACACTGTAAGTGACGTTCAAGTCCAGCAGCTGGGAGAGCAATTCTATTATGGGTGCCTGCACTTTGGCATTTGATTTCATAAAAAGCTGCAAGTAAAAAAGGAGATTATAGCATGAGGATTAGGGGTGGCCTAATCCGTACTCGGTAGCTTCGGTGTTCAACTCACCGTCAGACAGTAAATGGTCAGCGGTTCAAAAAGTTTGATGTGCCTCGCACAGTCGTTCTCGCGCTCCGACCTCCAGAAATTTAAATTCAAGCCGCTCATAAATAATTCACCAAACTTGCGGTAGTCCTGCGCAGCCGATAAAGCGTCTCCATGGTTTCCTGCCGCCGCTGTTGCAATTAGAATGCGTCCATTGTGTTGCATAGTTGACGAAGTCATTGTCGGGGTCATCATCATTGTTGACAGCGGTGTTGTTGCTGCCGGTGCTGCCTTTGTGCTCGCTCTTGTTGTTGCTGCCGTTTTTGTTGTCATCGTCGTCGTTGCAGCATCCAAATTTATTGTCTGCGTCTGAGTCGAGGACATTGTTTCGTTGTCTTGTTGTACGCCACCACTGCCGCCACAACAACTGAATCGTCCTCTGCTCCTTGCGGCAAAATACGGCTGTATGAACGAGCTGTAATAGTCCTGCTGACGGTTGCCATAATTTTGGGCGAATAAGTATTTCAGCAGTTGCCGCAGACAAGCGATGCACTCGCCGGGGGCATAATTTATGAGTTTGGTCAAATACTGAAGAATTTCTTCAATTAATTTCAGAACAGCGTTTGTCGGAAAAACTGCATCCAGTGCACTGCCGCTCTTAGTGGGGGTGGCGACGCTGGACGCTGCCGTGGATGTGGGAGTGGGACCATGTGTCCGCAGCTCGATGCAAAGACTGAGTGTGTTCAGACAAGTCTTTAGCAGCGAAATTAATAAGCTGCCGGCCTCTTGATTTATGGTTATCTGATTGAAAGACACAAGTTTCAAAAAGTCTCCTCAAATTAAGGCGGCAAATAAGATAATGAATGAATACAAAGAGCCCTACACGCCAATGAGTTTGCTGACCCAATGATATATGACGAACTCTTCGGCCCAGTTCCGATTTAATTGTTCTAACTGTGAGGATTCTTACAGACACATGTGCCAATTCAATATGCAAACGTGTCTGTCGGTCTCGATAATGTGGCAATTGGGCCGTGATATGGTTTGCCATAGTTCATTGCACGTGAAGGAAAGTAAGGAAACACAAAATGTATGATGAACATTTGTGAAGAATGATGGAAAGATTTTCACCAAATCAAACAAAACTGAATCCGTAAGTGGCTCAAACAACTTCTGATCTGCAATATGACCCTGAGACATAAATTGAATGATATTGTGGACTGTGTCTAATTCCAAGGGCCAATTAACAATTCAAATTGATGCGTTCACAGAAAGTATTTGTATTTGTTTTCTGTAGAGAATTCCTGCAGAAGTTGGATAGCTTTGCTAATCTCTGCCGCGACACCACATTTGTCCCCTGTTCTTGAATAGTAACTCATGTTATTCTACTCAGATTAATATAAGAGAAACATTCAAAGCGCATTAGTATAAAATTTATGTAAATTTTTCGTTTTATGTTCCCTGCACGGACAATTTTAAGGAAAACTCTGAGATAATCATGAAAATTTAAGTACTAAAGAGCAAGCCAAAACATCCCCCAACTAATTGGGTTATGCCACTCCCTCTTGCTCCACATCAGATCCGTGGTAGCCCAATAGCCAATGTCTAAGTATGTCCTTTCCCTTGCCTGCCACACTGACCTATTACACATTTCCTTCCTTTCGCTGTTGTTGCTTAGGACAAACAGGACATTCTTTACCTTCAACTTTCTTTCTACATCTACAGCACCACCTTTTTATTCGTGTTCTACCACCGTCTTCGCCCTATTCCCCACCATCAAAGTACATTCAGTTGATGCGTGTTTTAAAGTTCGAAAAATAAAGCAAAACTCCCAAAGTATGCCACCGCTTGTGCACTTTTTACAATGGCTGCAAAAGACATTTTCCTGCTGACATTATTTGTAAATGGGCGTTCCTTGAGCATTAACTCACACGGTTAATGTGTAGTGCGACACCTTTTTACAACTCATTTCGAGTTTTTATTTCCAGAATGCGTTTGTGACGCCCGCCCCCAACTGCAGCATTAACTTTAATGCGGCGCAGGAGCAAGAGTAACCCACAGTTTTAGTGTCCGAGAACACGCCATAAAAATGTGAACTTACTTCAACTTAAACCCGCTGAAAATCACGAAACCCTCAGAAATCCCGCTCACACGTGCAGAACACGAAAAAATGCTGTTGAAACACCCACGACGATTCCGCAGTCCGTTGCAAATTCAGCGCAGCAGTTAATGGGGTGACAATTGTTTCATTATTTTAGAAAGTCTCCTCACTCGAATCTCCACATGCATATTTACATGACCATGTGCATGTGTGAGTGTGTGTGCATGTGTGTGAGTGTGCTGCCGCAGCAACTTACCTTGTAACTGTCATTAGCACTTCTTAAAATGCCGTAAAGTTTAATGTAAACGTAATCACTGCCGAAGTAGCCCAAGCTCTGCACAATGGCCAACTCTTTGGCGTTGGGGAAGAAGTCCGTTTTTTGCACTTTGGCGAATAGCAACGGTTTCTGCTTGGTGAACAGATGGTAGTAAATGTTGATGAGCTTCATCGTGTGCGTGAGCAGTTGGTCAAGCAGAGGCTGATGCTGCTGTACGTCGGACGAGATGAGCATGGAACCTGCAACCAAGAATATTAACGTTATTTTAATCTCTGTTTGGCATACTTACTCGACGTGAACTGATTTGCATTTTAAAATACGCAAATTGTTTACATTTGTAAATATAATTATAAATTACTATCATCGTTCTAAGTTATTATTTCGAATATTGTGCCATATTCCATATTATTATTGGATCGTGGAATCTTTTGAAATGATTGAGAGCGATTACTTGCTACCAACGCTATTGGAGTAATTGAGATATTCTTTGTCTGGGAAATAGTTTACAGCTACCATCCAATATTGAGTGGCTGATAAGCATAAGGTTAGGTTCATTAGGTACCCCTTTTGTTAGGGGTGCTGCACACAGTATCGAATAGTGAGCACCAACATTAGTAGGCCAGTAAGGGACGGGGTTACGTACGATCTGTTCCATCGTCCCTAGAAAGGTGAATTGTGATTATGATATAGAAGCTGCAGGACTAATGTCGAAAGCGGATTGGCGGTATAAACAGGGCGTAAGGTCCAAGTTTCGGTTGAGTGCTGTAATCAGTCAGAAATATGACTTGGAAATAACAGCGGAACTTGCTAAAGAAGACATAAGCCGTGTTCCATCATACTCGCTAATGGAAAACACACCCAAGACAATTCTCAATACTTGTAAAAACTAAATCCAAACAAATTTTCTATATGAAGAGATCTTGTTCTGTGCACAACCAGTCAAAAAACAAATTTGGCATCGGGGTGCGAAATCTTTAAATCAAACGAACGAGCTGATTCTGACTAAATTAAGCGACTTCGCTAAATCTTGTTGTTCTATTCCAAAATATGGGTTTCAAAAAAGCCACTTCAAGGGAGCAGAGATTGGTGAATCGATCTCAGCTATTTTCAACTACTCTTCAACTAAGTTACTGTATCTGAGACTTCTTACATCACAATATATAAATATATGCACTCAGGAAGCCATTTCGTACTTTTCCGAGCAGGAAACAAACCGAGGGAAATTTGGAGATGAAATGTCTAATTTCTGAAAAAGGCACGAAAAATGGAGGACTATTTCCAGATATTTTAAAATATCCTTGGTTTAAAAAAAAATTAGAACTTGAATCCTAAAGAAGTCAAGCAAATTAATCATATCCTATCAGGACAGGCTTCCTGTAATAAGACGCTGAAGAAACTAAGAGTAATTGAAGACGGAAACTGTGAAGTTTGCCAATGCCCTGAAGACCCAGAACACATCATCATTCATTGTACTTAACCCTCTGGCGGGTGAGAAGGTCCCTGGGGACCTTTTTCATATTCAAACTGAAATTAATCCTTGATGGTCCATGGGAAGAATACCCCACCCCCACATGTATTCCAAGGAAATTTTATCTAGAATCGTTTAAACAAAATTTCAAAGCGATCCGACCAATAGTTTGGTCTTCAACGAAGGCGATATAGCACTATGTTCATATGTGCCCAAGAAGAACAAAGCGGTAATTTTGCTGTCCACACAACATTATACTTGCGGTGTGGACATGCAAACTGAAAAGAAGAAGCCGTTTGCTATTTTGGATTACAACGCCAACAAATCGGGCGTTGATACAATGATACAATGGATAAATAAAAAAATAAAAATGTAAAAAAAATGCGTTTTCATATAAAATTCCATACAAATAGAAATAGGTCCCTGTGGACCTTGTACTTCGTATAAGGGCAACGGATGACTCAACCGTCGGAGGGTTAACACAATTTGTCAAGAAATTCTTTCCCAGCACTTTTACAATTCAACTCTCTAAGAACCCTAATCCAGGCTAAAGAAGACTACGCCTTCAAAATAATCACCGACTTTTTAAAGGATATTGATATCTCTACAGATAAAACTTAAGTTTCAAATTTTATGGTAGTGGCGTTATAACTGTCCAAGTTTGGCCAAATAATTCTTCAACGCTGAAGTAACTTAAATTTAAAAAAAAGTTGTTTACAACTTCCAGAAAACCTTAAGGTAAATATAAATCATCCGGCAGCTTAGAATGAGTAGACAAAACAGCTTTATCAAAGAGCTGAACCAAACGAATAGGGAGTCTCTAGGCTCCTACAATACAGGCAACTATGTTGAAAACTCAGAGCTGCGTTAGTATGCATTGAAGACGTAAACATTGGTACTCTGACAAACAGACGGCCTCATCACTTTAAAGCTACCGAGTCGAATGCCACCTCATCAGTGCGGCTTTGTTCAGTGGCTTTGTAAGCAAGTCCACTACCAACACGACCGAAGGTAGCGTCTGCCCGACTCGCTTCTCATTTGCCGACTGGGCCAAGCGAATAGCGCAAAAGTCGCAAGCGCACGTGCCAACGGGCGCTAATTAACCGCAAAAAATTCGCGGACAGTGGCGGCCGCATCAGAAACCGTTTAAACAACCACGCGCAGCTATTAACGGGCCCGGCAGCGCAGTTCACCAAACAAAAAACAACGCAAATTGTAACAATTTTCATTGCGGAATATTAAATATTGTTTTGCAAACATTAAAACCGACCAGTTTTGCAATGTCTGCCCAGAAAAAAACCAGCTCCGAGGAAACAATTCAAAATTAACCCATTTGCAGGTGAAAAAACCGACGCGAACTTGCTGGGAAGCATGCGAAATGCAAAATTGTGTGATTTATATTTTTACTCGCGAGTTGCACATTTACTTATTTATTTGTTTTTTATATTTTATTTAACAATTTTTTTCAAGTTTCTTTTTTTGTGCTTTCAGCAACACAAACAAACTCAAAATTGGCAATTGCGAATAATGCAACAGTAATAAAAATAATATTTATAAATAAATTTTATCGCATTGGATGGAAAATTGATTTATGGCATAATGTGAACGCGCAAAAAGACACCAAAGCAACAGCACCCGAACAGCTGAGCGGCGGACGGCAGTGGCGGCCGGAGAACTGACGTGCGCGGCGAGTGCGGAGTTGGCGGAGTTTGCGGCTGCGTTTCTGACAATGAGCCGCATAAATTAATTAATTATTGAACGTGCATTACGCTGACTTCCGCTGTTAATTTATATTTATTTGCCGGCCGGCCGCCTGCACCGGGACAGCGGGGGGCTGCGGGCGAGTCCGTTTCTTTAATGAGTTCATGAAAACGCATTTAATTCTTCGGTGTACTCGTATTTTATTTTATTCCATTTCAATGCAGTTGCAGTTGATCCCCAATGAAGTATGGTCGGAATATATCACCAGGCCTTTAAATTGGAATAAATGAAATTATTTTCATTTATTGTGTTTATTAATATAAATTGTGTAAAGTTGTAAACAACCAAACAAACAACTAAAACAACAAACAACCGTCATTGGCAGTTATTAACCGACCAAATAGTTCACTGCCATGGCGCTTGCCTCGGTGAGAACTCCTCAACTGCCAGTAAGATAGGCCAATGCAGTCGCATCGTTTGTGATGCCTGCTTGTCTCCATTTAGCAAGCAGTCACTGGGAGTGTTTGCTCACAGGGTAATCACAGTCAGTGCAAGCCCATTGCACCCCTATTATGAAGAGTATTCAAAAGTTGTGGTGTGTGTGCTTACCACGAA
Source organism: Clusia tigrina (assembly GCA_920105625.2). Taxonomy (NCBI): domain Eukaryota; kingdom Metazoa; phylum Arthropoda; class Insecta; order Diptera; family Clusiidae; genus Clusia; species Clusia tigrina. The sequence continues at coordinate 229,116,838 of OV050031.1, forward strand.
TGGTAAAGCTAGAAAAATTTGTGTTGCTAGAAAAAGTCACTCAACCGGACTCCACTGGGTGGTCATTGGAACAACAAACAGACAAAAGTTCCAGAAGGAGAAACTTCGCTAGATCGCAAACAGTTAAATAAATTGCCCAAGAACACAGGAAAGCTGTACAAACACCAAATTTGCAAATCGTTGTGGTTGTAAAACAGTGGCAGGGACTCACAGTTGCCCATCCTTGATAGGGAATCCCTTTCCTTCCTTTCTTGATAGTGAATCTGGTAATTTTACTCGTAGTTTCAAAGATTCTCTACAATAATAAGGCCTCTCATCCACTCTAGTGGCAAATTGTGTGTGAGTGAATGAGGGGCACGCAATGACTCACAAATTATGGTACAGTGGGCAGATAGATATATAGACTCTTCTACACAACCAAAACCAAACATACACTCGGAAGACACAAGACTACAATAATCTAAATAACTATTCCCATGCACTGGTTCGATCAGGAGGTTAACAAACCTCTGATTCAGCTCGTTAAGATCAGAATCAATATTTGGAAGTGCACCGCTCTTCCCCAAGCCAATGCCCCGAATATGTCTCCACGTCTGATTGCTACTTACAGCATTAGAGAATTTACCCTCATAATTTTACATTTAGCAATCCTAACCTATTCTGTGACCTGTCTTCTAAAGTTTTTATATGTTGCTTGAAAAAGAGATATCTTGTTACGTTTCCATCGTTTATATGCTATATATAGATAGATAGGTAGAAGTGGGGTAGGCCGGAGAGCCGCCGAAGAAGCAGGTCTCCAAGCACTCAGGCATTGCTGCCCTTTGTACTGTAAGCCTGGAAAAATATTCAGAAGAAGGGGGAGGAGGTAGAGGATTTTGGAATGGAAGTTACACCTTTTCAAATTTCTTTGACTCTTTTATGAAGTCTGTCCAGGGATAAGGAATATACATTAATATGCGGCTCCTAATGCTGGCAAGGGCAGGACAAGCGCATAGAAAATGTTCTGTACCGTCCTGTTCTTTCTCCAGGCAGAAGATGCAGTTCGGATTCTCGATGCCTCGATGCCTATGGTCGCCATATGATGGCCCCATGGAGTGGAATATGCCCCCTGATTATCCCAACTAATGATCGAATATCTTGCCTTCGTAATGTCAGAAGGAAATTTGCAACTCTCCTGTTTGGGCTATCTAAGAAGCACTTGGTTGTTTCGCAGGCAACTAAACTGCACCATCGGTCCTTGTGAATATTATACACATGGCTCCTGATCCAATCTATATCCTCTGCTAAACTTATACCGATAAATGGCTCTGGTCCCATTAGAGTACCCGCAGAACCACAGTTTGCAAATTCATCAACTAATTCGCACCACAGTGTCGCGGAACCCAAATAAGTTCAAGTAAATTCTATCTTGCGATGGAGTTAAGTTTTGACTTACATTCTTGGACAATTTTTGAAGTGGTTAACGTGTTTTTTAAGGCCTTCAGTGCAACCGGAGTGTGACTACAAACTCTAATCTCCTTAGCACAGTGGGCAAAAAGCAAAGTATTTATGGTACATTCTTTGCTCATACGATTTGAAGTTGTTACCGGGATTGCCTTATACATTCATAGCAAAGCGTAGATCAAGTGGAGCTGCCAGGACAAGGATAGCTATGCTGATAGGGATTTATTGTGATTGGATAAATGCCAACGAAATTATCGTTTAGTTTTAAATCTTCATTGCCAATAATGCTTAAAATTACTGCATAAAATTCCGTGCTAAATGCGAGTAACTCTTAATTAAATTTGATTGTGCTGTGTTAGCAGCGTGGCGGATCGATCCGTGATAGTAATTTGTCGAAGGACATACTTTCAGGCGCATATGCTGATTATTAATATCACAGCGCTCGACATGTTCCCTCTTCCCACTGCTTGCCAGCTCCCCAGTAAATAACTGTCGGTTTAGTGATTATTTTAAATTACGCCACCACAACAAAACACAACGTCGGGCGGTTGGAAAGGGTTCTGGGTACACACCCTTTGGGGCCACGCACCTTTTAATGCCGTTTACATGCAAATTTCATTACGGATTTTTAATGGTTTATTAATAATTTAATTACTTTTCGATTAAGCGTTACATTAGCGAATGTAAATGGTGGCTTTTAAATGTGATACAATTACACAAATGCAGTTCAATGTTTTCATGCGGAGTATCCTTTTTTCTGATTGTGTTTTAATACGGGAAATTGAATTAAAATGTCCATCCGCATAATGTTGGCGGAAAAACATTTCATTCGAAGTAACATCATTTGAGAGCTCAATTTACTTTTATAAACATAATTTCGAGGGATATTTGGGATGTTAAATGGGAGCGGCTGTTTGGAGCATTGAAGGGGACATTCGTTGCTGGTTAAGCTGGACTTAAACCACATACGGACGCAACAATGCGGATAGTTACTGAAAGCCATTGGCAATGAATCGGAAAAGAGTTCAGAATTACTCACACAACTACAGAATGGTGTGAAAGGCATTGGACTGAATTAATGTGGAGAATCTTCACTGAACGAACGTGGGGATCTTGAACTGGAGTTGAACAGCATTCAACAAAAGAACAAAATTATGAATCAGCTAAAGAAGAGACTACTAGAATGCCAAAAGAATAAAATTATGAATCATCTGAAGTAGAGACAACTGGAATGCAAAGCATTGCAAAGGAGAAGAAACTGTTTTCAACACATACAGTCTTATTTAGAAGCACAACTCCCGGGGAAGTACTTACTCAATGCTTTAAGAAGAGCAATTATGGAACGTTTTCCAACACAACCAGCAACTCACCTCACAAATTACTACCAAGTGCAACAAATAACTTAATCTATGACCAACGTAGTCATGTTTTTACTGTAATAATTTTGACATTTTTGAAGCAGAATTCCAAGGAACACGAATACTTAAGGAACGCGCAACATGGCAGAACTTCGTAGTCCAAATGGAATCACAATTCTCTGAATTTAATTAGACTGGCATAAAAAGACTATAAATAGCAGATATGTTTGGGGTACTTTACGATGGAAGCACACTCCACACCAGGGATTTGCCTCGCAGAGTAAGTGGGTCGTATTTTTTTAACCGATCGAATTTGGCGTGTCCACCAAAAACACAATTGAGAAAATTCGTTTTATTCATCCTTGCCTCAGCAGAGCTGAGGATAACTAATTACAAAATGATGTGTCACTGTAAACAAGCCAAAGAAGGATACAGTAAACTCCAATAAAACACACACACGCAAACTATACCACAATCACTGCTATAAAAGTATATAAAATAAATCTGAAACTCAGTGAAATGGTTACAAATGCAAGTATCTGAATCTCACGCAGTTCCAATATTTCCCGCAGCTCTGCCACGCATTTACTACAGACTTAATTGCTAATCCAGCTGGTTGACTACAGCAGAGCATGCATGCAGTAAACCACTCCAGCCAGAAGCACTTACCTGCAATTAATTTTCCTGTAACATCCATCAAATCGTTTTGGCAATTTAAGTCCACGGCTGTGGTGTAATTGTAATAGGAGAGCTTCATGCAAATCTCCACAAAGTTAAATTCCACCCAGGCACGGCGATAGTCCACGAAATTGAAGTGCTTCAGCAGCAGTTTCAGGGTGTAAATAATGCCGAACTGTGCGCGTTAAAGGAAGAAAGGATAAAAAAGAATCAAAACATGTCAGTTCGCGTTTAAGGAAAAAAGGATAAAAAAGAATCAAAAACATGTCAGTGAGATTTTTGCTTCACTCTTAAGTATACGTTAAAGGAAATGCTGAAATTGTTGCATATTTGAGCTGTGGCCAAGAAACTTGGCACACTTTTCGGGGTATTGTAAGAGAGGCATATTTTTGGGATTTTTGGACACATTTTGAGTTTTAATTTGGAAAGGCTCGTCAGTGGGCACTAACAAATCAGAACTAAACAAAAACGCGCGCTCACAAACAAATCATAAAGGATTTGTAGCCATCCATCAGCAGTATAAACAAGTCGCTGCATGCTGCGAGCTGCATGCTTCACTTCTGTTTCCTCTGTTGCCTTGCTGGGGATTGATTCGATTCAATGATGGCCAAATCCACCCATAAATACACACAACTTTTTGAAGTTTTTGCTCGTTCGTGCTTAGAGCGCCGCGGCAACGTGCCACCGCAAATAAATGCGCACGACTGCAAACACACACACACACACACACGGCCACGCAGCTTGTGATGTTTCACCGATAGCAATTTGGGGCCAATAAACAAAAATCCCGCTGTAAATATACAAAATACCCCAGCAAAAGACAGAAAAATATATTTACCTGCAAATTTTTGTCAGTCAGATCCATCAATTTATTTGTCATGCGATACAAAACTTTGGCCAAAACTTTTTCCTCCTGGTCTAAATGGCGCTGCAACGCGAACTCAGCAAAGTCAGTGGCAGCGCCGCCAGCAGCCACCGATGCTGCTGGCGGTGCCGGGTCTGTCAATGGCGGTGCTATCGATGAATTCGTTCTGAATAAATTACGGAGCTGCATTGACATGCCGCAAAATACGCGATAGTCGAAAAAATCCCAAAGCAAATTGAAATTAGTTTGATAAGTTTCCATGGTGAAGGATTTTGCGCCGCTATACGATCCCGCAGTTGCTGTTGTCGGTTTGCCTGTTTGTGTTGCCACTGGTGACGCCGCTGCCGATGCCGATGCCGATGCTGATGCTGATGCGGATACGGATGCATTCGCATGTGCAACATTATTCGTTGGCTTCTGCTGTTTTGCATTTTGTATAATAAATCGACAGAGACACTCGGCGGCATGCTCTCTGACACGAAAATCATTGTCGCCAATCAATTGCAAAAGTTCATCCAAAAATAGTTGCTGAAAGGAACATAAACATAAACATAAACATAAACATAAACACGGATACAACATCAAATGATAAAGCAGGGGCTGGAGTGCAGTAACTGAGAACAGAGGAGATGGAACTGAGCCAGCGAGTCTTGCAATTCTTCCGACATAATCAGAGTCGCGGAAGTGCGCTTCTGCAAAATGTGTTCCGTTTCGCTGAAAGAAAGCACAAAATGGCGGGAGAGAGGCACGAAATCAACTAAAAATATTAAAAATATTGATAAAAAAGGAGACGCGTGGGTGGCGTATGCATACGCGGCGGGCGGAGGAGGCTGGCAATGGCAGCTGCAACAACGCCAAATGTCGTAAAAAGATATTAAATTTAGCATAAGTTGCGAAATGGGTTGGATATGATTATAATGTGCCACGGGAGGAAGCATCCGAAGCGCTGCGCTGCGCTACACTGTGCTGAGTGAGCTGAGCTGAGCTGAGAAACGTGTTACCAGCAGCGGGGATGCAAGGCAGCTGTACGCGGCGCAAGTGGCACTGTTGTTAGGAGCTGTAATAATATCCCAGATGCACTTTGCATGTGTGATGGCGTACACACTCACGAGTGTGTGCATAAGTGCACACACACACACATGCAGAAAAGTAAGTGTGCGTCTGCCTGTGCGAGTCCTAACATCATTACTATTCTGCATGCAATTTTGACACATTTCCTTTGAAAATAGTTTATTGATGAGCAGGAAAAATGGAAGCGAAAACGAACACGAACAGAAAATGCGTGAAAATTGTTATAGCGAGAAGTCAATTTTCACACATTACACAAAAAAAACATTCACTCCCAGCGAGTTTAGTGGAAATTTCATATTAAAAGATAATTGTTGCTTGAATTTTGGTGCATACTCTGGCAGCGTGGAGCATTTGGTACCCGAAGGTGGCTGCCCTTACAGCCACTTGCCTATATTAGACCACCTTCTTGAGAAACGTTTCAATACTGGCGTTGTAATCTCCACAGTAACCCCACTGATTTGACTCTTACGTTCCCAAAAATGGAATTAATTGCAATGCATGAGGCAATGGCTGTGGTCTTTCGAAAGAAGAAGTTAGTTACGCTACTGTTGGCCCTGTTATCAACACCAACCTTCCATTCCTTGGCTTCTTCTTTTTTAAAGATCTGCCCAGTGACTCCACTGATTAGACTCTTCCGTAGCCAAAAATGGAATGAATTGCAAGTTATGCTACTGTTGGTCAACACCAACCTTGCCACGTCAACAATCTTCCCTCTTTGGCTGTTTCTTTTTTAAAGACCACAGCCAGTGATTCACTTTATGTCGATTCCACTGACATCCGTGCGTCGTAATTACGTCAACCTTAATTTACAGTGCATTTGCCCAACAAGGGGAGTTGTTTACCGTAAGGGCAATACGCCTAAATGCGCAAAAGGCCAATAAAGGCAAATCAACCCTGTCGTCCCAATTGGATTGCACAATACAGCAGCAGCAAATATTCCCACACACATGGGTTTCCCCCCCCCCCCCCCCCTGCTTCTATGCAAATGCAATAAACGATTTAAAAGTAGTACTTACCTCATAAGTACAGCAGACGTCGTCGTCTAGCGTCATAGCCACAGCAACGCCGTCAACTGCACAACAGTTGCTGGCGTTTCCGTAATACGAGCGCAGAGCAGTGTAATTTAAATTTGAAATAACTTCGGCGTATTTATTTTGGACCAACCAATATTTATTGTGATGGCATAGACGAAGTTTGTGCAACAGCAATTTCGGTGATATGAAGAAGGCCTCAGCAGCAGGCGACGATGTGGGAGTGGGATCATTATTACCGCTACAATTCGATTGTAATTGAAATGCATTCAAAAGCGCAGCTATAAGCTCATCATTATCAGTGAAAAGCGTTGCAGGAGGACATGTTCCAGTTGAAGATGCTGCAGCAGCAAAACTTTTTATTGTTGCTGCTGTTGTTGTTGTTGTTGTTGTTGTTGTTCTGAAGGATCCTTCTGCAGCACTCTCCATGTCGTTAGTGCCGAAGTGCTGATGCTGGCTGAAGGCATTATCTTGCGATGTCCTTCCTGCTACTGCTGCAGCTACTGCAGCTGCTGCCGGCGAAGTTTTCTTACAAAACATTTGTTGCTGTAGCTGCTGTCGTTGTTGTTGTTGCTGCTGCTGCTGTTGTTGTTGTTGTTGATAATGACATGGCGGTTCAATCAAATATTTGGACAGTACATGCGGAAATATCTTATCGAATGCATTCAGCGCTTGTATGACCACTGTGTGTATGTCGTCCTGCAGGCCCTGCAAAATACACGAATGGAGAGAGAGAGAGAATTAGAGGGGGAACGATAATAAAGGAAATTTAAGAGTATTAAAAAAAGAGCAGAAAATAAAATTTACATTTTATTTGTGAACTTGTCAAAAGGGCTGCGTAAGGATGTGTGGCAGCGGTCGTGTGCATGTGTGTGCTTGCATGTATGTGTGGTGCACTCAATATTGTAAAAGGCTTACACTCTTAGCGTAAATAGAAAGCTGCAGCTCGTTCGTTTGTTTGCTGTCTAAGGAATTTCTAAAAGGCTTTGCGCCTTTGTTATCTACTTTTTACCAAGGAGAGCGTGGCGTGAGTGGGTCTGAGTGCCATTGAGACGGTACCTCAACCCCTGGCCCTGTGCTCTAATGCGATTTGCAGTTTGAAGCATGTACATCAGGGCAAATTTTGCAAGAAATACAAAATTTTGAACAATTGGGGACAAGCGAGAACGAGATAAAAGTTCACAATTTTTACTTAAATGTTTTCGATATTTCAATGCCGCGCCAATCAGACCTGAAATCACTTCTGTACTCAGTTGCAGTTTCAAAGAACAGATAGTTCGTCCTTCTTGTTAACAGAATTAGATTTGGAAGCACCATATCGATAAAATTGCTCTGAAGAGTTTTGGAACAAGTTTCGAGTCCCAAATCGATGCCTTCTTACACAGAAAGTTGCCCTAAGTTAGGCTTCAATCACCAGAACGGACGACTGAACGGATGAGCCGCTGAGTGTCTAAGGACTGCCGGGCGTTCAATATTGCTGGACCATATAAATCTGTCAAAATTTGGACTTTTCGACTCAGTCTCCGAAAATGGCCAGTGCTCCTTAAGCGCTCGTATTCTGGCCCACTGAGTGCGAGGTTTTCTCCGTAATGCTTAAAAGGAAATAAAAATTTAAATTGCAAAAATTATTTTCCAAAGAGAGAAGCTAAAATTTTATTTTAGCAATTTCCTGCACAGCAAGTCTAAATTATTGAATTCAATATTTGTGTGTGGAACAAGCCAACAAAATTAAAAAAGAATCGAAACCTCCCCAGGCAGGAATCAATGTGAAAGTTATACGCTGCTATATTCCCATTTTCCTCACTGCTTAATGGCGGCACCACTCACAGCGCCGCTAACAACCTCGACTGCACAACCCCTCCCCCAGCAACCACACTGACACGCCAAGGATCAGCTGCACATCTGCATACCCGCGCTTACTTGCATAAGCCACAATTTTCTTATGGGTTTAGCAAATGTTTGTGCAACTCCCTTCAGGTGCATTTGCGAAGCGATAAGAATTCTCTTATACCCAAGCGGAATGCGGAATTCCATCAAGCTGCAATGGCAACTGCGACGGCATCCCTGCCACCCAACCAAACGACATGAGCAACAACCGGAAACCGAAGGATAAGTGTGCGAGCGACGTGTTAGTGTGTCTCTCTCTGCATGAGTGTGTGTGTGTGTGTGTGTGTGTTTAAAAATGTTGGCTTCTTGGCTTCTATAGCAAATACAGCGAAAAGGTGGAGGAGGCGCATATTGAAAAAGCAAAACGGAACACTTTCTACATGAATGCAGCCGCAGCCACGACGACGACTCTAACTGTGTACCCTGCTATTTCTTGCATTTCCCACACAAATATCAAACGCATTATACCAACACACACACACACACACACACGGGCAGGGCTTTACATACTCCTTGGTGTGCTGCTCTCGGATACCCTTATGCATATTTGAATTTTGCGATAGTTTTCAGGCCTTTGGCTGTTCGAGACCGTGCGCTCGGATCGTTCACTTCGCCCTTGGACTTAGGCATTTGCATTCACTTTGCTTCTTTAGTTGGCTTTAATTGTTGCCACAATTAAATATTAAAGTTGCAGGGGTGATTTTCAGTGGGCTTCAGTGCTGAGTGCCAAGGCGTAAACAGTTCTGTTAATTTACCGCATACTCGAAGCAATGAGCCAGAGAATATCATTGAAACACTCTGCCAAAGGCCCGAAATCCGTTTGCCAAAAAAAAACCTTAACAAAATTGAGAGACTGCCAAAATGGATTGTTGGGCAAAGACGGTCCTCAGAAACCAGACTCACAGCTTTATAGCACTCCACACTTTCAAATTCTCTGTTGGGATCTCCAACATCGAATTTTCTGTCATTAAAATTTTATTCAGTGGAAATTTTCCAAGCTTTCTCATTATCCGAGCATGAAGCTGACAATCCATTTCTTGTTAATTGCAATCGCATCGTTGGTTTGTTGGTCCCCGTTGGTGGCCAGCACGACAATGCGTAGGGGAAATCGGGAAAAACTGGACGATAAATTGTTCCAGTTGCGTAACCTGAACAGAGGACATCCGATTATATCATTGAATACCAGACTATTTCGTGAACACGTGGAGAGTCCGCCACGCAACTACTCCATAATAGTCATGTTTACCACTCTGGCGCCGTCTCACAAGTGCCAAATATGCCACTACGTTTACGAAGAGTACAGCCTCGCGGCCACTTCTTACTTCCGCTCGGCCACGTATTCGAACCGACTATTCTTTGCCATGCTGGACTACGACGACGCAGGCATCGTCTTTAATTTGCTGGGCATCAAGACAACGCCTACCATTATACACTTCCCAGCATCGGGCAAGCGAAACCCCGCCGATTCCTTAGACATGGCGAAGGTTGGTTTTGCGGCGGAAACAATTGCCAATTTTGTGGCCAGCCGCACAGGCATACGGATTCCCATCGTTCGCTCCGCCACATATGGAGATGTGATGGGGATAACGATACTGCTCGGCATTATTGGTGTGTTCCTGTATTTGCGTGGCACCACTTTGAACGTCCTGCTCAACAAAGAGATTCTGGGCTATGTGATGGCTTTCTACGTCCTCTACATCTTCTCTGGCCAACTGTGGAACCACTTGAAGGGTCCCCCATTTATGTACCGTTCTGAGAGTGGATACAACACTTACATCAACTCTTCGCGGCGCCAGCAGTACATGGCCGAGAGCTACATCGTTATGTTTCTGTACTCAATGAACATGCTCGGGCTGGTTTTTCTCTCCGAAGCTGATGCAGCAGAGACCGCACAACAAGGACGCAACGATACTATTATGGGTTTGTTACTAACATTCGTTAGCTTCAAGTTTCTGCTAGAAATGGTGCGTGTAAAGGAACCGCAATACATACGCTACCTAGGAATCATGTGAATTATAGGGCCCAGAGCAGTACCCGAATAAAAATAACTAATCAATTATCGACGACTCAGTCACTTTAGTACTCACCTTCAGCATAATCGCCAGCAAATGCTGCAAGTTCAGCTGCAGAGGCTGCGTCAGCCCAGCGCCAGTCGCGCGCACAAAATTGCCGATAATCTGTTGAACGCCACCGCGCAGTATTGGGTCCACGTGATTGTAGTAGAGTAGAATATCCGCCAGAACCTGCTGTTGCTGAGGCGGATGTGTCGGCAGAGGGGATGTGGGGGTGTATGTGGGTGGATTTGTCCGAAGTGGTTGGGCAGTAGCGGTTGCTGAGCCAACCTGTTGCGCGTTTGCACCAATTGACTTCCTTATTGATTTTGTCCGTTTGGGTGGTCGTGGCGGCAGTTCAGCTGGCGGCGCATCCTCCACAGCTTCGGTGATTGCATGGACGCCCAACTTCGCGCAATTTGTCTGAATTATTTCTGATTTGGAAAGCGGATGTGCTCTGGACGCCGACCCCGACGGCCGTGCCGTCGCTGGTTGTGTAAGCAGCACGGGATCCGCGCTTCTGCTCAACGGCTGATTGAGGAAGTAATCACAGGTGCTTTTGCCGAAGTGATCGTCTTTAATTTCGAGCAATTGCGTTTCAGCTGGAAAATCGCTGGGTGTGGAAAGCGCGGAAAACTGAGACTTTCTGGGGAAATCTACAAAGTCAGCACCCGCTTCAAGGTGCTCGTAGTCTTTCCCGAGGTTGCCACTGCTGGTGTCGCTTGGCGGCTCATTTGGGCTGCCACTGGCGCTGGTGCTCTTCGAACTTGGAATGACATGTTGTGCCGTGGTGGGTATTTGCACATCCAGCTCCAGCAAGCACAGTTCGGAGGCCGTAATCTCCAAAGGCTGCTGCAGCACTGTCGGAGCCAAACGCACGCACTGTGCGAGCACACACAACGAGAGACTCTTTATCGAAATGCGAATTGTGGAGTCCTTCTGAAGACCCCTTGCCTGCCCGCTGAGCAAGAAACGTACCGCAATTAGGCGGGCTGTGTATAAAAGCACAGACTGCTCGTAAATGGAGCCAATTTTCATAGATAGCACGGGGAGGCCGGTCACAGACACAGTTTGCTTCAGAGGCGAATATTCGCTGAGGAATGGATTTGCTGAAAAGAAACAAGGAAAATATGCCAAAAAGTGGCAATAAATGAACAGGGACTTCTGTTTCTCACTTACCGTTCAGCGTTCTATTGAACTCCGCTTCAAATTTATCGCCCCTTACACCCGCTGCTACCGCCTCGTCGCTGCTGCAATCAGCTACGCTATTTCTAGTATTCGTATCTGCCAGCACAGCAGTGGAGGCGGTCACAGAGGCTGTCGTCGACAAGGTATCGTCGTAGATTCCACCTGCCAGAGAACTGACGTTGGAATGTTTGCGCGCATGGACGTGGCTCGACTGCTGCTTCTCCACTGCGTCTACGTCGAAGGCTTTGCTGCCGCTAGCAGATGATGTAAACGACAAAGTATCCATGCCGGAGAGGGAAGCAGTGGAGACCGCATCGCTTTTATCGGTGGCGGCTGTTTTGGAGGCGGTGGACTTTTGTGTTGACGATTGACGAAATAGTTTGCTTACAGATTCGGAAGCTGCAGTAAAAAAGAGGAGAAATTAAAACAATTTGTAGGAATTCCATCTCCCAGTTCATCTTCAGCAAATAAGACGATCTGAACTGCTGCCCAGATAAATAAGGCAGAGCGCGTGCAAAGGACTTTAGTATATTTTAATCCGCGCACTCCGGCACTAATGGCCAAACACCATGTAATTTGGTCAAATATATGAGTGCATCCGCAACATGCTTCTATTTAGCCAATTACCAGCTCTCAGGCAACATCCGCAACATACAATCACTCACACACATTCACACTCAGCGCAGCCACAGACTGCTTGAAAGTGGTAGCGCAAAACTTTTTAACTACTCGTCTTAGTAGGCGAACCGCAATGAGATTATCCGCTATTCCCACATCCCCCGCGAAGTACTCAGTGTCTGACGTTGTTTTGGTTATTTTGTTGCTGTTGTTGTTGTCCTGCTTTTGGATTTTTAAAAGACCTAAACGCGTGTTCCTTGAAAATGTTGGCTGAAAAGTTTCCAACACGATAACACAACAAACAAACAACGAACAAGTTTCGAATTGGAAATTAATTTTAAACTTATTCCTGCAGCCACTTAAGAGCCTTCAACATGCACGCGTTGGTGGTGCGCGGGCGAGAGTCAACAATAAGAACAAGCAAAATAGGAGCAATAATGGACCGCGCCATTTGCGGATAGACCCGCGGTCGGGCCACAGCACCGTGCGCCGTTGGCTTCGACAAACTTGTTCTCGTTGCAATTGGGCTTGCTCGGCGGTTACGAATCGCCTCGCAACATGCAAACGGCAAATAAGTGAATGGCGGTCCAGACAGACAGACTAGCGAATGTGGCCGGTATGTTAGGATTTAAGAAGGATCGGAAGGATATACGGAACCAATATCAAGCAGTTCACGATATTTGCCCATGCTCGAAGAAAGTAAAGGAAGATCAATAGCCAGTCAGCCAAGGCAGGCGAATCAAAGGGCACTACGGGTAGTTGCACTAGAAATAATGGAGTAGGTGAAGATCTCAAAGATTTGCTCAATAAGTGCCTCAAACCCCTGAATACGATCATAAATGTATACATTATCTGCACAGGACCTCCTTCCTGCACAATTTATTGTACAGTGTACACATTTCAAGGTGTGGGAGTGAATTGGGACCTAAATTGGATTGCACCGTATACGCCCTCAATCTTCACCCCTCTGTTCCATCTATGATGAAACATTGAGGGAAATTCCTGTGGTTGCCACGGACTTTAGTCAGGCATTTGACAAAGTATGTCGTAGTGTTTTGGTTGCCAAATTACTTAAGTTGGATTCTCATTCAGCTCTGAGTAGGATCTACTAAGTTGATCGTACAAAAGTAATCAACAGTGTTACACCTCAATTGATCAAACTTGTGTTGATACCTCTCAGCCGCAGCTGCTTTAGTTTAATGCTTCATCTGGTTTTTTATGACCCACAAAGCCTGTTTGCGTCCGGCATGTGAGGCCTATCCTTAAATCTTGCTAAGCAACAGTTCGTAAGATGTTTGTCTCCTCCAAGCCTGAGATGCACTAACACGAATAGTTTGATATGCTTTGTGCCTCGCAAGCCTCAAATAGTAATCCATCAGACACTCTGACTTGGCGAATTAGGTGACCCCAAGGATCAAAAAACCAGAAAAGCAAAAACTGAACAACTTCATACAAAGAAGCAAAAAATTTAAAAACCACCAAAAAGTTCATCTCCACATGCATTACGAGCGGTTAATGCATGCATCCGGAGGATATAAAACCACAGCAGGATAGATGACAGCACACACACACACTCAGCCAGAGACACACTCATGTAAGACAGGGGCATAAAAACTGGCGGATGTGTGCGGGTGTGGCTGTGTGGGTGTAAGCGTATATTTAAAGGAAAAAAACGAATGCTTTCGTTGTTGTTGTTGCGGTGGTGGTGGCTTTTAGTTTGTTTGCGACGCTTAACCAAAGATAATGCACACTCACGGAGCACACTCGCACACAGATGCTAGTCACATACAAATGCGCCGCGGTACTTACATAATTATGTTGGTTTTATAGTTTAATACTTTACTTAACAAATACGACAACAACAAAAGCAGCAAGAGCAACAACACGAACAACAGCACTGGCAATGACAACAACATCAATGGGAACAACCACGGCCACGACCATAAAAAAACTTAAGTTTGTCGTTGTAAAACACGTAAATACTCGTAAAAGGAAAAACGTTGCTGGTGAAATGCACCGACGCAACAACAACAACAACAGAATAAGTAACAGTAACTTTATTTGCTTTTTATTGCCAACAATGCATATGCATTTAAGACAACAACAACAACAGCAACAGCGGCAAAAACAACCAATGCAATATCAAGCAGGATCTACTGATATACGGCGGAGAAGAAAAACTGCAAATAAATGCACAGCGCACACACATCCATGCTCCTCCTCTCGCAGTCTGATGCAGGAGGCACACATCCGCGCACATTCCCTCCCACAGACACAAACACGTACACCTACACATACGCATGCGATTTGAGTAACCACATTTTATCACGTAACCCATTTGTCTTATCCACTTTGTTGCCAGCCACTCCTACACTTCAACCAGCAACAACAGAGACGGCAGCAACAGCAACAGCAACGACAACGACAACGACAACAACAAGACTAAAATCAAAAACAACATCGGCAGCTGCAGCGACAACAACAACAACGCAAACAATGCAACTTAACGTTTTGAGCTCACACGGCATGCATCAGAGAAGCGCCGGATTTGAAGTTAAGTTACATTTACGCCAGCGACGAGCGCCACGGCACAATACTGGCAGCACACTCCACGTACGCCGACTGCCCGCATCGAGCGAGCGTTTTTCCGTACGCCTTGTGCTTAATTAGAACTTCCGCTTTTCAGTCTTTCTGCCTTGATTTTCCTCCCACACCTCAGCGCCACCGCCGAAGTTTGCACAAACGAGAAACTATTTTGTTGAATTGAGTGTTGGAATTGTCGAAAGAAATAATGTGTGGAGAGGACACCTACAACAACCATAACAACAACAACACGACAGCGACAATGAAAAAATATCCTTAATTTGTGTTCCGGATTGCAACGAGACAGTTTCCAATTTCGAGTTGGAAATAAACACAAAAAGCTTTTAAAAGTTGCGCGGCTGCCGTTAATAACTTCTGCAACTGTATTAGTTGGCAATCTTCATCATAGGATGGCGGTCAAACTCGAACCACACCATAGAAACCCAATTAGTGAGAGGATAGAAAATTTATATTGCAGCGATAATCCACGCAGCATAAAAATGGACCTCATGAATACGTAAGGACAGCTGGAAATTCCAAGCAAAGTTGTTCCTGGCAGCCTCGCATGTGGAATGCCGCAAACTGTGACGTTGATTAAACCATTTGCAGCAATACGAAGAATCTTTACTAATAGTTTTTCATGTAGTCATGAGTGGAATAAGTCTAAGCTTCGAAAACTGATCTGATACGTCCTATCGATGTGTATCCTCTCTAACGATTTTCCCTTTCACTGTCTCTAAAAGGTACTCAAAGGTAATCAAGACATATCAACGAGATTGTAAGCGACTTTAATCTTCGAATGCGTTGGTTAAGTAGTACCTTATGGGAGAGGCAACTTCCAAGAATAGGGACAAATTATACGGAGAATCTGTCTGTTAATTGCCTCTAGCCACATTTGTATGATTATTTCAGTACGAGCTGGTTCCAGTGGTAGAATGTTCCATTCAAATCTGGCCTAGGATAAACAACAATAAAATGAACTCAATTCACTCAATTGAGAGCAAACTATACCAGGTGATTCTGAACTCAAACCATATCTGCTGATGGGGACAATAATACGGCTCTGAATCATCTCCTTGATGATTATCCTATTCTGCACAGAAAAAGCCAAATATATTTGATTGGTTGATTTATTGAAGACATTAGGGGCATAACCGCATTAAGATTAATAAATAGTTTGAGTCACAGACGCTGTCGTAAAACTAAACAAATGCGAGGAAAACAGAAACTAAGCCTCAAAAATGCTACTGAAGAAATGGAATAGCATTCGAAATCAGAACAGAGAGGACTGCATCATCTTCTTCCTTCCAATTAATATGCCTGTCAGAATGAAAAACCCTGGCGGGCATGGTCTGAAAAATGCTTCTTTCTAAATGCCTTTTTTGTCGATGCCTTATTTGCTTATTTGTTCTGTTTTTGTGCTTTCTTGCCCAAGTTAGTCTAGCCGTGTGGCAGGATTCCTCGTCAGCCCATGATTTGTAGGCGTCAACCAGGTATTTCCGTTTGATTTCGAGCTTGGCTGTTGCCAGTGGGATGCCGATATATACGGAGGACTGAATTTCGTGCAGTAGCGTGCCTGCCTTGAACAAACTCGTCCGCCTCGCAGTTTCCGGGATTTCGCTATGTGCGGAAACCCAGACTAGGTGCACCCGAGAGTAACTTGCGAGCTCATTTACTCATTCCCCAAGCCCTTGCAGGGTATAATAATGATAATAAAGATTAGAAAAAAATTGCTGAATTCAATCGTAGCCACTTTCCACTTTTGTGTTGAGTACGTGAAGGATTTAGGATATCAAAAGTTGTTACTTCAAAATAAATTCCATCTCATGTGCTCCATTAAAAGCGCACTTTGCTCCTAATTCAGTGAGTTTTCTTTGTACCGCTCCCAACAATGGCAAAACGAAATGAGCAAATAAAATTTACTTTGCCAACTTGCATTAAAAACATTGCCATTTGAATGGTTCAAATGTGGCATGCAGCACGTCGCTGCGGTGCACGCCGCACATCCACATCCACCACATCTCAAGTACAGCGTCTGATACCATCTGATGAAATGTGATTTGTGTGATCTGCTCTTACACATTTCATGCACACGGTTCATTTAACCGAGAGCGTGTCTGTCAAATAGTGCACCGAGGAAGACGCCGCGGCAGTGGGTGCCGTGCGACTCCGTGCAGCATGCAAATGCGCATAACAAAGGCGCTGGCATTGGCATGAGCGACGTTTTACAATTATACGAGCACAAATAATTTGATTGCAATGCCTCGAAATTGTAAGCAAACTGCGGTAAAGTGGAGAAAGCTGCCAGCGAGAAAGGGGATCAAAGGAAAGCAAATAAATGAAATTATGCTGGAGCGAGTGGTGAATGAGAAGAAGTGCCGTTAGCTGTGTGTTTCGGCTGCATTGTCACTTTGATATCCATGTGGTAAAAATGATCCCACAATTGATGAGCAGCTCGGCGAAGCATTTGGAAGATGCACTCAAGATAGGTGTCTCTAGAAATCCATTCACTGACATCCCAACTCAAGAATGTGCTTACATTTGTATAAATGAGCATCCTGAAATGTATGTAGCATAGCTCTGGGCGCAAAAAAGGCGGTCGTGGATATCAACATGTATAGAAGAGTCAACTAAACAAGCCGCAGTCCCAAACAACTTCGTAATTGCCAAACAAATCACGCACATTCTGCTTCCTTCTACTTCCCCCCAACAAGTAAGCTCATCATCAATCTCACCATCATCGCAAAAAGCGCAACTCACCTGCATTTGAATGCGAAATCAAATTATTGAAGAATGAACCAATTGTGTCACCGCCCGATTTACCAGCCGCTGCTCCTGCAACCGCACAAGCATCGCCTGCCTCGTTCTCGCCCGCCTCCGCGCCCGTACCCGAGCCCATTTTGTCCCCAGCACTAGCACCACCAATTGTGATTTCTGCCTCAAAATCGATGCTGTTGAACGATTCATTGTCGATGTCACTCAAATGTTGTGATTTGTCATCGCCACCGTCAAGGCCGGGGATGGAGGCGACGTTGGAGGCACTAAGCAAATTTTGTGATTGCTGCAGCTGCAGTTGATCTCCAGCCACCTTTTGTGCTTCGGAGCCGGTGTCGGTGGTGACATCGGTTGGCGCGATGGTGGCATCCATTGCATCAATCAGGTTATCAACATCGATTGTTGTTGTCAAAGCGAATGTGTTTTGCGGTTCATTTATTTCCGAAAATGTTGTGAAGTCATCTTCGTCTTCGGCATCCGCTTCCCCATCTGCATCCGCATTCGCCGCATCATGTATAGCTGTGTAGTCATCCTCAACACATTCGCTGATGCTGCGTGCTGAATTTCGTATAAGATGCGGTGCCAGTTCGATAATGTCAATGGAAGCGTCTGCCAGTGATTGGTGGCCTAACACAGAAGACACGAAGAGAGTTATTTCAAAATAAGTTGCCAAATCGAAACAGAAACACAAATAACAACAAGATCGCGGAACTTTGGCGGAAATGTTGCACCATCATGTCGACCCGCTTTAAATATTGCGAATAATTTAACATGCCTCCTCTGCTCAGCAGCTCGCAATTCGCAATTCGCATTTCGCGCTGTCTCTTTGTGACGTGGTCTCCCGCATGACTACACACGAACCAGAAATAAAATTAAAAAGCACGAGGACCAATGCCACATTCCCGCGCTACCAGCGCCGCGTTGCTGTTTTATTTACTTTACCTGCATCACCTTCGCCAGCCACGTTGACATCATCAGCGACATTAGTGGCAGCACCAGAATCAGCACCGGAAGCAACACAAATTCCCTCGGCATACCACGTAGACGAAGTCTTGACTGCTGTTTTCTGTGTTTGTTGCTGGAGCAGCATTTTTGCATTTGCCATTTTTTGCATACCTAATTTGTCCGCTCCAGCACCTGCACCAGCACCGGCACCGGCACCAGCTTCAGCTCCGACACATTCCATCGCACCGTGTCCTGACAGAGCAACCGCTTCCATTAACTCTTTCTTGTTGCCACTTGTAATTTTCATATTTTCCAGCGACAGTGACTCCGCCACAGGTGGGCGACGAGCGGGCGCTGATGTTGATGTTGATGATGTTGACACGAACGTTCTGGAGTCTGTCTCCGCTGCTGTCGCTGCTGTTGTCATTTCATAATTTTTCAATTGGAATATTTGATTCTTTAATGATTTCCTTCTTCTCAGGTATTCATTGTGCTGCAATTGTTGATTGCTCAAAAGTTGTTGCAACGTCTGCGCCGTCGTTGCATTGTTGCTGCTGCCAGCGGTGCTGCTGCTGTCAAGCGCCTGCAGAATGGCATTGAGGACTTCAAGTGCCGCATTTATAATGGAGTGATTCGAAGTGCTGCTGGCGCTCAACAAGTGCAAAGAGTAATCATAAATTTCAATAATTTGCCTGCACTCGCTCGTCAGCACTGTTGACACGGCAGTGTTTGCAGCAGTCGCATTAGCAGCGGTGGGCTTCTTGTGGACACTTGTGTGCGATTGTGTGTCCCCGTCGTCACAGCAGTCGCTGGGAAACCCACGTACGATCAGCGGCAGCAGCAAGCGCATGAAGCCCAAGCCGCCGAGCACGGTGTGGGTCTCCTGACCTTTCAGCAGGACCTCTGAAATAGAAAAATACGAAAGCTTCAGTGAACAGTTTGCGTTTAATTAACAGGTTATTTCACTGCATTTGTGAATATGCAGCGGCGGCTTCTTAAACAACTTAGCGACAGACACCAGCGCAAGTGCTTAATTACTGCTCGCTGGCATACTTTGTGCTCATATTGCTTGCCGCGGTAGGGTGCAGAAAGTCAGTCTTTCCCTTCAGTTTATGGCGCGCTGAGACCGCAAATGAAAATCCCCTTAAAAGTTGTGCGCCCGCCCGCCCGGCAAACCAATTTTCTAAATATCATTGCAACGCCTCCGAGCACCTCCACACCACACAACACCACGCGCACCCACCCAGTGACATCCCACCAGCACTTTACACAGCTCCAGCACAGCCTCTCCTCATGCTGTAGCAGTGCTGTTGTTGTTATTGTCTTGTGCTGATGTAACGACGCGTTCTTATCATATTTGCCGCGCGCGCTCGCAGCAAGGGAAAAGTTGTTTGTGAAGGAAGAAATGTTTGCAACAAATTGCCACCAATTAAATTTATCTTGTTTGAAACTTTTCATGTAATATTTATAGACTCAACACCAGGCGAGGAGCAGCCCAGGGAGTGTGCGGCACGAGAAGTGCATCATGCCTTTGCAGACACACACCTATGAACGTGCACCACGTGTCGTATACGCAACGTAAAACCGAAACATTTTACATTTGCTGTGCAACTTTGTTACTCAATTAGTTTTCATTTCCCTTTGGGCGAAAAATTGAAAACACTTTGCAGCAATGATTCACTTACCCTTTGCTGCTGAAATTACACTCAAGCGAACGTATTAGTAAAATTAAGCAGTACAACAAAAACAGCAGATTTGCTCTTCGTGGCACGCATAATGTTTTGCCTTGGCTGTGGCAGCTTCACTTCATGGCCAGCGCCGCCGTAGTCCGTCAATTAATTTGCCACAGCTTCAAAAAATTAGTTCAGCAAAAGTTTTGCAGTTGAGCTGGAAGTGCTCGCAGTCCGCTGCTCACATGTATCAATTAATTTGCCAAAGCGAAAAAAGCCCCACAAACTTTGCTGTTTGTATCCTGAGGTGGTTTACAAATACTGCTCCTTGAAAAGTTTCCATTGTACATCCTTAATCGAATCGTGGCGAAAAGAAGAGCAACTTGGATGAAAACTATACACAAACCAAAGCAATTCAGATCGGGAGAAGAGTTTTCAGCCTCGAAGGAAAAATGCGTAACCGGCCAACAATAGCACCCAGGCAGGGGCGGCGAAAATGCTGCAAACTTTTCCCAAATGGAAAATGGAAAATTAAAGCGACGTCACGGCGCACGATAAGAGTAACTAAACTCAGGCAATGGATGTACTCGTCAACTCCACGAGAATCATGTCTACTGCTCCTCAAACTGTTGGCGGAACTATTTACTATTTCATTTTCTAAAGGCTCCATTAGCTGGCAGCGAACTCGAACAGCTACAAGGGCGCCCACACCAGCGGATGGAGCAGGCGACAGCAGCAATTCAACATGAAAGTACATTGTTGCGACACTGCAGAGCGCACAGCTTAAATTCACTCTCCGCCTGAGTGACAGTTTTTTATCAGTTGATGAAGAATCATTTGCAAAATGACAACTTGATTGACAGCGCAGCGCACCAACGGGAGCAGTGTAAAAAGGATTCACCGGCAGTAGATAAAATGCGAAGTTAACAATTAGATTTGTAATGCAGAAGATGCTGCCTTAAAATGGGAGTGAATACACCACATCCTCGCCTGCGAAGAGGTTTCAGACAATGTAATGGAGGTCGCTACAAACTCGATTCAAGAAGTGTTGGATATAACAGTTCAGCCAGTTGGAGTAATGCTGGGAGTGCTGCTGCCAGGAATGTCAGGTTGCCGTTTTCGTATACATATTAAACCACTGGTCTGTTCTTGTACTCTAGTGTCCCACCGACACTCCCGAGGCAACACCAGCTAAGACTCTATTTCCAGACAGACGCCAGCGAAACTTACATCAGCCAAGAACTCACTCTGGATGACTCCAACAGTGAACACTTAGGGAAACTACGAGTAACGCAGACAGAACAGTGGTTTCAGGTTTTTACCGACTCCACTGGGACATTAGAGTACAAGGACAGAACAGTGGTTTCAGGTTTTTACCGACTCCACTGGGACATTAGAGTACAAGGACAGAACAGTGGTTTCAGGTTTTTACCGACTCCACTGGGACATTAGAGTACAAGGACAGAACAGTGGTTTCAGGTTTTTACCGACTCCATTGGGACACTAGAGTACACATCGCAGTATAAGTCCTACATTCCAAAGAGAATAGTGTGTTTGAATAGAATGCAGTGTCTCGAACAGTTACCATGTGCTTCTACCACAAATTTAACCCTTGCATGAAGACTCTGAGTCAAATGACGGAAAAAGGTATCAGAAGTTTGACCGTTCCAGTACTTGTGTGACGCCCAGTGAGAATACTAGGCAGTTATGGATATGCATATAGATATATACAGGTGTGAGTGTATATTTTTGAAAACCGTCACTCTCTGTGACTTTTTAATCATGTCCGCCTGTCCGGCAACTGTGGCAAACTATTTTCCACACCCATAAAATTAATTTGATAGTTATTTTGTATAAAGGTGTCTTTAAAGGTGTTTAATAACAATTTTGCTAAATTTATCTTCCTATTTCTGTTTACTTAATGAAACTCTTTTCCACATCCATCTCCACCTCTAAAACTATTTGTATTCCAGTCTGTCGTATCTAAGATTTTTTTATATTTTTTTTCTTACTTAAATAAACTGCATTATAATTTTTTAAATTATCCTTTTCGATTTGGTTGAGAATCGAATCCATGTCCTGCAGCAATATGCGCTTCAATTGCCGCAGGACATGCATCACTATCTTTGACCTAAACCAAGTTTTCGGGTGGTAACTAAATGAAACCCAATGATTTCTTCAAGTCACTTTCAACAGGAGTCGATCTTTTGTCTACACTGCCTTCTAAAAGAAGAGTTGATAGAAGGTCTTATTCTAGACGATATGCTGGAATGACTTTGGCAGGATTTTAGAAGGTCTTATATCACGTCGTCTGATAAATTTACCGTCTGCTCTGGTCCATTCTTTCAATTCCATGAATTCACCGAGCACGGGTGTCTGGCGCGATATTGCTGGATAGCAGATCGTTAAGATATTGCTTATGCAATAATAAAATGAAATGTACACTGAGAGAGTCCATTTAAGGACCTTTAAAAAAGCATATATGACTGATATATCGACTCGTATAAGCGACAAACCTTCCCAACAAAGAAAATTGAGTTTTATGCAAATTTGAATAAAAGCAGAATCTGCCTCGCCACCCCCACAAACGGCAGAGGTTTGATATGCTCCTCTATAACCACAGTTACAAGTTAATCCGGCACAGCCGAGCACACAGGACGTCAATTTCATGTTCGCACTGCCATAAATTCACAAATTACTTTCGCACTTATTTATTAACACGCTTGATAATAAATTTTTCCTTCTGTTTTCTGTTTTTTTCAACTTTTTTCATACATTTAAAACTCACAAATCACAAGCAAGCAAATAAATATCATCAGCGCTACAGTCATCGTCGCCGTCACCATCACCGCTGCCATCAGCAGTGGCGGCGACGGCGACGGCGCCCTTGCTCTGCACTTGTTTACAATGTTGATTATCCTTTTAAAACGGAATAAGGATATCTGATTCAATTTCGCATGAATTATTACACGCAAAAGTCCAAGTGCATAAATTTTATTTGCGCGACACTTCCTCCGCATGGGGAGCGAACCTTCGCCAGACTCGAGAGAACGAGCGCATGTTTGTTCGGGTGGTGGGGGACACAATCCAAATAAAATAAAGGCAACCAAACACGCGAGCGGACTGGTGCGGTGCGTTGTGGTGTGTGTTGGAGTGCAGTGGTGGGGTGCCTGGTGGAACTACCACAGCCACCCCCCCACTCAGAGAATTTTATTTCTAAAATCTATTTACGTGAAAAATTGTTACTTTTATATTTTTATTTCCTCAGCGCTCGGCTGGTGGCGCTGGAAGGAGCGTCAGGTAGTGCGGGTGTGCGTGGCGGATGCCGTTGATTTTGATACCGCGTCAGTGCGTTTTTATTCTAGTTTTTATAAGCTCAAAAAATGTAAACAGAAAACTGAAAAATTCAAATGTAAAAATTTTCAATTTTCACCACTAAACAATTTTTTCCATAAAAAGAATACGTGCGAAAGTTTTTGGGTGCATTTAAAGTGCTCAATTAACAAATAAAACTGACAGCGATTGATGGGAGTCGACCCGTGACGACTCGACGCGCAAATTGCATGGCAAATTTCCAGCGCACTTTGTCACTTTGGACGCATCCAGTCATAATGGTGGCAATGCAAGCCTGATTTGTTAAGTGGGGCAGCGGATCAATCGAAAGCTACCTGCACCGAGGACGGCACATCCTCCCGGGATCATCAATCATCGGTAGGACCACACAAACTACACACCTGAAAAACTTTTTTGTGGCCATCCTCGACTTTAGTACAATGTTGACTCACTAATAATACTAAAATCTACAGTTCGGTTATTACTGAATGTCTATAATGGGGAAGCTGGTTCATTTCTGGTGCCACGGTGCATATAAAGGACTTGTTCAAATGCGCGTTCAATTCATTAAGTTTAAAGTCTCTGCTTCAATGTTTTGTGTTCAGCTCAACACCAACAATAAGGAAACAAATAGAAAGAGGGAGATTTGAATGATTTCTTTGTTAATTCATTTTGTTTTTCACACTTTTATTCACTAAGCCAATGGAAAGAAGCGTTCATTTTACAATCGCTCATTCCATTGATTCGTTCAGTAAGGCCGTTCCGGAACCAGAATATGCAGAGTAAAGAAACTTAAACGTCAAACGGCAAAGCAGCGAAATAAAGCCGACGGACGTTGTACATGAATCCACTGAAAATCGCGTTGAATCCACTCAGAATCGTGGTGAATCCACTGAAAATCGTGTTGAATCCACTCAGAATCGTGGCGAATCCACTGTAAATCGTGTTGAATCCACTCAGAATCGTGGCGAATCCACTGAAAATCGTGTTGAATCTACTCGGAATCGTGGTGAATCCACTCAAAATCGTGGTGTGTCCGCTACGGACGCTGGCAGCGAAAAAGAGTTTCTTTTCTCTGTGTTCTCTGTCCGGAACGACGCAGCTCTATTTGTGTTTAACATTATTTATGATGTTGTCTTTTGCAGAATGTCTTATTTTTGCTTAGTTTTGATACCACAAAATACTGAGTTTGCAGAATTTGGCGAGTCAACGTTAAGAATTTGTACCTTATTAGGTCCTGGTCCTGAGGAAAAATTCAAAACTACTCTTCGCTAGACTAGAATGAAAAGATACCGGAATAAAAGCTTATGAGGTGCACCAACGCACAAAAATTCACAAAAGCAGTTTCGAACACGACTGGGGAGGTGCAAACTCTCTATCTATCTCTCTCTCTCTACGAGCGACTACTCTGAAAATCGACCTCACCCGCTGAACGACAGCATTCAGAATAAAATTACCGAAAAATGACCAGGCGCCAACTTCGTTCGCGGTGGCCATTATGGCAGCCTGAATTTGGCAGCAGATCTAAGTGTGCCGAATTCCCGGTTGTCAGCTCCAAGCGGGACATATTCTATTGTTCACGTGAGTGTCATATTCACGTCAACTGCGCACTCCGTTGTAGGGTGTGCACATGTAAATAAACGCTACTTTGCTGTTTGCCGAACATTATGCATTGTTTATGCGCTTCTCACTTGCCACTGACTAAATTCAGTGTCAACAGCATTGGCGCTGCAGGACATGCATGCCGTGCGTGCGTCTGTGACGTGAGGTGAGGTGCCTCCGCGGCAACACCGTTAGTCACATTTTTATTCCAACTATTTCTATGAAATAAATCTGTGCATTGTTGCGCCGCCACAAAAAATGCCCCAAAATTCCGCTAAAGGATGTTTTTATTTGTCAATTTACATGTTGCAAATTGAAAATTTCATGGAAATTCAATAAAATGAAAAACCATGATTTACGACGGCGAAGCAGCGAGGCGGCGGCGGCAACCACCACTACCACCACAGCAACAACAACAACAACAACAATAGCAGTTACAATAACAAATTTTTTATGATTGCAATTGTGAGCTTTGAAATTTGAATTTGAATTTGAGTTTGAGTTTGAATTTTTCGCATTTATTTCGGGATCTGCTCGGCATGGAGTGGCGGACGGACGCCATGGCAATTCCAGCTGCAGTTGCAGCTGCGTTGTAAGCAGTCGCACGCGTACTTAAATCGCTTTTTCATTATTGATGAAATTAAAGCGCGATTTTCATGTTCAGTTTGCGGTTGGCACTGCCAAATTCCAAATTCACGGTCCGCAGTTCACGGTTTTTCGAGGCTGCCGTACTCGCTGGAGGATTAGGTTACATAAATTATTCACAATACAAAATATTTCCATTTTATGCCAGGCCGCTGCAAATGCGTACGGAATTTCAAACATGCACATGTGATTAGCTCACGTTTTATTACAAAATATTTTTAATTTTTCCCTTTTGGCCGGCCAAAGGGAGGAGGATGGGCCGACAATGGGCGGGAGGGAGTGGGCATTAATACAATTTTTTGTGTTTAATCCACTTTGATTTGAAAAACTCACCAATCACTTGATTGAGTCCATGTTTGGCCATTAAGCTCTTATTGCGCGCATTCTCAATCAGACTGATGCAATTCTGCGAGGCGCAGCGCCGCTTCACCGCACACTCAACGCCAATGTTTGCCATGAAAACCTAAAAAATAAAATAAGTTTTTAAAAATGGGCTGTAAATTCACGCGGGCGCCAAGCTCGCGAAGGCAAAACAGAATTAAAAATGTCTGTCAGTCAGTAGCACAGTCAGTCAGTCAGTCAGTCAGTCAGTCAGTCAGTCACTCAGTCCGTCAGCCAGTCCAAAAGAGGTTTTCGCTTTGCGGCTTGTTTACAGTTGCAATTTTGCGTATTGCATTCACGTTTATGTGCCGTGGTGCGGCGTGGCGCTATTGTCGAAAATCAGGCTGAAAAAACAAACGGAAAACCATCGACACCGCCGCCAGCGCCATCGCCATCGCCATCGCCAGCAGCATCAAAACATTTTGTTGATTTTTGTTCAGCTGTGGAAAGATAAAGAGTTGAGCAAAAAGAAGGGCCCGAATAAAACCACAAACGCAAATTGCAACTTTCTAATGCTGAGCAAATATCTCAAAGCCCCTTTTAGCGCGCTGCCTCAGCCCTCCACTACTTGAGTGCCGCAGCGATGAGAGACTCTCCTGCGTTCAAAGCAGTAACTTAACTTATTCACTTCATTTTAAATAAACTTCATTATTTAATTACTTTCATTTCTATAAGTAATCACATTATATTCCTGGCTCTCTGCCGTCGTGTAAGCATTTTTCTTCTTCTGCTGCTCACTGCTGCGCGCTACACTCAAGACTGCGGGCTCATTAAGTATTCATAAATGTGGGTGACTGCCACAAACGGGCAATTACTCGACTGTAATTGCGTCTTCGAAAGGGATCACAGCAAAAGTTCAGAGCAAACCAAGGATTTAAGGACGAGTCTATTCAAGTCCTGCAATGCAGAAGGTCGCGAGCCAGTCAGAAGCGACAAAACATTAACTTAACTGCCACCAGATTCCAGCATTTGAGTGAGCTAAGGTGAATCGAGCATATCTTCATTTTGTTCCTTACTTTGGAGGGTTCAAGGTAGAAGTCTTGATATATTGTATTTATCAAAGGTTGTTAAAGTAGCTTTGTTATTTCTGGGAACACTGTGTTATTAGTACTAAACCCAGCAGTGCCGCAGCCCCTGTAATCCTACCCACAGTCTCTCAGTTTAGCAAGTCGCATTCATAACGCAGCCAAAGTGCTCTGAATCACTGGTGGCGTTCCATGAGAACAACGAAAACACAACACCCATTTCAAATCGATAGTTTTCTTGGGTACTGGAATGGCAAAACATCAGAAAGAACAACGAAATGAAGAGTATAAACAATCCACCCTTTTGAGCAAACTTCCTGAACTACTAAGCAACTAAGGGGTACTACAAGCAGAAATGCCGATGTTGGAGAGAGAAAACAGTCGGGCAACATACATAAAGCCGTTTATTACTTTAGACTGCTTAAATTGAGCGAATGACCGTAGACTCCAAAAACCAAAGTAAACTTATTTTGTGAAGATTTCGTTCCTTTGGAAGTAATAAAGGAGCAATACTGATAATAACTGAAATAAATAGAATAGTCTATTCCCTCACACCTTCATTTGTTCACTTTACGGTCAGTGAAGCGTCCTTGGCCTTATCGTAGAGTGACTCAGCGTCGAACACGACTGATGCCAACTCTTTCGCATTCATGTCAACTGCTGTTTCGGATAAAAAGTTCAATTTGCCAAACCAACAACAGAGCTCTTGAATGCCTGTCACCGCACTGCTCTGCTTTGCAGTGCTTTAATTAACCAAAAACTATTGCGCTGACACAAACGACTCAAACACGCCAGTTGACATGCCACGCGGAGCAGCTTTTAAGCCTGTCCGCCCGAACGCAAAATTTTAATTTCATAATGGAGTGCTTTAGTTCAGTTTTAGACAAAAAACCAGGTGGATTTCTCCTTTTTTCTAATAATAGCTTCAATGAATTGCAAATGGACTGTTCCTGGCCACGGAAGTATTTCAAAAATTGGTGTCTAAGTTTATGACAAAATGTTGATTCGAATCCAATTCTCTGACTTAGTACTCTGACTTAGTATTCCGTTGATCCGTGCTCATATCTGACTTGAAAGCCAAATCGAACACACTGGAGCCTGGAGTAATAGAGGAAGGGGAAATATGCGGCAAGGACATATTGAAATATAGGAAGAACCGAATAAGCCATCCGAAAAATATGATCAGCCTCGTACACAGGGTAAAATGAAGGATGCGGAGTGGAATACTGGTCAATTCCCGTCTTTTGAGTTTTCCGAATGACTTATTTCGCTTTTACCAATGTGGAATATAAAATTAATATGCTGTGGGGTCACCATCACAAGGGACATTGCTGCTGCTTTATGCTGCCGCGTTGTTTAATGGAAAGTCAGAGACATAAAGATGCATGAATTCGCTGTGGAATGGCTCCACAATTCAGCGCAGCATTTGCCACTTTATACCGGTTTATGTTCCTACTTATTGACTTAGTTCTGTGTCTGATTACCATGGCCTTAATGATAACATTCACACCAAAATAATCGAAATATATAATCTCAACTTACGATTCCTAAGAAAACCCAATGAAATAAATTCGAACAGATAAAATAAACATTCAGAAACAGCAGCACGAATTATATCAACAATGTAATTTAATTCCACTATGAAATCAGCCTAATTCAAACTTTAAGCCCTGCAGCAGACAATATCAGTTGAGTTTCCATAACTCCTCCAATTACAGCCACAAATAAACAATGTAGTTAGGAAGAAATGAGTTTCTCTTTAATGCGAATTGCCCGCCACTCACCTCGAATAGTTTGCAAGTCTCGCTGTCCGTTAAACCCAGCTGCAGATATTTCCCAAAGCTCTTCACAAATTCGCATAAGGTCTCGTTCAACTGCGTCTCCTTGCGTTGGGCAATGCGCTGCAGGCAGGGCAGCAGCCGCAGGGCATACCATTGCACATGTTTCTCTCTTACTTGCGGAGCGTAGTAAGAGAACAGATTCAAGCAGATACGCAACGACCTGACATGAAATAAGTCCGCATAAAAATAACAGCACAATTCAAAAACAGTTCAGAACCCACCTCTGATTGCCATTGCGTTTTATCTCGCCGTACAAGTCCATCAGAATGCGATTGACCCGTGTCCGCTCCAGCACCCGAAATATCTTGTTCAGATTCTCCTCGGCACTCATACGCACCACCGAATCGAGATCCTCGCAAAAGAGCAACAGCACATTTGTAGCCGTGCTGCAGTGCGTCGCGTAGTTTATGTTCGCCACCAACGCTGGGGACATGATACACTCCGCAATGTGCTGGAAGCACGCAATCTTCTCCTTTTGACTGCAAATAAAAGTAAAAATTAAAGATATGCAACAAGTAGGAATAAGTGTCAATTAAATCCATTGTAACTAAAATATAGGACAAAAACCAAGCTTGAGCGGAAGTAAAACCCACACCACCAAGACTAGCAGTCTGGCTCATTTTCACTGCGCCACGGACGCTGACCTAGTATATTATAAGAGGTCCTTTAGAGATATTATAAAACTAATCCAAAAACGTAACAATCGTATACAGAGCTGTTGAAGACAATTGTCTGGTGTTAAGTGATTCATTGTAGCAATTATAAGCCGTCAGTGCCTCCAGTCCTTTGAAATGGCGCTGCACACATATAGCATTTGATCCATGTGCACGGAACGCAAGGAAAGATTGCGAGATAATCTGTATTTAGAGCAGAGCAAAACGAGGGTGTACAACGCATCTGCTCCTGTTGTAGCACGGAAAAACGTAGTGGCAACTGCACCAGTGAGACCGGAATACTTGGCGCAGTAGCTATCCGACAAACTACACTCTCGCTAGAGCCGCCTCAGTGGAGCTAAATGGGAATTAACAAAGTACTTGATTGCATCCGCGCCCTAACTGCAGTTCCAAGTAGGTACCCCAACTAACGACTGTGGCCCAAGAGGGACAGTGACTAATACGGTTTCATCCTCACCATTCTGTATTTCGAAGCTGCTCAACGTAAGCCTTAAAACTGTTCACAATGTTGGACTTATCCATTTTCCATTTTACGACCTTTCCCAGGCTATGTTTGAATTCTCGTTCGTAGATTAGTTAATTCGCCAAATTACAAGTTTCACGGAATTTGCTTGTTTTATTGTTGACGTTGTTTTTGTCGATTTGCGAATATCAGCTGAAGATGACAGCTGACTCTGGGGACATTGTGGAACCCAACTGACAGTTCTCGCACTCAGTAGACAACCAATTTAGCAAGGACACCAACCAATTCAGAGTTGATGTGAGTTATTAAAAATATTTGCATATTTTGCTCTTAAGGCCCGTTTACAGCTTCAGTGTTTCCAATACAAATCAACAAACATCTTCTAAACCGGATGAGCAAATTCTAACAATTTAGTCAGAATGTTGAGTGAAGGTTTCTGGTATTAGCCTTGAACAGCCTTATTAATATCACGTTTGTAATTTTAAGTGATTTGTGGATTATGCTGAAGTATATTTTTCTCCATTCACTTTAAAAGTTAATTTGAACATTAAAAAGACTTAAAGGATTATTAAAAGATGTATTATTACATTACAACTAGCCTTTAATTCTGAGAAGTAACTTCCTTTGAATACAATAGTATATATAGTCATAGGATTTTCACTCTCCACTTATTCCTCCCGTTAGGTTGAAATCTTTCACTTCTAAAATGGATGTACACCGGAGTTAGGCCGGTTCTAACATATGGAACAGTGGCACGAGCTCAAAGAACCAAATTGCAAACCATGAAGAACACTTTGAACAATGTATAACGATTCGCATGTGAATGTATTACCGGAGCTATGATCCCACAGCAACACCTTTAGATCTTACTCCGCTCCATATTACAGTAGAAATAACTGCAAAAAGAACCCTATTAGGAATCATCAAAGAAGATGCTGGCCACGAGAAAATTCGTAGTAATAAACAACGAGATAGCATCGTTGCCACCATACCCCTCGCGGACCTACCTAAAGACGATATGAACAAAATGTACAACTTTGAGAAACTCTTCACAGTTGCGCTTGGGGACAAGAAAGAATGGAAGCCTGAATCACTTCAGGATATCCTAAAAGATCATACCATCAAGTGGTTCACAGATGGTTCAGAAACAGAAGAAGGGATAGGAGCTGGCATATTTGGGTCGACGATTAACCACTCCGACCCAATGGGGAAATCACCCAGCATATTCCAGGCAGGGATATATGCAATTGGCATCTACTTTATCTTCATGTCTGACAGCCAAGCAGTATGGGAATGCGTGGAACTTTTAAATAAGTTAGGGAGCGTCAATAAACTTTCCATAATTTAGGTCCCAGGACACACGTGGATCCCTGGAAATGAAAAAGCGGATAGACTTGCCAGAAATGGGGCAGTTACACCTTTTATTGGAACTGAATAATTCTTTGGCATAGGGGTAAATAGCATATCAGATAAATTAGAACAGGAGGAAAAATCAAGAAGATCACGCTATTGGGCCTCACTACCAAAGCTTAGACAATCCAAGCGTATGATTGGGGACTACAGCTCAATACGTGCAGCTCTATATCTACAGTTAAGCCAAAACAATTTAAGAAATCTGACAGATCACTTCACAGGCCACTGTCATTTAAGAAGCCACCTCATGAAGCTGGGACTCTGGGACCAGTAAATACTTGTAGATTCTGCACGGAGGCAGAAGAGACACCAGAGACACCAGACACATCTAATGAACTTCAAAGCCTTAGCTCGCTGTTGGCAGAAATGTCTGTGGCATTACTGGCCCGAGGGCAGAGACATTGGAGCAATGATTGAAATGCTAAGTTTCCTTAGAACTGTTGGACTAATAGAATACCCTTAATAGGTGCATGCAGGTGGAGTACAACAGATCAAATTGGCGGAGGTACATTTTCCCGCTTTGTTGTATTCATTCATTCAAATTTGTGTTATTGTGATATACTCTGGGTCTGATCTTTCATCAACCGATAGCACCCATATTTCAATCAATTTTGCCTATTGAGCACACAGGAATTCTTCAGATAATTGTTCGCCATCGAGTACAGCGCCGATTTTTTGTGATCAGTTACTAATTTTAAATATGCTTGGAATGAATAGGAACCAAACACATTAAAGAGTTCTACATGCGGTATTCAAAGGTTAAAGACTGGGAGAAATTTGGAAAGAAATGAAGTGATCTCATGGACAACTGAAAAAAGTGAACAACCAGGACACACAATCGATACATAGTATATGAATGCGACAATTTGATAAATAGTTCCTCAAAATGAACTCAAAATGTCCAGCTGTAAGGGAGTGTGAATAAAAAATAGTTCAATGGGCATGGAAAAACACTGGGTCTGAATGCAAAACCGATCCCTATGAGTGTGCCTCATACAGAACCAAAGTACTTAATGATCCATGTCGTGTGAACTAAGAAAGTTTAAAAATATAATATTACATGGGTATTCAGTCGGCTCATTTCACATCGGCTCAATCACAAAAATCTTCAACCAAAAAAATGGAACGTGTCTCTTCCACCACTCTCGCTTCTTGACTGCCATTCTTTTTTTCTCTCCTAATCTTCCGGCATTGCCATATCTTTCTTAAATTAATCTGTAATTAGTGTTGCCACACATGGGCAAAATTTAGCTGCACCAAACATCTTGGGGAAATCTGGGCGTAAATCTTCCCCAAGAATCAAAATTCATTAATAAGGCATCACAGGAAGAGGTCCATGGTTGAGGGAAGGATCATTTATCGGATCCCGAGCAATGCTGTGTGGTTTGTGGTGACGTTGAGAAGAGTTGCTAAGGACCTTTCCACCGTTGGGTCAAAGACTTCGACTTAGCATTCCTGGTTTTATCTTGGAACATCTTTTACACCTCTTTGTGAAGGCACTTCTTTAAAAAGGATATTTGTATAATACTCTAGAATCGAATACTCACGTGTACAAAACATCCTGTAGTATCAGTCATCAATGAAAATCGGAATGTTGAAGATTTTATTTTATTTTCGTTTTGTTTAATTTTAATTTTTTTGATTCTCTGGATAACATTTTCTACAAAGCATCAGACAGAATCGACGACACTTTTATACATTTTCGTCAGAAAGTCAATAAAAATGTTTATAAAAATATTTATAATTGTCAAAGGAGATATGTAGAAAAATGTGCACGCATTTACTTAAAGTTACGCCCATATACAACCCTACGACTACGCATTATTAAACCCCACATTTAAGTTTAAGTATACTTGAAACGCTACGATGAGAGAACAGGAGGGGGATTGGATGCAGGGGAGAGTAACAAAATCACAGTCCATTAAGAGTAATCAAGAAATTGCAGCAGTGTGAAGCACGGACAGTTCGGGAATCGGGGAGTGGAGAGAAGTTGAGCAAGTGATGCGAAAATGGACGGATGTCTAAAATTAGCTTACATAAGTACCCAAATTATTTACAAATTAATTAAAGTAAAATTACAAAAAATAAAATACAAAAAGAAATTATTCTACAGAGCACTTGCCTCAGAGGGCAGCGATGACGCATCCACGAAAGAATAACATTTAAATAAATTATGAGACGAGGGGCATGTGAAGGAGCGAGGCGTCAGGGCGACGCCAGCACTAATGAGAAGTGAAGGCCGAGAAGGAAAAACATTGGGAGGAGACTCTTTTACAGGAGCGTAAATTAGAAATCAAACGAACTAGAGAAATCATGCTACTAACATTTAACAATTAAGCGCTTAGGACAAGGCACCTTAAACATGACTTGTATGTATGAACTCCTACGAAGCACATTCATTCAATCAGGACTAAGCAAGGCTTACGTTTAAGTTTTTACAGTACACTTAAGAGTAATTACGAATGTAAGAATTAAGTTTAAGATTCGTTTAAATAGTGGACTTGCAGGCGCGGACAAATGCGGTGGTTGGTATTATCCACGTTTCGATCGCAGTGCAATTAGAGTTAGCACCAAGAATCCCAAAATCCAGCCCAGTGTGCTCAGGAAGCCGCCGTAGACAGCACTCTCCCACATCCCCCAGCCGCGCGTTAATATGGAACGCAGCGCTGACGTGGCCAAGGTTAGCGGCAGACACAGCGAAATGTACCTGCAAGACACACAGCAGACAATTAGATTCAGATGCAAAAACGATGGCAGGATGGCTTACCTTAGCACGACTGGCATGCCCTCAATGGGCCAGATGACACCCGAAAGCAGCAATGTGGGGTAGAATGAGCCCAGCGCCAGTTGTATGGCATTTCGTTCCAGCTCGCATATCGAGGAGATGAGGAAACCAAAGCACATGCCGCACATGCCCTGCAGCAGCGTGAGCACCACCACCCAGAATAGGTTGCCATTGTTGGTCACACCGAACACCACTAACATGAAGACGAGCACAAGCGCGGTTTGTCCACACATGACCACGAACTGCGTGATTACGTGGGAGAAGAGGATCTCACCGGGCGAAACGCCAGCCACCCAAGAACGATCGAGCAGACCCTGTAATTTAGAAGATCACAGAGAATGAGATTGAATTGGATTGCTGCACACCAACAAGGATAGAGAACAAAAGATTGCCATTTTCGTCCACCGTTTAAATTTCGCCCCCCGGGCATTGTGACATCATCATGATGCCTTAAAAAACATTTCAAACGGCAGCCGCCACAATCTTTTCTGCATCTATTCCTGAACTCGAAGGCCACGCGGCTGCCGCAATCCCAAACGGGTATTCAGCGGCTCTTCGAAACACGCACGCCACATTTTAAGTAGCTCCGAGACTCTGTCGAGTGCTACTCACCTCAGTGCGTTCGATGATTAACGCCGATGACGTCAGAGCCACAGCCAAAAAGAAGACGATGCTGGAATGGAACCGAAATTAATTAAAATGCAACGGAGTGGTTCGCGCCGCGATTCACGCAATTGCCGACTTACGTCAAAATAACGCCGGGCGCTACGAAGTCAGTGAAGGATGGATTCATTGTGCCGTAGACTGGCTCCCTGAACTGTATCGGCACGTCACCCAATTTGGGATTGTGGCCGCACTGCTTAAGCAGCGACATCGCGAAGTCACGGTAGGCGAGTTGAATGTCGCGATTGAGCATGACTCCAATCTGCTGATTGGACATATCCAGCCACACTTTGATTTCGGATTGCTCTATGATTTCCTCGTCGGAATCGCGACCTGTGCCATATTAGATTGACCAATGAAACCGATTGCAATAAAAATTGCTATTCCAAGTTGCTTACCCAAGGCCGCTCTCGCCGTGAACGCGTCCGTGAAGTTTTCGGTT
Source organism: Clusia tigrina (assembly GCA_920105625.2). Lineage (NCBI taxonomy): Eukaryota > Metazoa > Arthropoda > Insecta > Diptera > Clusiidae > Clusia > Clusia tigrina. The sequence continues at coordinate 229,152,268 of OV050031.1, forward strand.
ATGTAAATAGCACCCCAGGCCGTGCCTAATCGTACCGCGTCCTTCGCATCCTCCAGTTCCGTGTAGAACGTTTTTACCACGCTGTGATTCAAGTGATTCAAATAGCGACATCCCAAATTGTCAAAATGGCAGCCATCCTTCCAGTAGCAAATTTCCTGCAAAGATTAAGTAAGATATGCGTGAGAATGCTGTCGGCGTAGAATTGGGGCGGGAGGCATACACACCGTGTTATTCATTTCGCCGTTCACAATCGCCAGTTGCAGTCCTTGTGGATCGCGTCCAATAGCCAAGCAGAAGAGTATCACTTGCATCACAGGCAACGCGAAGATGAACAGCATCACGCCCACATTACGCCACATGCGCAGCAAATTCTTGGTGAGCAACGCTTTGATTTTGCCTTTCGTTGTTATCTACGGGAGTGTGGATTAGGAGGGAATTCTTCACATAAAAATAGGTCTAATAATGCACTCACTCTGCAGAGATTCGCATAGCAATCCTGACAGCTCTCCTCGTCGTTGGAAGTCTGCTGATGGCGCTTTGCTGGTGGCGGGTCGAAGTGCTCCTGATTCAACTGCATGTAAATTTGTTTCGATATTGAATTCGCATTTTGTTTTGCATTTGTGAGGATGTGTGTGGGAGTAAGGGGAAGTGAAGACATGGGAAGGGATATGGGTGCGCTTGCGTAGAAGAAACAGCTTGAAAAATCAGTTTCGGTGGCTCAAAACCTTCGACAAAAGGCGAAATATCGAAATATTTTGCGTATTCAATTTGGTTTTTTTGTAAAACTGAAAACAAATTCTGGAAACTTCTTTGCTCAGTTCTGTCTCTACTCAGTGATATGGTTAGGGATATGGTCAGTGATACGGTCAGTGATATGGTCAGCGATATTGTCAGTGATATGGTCAGTGATATGGTAAGTGATATGCCCAGTGATATGGTCAGTGGTACGGTCAGTGATATGGTCAGTGATATGGTAATGAGAGTAGTGAAAAAAAGCCATGCATATGTTGTAACAAACCGTGAAAATGGATCCATTGGAATCGTTGATCAGCACTTCCTTGCTCTGATGGAAATTGAGTCCGACCACACCTCCTTCTTGACTGGAACCGGGATTATCCCTTTTATTGCCGAACGCCATGGCATGTAACGAGATATTATTACTATCAGCGTTAAAGAGAGCAACACACAAATACACACACACAAACCGAACACCAATACATATGGAGGCATGGTTATGAGTACAACATAAAAATATGAAAAACAAATTAAAAAAAGAACAAATTGAAGAGTGCATTAACACAAATTGCATGCAAATGTAAAGCAGCAGCAGAGCGCCTGCTTTTGTGGGCGTGCAACTCACCTGAAGTTTATGTGAGATATGTCTCCTTTTTGGCTTTGGATACGTGACAACTTTAGAAACACTTCCTCTAGACTGAGGCATTTGTATATGGACAAAAGAACACTTGGAGACTCCTCGGCAAGGAGATGGCCGGACCGCATCAGACCAATCTGGAAACAAAGGGTATGATGTACTGGTCATCTTCGCTGTGACGCACCTCTGAACTCACCGTGTGTGCTTGTCGAGCCTCCTCAATGTAATGTGTCGTAATGATCACCGTCTTCTGGCCCGCCTTTGTGATGTGTACCAAATGATTCCAAATGCTCTGTCGCAGCAGCGGGTCCACGCCTACTGTCGGCTCGTCCAGTATCAGCAACTCGGGGTCGTGCATAAGCGCTACCGCAAACGATACTCGTCGCTGCTGGCCGCCGCTAAGGTTCTTCACCAAACGCTTTTCCGAGGGCAAGTCCAGAAAGTTCAGCAGAAACTGCAACCGCTCAATAATCTCCTTCGTTTCCATGCCGAATATCCAGCCGAAGTACATCATCGTCTCGCGTATGGAGAATTCGCCGTAGAGTGCGATCTCCTGCGGCATGTACCCGACGCGCTTACCCGGCACTCCGGAGCCACGTGTGCCCGGCTTGCCGCCCAGCACGAAAATCTCTCCCGAATCCATGCGGCGCCGGCCCACTATGCAGGATAGGAGTGTGGTTTTGCCGCAACCTGAGGCGCCCAGCAAGCCATAGCTGCGGAAGAGAGAAGCGTGTTTGTTTAAGAGTTATTCAAGGAATTAAGCAAGATTTCAGCTCAAGACTGAAGTCCGAAGCAATTAAAAATTACGAAGAAACAATGATCAAAGTCTTCCTTATTTGTTAGTTGAGTCGAGATAATTACCTGCTTCTCTAACTTTGCCGGACGACCTTATATTTACTTTCATTTGCTTATTTCTAATAGATCTACGGAAACGTGTGGAAGGGCAAATGTGGAGGTGATTTGCTCCAATTAAGAAACAAGTTAAATACAATTAATTCAATTAAACTCAACAAAGTATTTAGATCTGAAGCGATAATTGACGTCAACCTGACGTCACTGGTGCATTTCACGAATAACTTATAGGAAAGACTGATAGAATACTGACTCTATAAGGCGCATAAGCGTCATTTCGAATCGATCTCTTTGTCTGCTTCTGATGTCATAAAAGCATTTCCCTCCTAGATTCACGTATGAACCGCAATAAGCCAAGTTGTGTGACATTACAAAAATGAGCCTCAACTGTCAAAACTGAGTGTGAGTGAATGTGATGAGTCGAAAGTGAGTGAGAAGGCTCAGACGAAAAATAGGGCAAAATCGCTCTTCCTCTAAGGACGAAATATCGCTGTCATTTCTGTTTATTGGGCGTCATAAAAGCGTTTCCCTCCTAGATTCACGTATGAACCGCAATAAGCCAAGTTGTGTGACATTACAAAAATGAGCCTCAACTGTCAAAACTGAGTGTGAGTGAATGTGATGAGTCGAAAGTGAGTGAGAAGGCTCAGACGAAAAATAGGGCAAAATCGCTCTTCCTCTAAGGACGAAATATCGCTATCATTTCTGTTTATTGGGCGTCATAAAAGCGTTTCCCTCCTAGATTCACGTATGAACCGCAATAAGCCAAGTTGTGTGACATTACAAAAATGAGCCTCAACTGTCAAAAACTGAGTGTGAGTTAATGTGATGAGTCGAGAGTGAGTGAGAAAGCTCAGACGAAAAATAGGGCAAAATCGCTCTTCCTCTAAGGACGAAATATCGCTGTTATTTGTCTCTACTGCGCTATGTTCAGATCCCAAAACTTATGAGCGACGGTTCATCGTGACGTCAATGCGCAGAAAGTTTTACTCTGAAACGGGGCGCTGTGCAATCTCGTATTTAATTTTTCTATGATATTAGCAAAATGATAAGCCAGGCATGGAAAGTTTTCTATAGTTGGCGAGCTATAATTACACAGGTGTTTGACCTACCCAACATTTGGCTCTTTGTTCAAAGTACGCTCTCAAATATTAAATAATAAATTCAAAAACGAAGTGGAAAAAACAAAATCAACAAAAGCACCAACAAGAAACAACAAAAAAGCCAGATATGAATTGAAAAAAATGTCACTACAATTAAATAAAACACTCCAGTCAATGTTAAGAGCTGCACACAGTTCAAGTTGAAATATTCGGAACAATAAAAGTAAAACAACAGACGAAATAAAAAACACACAAAAACGAAAAGCGAACAAAAGAGTCAAGGTGTATTTTTTACCTTTGCGCCGCCACTGAGCTGACGAGTTTTTTTCGATATTATATTTATTTTTTAACTTTTTGACTTCTTAGCATATTCCGCAGAAAAGTCATCCAAAATGCAGCGTTTGAGGGTCTTCCACGTATCTGCACGTAGAGGCTATTACTTTCATTATTGCTGTCGTTGGCGTTGCTGCTGATGTTGCGCTGCTTGTGGCAAAGCGCTCGACAATCTTTTCGGTTAAGTCGTCTCTTAATTGGATTAGCTGTCGTATTAATTGCATTTTTGAAGCTCGTTCGCGAGCGTTGTCAGTGCACTACGCGGCACACGCATGAGACAATAACGACAACACTGAAGACGCAAGACATGGTGTGCCAGTAAATGGCACTGAACTCACTTGACCCAATAGACAGGGTGCGTGGCAGAGAACTTACGAAACGGAACTAGCGAAGAAGGGTGCTGCGCGGCTGGTCGGACCACAATATACTCGATATCTTAGGAGTAGGTCTCCCCAAGTATTAGAATTTGGCACCTATTCTCATGTTGTGGTGCTCTCCTTACGCTGACTATCACCATCCCAAGTAAGGGAACTTTTTAGTCAGTGCTTGAACGGCGCCACACCGTGGTATCACAATGAGCCATTATGTGCGCTCAAGTGTGATTTTGGCAAACTGGGCGGCCACTCCTACCTACCTACCTCTCATGTTGTAGTATGCGGTACGATGGTGCCAGTGACGGTTTAAATATACACTCAAACTGGGCGATAAATCAATTTTTGTGTATGAATCTGAAAAGGATCTCAAGTTAGTAGTCCATATATTCAGCCCTAATATTGCAGAGCATGGCAAGGTCCAAATGTATTGTTATTAAGTGTTACTACACCGAGAATAGAAGCGAGTGAATACGGCTGTCGACAGGTCACCCGCCCAGGGAAATGGTACTTTGATTCCTTGTCCTTGCATTGTTTGTCAAATGTTTCAATGAAGTATCTCCAAAGATTTGGAAGAAGAGGATCGACAGTGAATGGATGGAATTATTAACAAATATTGATTAATAACATAGCTCCAGGCCTGGCACACCTTCAAAACCATTACATCCCTCTGTACAAAGTATGTAAACCCTTTTTAGGGTTTCAATGAAGTATCTCCAAAGATTTGGAAGAAGAGGATCGACAGTGAATGGATAAAATTATTAAGAAATACCGATTAATAATATAGCTCCATGCCTGCCACACCATTATATTGCTCTGTACAAAGTTCAAAGTAAACCTTTTTTAGGGATTGCTTATGTAACATTTTGAAGCCTTTGAATCCGAAAGAAAAGACTCACGCCGCTCAACAGCTCTATAGATATACTTTCAGAGACTCTAGCCTCATAGTCTCCAATTCTGCACACTCAGTGCTCTAGATGGGCATAGATGTACATGAGATAAATGTACATTAGATAGGTTCAAGCAAACAAAGCATATTTATTAGTAAGTAGTTTCCTCGAATCAATCTTGCGTTGCTCTATGACTCAATGTTGTCCAGCAAAGCTCATTTGGGGAGGTGTTTACTTCACGCTTCGTACTGGCTTGAAAACATGACGCACTTCATTAAAGGGCAGCTGTGTGTGTGAATGTCTACGCAATGACTTCGACAGCAGCGGTCAGCCCTGTTGTAAAGGCAAAATGACTGATTACTGCCCGAGAGAGAATAGAAAAGAAACCTGCTTCCACCGGCGCCAGTGTCCGACGGCGAAGAATCATTTTTCCAAATTTTAATTAACGTTTGGCTTTTTTATTCGCAGCACAAATCTTGACCTTTGCTAACAAGCTTATTCGAAATGTGGGTCAGTGTTGCGCGTATTTCCATTTTTGCTGCTTCTCTTTTAATATCCGCGCATATCGAAGCGCTGAACTCAAATCTGAAATCAGTATCAGCTGATTTGGTTTTTTTGCGAATGCTAATTTACTGACATATGCACAACTTGCCTCAAACGTGGTCAAATGACGCAGACAGTACAGTGCTTGCCAGTTTCTGAAGATTCTGAAGTTGCTCAGATTACATTGAAATGCTAAGCTGGATGAAAGCATGGCGGACTCAGCGGAATGTACTCGAATCTCAGAGTAGCCGAATTCCAGTTGGGAAAACGTGAGCTGAGGCTGAGCTGAATATGATAGACGGGAAGATTGGTTACTACTCAATAGGGTACGGATTTAGATGCCACCCATGTATATTCAATCACCTTCGAACTCCAAATGATTCTCTAATTCATCTCTTCTCAGTTTCAAGTCGTAGATTTAACAATGTTTGGATCACGAGGTCATGTTTGATACTGCACAGTGTTTAAGCGTAATTAATATTGTGTTCAATTAAACAATATTTTCCTTAAATTAATAAACATGTTCGTTCAATTGTGCTTTGCACTCTGACGTGTTTGGAAACTGATTTCCTTGAATGGCCAGTTCTGCCTTCGCAATCACTTAAATTCTTCCTATTTACAAGTTGAACTTTTAATGGCATTATTAACAAGACTGACTTCTTTATAAATATTCAGTGAGGAGTGGCCATAATTGGCTCATAATCACGCATACACTTAAACTGCCTTGCAAGCCACTCACTCTGATCAACCATTAAGACTAACTACCAATAACTAAGGAAAGTGAATTCTCCATATTAATCACGCAGACTTGGAGTTGAATGAAACGCAACTGTGGTGAGGGATGCCTAGAATTGTACGGGGCATTTGATCTACCAGAGAAAGTTCCTGCACACTGGTGTGACTTACATTGGTGCCATTTACTGTAGTTCGATTTCCAGTCCGTCCGCTCAACGTCATTTGTGTCAAGTACGCATTATGCAGTTGCATTCAAATTTTCCTATAAATTAGAAATTAACATCGCTGGGCAACTGAAGCAATGTCACTGCAAGTGGCAGCAACATTTTTAGCTTGAATCGCCTCAGTTTAAACGTAAACCCGCTTTCAACTAAATATGCCAACTAATTGCTGTAATTATTTAGCAAAGCGCATTCTAATTAAACTCTAATGGGGCTTGCATAAGGCGACTACATCGGAACAACCGCCATAGTCACTGCAATTAACTTAAGAGACAGTCGGTGGTGACCAGGGTAAAGCATTTCAGCCTGAACACGTGTGCTAAGTATTTAAGCAACGTACGTAAGTACCCTAGCTGCAAATCTGTCGAGCAACTTGCTAATTGATTCAGCCAGCCAAGCGCCCTACAAACTCTGTTTCTTGGCAATCACAGCAGTTTCCACAGCAACAATATTTAAATAAAGAATGCTTTTTTACACAGGTTGTTAATTATCACTCATGGAAACCCTCTCCTCGGGTGCTGAAATCTTGAGAGAGTTATGCGCCAGCAAAGTCAGTAGCTACGCCCTTCTCATCCGAACTGAAATATATGCCTACTTGCTGTGAATGAGCACTACGGAAATGTGCAAAACAAGACTCTTCCTTTTGATTAGATTTGCTTCGTTAGCTGTCCCAGAGACTGCTCGAACATTAGTAAGAAATTGGCCTCTAGCACGTTTCTCAGACTTGACAGTTTGTTCCTGGAAAATAATGGAAATGACGCCTGCGTGACTCCATTCGTACTTACATTGTGCCCTTTGGTACTGTCATGTTCAAGTTGTTCAGCACCTGGTTGGCGTTTTTCTTCTTGCCGAAGGCTTTGAATGCGTGTCGCACTGATACGGCCTGTGACGTACTGCGCGGCCATTGTGTGCCGCCATCGTTGTTTGTGGCCATGGCGGGATCACTTGGTCTGTAAATAAGAGAGAAATTCATTTAGTGACAGTATCTTAGCACGTTCTTTAATTGCAGAAATTGCAACGAATTGAAATGAAATAAAAATGTGTGTAGAATAGAGGGGGTGAATATTGGGAAATGAGGCTGCCTTATCAACATGAAGTGAGTGTGAATCAGAGACACAATTACAAGATGCTTGTTCTGGACCTCTGCAGCGACGGATGTACATATACTTCCTGCTATGGAGAGATTAGGGACTGATCCCACGTGACTTTTAATCTATCTGGTAATCGCGTTTGCATGTCATGCTGATAAGTACGGCGCAATCACAAAATACGACCTCTTTACTAAAAGTTAGACTAAAAAATCCTTGGGGCGTGGTAATCAGCCTAAGCAATAAAAGAGTGATTGGAAATTGTCAAATCCAAATTTCACTCATTGTTGCTGTACTTTCAGTGTTTAAAACCGTTCACTGAAGCCATGCCCACTTTTCCCAGCCTTTGTGCAAATACTTGTACCTTCGTTCGGTTCTTGGCAAATCCTCCCAGGAATTACGTTTGTCATTACTCTGGTTATTCAGACTAATGACCTGCGTGCCTTCAATAAACGCAAATGCCACTCGAATGGACGGCGCAATAAATAAAAATTCAACATAAATTCATTGGATTTCTTTCGCTGATTTGCCATACACACTCAGCTGATATGAATGCAGGCACACAAAACTATGTCAGCAGTGCAAATTATGTTTTATTTCTTTCCTCCGCTTGGCAGAAACAGACCAGCACATAGGCAGACGGACAAAACACGTCACGCCTTTCATTGTCCACCTCACCAATTGCAAGTGTGGCAACTGCTGAAGCTCACACACTCTCACAGCAGTGCGCTGACCACCGAAATTGGCCAACCACAGCCACAGCGAACAAGCCATCCATGGATGGTGGCCAGTAGACGGCAGTGGCGCACTCCACTACGTTCGACACATGCTGAAAACGGCAAAGAAATGCGCGCCTCTGTCGGTGTTGCTGCCTTCGACGGCGTCGATTGCTTAATCCTCACTCATATTCGCATGTTTTCTGGTTGCTGTTGTTGCCGCGTTGTTGTGCGCATGTGCACAATTGCAATTTACCGATTTTTATGGTTGGCGTCAAACTAAAAATATACGCGCTAGTAACGAAATCAACAACTAGCAAAGTGCGGCGGCGGCAAACAACGCGAATAAGTCTGCCAACCAAAGCGGCTGACTGCATGCTGTCGGCTGCCAAACGTCAGCGCAGCAGAGGAAAGAAAGAGGCAGTGTTACGCAAGAGTGTTGCATTGCGCTGCGGTTGATTGTGTGAAAAGTTGCACTTGCATGAGAGACAATTGATGGGAACGAAAGCCAATAGAGTAGTGCACCCGGCACGCTAGGAAATAGCTTTAGAGTAAGTTGAAAATTCTCATTTGTCGGTAGCTGTGCTGGGGATATTTGTTTATTTGCTCTTTTGGTCTTAGAGTAGACACCTGATGACATACTCTGGGGGCAGTATTAATACTTTGTAGGATGACAAAGATAAGTTCATTTCAATAATTCTGGATTTTCCATATTATTCACTTTCATCCCAGTTCTGTCATTATTTCTGCTGGGCACGCTCACCATTTTGTGTCTTCGCCAATTTGCGTCTTCGCTTTTTTTCATTTTGTGGCAAGCACAGACCCAGGAAAAACAAAGTGCAAGTACTTCCGTCGCCTTCGTTTTCCAAGCACCATTTTCTATTCAAATCTGCTGTGAACCCTCAGCAAAGCCTGAGCGTGTAGCACGGGCCTTATCCACATCTCGCAGCAACTTTTTAAGTTAATGAGATGCATGCACAATTTCGTCGAGAGCCTCTCTTTGTGCTGTATCGAGAGTCGCTCCAATGTGACCCAACTTCATGCAAAGCGTTTGTGTGCCTTAATGTAAATTTCATTGTAATTATGCAAATCTTGCAAAAATGCTCTCATTTAGGTCAAGGCTACAATTTGTTGGCAAAGACAGAGATACACACACCACGTAAGCGTACCGCCAGAGCGAGTTTGGCAACTTTGTATGAAATCATTCAAAAATACAGGATAAAACACAGCAACAAACGAAGAAGTCATTTCATGACAATAAAAAACATACGAATATGAATTAAAGTCAAAGAATGGAAGTAGTTCAAGGTCATGTAGTCGCTTCGACACTCCACGAACGGAGCGCCGCGCCCATTGGCAGCGGTCACTGGGTCCATTAGACGTGAAATTTCCGCATACAAGCGCGTTGTTTAGGGCCGCCAGCGCACTCGCTTTACACACATTTTCGCCACGCGATTCCGTAAGTCAGGCAAACAGACACAAATACACTCGAGCACTTGCGTTTGGGTGCCAATATTTGCACTTCACACAGGTACGCGCATTGCTCAATGCACTGCAGGCGGCTGCTAATGGCGTATGACCGACGGCAAACACCCCGGCCCAGCTTGGGCTCATTCGTTTGTCAATATTTGCCACCATTATTGTGTATATTCGTGTACTTATGTAAATGTGTTTAATTCGAGTGTGTAGCGTGCATGGCGAGGAGAACTGCTGCAGCCAGTGGTGAGACAACGTTCGAGATGGAGCAACTCAGTGATTGCCGAATGACTTGCAATCTTTAATGAGTCATTTAGCAGGGGTGCATTGGGTGGGGCGGGCATCCAGTGCTAACGCTAATTGACTTCCTTAGAGCGGCGAGTGAAGAATTTTCCGCTGGCAAGGAAAACGTCATGAGCATCGTCGTAAACTGCATCATCCAATATGCGCAATATGTGCGCACCCTTTGTCACTTCAACAATGGCCGCAATGTCCGTCCGTGCGCTCGTTTGGTGTTGCGAATTGCATTTTTAATTGTGTGCCTGAGCCGCGCCGCTCCGCTCTGAGCCGCGCCGCGCAGCAAAGAGCGTCCAAACACCAACAAAATGTGTTTCAAGTTCGTCGCCCAAGTCTTTCGTCTTTCTGCTTTTTGTCTCTCTTGCTTCACCTTCTCTCTGCATTAATGTTTCTCTGGTCTTTTGTTTACACACACGGTGTTGCGTAAATGCGTGCCTGTGTGCGCCTGGTGGGCCGTGTGAGTGTGCGATATGTGTGCGCGTACGGGCAATCGTGGCAAGGTCAAGTCAGCTTTTATTGGCTTTTCGAGATATTTACTCGCCTTGCTGACAGCTGCCCGCGGCTTCTGTGCATTTCTCCGCTGGGAAGTGGTCGCATGTGGTCACTTTGTAAACGAATCTGACTCGATCGCTGCTTGGGTTCGGACACGGTTTCGACACATTTTGTCAATTGCGACTTCGTGAACCACACAATTTATTCTCTGTTTACTTGTTTTCTAATTACGAGACCGATTTACTAATTGAGGCCTGACTGCGTCATTCTCCTCCCACTCAGAAGCCAAGCACTCGAAATAATCGATTTTTGAGGGTTTTGCGATTTGCTTCAGCATGCCTCCCCATTCGTATCAGCAGAGCTGTCGATAAAAATGATTGCCACTTAAACTTTTAAGTGTCGATTCTGTTTGGAGATGAGTCAAAAGCGGCAAGCAGAGTGCGAAGCAAGTAGCGTTTACTTCGACGAATGGGCTATGTTTCTGTTTCAGGAAGTTGGTGTGGAATTAGTAAACTTCAACTTCAGTTGAGGTTCAAATCTGAAATGCGAAAGACACCCAATTGGTTTAACCAGCTTTTAGCCACGCTTATCCTTGAGAGTAACAAACTATTAACTAGCTGCCGATTGAATAGAAAGAGTGTTTCATTTATTCCAGTGGTGGATTATTACAGAGAGCATTTTCAAGTGCAGCTTCAACAGCATCGGCAGATGAACTCAATTCGTTCAGACAAATTCCAGCATGTTTCTGAGGACTGTTTGATTTTTATCCGTTCAGGTTTTGCTTCTTTTGAAACATGCCATTTCAATTACTCTGTAGATAAGCGTGATTCTGAAAAAAAGCACCGGAAACTTCCAAGTCAACATCGCTGTTAACTGATTCTAAATAAATTCCTTCGCTTCACTATTTCGTAGTCACATTAATTCAATTACTTACGTACGACATCTCTCTATGGAGGACGAGTATTTTGTATAATTCGCAAATAAATTATTCAGTCGGCATAAATCTCATCCATCCATTCTACTCATTGTGGAATTATTATTGCATTATTGTGCGCCCCCACCTCGTTTTGCATGAAAACTCCCATTAAACAATTTCATTTAATCTCTGCAAATTTTGCTGTTTGCTTGGCTGTTTGCTCGGCGGCTCCGACTCGCGCTCAATTATATAACAAAAGTGGTGCGCATTACTGTCAACGCAGGAATAATTCATGGAGTTGCGTGTGTCGCAGACATGGGCGGGCATCATTTACACTTTTGAAGTCAGCGTCAGCCGCGAGCCGTCAGCCAGGCAGTCTCCGACGTACTGTTTTAGAATTTCAACTAAGCCACATTCAGCTTCGCTCAAATTGATTTAATTCGTCATCAAGTAAACAGAACAAGACACAAATTGCCGCCGCGGTTCACGGTGAATGCTAATAGTGGAGGAAATTCCCGCACAGTTCCCACTGCTGACTGCAGACACATCAGTTCCTTATTGACTCAATTAGCCACATGCTTTTCTATTGCTCATCAGATGTCTGTAAACATATTCTGAAAGGGTGAGGCAGGCGTAATAAAAGGGAACGGAACAGCGAAGACGAACAAATCTCGGCTTAGTGTTGACATTGGAATGCTTGGAACTGAGTGAGAAGGCATTAACCTTGGCAAGGGGTTTCGGTGTTTACCCAAGAATACTTTTGCGGTACACAAATAAGTGGTGGAATCTCTTTTCAAATTCATTGAGTGGCAAGCAAACAAGGATTGAGTGCCAAACCAACACAGGCTTTCCACGTATTTTCAGACGTACTGTCAAATAAGCAATCACAGCCACTCCTGGATTCCGCTTCCGGCTCTTAGATTATCTTAGATTTACGACGCTACTCCTATGAACAGAGACGCAATATGGTGAGGGAAATTTCTGCTCAGAAGGCCAAAGTAGGACCTCGCAGCGTCACATGACGATGTCGGCTATTTGGAAAATACCTGATGTGAAGTGCTGCCTTGATTTCCGCCCATTTATAGCGTAGTATGCAAAGCACAGATTTAAAACAATTATTTGTCAATTAATAAACACGGATCAATCAGAGAAGCTGCCTTTACTACCGCAATTTACGGTTAAGTAACAACAAGTTATCAAACTCAGAAGACACGCAATGCGAAAATTGCTGGAATAACGAAAACACATTTGCATGTTTGCCTCCAATTACTGGGAGGAGTTGTACAAGGAAAGGGGACGGCATCTGCCGATGCTGTTGAAGTTGCACTTGAAGACGATCTCTGTAATAATACACCAGTGGAATAAATGAGACACTCTTTCTATTCAATCGGCAGCTAGTTTATAGTTTGTTATTCTCAAGGATAAATGTGGCTAAAAGCCGGTCAAATACTGCAAATCTTCATTGAGAATTGGGTAACACAGACAATCGACAACAAATCTTCCAAGGTGAAACCAAGCCGACGAGGCAAGTCGAGGAAAACTGAAGTCTTGATTAGGAGGTGAAATAGACGAAAGATGACGGGGATGCACAGGAGTAGGAAATATCTTCCAAACCACAATTTAACCAAGCGAAAGAATTTGAATTTGAAAAATATCTGTATCTGTATTTATATCTGTACTTTTTGTTTCAGTTGTGAGGTCGGATGACGTCAAAACTCCGCTTGATACGTAAATTGAAGCACATGGCAACTTTGATCTGACTTCTCAAGACAGAGCACACACAGGCCCAGGCGGAATAACTTCTAATTCCGCCTCTTGTTTGACTTCAACTTTTATTTGCCCTTCTCAGAACGCTTTGTTAGGAAGACTCACACGTCACAAAAATTGGAGCGAGCGTGTTTAGAACTGTCGATTTGTTCGTGTGCCACGAGATAGTGTAAAACTCAACCCATTCATTCAACGAAGTTACACAAAAGCCTCTCTACGTCGTCTATTTTTGTTGATACAAGTGCAAATTCCAAAAATATTTGAAGTGCGTGCCAAGACGTACAAATAAAGCCGCGTACGAAAACAAAACTTGTGATGTCGTAGTTGTATAATCCAAACAGGATACTCCAGACCCCAACAAAGTCTTACGGAAACTGAAGAGTGATCTGAAAACGACCTTAGCTGCAAATAATCTGTCCTCAAAGTTCCTGAAGCGATGAAATGCAGTGTTTTGATTGCTTTCTCACTTCTCAGGCAATCCCTTTTCCGCTGAGCTGATTGGAGGAGTCTCCCAAATTCGCTAAGATGCAGCAACATTTGCCTTTTCCGGCATGGTTTGCAATTTGTGCGTGTGTCCCTCTCACTATTTACTAATATTTTTGATTTTTACTGTTTCACCTAATCCAGTGGAATCATGAATTCGACAGCAGTGGAGGCGCTCGCGGAGCGGAGAGCCCGTTACTGGTTTCTTTCGGAAATTATGCAATTTTGAATATGTGTGGCCCCGCCAAACTTGTTTCCTCTTTCGTCTCGATTTGATGGTTGGTGAACGCATTTCGAAAATAAAAGTGCCGATTTATTCATCCACACATTTGGTTGTTGAGCTGCAGCTGCTGCTCTTGTTGTTGTTGTTGTTGCGGTGGTGGTGATTTTCTGCATATGGGCGAATATCTGCAGAGCGGCAATCTAGTCAACAGTTAAACACACTCCGCTTATGCAATATTTTAAGTTAAGAGCAAAGAGTAAGAAACAATCAACCTCTGAGCCAACAACAAGAAAACAACAACAAAATTACAGCAGCAGCGTGCGAGTGCCAAAATGAGTAAAGGTAAATTTCGAATATCCAAACAGAGCAAACACTGTGGAAAGAAGACGGGTCGGCTTCATCGCGGCTTGGGTTGATGCGCCCACCCAAACGCCTCTGCAACACCCAGCCACGCAGCTCGGCGCAAGCCGGACCGCGGTTGGAGCTGACCGCGCAGTGCAATCTTTCATCGAGGCCAACGCAGCAGGGTCAATTTGCGAGCACGAGTCGTGATTCATGCGACAGCATTCTTTTCACTCTTATTTTTATCTTTTTGCAATTTACTGTCTCGAAACAATTTGACGGCAGCTCTGCTCCCAAAGTTTTTATACTTACGGTGTTATCAGCATTTTGTGGTAACTTTGCGCTGCTTCACGTGCCGGCGGGTTGCTTGTGTATTGCTTTGTGCAATTTTCGACGCCGCTAATGAGAAGCGCTGAAAATGTTCGCTTTTAATGTAGAAAAGTAATTATAATCCAGAATGCTGTGTGCCGCATGTAGAAATGTAAATGGAAGCTGAAAATTGAAGAACCACTTTTGTAATTAATTTCAAGCCCATATTTCAATGAGATTCTATACAAAACCCAAAATGCTGAGCACATTCTCGTAATTCAATTCATTAGCAAATAAGCCCATTTTAGCTTTGCGAGAGATCACACCTTCAAACATGGGGCTATACCCACAAAGCTCTTTTGCAGCCAAAGTGTATATGAGAGATTCTCCTGGAGATTGAAGCAGTTCACATCAAACTCGAAGCATTTTTCAATTGTTTCAATTGTTTCATGTTGTGTATAATTTTATTACTTTGCATACTTTTGAAACCCATTCCAGTTTTCAGTCTATTTTAGTGGGACCAATTAAACCTATTTCTGTCAATAAAGGAAATGCTGTAGAAATGTTTCCTCTATCTGAGAAATTCAACTCGATTTTCATTAGTGCCAGCTACACATCAAGCTGGAACAATGTTCTCACCTTTCTAGACTAAGACGGGAATTAAAATAAGTCTGGGAAATCGATGGTTTTGTTTTTACAGATACTGAGAAAACTCAAGAACCTCAGCTATTCTTGAGTTTTCTCAGTATCTGTAAAAACAAACCGATCGATTTCCCAGACTCATTTTAGTCCCCGTCTTAGTCTAGAAAGGTGAGAACATTGTTCCAACTTCTCTGTTGTTGTTTAATTCATGATTACATAAAAACCTGCACAGACTTACGAGGAGTGACTGTAGTTCGAGATGGTTTCAGGTTCTTTATTATACTTAAATGGAAGTGTATCAGAGATCAGTTCGAAAGGGCTAGTAAAATAATGGGACAAATACTCCAGCATAGGAAAGCACCTCCTGATACTGGTTCATACCTACTTTAGAGCGAATGACTCTACATTCCCCCTGCGTCTCTGAGTTTCTTCAGTGGTTTACACTGAGCTGAACGAATTGGAGAATTATGGAATCATGGTATGTGTGAATAGAATCACTTGGCTTACTCCAACATACTCTGATTCCGTAAGAAATAGAGCTATGACGTGTTTCCCTATTCCTCCATTCCCAAAGACTGCGAATGTACTTTGAACATATTCAGAATGTAGTTTCAACGTATTCAGCGCATGACAACGTATGTGAGCAGACATTGAAAATCGATCAATTAACAGTGTTTTTCTTTCTCGAGAGCCTTTTCTCTGTATCCAGTTTATTAACTAAACTGACTCGATAGTGAATAATTTGACGGTACATGAACTGTGTGATCATTGTTTAGAAACCCCAATTGCGCAGGTAGATTAATAATGAAACTTAGAAGTAGAAAAACAGAAGCAAAACAATCATCAGAGGAAAGAGAGGTCTGGTACGCTAGCCATAAAAGTGGGGGGAAACGTTGAAAAAGCTATTCGAGTCAAGAAACGCCTGTTCGCACTGGGTACTTGGGTACGACGACTACATAAGAAGAGGTACGAAAGATACGAAGTTAAATGAAAAGGGCAAATATAAAAGTTACACACGCCTGTGGCGTTTGTTTTCATAAAAGTTGCTAGTTATATAAATACTTCTATTGACTTTTCTTTTCATTTCGCTTCAGAGTCTGTTTTTCGCTTTCTGTGGAATTTTTGCTGTGTGCACAAGTGAACCTCTCATTAGAGAGATCTGAAACAATTGTTTTTTGAATTAGTTCTCTAATCTTAAGAACATTTCAAATTTAAAATTCAGCAAAAATTATACTGAAGTTTCAATAAGTTGCTTTTGTACCCGTCCAAGCTGAAATACTCCCGGATCCACGACGGTGGATATATTTGTATAGATATGCTTTATCGCACATTTTAAGATGATATTTTTCCAAGCCTTCAAAATACATTTTGTGGAACTGGTTCCGTCAGTCGCGGCTTGCTGCTTAGTCAGTCCGTTCTGTACGTATCCGAATAGCGACATCAGCCCTGAGTGGGGTTTCGTTGCACTTGGAATTGACATTCAACAGAAGTTTTCTAAAATAAAAAGTGAATTCTCTAAAACCGCTTCACTCGGCGAATAGCGTACAACAACAACAACAACAACAACAACAACGCAACTCATTATACCTACCGCTGACATTGACGGATCTGCCACTTCAGCAAAAGTGAAGCGAAAAGTAAAAAGTACGCAAAAAGAGCCGAGTGGGCACAGGTGAACTCTGTGACTGCAACATTTACGTGGAGTATGTTTATGTACTGAGTTAATGTTTTGTTACAGATTCCGCGGAATAACCAGTTGCAGCACTTTTCGACAATTGCAGCTCGAAACGTACGCGCGCGCAAAGATGTTGACACACTTGCCACAATGCTCGCAAGCGAAATGTTATTATTCGCATTTTTATTATGGCAGCAGCGGCGTTTGCCATTGCGCAATTGTGTGCGGACTGCAAATGTTGCAACACAGCATCAGTGCATGACGGCAGCGTGTGCCGCACGCACAAACACCAACAGAGACGCCAATGGGCTCAGTCACAGCTGTAAACTGCTGCGTAGCTAGGAGGCAAGGTCGCTGAGTGTATGTAAATCGGCGGGAGCAGTGGCCACAGTTCACATCGTAGCCCTATTTCCCACACACATTCCTGCATTTCCTTTAATTCTTTCCACCATAGAAAGCAAGTTTTTTCGGCTTTGCATCCATTGCCACTACTTTAGAAATTACATCGAACTGTTTGTTTACGGGACGACTTCAGTCTCGGCACTACCTTCACTACATTTGTTGTTTTTGTTGTTTGTGTTGTTGTTTTTGTTTTACTAATCCCATACTTCGTACTCAATGACTAAGACGCAACCGGTTTGCCCCATTGGCAATCTCAACTAGTCTCAGCTCGCGGTCAGGCGCTGCAGTGCGCTTGGCTGCATTCTTTGATCTCTCATATATTGCACCCCGCTGCACCCCACCACACACTTTACACGAGTACTCGTATTAAGTGTAATTAAGCTGTTGCCACATACTCGGACAATGCAGTTGGCCATTTTCGTAAAATTATCCCGCATATGTTTATCAGATTGAAGCTAATAGTAATAATGTTTAACTCTGATCATTTTCAATCCGATACAATTCTGGTAATCAAGGAGGTGAGCGGCTGAATTATTTAATGGGCCAGTTCATTTTACGAGCCTTGCTGGAACACGTGCCAAAACTAAGAATGACTCCGAGGTACAATTTTGTGATCCACGATTGCCCCCAGTAGCTTCAAGTGAGATTATTTAGCTATTGGGTGTCTTAAAATGAGAGGATAAGGATTGTGGAGGATGCAGAATCGAATTAGGGTTTCCGAAATTATGCTCGGATGGGTTCCAAGAGTTTATTCTTGTTTCTCTCTTATTACAGCGAATGAGTAATCAACAGAAATACAATAATTCCGAGTCACTTTTGCATCACGAACTCAGAAATTGCTCCTATGTGCATTATGAAGCACTCATACGTCCCGCAGTCCTAAGGATCTGAGTCACTTAAGGCATTTTTGCTGAAGCCCTTCTTCCCTTGATTGCATAGAAACTAGAACTCCAGGGAATTGCTTGTCAAAGAGCATGTAAATATGCACGAATTATTTGGACGATACTCGACTTTTCCTCAGCGGACTAGGAAGCTACTGAATTGCTCGGTCCTCGGCAACTGCGGAGTTAATTGAGCGCAAAGTTGGAACACAAGAAATGCTCAACATAAAAGCGGTTGTCTATTTTTAAAATTATGTTGACCAAGTTGGTCAACGAGCAAACGAGTTCAGTGAATCGCATTAAGTGCTTCGCTTAGTAAACGAACGAAAACGTAAGAAACAAGAAACAGGGGCTGCACAAAGCCCAAACTCGTTGGTCGCTGAGTGAGCAAGGTTTGCATTTGCCAACTTAAAAGAGAAGCATTTTGAATTGAATTTAAAACAAAGGAAATTCCAACACAGTCAACATTAAACAACAACTAAAATTTATGTTTCAAAATATTTTGGAAAAAACCAACGACGTAGCTGCATATGCGCAGAGGCCGCGACACCAGGGGTACAGGGCAGCAAAAGTGTACGCAAATTCAATTAAAATTTAATAAATGAAACTATCAAATATATTTTGGAGCGAATTGTCAGATAGACAACTCAACAACTCGACAGCTCGATAGCTCGACAGGTCTTTACGCAGCAGGTAGAAGTCGCACTCGCTCAGCTCAGCGCAGCTCAGTAACAAAAGCGTGAACACGGCAAATAACCTTGATACAGAAATACGAAATACGAAATTCGAAATACGAAATAAAAACGAAATACAAAAACTACAAAACACAAAATTGGCTCGAAGCGCTTTTGCGCCGACCAAATCTAACAAAGGCGAGCTACGAGTGCTGGTAGCGCGTTGCTTCGGACTGGAGGTGAGCTGCATGGACTGCTGGCGATACTCGAGACTCGTACGTTGCTGAGCCGCAATAGTTGGCATTGTTGTTGCTGTTGTATTACAGTCTTAATTGTGGAAAATATTAAAAAATTGAGTGCGATTTCGTGTAATTTTGCGTTTGCTCGTACTTTGGCCATTGAGAAACTTTATTGCTCGAGTGGTCATTGAGTAACTGACTAATCCACACAACCAGCGTCTGCAGCTCGGATTGTGAAGAAATTGAACACCGCACGCTTGGTTTGCTTCATTCGCAACTATGTGTGCATCCAGAGTACCTTGATCAGTCAGTAGTGTCATCCTTCTGCTGAACCTATCCCAACTCAGTGCTTCTTTTTGAGGCCTACAATCACAATACAGATGACCCTACACAATCACCAAGGTCCTTTATATTTTCCAGCATTTGTTTTCCCCTCAACAAAGTCTTTCCGACATCAACACTAGAGTCCCCTTTATCAGTCGATAACACTGAACAGAGGAATCTTTGCTCTCTGGTGTGTTTCAGCATATCTCAGCGATAAGCAGCCAATAGATCCAAGTCTAATATTCTTTTGAGTCCTCATAGTTAAAACACCTAACTCAGAGTCTTGTGCTTTATTCAAGTTTTCATTGTTGACTCTCATATTCTTATTTCCGAGGACATTCCTAATCAGCTGCAAATCCCCAAACATTTGAGGAGATCTACACTCATTTATTCTGTTCGTAAACTCAGTAAGAATCCTTGAAGTTAAAAAAAATTGGACATTGAGATTGAAAAAACCTCAATCCGGAAGTCTGTCAAAATTCTAGAAGCATTCTAGAACCACAGCACGGCTGAGTCAGGCAGCACTCAAAACTTAGCTCCGATCGAAATTTAGACTCAAATACTCACGGTCCGTACAATTTTGGCACCAACGTCACTCAGTAAAAACGCGAGCCGCATAGTAAACGCGTTTACTAGGAATCAAAATTTGCGTTTCATCGAAATTACTCAAGCTTCCCTTTTGGCCACCATTTCAGGCGGACTGAGCGGCGCGCAGCAAAAAACCAACGAATTTGCATACAAAGACGAAGCAACGACATGTGGACTCATAAAAGTGATTCTTAGCATCGAACCGGTCGCGCTGGAAACCGAAAGCATTGTCCATACTGCAAAACCCAACGAAACCGCCACCTGAAGCCGCAAATCACTTTCGCTCTCAGCAAGCCGCAACATGGCATAATCAGATAAGCTGCATGCTACTCGCGCAAGTTGCACGCATCGCGCCCGACTGGTTTGCTTTTCCTTTTTCCTTCTTCGTTTTTCTTTCTGGCGCTTCCTTTTCTTTCTGCGCTTGCCTTGCAGCGGCATCGTGTTGACTTGGTTTTTCCGCTGGATGACATAATTCCATGAGCGCCATAAGAAAGCATGCGAAAAGCAGTCAACAGACACACTGTCGGGCAGAGCAGACTCCCCGACCGCACCAGCGCAGCCGCTCCGTGGCGGAACAAAGCTGCAGGCTGCAGCTTGGCGGACGCCAGCTGGCTGCCTGCGACACAGTAGCGCAGTTTCGTGTTTGTGGCGCCGCAGCAACTGTGCCTACCGCTTGCCATTTGCAACTTGCGATTTTCCTCCCTCCCGCCTGCAAGAGTGGCCATGCGAATGTTGCTCTTTCGTGTCTTTTTTGCAAACGGCTCCCAACCAGCGGCAAACCAGTTGAGCGCAGAGTGCAGTGAAGTGAGCAACTGGTATTGCAGGCTTTTTCTTTGGCAGTAAATTATGGCATTGCTGCATATTACAACATCGCATAATGTGCATTTTTCACGTTGCATAGAACTGGCGTTTCTCTGCACGAGTCTTTCGAGAGGTTGTCGGCTGGCTGAAGAGTTGCCAAGACGACCGTAGACATGAGAGGGCAGTTGCGAGTTCACTTTGCCCTTCCGATTCCTTGCCTCCACACATTCGGCCCCTGCAACTCTTGCTCAGTGCCATTTCCTCCCTCAAGCAAACGCAATGTTTTTATTGCCAGCGCTAAAGAAATCACATTAAATATTCCATTATGGTTTGAAGATCGTGCTGCCCAACTTACCTAAACTGATAACACCCGCACGAGTCTAAAACACGTTTCTCAACTTGTGAAATACTTTAAATTGCAAACTGTCACAGAACCTTTCCAACTCTAATATCTTAATTGAATTCGATATGCAGGACATGAATTATTCATCCTAAAAGCCGGAAGCGTGAGCTTTGTCCTTAAAGCCTGCTGCTTCCGAACACTGGGCACTAAACTACTCGTAGAGCTCCCCAAACACTAGAACCAAAAATCAAACTCACTTTCGTCAAGCCGAACTTTGCGATTTGCGATCTTGATCATGTTAATAGAATTAACCGCAATAACTTTAATCGCCTTATCTGTAATCTGCTCGTTCTGCCAAAGCAACTCGGTATTTCAGAAACGAAGCTTGTTTCATACGTAAATAAAGCAATTTGAAATGACTTCAGCACATTCTGAAGACCGGTTCTCTCAAACCCAGTCTCCCATTGTTATTATTTGTTTCAATTGATTGCATGGTTGAGGCGAAACCGTGAAAAGACGGTACCACAACAAAGCATTAAAATGTCAACGCAAATAAAGAAGTTCTTCCTGTCTGATTGCTCTTAGATTTTGGGAGATGTTTGTAGTGCAACATGTCGGGATATAAATCACATCAAAAATGGCAGAGGAAATCTTGAAATGAATTGAAAGAAAGCAAATCTTGAAATGAATTGTTACTCTGACGAAAACGAAACTGTAGCACCCCAATTTGCGAGGAACTGATTATGCAGGGAGGACTTCAACACAGAAGCGAAAGACCGGAGAACAGCTTTGGAAAAATAATGCACATTATGACTAGAGGAAGCAGCATTCAGCTCGGTTTGACTAGATACGAATGCTTTCACCACTTTTCAGCTATAAATATCTCCACTCCTTGGCTTCAGTTGTGCTACTGTACATTACCGTGTGTCTTGGCCACTCTGCACTCTCACATGAGACAATTCCAAGTGGGCATTTCCAGAGCTGTGAACCGCCATTCCACACAGTCAAGCAGCGCCACAGAGAGTAGTGAAGATCTTTTAAAAATGCATTTGTCTCCTGTTGAACAGCAGTTTTTCGGATAAATCGGTCTTCACTTGCCTTGCACTGGAGTAATTATTTCTCTAGTGGCAAAGATTGGTGAGGGAGGCAAGAGGCTGCACACGCACTTATGGGTTGAGGTAGTTGCCAAAAAGTTATTTTAATAATGGCTTAAAAATTGTATTTTATTTGAAAATCATTTGAAAAGAGTTCCATCTGCATGGGTTGTCTAGTAGCCTTGGCAGAACAGCCGGAACATATGTGGAAGCCTTTGCTTAGACTGCTGCGGCTCAGTAAGTGAGTCAGTGTCTCGCAGCATTGCCCAACGAGAGAGCTAAGAGAGGCCTCTCGCTTTCCTGTTCTTGAAATGATTACTTTCTTTGTAAACCTGAAAACTTTCATTAGAATTGTGAGAACTTTGACTTCGGTGTTTACTGTTTCATTGAAATTACTCGTAAATCCCCTTCGATTAACTTGGCTATTCTGGCGTGCGCTGCAGTGACGCGTGACGGCGCGGGCAGCGTTCTTAAGTTTCACTGCTGCAAACAAAAAACATTGAATCGCTCGCCACGAGCTGTTGGACTTCACTTTATGAGCTTAGGAAATTTGTTGAGCAAATCTCAAAGCTAAGTCAATGGTTTCACCTTAACAATTCACGTAAGTAAATCGCATTCGAAATCAAGTCGGACAATTAAAAGCTGAGCAGTAGAGTCCTTGTTTGGCTTAAGTTTTCTAATTGAGTTTGACATGAAGCCGCCCTCCTTGCCAGCATATCACATTGTTGCTCCAGCTACAACCGACAACAATTACGACAGTTATCGCTGGTTAACGCTGACGCTAATGTTTCCGTTAAACGTTGAATTGAATTGCCTTCACAATTAAATCAATATCCATATCCACGCTAAACTCCACACAACCGCTCACATATGAGCAGCACAAAAGCAAATAATTTAAAGTAAATTACATATTTATTCGCTATTAATACAATTTAATATAGGTACGAAGGTCCAACCACTTTGCGAGTAAGTACACAAGCAAGCGAGTGAGCGTATTAAGTGTACCCCGTAATCATGAGGCTGAACTAAACCTTGATGTCCAATTAAAGTAGCGTTGGTCAACTTAAACGATTATAGAAGTACGGGTAAGTAGCCAATTTCGAAATGGGTTTTAAAACGAAAATTAGCAATTCTAAGGCGCGTATCTCTGTCTCCCTCTCAATCGCACGCTCGCCGTCAAATTTCTTCTGCGAGGCAGGAGCGCGTGCTGATAATAATACTTAATGTTTCTAAATCTTGAATCCTTGAACAACTGAACGATGAGCAACACTCGGGTAAAGAGATCAAGTCAAACGAACGAATGTGGGTGGTCAGAAGGAGAGTGAGCTAAAAAAGGCAATGACTTGAGGAGAGAAGCCTGCCCGGAGCACATTACCTTGCTAGAGTCAGATAACAGTGGAAGCCTACTCCCGCCTACCAAGCTTTCAATGTAGTCAATGCATTTTGTGTTTTGGTGCATGCGACTGCGTTTCAGCCCGAATTATTTGTGATATTTCTTTGCCACATCTCACTTATCGTCAGGCAGTCAGCGCTCACAAGCACTGCAATTAAAAACGCATCGCGCATCGCGCATCGAGCACCATTTACAAGTTATCCTTGAGCCGACCACTGTTAATAAATTGCAATGAAATTGTGTTTTATACACTCGTGAGTGGTTTCAGCTCATTGGCAACCTTGAACTCGCATGAAAATAAAACAAAACTAAAAATAAAGAGCTGCGTATTCATAGTTTTCACAGTTACAAGTTTTTACAATTCTTTTTGCTGACGTGCACGAAATTCCAGTTTGCAGACGGAAGCGGTCCACATACCACATACCTGCACACACAGCGAAGCACCTTGACTGCCCGCACCTTTTCCCCCATCTGAGTTTGATCTCTTAAAAGTTTGCCCTTGCGTGTTTCCAGTGGACGCAGGTGAGAGGACAGTTCCCGGCCGTGCCAGAGCAGCATAGGCAGGCATGCGTCTTGACATTTCCACTTGCATTTGCGCAGTTAATTATTCCACAATTAGTTAAAGCACTGCTAATTGCAGCACCTCTCACCTCTCCGGCGACTGTAAAAAAACGCCCCAAAGAATGCGCTGCTCCCAATGGCAGCCGAGCTGTAATTAAATTTGCACTCGATTGAAGGGCGACCACGGGGCTCTAGAGCCGACTCGCCACAAACTCGCCAGCAGTGATGCAAGTGCGCAGTAAACACTCAATTAATGCAAGTGGCAATTACGAACGTACACATGTGTGCTGGCATATTGATGAGATGCGACCGTTTGCGACTATTTGTAACAAATACGCAAAGTAATTACAATAATTGCAGCGCCGCTCTGATGCGGCTGCACCGCTGCGATACTGGACCAGTCAGAGCCACCAGTCCCAGCAGCAAATAAACGCCATTAACTGTCATGAGTACAGATAACTCAGTCCTGCAGTGAAGAGCCACGATCGGTGGAGAGCGGGAAATGTTAAAATGGCATTACTTGTGAAGATTACATTCATCCTCTGACAAATTTCACCCACACAGAATTTTGCTTATTCAAAAAATAATAATTCAAAGGAGGCGAATCAAATTTTGATTCGTTTGTTTCTTCTTTTGTATGAAATTAATTCTCAATCACGTTAAACTTTCAGTGGGTTAAAATGTGATTGGGAATCTTTCATAAAGCAGAGTAAGAAACAAGGCAGAGTAAGAAACAAGGGGGAGGAAGAAACAAGGCAGAGTAAGAAACAAGGGGGAGGAAGAAACAAGGCAGAGTAAGAAACAAGGCAGAGTAAGAAACAAAGGAGAGTAACAAACAAAGCAGAGTAACAAACGTCCACAGTGAAGTAACAAACGTCCAAGGTGGAGTAGCAAAGGTCCAAGGTGGAGTAACAAACGTCCACAGTGAAGTAACAAACGTCCAAGGTGGAGTAACAAACGTCCAAGGTGGAGTAACAAACGTCCAAGGTGGAGTAACAAACGTCTCAAGAATCTAAGCAAGTTGGACTAAACCAGAGAACTGCTGTGAACCAGGAAGTTTTTATTCTGTTGACGAACCCTGGAATGGCTGAGCTTTACCTCGGATCCAAAAAAGTTAGTTACATAATGGATAAAACAGGGATATGCAAAGGAGTAACCTTATTATGCCTGCGATTGTAGATTGTACAAGGACTAGTCACCGGGTTTTGGCATGACTATTCTGAAAAGTGTCCACCAATTAAATGAATCAAGCGTTTGTTTGTCAGTCCAAACTACAAATTTCTGGGCCAATTGGCTGGAAGATTGCATCTGACAGTTATCTACGGGCAATGAAAACAGGCTTATTCATAAAATGTAGTTGGACATTGAACATGAATGCAATGCAGTCTTGGATTTCGATCTAAGAAATCTATGAGTGTAGAAGCAGGGTCGGAAAGGAGACAAGAGTAATAAAGCAAAGGAGCTACTAAAACTTAGCTGCTGGATTCTGGAGATTGTACTCGCTGTTCCTACGAATGATTAAAGGCTGTGATCGGAATTTCGACTTGCAGTTATCTGCTGGCAAATGCCCCTTCTCACTGGGTGTTTGAGGACATTGAGAAGGCCGCGAATTTGGTGTCGACACCTCCTGCGGCCGGAAGAATAATATTTTACCCTTGTTCCGCACAGAGTTGGGCAGTCACAGCTGATATGTGGGACTGTGACTACTCCAGGAACCATCAACCGGGCCAAAGTTCAGTTTTATTTTGCGTGGCCGCTGCAGGTGCAGCCGCGCAGTTCGCGAATTTAATAATAATGCTAGCAATTTGCATGGAAGTCACTTCTATATTTTCAATAGACTCGTAATTAGTGACTTGTGCACTCAAGACGGTCCGAGATTCTAGTCGAAAGCAGCAATTTGTATGCCGCTCAGCGGAACGGTCACCGCCGCTGTCGCGGTGCGTTGTGGTTGGCTGGCTGGCTGACTGGATACCAGCAATAGCGACGTTGATAGCGATGAAAGTTTCCGATCGCTGTTGCCTATGAAATCGCAGATACCGTGTATGGAACAACCGCCTCATTTGTAAACAGTGACGAAATAATTGTGTGCAATTTCTGAAAATGTTTTTGCCCAGAGAAAAATTTTTCGCAAGTAACGCGTGAGCCGCACTTTACTTGCTTCGGCGCATCTCTCGCATAGCAAATATTTGTTCCATGACAGCAAATGTGCACAGCAGTTGGGCTTTGTATGCAGTTTCACAGAATTTTAAATGGAAAAACAAAGTTTTTAATGTGCACTTACGAAACGTTGTTCTCGGACAATTCCGCACTTGTTCTTCTGATTGTTATTGCTGCTTTGGTTGTTGTTGTGGTTGCTTTTATCCGTTACACTACAACTCGTTTTTTCGCGACAATTGGTTCAGATTTGGGATATCCTTTCTTTTTGGGTTCCTGAAAACGAAAGACTCAAGACACGAACTTATTTCTGTTTTTGCACATTTGCAAAATTTAATTCGAAATTTTAATGAAAATTCTTTGATAATTCTTTTCGATAATCGATTTGAATGCACAATTATATTCTCTCAATGCGTTTAATATTCAATTCACATCACCGGGGCTGCGTGCGGGTTGCGCAAGTGTCGAACAATTCCGCTCTTCTTCCAATTTATTTCTATTTTATTTGATTATTTATTTAATAAATTTCGTAAAATCGCTCTGCGCACTTCTTCGTACTTGAAATTCGAATTATATTCTTGACCACGAGACACAGCGTTCTGCAAATAACACACACAGCACATGCGTTACGCTTAACCGTCCAAGTGATACTGACTCCGGCTCCGACTCTAAGTTGGGTACCGCAAGCGCGTCGACGTCGGCGGCCTCTTGACGTTTCGTGATGTGGCTGCTAAATTCGCACTTTACACTTTGTGCCAAGCTCACACGCACACGCATATACCTGCCGCACACACACATACACACATAGACAGACTCGCGACACTGTTTCACGTGTATCTTTAACTAGCCTAAAGTATGGAGCGGTAAGCTAATCAAGCGTCTGTTCAAGCGTGCGTTTACCAGAAGACGTTTTGCGCTCCGAGTACCAGAAATACAACTAAACGTAATCACACAGCTCACTACGCTCGCTGCTCCCCACAGCCGCCACAGAGCTGCTCGTCAAGTGGCCAGCCAAGTTACCAACACAGGCGAATCTGGCACCGCGAGCGAGCTGCAAATGTTCTCCAAGCGTTGAGCAGCTTCTGTGGTGAATGGTGGTACTCGCAACTAGTTTGGCCAAGTGGTGCTGGTGGTAGGGAGCGGCAAGCGAAGCTACTAAGCGGGGTTTTAGCTTTGCTTGCGATTGCTGCTGGCTTCGCTATACACTCGCTCAGTAAGGTGGAAAACGTCTTGTGTGAGTGCTTGTACAAGTGAGAGAAATGAGCGCCGAGTATGGTGAATAGTTTCAAGAAGGGAGTTTGTGGCCAGGGCAACGGGAAGGCTCTTTTTAAATGCGATGCATTTAGAGAAGGTGAATATATTACGTTTATTTATATATTTTCAATTAATGTTGTGGTCCCGTAGAGATAGTCCAACGTTCACGCTACTAGTACATCCTATAATTAGCGTGATTCCATTTCACCTGGTACACAACTTTTGAGTTCTTAATTATGTTTCTTGTTATAGACGAGGTGGACTTTGTATAATTACAATCAACCACGCAATTGAGGAAAGCCTTGAAAAATATTACTATCCCTACCAATCGTTCAGATTGAATTACCCCAGTGATCTGGTAAGCAACAGGGACCGTGCTGGCACATCCACAGCCCACCATTAACTCTGCTATCAACTGGCTTTCAAATCATGAGTTGACAGCCAGAGCCAATTGCTACTCCCATAATCAAGGAGTTCTCTAGTGAGACTGAAATGGCAACACTACGCTAATGTTTAGCTTATTAGGCCATAAATGTCACGACTGCCAGCATCAGGAATATCAAAGAGTGTGTTCACTTCCTAAGCAACTGCGTCCAGCTCCACTGCCTCTGCACCTTAAGCATCTTATGTATGCATGTGTATGGCTCCAATTAAGCGTTTTGGGTGTCATAGGAAGAAAAGCAAATTACCCGGCAACCAGAAGCTCAAGCAAATGTGGCCCAGAAGCGACTTTCTCTGTGGCCACCCTCGACCCGCAAATAAGACGCTCAAAGCAGCGAATTAAATCGCATGGAAGTGGAATTGGACTTTAAACGATAACAATTATAACAACCCGTGTGGCAATTAATGACAATTTCAAGTTGAGCAATTTAAATTTAAAATTCAATGTACATTCAAAGTCACTCTACTTGAAAATTGAAGGAGGAAAACTCTTCTCTCACAATCTAAGCAAAACGTTCACTTTTTTATCCGCAATTAAATGGAAAGAGTGATTTAAATACGCGAAAGTGGCTGCAACGCAGTCAACGCAAGCTGAGCTCTGCCCACACGCCTGCAGAGGAAAAACCAACACGAAAACGACAACTCATTTCACCCAATCTGGCGGAAAAATTGAACTCCTGATGTTACAAAACTCACACTCACGCGCACAAGATGCAAATAGACCTGCACACACCACACCACAATAACACCTTCAATGCAAACAACAACAACAAAAAGACACAGTATAGCACCAACAACACTTGGACGCGCTCACTTGGTGGACCATCCGCTCATCTGCAAGAGCTGCCGCGATAGCAGCATCGTCAAGGTTACCAACAGGTGCGCGGAGCTCACAATTTTCGGCGTGTTCGTTTAAGGAACGCACTCGTTATGCAACCGCCAGACACCCGGGAAGCCAACCAAAGCTGCGCTGCAGCAGAGGTGTGCAAGTGGAAGTAGAAGTTCGTAAAAACCCACTGCGATGAATGAGACCTGTGCAGCTGATTACGAGTGAATTGGCGGAGCATTCAATGTGAGCGCCCTTTACAGCATGATTTTGGTGTTTTGAGTGATTCACAAAATCGTGCACTATGAACGCAGAACCTCAGCACTGCTGTTACCCTTTCTTTGCTTCGTTGAATGCTCCAAGTGGGTTGGATTCAGGCAATGCTGGCACGTGACCAATGCGCCGAAAACCATGATTAGTTTGATTCAACAAAACAAATATGGAACAAGACTGTGGCTAATTTTACAAATAGACCAGAACTTGTAATAGAAGGATAATTTATTGTATGCACATTTAACTCCTCCACTCCTTGTAATAAAATAATGCTTCGTAAGACTTCGTAAAAAATGCTTGTCAATTCCTTCTTGGACGGGTATCGGATATTTTCCTAGCATCGGATATTTTCCTAGTTCCGAAATGATTAAGCATACGATTGGCATAAGTTATTCCAGATGTGACTGCCCTCTTACTGAACACCAGAGGTAAGCATTAATAAGATGTTACTATTAGTAACAAACCAAACTGTGCTCAATTATGCTTCCTTAGACGAAGCAAGGTTAGATTGCCAATGAAATAATAATAAACACAATCAGTTTAGTGTAGTTTTCCTCCCTCTACTTCAGCTCCTTGCCACCATTTGAATAACTTAGCCGTGCACCATCCACAAGTATCAGATCAGCGTACGTACGGCAGCCGCAGCATATCGACCAATTACTATGTAGACTCGCGTATTAACGATTAACCTTTACACAGCAGATAAGAATCAAAGGGCAACTTTTAAAGTGACAAAATTCTAAGAATTGAAACCAAATGCGGAAAAGCAAATTTGCGGGCTTGGCTAATTGCTGAAATAATAATTTGATAAGAGAACACAACAATAATTAAGAAGCAATTGCCAGCATGCGTGATCTCTCAGTTCTCCACATGCTTTCCGACTGAGGCAACCGAAACACGTCTTTGCGGTCAAGGTTGCAAGCCTTTAAAGCCGCTCAATAACAATGTTTTATTAAGGTTTATTAAACGATTAAAGTAGCAGCAATAACAAAACATTGCGCAGAACAACAAAGAGTCAAAGTGGCAGCGTTTGTAATTTGCTTCCAACAGCTACAACCTCAGGCTTCACACCAGCATGGCCAGCAGTAGTCCATTTACGGGCACGATTGCACAAATTTACGCCAAATAATTTCAATGTCAGCGCAAACTCACCTGCAGCACTCGCGGCTAGTGCCACCGTCGTGCCTATGCAATTAATAACTTAACAGCAGTAATGAAATCAGGCGCCAAAGGGCTACGCCGGCGCACGCACTTTTAATCCAATCCCAGTCAAGCCAAACCAGCGCACCTCAGCTCGTGAATTTGGCAAAAGCACGGTAGTCCAATGAGCGCACGCACGTCAGTCAGCAGGCCCGGCTTACGCAAGCGTGGCATTGAAACGTGAGTTTTTTTGTGTGCGCCCGCCGCCACATTTGACCAGTCTTTGGGCGCTTGAGCGCTAATCGGGTGCGCGTGTGTGGGTGAACGTTGGCATTGCATGGAGCTGCTGGATTTATTATTGGTCAATGAACGCCGTACGCGACTTGGCCGATTGCTTTTTGTGTGGCAATAAGTTGTCGCCCCAGTTGGACTTCAGTCTTCATTGGCTTTAATTGACAGATTTCATTGCAATCAGAACGAACTTTCAATGCGAATTGAGGAATTTAAACGGCAAATAATCTCAACAGCCTCACTGCTGAAAATATCACTCACACGTCATGAGGCAGCTACGCGTCGACTGAAGCACACTACACTCTTGAGGCTGGGCATTTTATGGCTGCCTAAACAAAACGGAAAATGCCGATATACTTGTTGGCAAAAAAAACCCCAAACAAGTGCATAAAAGTGGTTTTATATTTTGTAAACATCCTTTTTATTACCATTACGGACGGACATTCCCTCGGCACACGCCTCCAATTCAAACGAACTTGACACACATGCATCCATGTAACTGCGGCCTGCAACGTGCTAATGAGAGATACAAATATTTCTGTGCCAATTTGAAAGCGTGTTTTAGTAACCACACGAAACGCCGCGGATTTGATTGGGGGGAAATACCAACGCACTTCAAAATCAAAGCGGAAGATGCCATGAAGTAAATGATTCATTCTTGGAGTATTTGTGATTAAATGAAATTTTATGCGGGTTCACATTTTTATAACTTTTTTTTTTAAATATTCGGTAATCGTCTACGGCGTTACGTTCAACTGAATTCGTAAAATGATTAATTAGTCAGACTGCTCACTGGCTCATGGCTGCAATGCATTCGTTGGGGTATCATTTGATGAGTATGGAGGAGGAAATGTCACGCGTCTCTTGCCAGACAACTTCAGTACCTTTTAAGTAAGTCACAACATCCACAGGGCCCTGGCATGGCTGAAGTGGTATCCCACATCAACAGAAGACACCATATGCTCTAAACAACAAGAAGATGGCACAGCAAGTGCACCTGTATTGTTTCTTCATGCAGGAGACTATCCGGGACTTGTACCGCATATCAACTAGAAAGGGAAACAATTACTTTGCTGTTCTAAGTACTCAATAAGGAAGCTCAAATGTGTTGGCATTGGCATTGACATAACCCCATCTATCCATAGATACAATCAGAACCGCATTAAACCATTTGAATCTCATAATCTTCACCTGCAAAATGCAACTGCTTATCGAATACTTTCCTAATTTGTACCGAACAGTGAACCAGTCTTGCACCTCTTAGTACTCCAAAGATCTTTGGGGAATGCGCAAATTCTCATTCTCCAAATCACCTTATCTGAGTAGGACCTTTCGGACTTCTCACCATTTACCTTAGTCCTAATGAATGTTCGTGCTGTGTTGCAATTCTCGAATGATGATTGCACTGCAACTCTCTTCTTCGACTAAAATGTTTGAAGCAGCTCCATGTCTCGCCTGCAGTATTCAGTCATAATTGACTTGCTTGAAAGCATCCTCAGTACTGAAGCTTCGGCAGCTAATGCCTTTAGCCCTCCTACGATGAATTTGTTTTATTTTCATATGGTTAAATTGTAGAATGTGTGCCTAATTTACCAAGGAAACATTCGGCCACCTGTGAGGATAGGCTCAGCGGTGCACAAATTATGTATTGAGCTGTGAATTAGTTAAGCATATTTACCGAATTTACCGCAATTAAAAGAATTACAAAATGCTCGCAGACACAATTGTTCGCAGCTGCCGGTGGCTGGTTCACTGGGAGTCCGCCAGCTGCCAACAACTTCACACAAAACTAGACACAAAAGAAACACTGAAATTCAAACACGTAATAAAAGTGCAAATTCATTGTTTTCAACAGTTGCGACATTTCCAACAACAGCAACAACAGTTCACAACAAAACTGAAAGAAATCTGGAAATGTGACTGCAATTAAAACCAACTGAAAAGGGGGATTTCGCTGCCAGTGCAACATTTGTCCACTTGGCTGAAATGAACACGGCAAGCAAAGCGCCACAATCAGGCAGGGAAGTCACCCAAGCACACGGAGCACCCAAGCAGCGACATGCTTGCAAACATCGCACAGGCAACTCGAGTGCCTCGCCGACTGCGAAGCAATTCCGTTCAACCAGTTTGCAGCTGAGCGGGCGAACGCGTCTGGTGTTTGAGAGAAGGCGTGTGTATGTGTGTGTGTTTGAGTGGAGCTGTTGCCTTGTTTACCTTTCTGTTGACAGTGGCGCCCCCAAATGTGTGCATGAGAGCGGGATTTTGCTACATCGTTTGCGGTGTGTTTAATGTCAAAGCAAGCCCTGGACCAACCGCCACGCCATTTCACCAGATATTGGCGCTCATCAATTGCTTCTTTATCACAATCAAATACTGATACCCTCAAAGCTGAAGTAAGATATGCCCGAGGGTGGCTTACGAAATCTTTTGAAGCCCTGTTAAAACGTGTATACTCAAGACAAAAGCTACCCCTATTACTCTATTGGATGGGGCACTACTCATACCAAGCTCTTCATACAGTTCCGTTGTGGTACGAGCAATATACAGGAATATTTACTGCGGACACCACTTGCCGAGCACAGGTTGAATTGGATGATGCTCAGCCAGTGACCTTTTTGTGAGAAAATACATAACTAATTGCTTGAGAAACTTGTACTTCCCATAAACAACAGTTGCATGACTCTTTGCAAAAACATGTTCAATGATATTCCGAGTATCCTTTTGAGCTTGTCTGCTCCCTCTGTACTACATTTTTACTTATTAATTTATATTCATTTTATACCGAACCTTGTTTTCTTAAACGAGATTCAGAAAAAGATCGGCACTACGGGTCATAATTTAATTTACGTTAATTAAAAGAAACTCGCGTTACGAGTATTTTCCATTTAATTGTGTTACAATGTGTTCCCCCTTGTTCTTAAGAATAATTGCTAAGGCCTTCGCTTTGTTCTGCTACGAGTATATTGAACACTAAAAATAATCAACTAGATTAAACAAGTGTAGCAGCTGAGGGCTCCAGCACTGAAAGTGGCCGCTAACTCAAGGCCCTGGCAAAGATTGCCCACAGATATAACAGGTAATCGAGCAACTTTCACTGATTGACACTTAGTTGCGCTGTTAAGCACTCTAATTGGTGTATTGATAAGCAGTGACCTTCGGACTTAAGTGGACCTATTCTACACTCTGAAAGCACGATGTTGCCGGTTATGAACTCTTGCGACAGTCGATCTGCATTACGGAGAAGACAACGCTCAGCACATTCAACCGAATGCACAAATCGATTGTATTGTCCCACCAGGTCTGAGTTACGAAAGCGGTGACAATAATGCCGTATAATACTTGAAGGTTTCACAAAGAAACCGGTGAAGACAATGAAGGCAATCAATTCAAGTGCCAAAGCGATGTCAAAAAAAAATTGTGTAAATGTGACACTAATCTCCACCAAAAGAGGCCTCCCTGCGAACAATCGCATAACTAAAGAGACAATTTTCAGTTTTCCACTGCACAAGTGTCCGGCCCTATTCCGGTCCGATGCGACCCGACCCATCTCAGCTCAGCACGTCCGCAGCGCCCACGTAGCACCGCGACAGACAAAATGCAAGTCATCGTTTTTGACAACCACGCTGCCTTTGTAAGCGGGGCAGTCAAGTGTAGCATTTTGTCCGCTAATGAATGCAATTTTATTGTCTCTTGTCACTGGCTTCGTTGTTGTCATACTCGTACCCAGAAGCAACAACAAGAGCCCTCTTCCAAACATCGTGGTTCCCAGTAAAACCCAAAAGTCCAAAAACCTTTAAAAGGCAACCAGCAAAGTGGTTTGCATTTGCGGCCGACTGCTTGGGAAATACTCAGATCGAGTATTACGGGTCTCTGCGGTCGGAGCGCTGTTCATCATGAAGATGCCAGCATTCGCTCTAAGACGTTGCTGCAGCGCCAGAGCAGCAAAACTTTTCTTGCCAAGCTGGGCAAATTTGCAAAAATGGCCAAGTGGAAACGATCAAAGCGGACGGTGATGAACTGATGAACACAGCGGCAGAGCAGCCAGGGCAGCATAAATTTGCATGATCTACTCAGTGCAATTGTGGCTGTTGCTGTTGTTGTTGCTGTTGGGGCAGCCGTTAAGCATAACTCTGCAGCTGTAGCTGACGATTTCATAGTAACTTTTTTGCTTTATCTTTGTACGAGTATCTTCGCACCGAGTGTGCATCAATTTTGTTTGACTTCAGCCATCTCCATCTCCATCTGCGTCTCCATTCGTGTTTCGTTTTTATTTATCTTCTTTTCTTTCTGTATTACTTTTTGGTGTGATAACTGGAACAAGGTCAGCAGAAATTGAAATGTGGAGAGAAAATAATAAAATACGACATACGGAAGCTGTGCGCATGAGCGACCCAAAGATTGCCTCAGCAGTCATAGTCAAATGAAATTCGAGTAGCGGACGAGACCGAGATGAGGAAAGGTATGAACTAGTTCAAGAGCACATTTAATAACTCAGTCAAGTGTAATCAGTTTGGAAGTTCTCCAGATCCCTTAGGGCAAGTTTTCCATGAGTGCTTTCCGTTCTTAAATGGCGGGTGTACATTAACTTTAACCTTATCGAAGATATTCCGCGTACTTTTTGCCTAGAGCTAGTCTGCTCAAGAAATGTCAGCCTCAACACAAGACACACAACAATCCGCAGACATGTGCATTCGCTGTGTTTGGTGTCAAGTGCGTTTACATCCAACATTTGCTAATTGTTGTGCAATTTCAGACGCAGAGGCTCGAATTATACTAGTGCGTACGGGACAGGAGTGTTTGTATGAGGGCAAATCCCCACTTGTGTGACTGTTGTTCATATGGTTCTTGTGTGTAGTAGGGTACAGTAGACTTAAGAAGAGAGACCGAGGGAGATATACATTGATTTAGTTACAACACTGACAGGTGCAGTGATGGAGAGTGTGACAGGTTGAGAACAGACATTAAAATCTTTATATTTGTGGCCACCCTCTGTGATCCAGTGGTAAGCATGCAAGACTCACACTCAGAGAGTCGCAGATTTAAATCCTGCCCGGGCTTCGACTTAAAAATGCTTCCTTCTAAAAAAAAATCGTTTTCTCTTCGAGTCGAAATCCTGCGTAGCTTGTACTCATTCCCCAGCCCCTTGCAGTCATAATTAGTGATGGCAAGATATATTAATGATGGTGTAAGAAATAATAATAATATTTCATATTTGTGATATCGAACATGATTTCTGACTCTTTGAAGAAGCTGCAGGGCCGTCGGAACCATACCAAGAAGCTGTATGAGAGATTTCAGCTTTGAGTGTCATATTTAAAATTAATATATATAAAGTATATAGGAGTGAATTGAAAGTGTCTATAGCTGGTCTTAAGAATGAATACGTCTCACTTGGTGACACCTTTTCCTGTATAGGACGCCCCTATAACTACCTTAATTACTACTAAAAATCGTCAGCGAAAAGTAGGCAGTCAAGTATCTGATATTACTGTAATACTTGTAAGTATGTCCGAATCACGACCACGCTCAAGCTGATGAGATGATCGCCCACCTCTATGTATTATTTGTCCATATATTACTATACGTTGTCGATGCCTGCTGGCTCCTCCATGCGCTTCCAATGATGGCGCAAGTCGACAAATTAACCAATTCAAATCTTTCAAATACTCATAAACACTAAAATTTTAAAATTTTTCCAACAAGACAACACGCAGGTCCAAACAAAATGTCTGACATAACATTCCAATTTAAAATGAAAATAAAGTAGCAAAGTCTGTGAAAACTGATAAAATCACACAAACACATTCAGAGCCTCCATTCAATAAGTCCATTGTTAGCACTCGCACGCACACTCCAATGATCGCCAACACTTTCACATTTCGCAAAGAACCGTAATGAATGCACCCATTCATCCATCCCAACCACCCAACCATTCATTGATTCACTCGTAGTAAAATGTTTCTACTGTTTACATTTTGAGGTAACACAAAACGGCGTTGAGTAATTTTGTGGCCACTCCGAAATATCTGAAATGTAATCAAAGCATCCGCGCTGCACTGCACCATTTGGCGCTCCAAATATTTGCGAGGCAGTCCCAATCAAAAATGCATTTCATGCTCTAATTACACGTACGCACTCACGAACACCCGAACACCTGAAAACCCGAACACCTAAACAGTCGAACACCCGAGCACTTGGACAGTCGAACAGTCGAACACCCGAACATCCACCATTGGCGCTTTTGGAAAGTACATACAATTTCTAATGCGGTTTGCACAGTTCGGCTATTAAAGAGCCGATTATCGAAGGGGCCATATGCACATAGCTGGTGGCAACATTATACACGAACACCTGAACAGTCGAACAGTCGAACACCCGAACATCCACCATTGGCGCTTTTGGAAAGTACATACAATATCTAATGCGGTTTGCACAGTTCGGCTATTAAAGAGCCGATTATCGAAGGGGCCATATGCACATAACTGGTGGCAACATTACACACGAACACCTGAACAGTCGAACAGTCGAACACCCGAACATCCACCATTGGCGCTTTTGAAAAGTACATGCAATTTCTAATGCGGTTTGCACACTTCGGCTATTAAAGAGCCGATTATCGAGGGGGTCATATGCACATAACAGGTGGCAACACCTTTGACTACACTGTGTATGAGAATTTGGGGAAGTGACCACAGACAAAATCGTCACAGGAGTGTTCGTATGTAGGCCCAGCAGCGACTTCATAGTTACGCTGCTCTAGTCCATACAGCTAAGGTGTCTGCCACACATAGCCACAGGGTTCCCAGCGCAAACAGAATGATGTTGTCTCGCATGGAATACCATCTCACATGTTACAGGTAGCATTGCTATCATCAAGGTTGGAAATCAGATAGGAGACCAATTTTCTAAGGTAGAGGCCCTGTAAACTTCATCTTTCGGCAAAGTGGGTCGCGGGTACTTCGGTGCTAAATGAACTCATTTCAGTGTAAAAATTATCCTGCTCAGTCAAATTGTTGAGGGCCCAAAATCCACCAACCAGGCAGCAGCATCCACGGCCATTTCGATGACTGTTCGCCAGTATTGTGCACAAATTAAAAGTGAACAAGAAAACATCCGTGTGTGTTTGTGATTTTCTGGAGGTGTATAGCCACCAACAGGGGCAAGGATTCCATCCGGTCCAAATTTCTCCGTTTCTGAACATTGGAATTCCGTTTATAGAGGATAATTGCTGAATGCGCAAAATGCTTGAGTCTCGTAAGTGTTGTGAAATTAAATGAAACAATTTTCGGACTTTGGCGATTTCGCGCTAGTGTCAATTACAGGCGAACAACCAAAGCAAAGCAAGGAGAGGCGCGGCACGGCGTGGCGCTCATCGAGCAGGTGGGGAATAGGTGAGTCTAGGCTAATTGCGAAGTGTTGAGAAATGCAAAAAAATAATTTATTGCTTTGCGCTGGTATTAATTATGATGACTGCGAGTTTTCAGTTTTGTTTCTCCCATTTTGAGGTGATTTCTAGCCTTTCCTCAGTCATCTCTTACGACGAGAGTGAGGGAGAAGGAGGAGAGACCTTGACACATTGGCAACCCGCACATGCGAGGCGAATTAAAAATAATTTAAATCTTCTCCACTATTGTCAGACGCCGGGATGATGCCAGAGATTAGAGATCAGCGAAAAAAGTAAAAGATGTAATTATAAGGGTAATAAAGTGTTTGCAACATTCAGCGAGACTGCGCCTGCGCCTACAAACACAATACGGGCAATGCTAGTAATTGAACGAAGTATGCCACGCGGGACCAGGCAATTTTTCTAAGAGGCCGGTCTGAAGGAAGCACTTATCCTTCTGAGAAGATTGAAGAACGAAGTATTGTTTATTCAGCTTTGGCCACCTTCCTATACCTATATTTATATGTGACTGAATATGTGTCACTTTAATGATGCATTTTTTCAACCAGGAAATTCAAATTTGCCAGTCTCAAAATATGCACGTCAAGGCGTGGAACGATTTATGTGACACTTGAATGTAGCACATACCCCGCTCAGACGATTGCACTCAAAACATTAAAGCAATTCGGACGAAAGCCTCAAACAAATAAATTCAATTCAAGAAAGAAAATACCTCAAAAACCTGAAACCGCTGCTGCGAGTACGGTTAACGCCATAAAATCAGCTCGCATGCACTGCAAAATCACATGTCGCTAATGTTTAATGGCTTGTAATATCGAAACGTGCGGGCTCGCCTGGATTCGACAGTAAATCGCAGCTGAAAACGCAAGCAGGCACATTAAAGAAGGGTCGACTGATGCGATCTACACACCTATATGTGTCGTAATGTGGCTTAAGTTTAACGGCAGGGTCTTTGGACAATGTATGGCAGCCAAACAGGATTTCCGCAACAATCACTTCTTATTAGGATGCAATTCAATTGTCCACTAGAAGGTCATGTGGTAAGTGCTACCCTGGAAACACAATTCCAGGCTATAATATCCTAGAAACCGATTTTGCATATACTGGAAAGAGAGCGGAGTAAATTTGGCAAAGAAGTGGAATAACCAAAGGGCAGAACGGATCATGACAGCATACTGGCCATCGAGGTCTGAATATAAACATGAATGGAAATCTACAAATGTGGAAACGAAAACCCTGTATTCAATGGTTAAAGATACCAAATACAATCAAAATTCTTTTTTAATAGATGACGCGCATTAAAATATCGCCAATTGTGGAAAAACCGTATAAGAATTTAATTTGGAGGCATTAGTTGAGGGGGTACTAATTTGCGGTGTCACCATGAAGGTGGTTTGCTTGGTGGTCTCCACCCGTCTCTAACACAAACATTTTATCGCTTCACGCGGGTCCACCCACAAAACTGCCATTCGATTACTTTAGATTCATATCTACCAACAAAGTATATATTATATAAATGGTTTCCTGATCCAGCAGTCCATTAGAGCAAAAGTTGAAGTGGTGAACGGATAAAAGTGAGCAAATTGCACGGTATAGAAATTCGTCATCGGGAAATGATGATATTCCCAAATTGTCTGACTTTTTTGCTCAGCTGGAAGTTCTCGTTTAATGCAATTACTGAGCTCGAGCTTTAAGAGGATAATTTTCGGCATTAAATTTGCCATTATTCATTCTTGGCACGCACAAATTACTCCGGCCTCTAATTTGCCACCTTTTCGCTGTGTTGCTTCTAGATCTTCGCTTGCCTGCTAGCGAGCTTGCGCCCCTCGCTCTCCCCTCAGTTGCTAGTCCACCTCATTTGGTTGTGTATGTAGCGCTTTTATGAGCAGAGCCAGCTAAACGCCGAGGAAGCGCTGAAGCTCTCACTGCACCAGCCGCTGATCTTTGGTCGCCGCGCAATCGTATGTACATATAAGCAACTAAGTTGAAGTGCGGAGCAGGCACAGGTGTAGCGTCGCGTGTACCTCTGGAGTCCATTGTTTGGGGTCGCTTTACCCGCAGTTGCTTTTTGTTGCTTGTTTACTTACCTTATTTATTTTGTGTTATTTATTTTTGAATTTACCGCGAATTTGGATTCTTGCTGCTCTGCCTGTGGTAAACGCTCCATTTAATATTCTTGCTCAATTTTGTGGCCGCTGCCCCTCGGCCCGAGAGCCCAATTGCCAATTGTGGGATTGTATTCAATGTGATAATTCGCTTGTGGGGGCTGGACTTGGTTTGCTGTGGTTCTGTAAATCGTTATCAAATGCATTCAGCACAATTTTTCTTGCGCCGTAATTGCAATTAATCAAATTCCCAAACAATGAATTACGACGATCGTTTATTTTAGCAGAGCCTTGTTCACACTTCAATTAATCCAATCGAACCAGGAGGACGAAAATAGTCCCTCTCGCAGGAACTTACTTCTCCTTCTGAAGGTGGTGTACTCAGTTTCCTGCTATCAGAGAACAAGCTCAAATGCAGTAACGTCCGAAAACATTGTGTTTGTGTGTGTGTGTGTGTAAACATTATTTAGCAGCTCAGTAAAATAGAAGCTTTGCCACATTGCCACCAGGTGTCGGTAATGAAGTGATTGTAGTGCCCACACAAATTTATCCCAACCACTCTTACTGGTTGTTGTCTTTGATAAATGGCGAGCAGCTCAGACACCAGCCAAACCGGAAGACGAAAACTATTCACAATAATATTTCATACTATCACTTATTCGATATTTGCGACATTTCAGTTTTTACAAACGTATTTGCTGAGAAACGGCACGGTTTTACGGCTTTATGGCATATTCACACGTATTCATAACTTGAATCTCATACAAAATTGTGGAGGAAATTGTTGTGCTGAAGACTGTTGACACTCTGAATTCAAACGATCAGAAAAAAGCTCTTATTGCTGATATAAAAAATCAAATTTAACCGAAATGTTTATTAAGTCAATACTAGTCTGTGTATAATAAATGGGGCAGGATGAACCCACTGTCATGCCCACTATCTAGCAGGATGAACCCAATGTCAAGCCCACTATCTAACAGGATGAATCTACGTTCATGCCCACAATCAAGCAGGATAAACCCAATGTCATGCCCACTATCTAGCAGGATGAACCCACGTTCATGCCCACAATCAAGCCATTTGCCCATGCAGGATTTATCAACGAAATTTTACAAACTTCATCACAATAAGGAGAAAATGGGCAAGGGAATCCCGCTGCAACCGACCCATACCGACTTTGACCTTGTTTACTGGTTGTTATAGTTTTCTAGGCGAATAACTTCAAAAATTCTTTCCATTCAGTTTTTCTTCAATAATTAAAAGGAGTCCCACACACAATAAGCACCAAGTTTCGATAAAATGCATGCAAAATATTCTGAATTGATTTCTGGAGTTGGTGCTGGTCAAGTTCTTCAGTTCCTCAAGTATCTTCAGATTCAGATTATTGCTTTACTTCATTTAGTAACTAGCAAAGTCTTCCAACTCGCCTTCCAGCTCATGTGTCTGTCTCTTCAGCAGTGCCTTCAATACAATTGCCCAAAAATTGTAACCCAATTAAATGTAGTGAGTCTTTGCGTGCCGCACTGGGACGCGCGTGTGTGACTGCAATCGTTGATTGGTAAGTAAATCAGAGTTTACGGTAGGGCCGCACTCCCCGTCGCTGAGCAAATGGGACACACAGACGACACGAGTTACGAGTTGTGGCAGCGGTGCTGTCGGCGGAATAACAATTACGGCTGCAATTAGAACCTTTTTGAAAGTACATGCGCTCTCACGATGAGCGGGCGATAAATTTCTTGCGATTTCATTCGCCCGCACAACAATTAAATGCATGCAACCCGCTGCAAACGGAAACTGACCGTGTTTTGTTTTATTGGCAGAGAAATCGATAAGGAACTGGACACAGGCAAAAGTCGGTTGCGTGCTGACAGCAGGAAATTCGGTGTAGTTTAGCATGTTGCGCAATGCGGAAATGCTGAGCCGAATGCCACTGATGCATTTCTGTTCGATCTGTCTGCCGTGAACGGGGAAAAGCATACGCCCAGGTGGCCAACCTGCCTTTGATTGCTAAAATCCTACTTTGGCCCACAAACTGGGTCCGGTTGAGCAGCAATTCGGTTGACAGAGAGACAGAGAGAGAGAGAGAGAGAGAGAGAGAGAGAGGAGCTGCTTTAAAGCGAGTATCAACTGGAAATGCTGGAAGTGGTTTCAAACTCTAATCTACAGCCCACTGCATCCGCAATATATGCAAGCGAGCGATGCCAATCACACAGTGCGTGGTTTGGTGTGGCCGTGGTCTTGGTAATCAAATGCCAATAGTGCACACCCCACAGAATTTGGAATCTCTGGGACAATAGTGACGTGACCTCCATTCTGAAAATTATTGCGCTTTCGACTCAGAGAATCGAATTGAAATTTTAGCAGCACTGTAGCGCACTCATGTGGATAATTCCACAACTCCACGTGAGTAAATCAGCGGCTGACTTACCAGTGAAGCGAAATTAAATGAAATTTATGTACACGCGGGTACTCGACTATGATATGCCGGATATTATATCATCGTCCCATTCATCATAACTCATAATTAAGTGTTAACAATTTGTGCAAATTCGCAAAATGGCGTTCCTATTCATTCTCCTTTAGTGAAATTGTTTGCGTTTGCAATTAGTTGGATTAGTCGCAAATTCGCTTAAACGCTCACAAGTGTATTTGCGTATTATGAATAATTTCTTCTCCAAATATACAAATGCACGATTTTTGCCAGCCACCACTTCGTTAGAACTGGCATTGAAGAACCCACTCTTAAACAAAAACTGCTTAAATACCAAAGATCAAGGAAGCCAAGTAATTCTCCAAGCTCGTACTATGTGAAAGGTGGCGACGAAGCTAAAAACTAACTCGTAAGGGGATGATTGGGAATAAGTGGATGCGGCGATCATGTGCATTCAGTGTTCTGGAACTTTATAACTACCAACCCTGAGGGATTCCCATATTGTAACATTTTCTCAGCCGCTAAAGAGCCAGTGAAGCATCACCACAAGAACCCACCAAAAAGTCTAACCGAAAAAATTCCATATTCTTAGTCTTCTGTTCATTTTTCTATCACTTTACTCAGTATTTATGAAAAAAAACTATTAAATTCAAATGAAATTAGCATATTACGCCAGTTGCTTACAATGATGAGTGTTGACAATCCGCTACAGAGGCGAAACTCTTCGGATAAACAAAGCAATCTTCGCATAAATTGAACACAACACAAAGCAAAATAAACAGCAGACTCACCGTAGTCATCATTAACGGTCGCTCGAATGGCCCAAGAG
This sequence comes from Clusia tigrina, assembly GCA_920105625.2. Taxonomy (NCBI): domain Eukaryota; kingdom Metazoa; phylum Arthropoda; class Insecta; order Diptera; family Clusiidae; genus Clusia; species Clusia tigrina. The sequence goes on from OV050031.1 coordinate 229,195,563, forward strand.
AATGTTTACAGGAAGTAAACAAGTAAAACGAGAATCCCACAGCCATTTGACTGATCGCTCGCTGGCAATTGCCAAAATTGACGATATCAACGCAACAGTTGCGGGGTTGGCTTGCCACGCAAATCTCATCCGAGACCTTCCAACCCACTCCGCTCCGCTCAGTTGTGAAATACCAACTGTTTACTATATTTACAAATAAAGTTAATTAAAACATTTGTGGTGCTTAGACAGAGGGGGAGGCCGTGTAAATTGTGTCAAAAGAGGGGGGCAGAGAAATTGAAATGAACCGAAAATTGGTTTGGATATGGCCAAAATTGTTTGTAGGTGGTAATCTGAACGAGCCACGTCTGGGATCTTGCAAAAGCGCTGCAGCTCCAGGTGTTCCGTCAGCACATCGTCAGAGAGCAGTCTCAGAAATGAAAGAATTTTGAATTGGCGGGAAAACACAGAGCTATAGAATTGTTTAGAACTTCAAGATATTAATAGATATCTCCAGGGTAGCCGTCCTCTGTTGTTTAGTAGTAAGCATGCTGGACTCACACTCCGAGGGTTGCAGATTCAAATCCTGCCCGGGCATGGGATCAAAAATGCTTATTTCCAAAAAGAAAATTTGACTATCTTACTGAGTCGAAGGCTTCAGTGGCTAATACTCATTCCCTAACCCCTTGCAGTCATAATTAATTATGATGTAAGATAATGTCTCCAGGTTATTATGGTGGAGGTACGCTTCAAAGGCTATAACACCGCTGTAGCAGTGTTCCAACATGGGTGATTGTAAAACACTCCTATTGCATTCGTAGACCCAGCGTCGCGAGAACCACCAGCATAGCACCGTCTTGCGATTTTGATATGGTGTAATGGCGTTCTGACCCAGCACCTTTCACAGTCCTACTTGGCGCTATACAAACATTGTTATGCTTTTGCAACCGAAGAGTGTCGTCTCTGTAGCGGATTTGTCAATGCTCATGATTGTAAACAACTGGCGTGATATGCTAATTTCATTTGAATTTAATAGTTTTCTTTTTATAATATTATTGCGCAACGTGATACAAACAGGAATAGAAGAACATGTTATATAGGATCATATATACATATATACAATAGGATCATATATACATATATACAATAGGATCATATATACATATTTATCATATATACAACATCCCGTGCCGTGTTCTTTTTGTACACGATGATTAATCGCCTTAGTTCCGTATCTATGTACGTCAGAAGCATTCAGAACAAAGATTTTACACAGCCTGCTAATAAAATAGGAAAAATTCTCTCTAGCACTGACCGATGTAAAATTTCTTGCATTCTGAGTATATTCCATTGAGCTTGTTAAGTGTTTAGAACAAGAGAACATTGGTTCGTCCCAGTACGCAAATAGAGCTACACTCCGGACTGAAACTTTCAAGTTGAGAAACTGCCTTTAAATGAGTTTCCGAGGACATTGGAAAGTGTGTTGGTAATGCCAAAATTTAGCACGGGGTATGAACCGCACTAAGGAACGTTGTTCTAGCAGTCCTCCACGAGTGTGGGTTTCGTCCTGCTCTAAACGCATCACTGTACAGAACCACAGACAAGTTAAAACGAGCATACAAATTATGAACTTTAGTTCGCGTTTCACTCACCTCGCCGCATTCGGATCGATCCAACTGAAGTGACGCTTAATCCTCTCGTCGATGGCAGCACCATTTTGCTGTGCCGCAATAGCTTCTGTCTTGGGCGACATTGGCACTCACTGACTCACTGGCAGGCAGGCAGGCTGGGCTCAGGAGCAACTTACGCGACTAGTTTATTTACGGAAAATCGAAACAAAGCAAAGGAGCCAAAAATTCGCAGCTCACTTGAAATTTTGAATTTTGCTTGCACTTCCACCACAATTTAAATTGAAGCCAATTTTCTGCTCCGCACAACGCTTGCATTCAAAACAACCCGGAAAATGTTGCCGCAGACGAAATACTCGCAGCTAAACACAATTCATAATTATTTGCGCAGAACTGAGTGCAAACTGAAATTTTAAATATTCGTCTTTTCTGCTCGGTGCTGTTATTGTTGTCTTCACGAACGCCGTTGGACTTGCTCTAACGCTGGACAACTGAGCATGCGCGCACGCCAAACCACCACAGCCAAGCTTTGGGAACAATTTTAGTGTATGCAGCGAGTCGACCGCCGTGTGCCCATTTTACACAACGAAATTCCAAATGAAACTGAAACCGAAACCGAAAGCACACCAGCCCGCAATAGCACGAAAGTTACACAAGCCAAACAACTCGTCAGCCAGTCAGCCAGTGAGCCCGCACAATGGGTTGGCGCGAGAGCAGCCCGGCGACGCTGCTCTCTGTGGAGCTTTTGGCTGTGTTGCTAAGTCTACCCTGAGCGGGAGAGCAAGTCTATACATAAATACACAAAGAAAAGCGAATAGTCCTGTAAAGAAGGCTGAGGTCGAGTTGCACCGATGTGACCTACCCTACCTTCTAGGAGAAGCGTACGAAGACGAATACAGTGGACGTGCTAATTAAACGAAGATTTCATGGGACAAACATCGCTTAATGTTGTATTCTATTATTGTGTCTTGTACTTTATACCAGAGAATACAGAGAAAATAAAGTATTTTTCGCTGCCAGCGTCCATAGCGGACACACCATGATTTTGAGTGGATTCACCTCGATTTTCAGTGGATTTATGTACAATGCCCGTCTGCTTTATTTCGCTGCTTTGCCATTTGACGGTTAAGCAAGGAAATTCTTTTTCGCTGCCAGCGTCCGTAGCAGACACACCACGATTTTGAGTGGATTCACCTCGATTTTCAGTGGATTCCCCACGATTTTGAATGGATTCATGTAAAACGCCCGTCTGCTTTATTTCACTGCTTTGCCGTTTGACGTTTAAGTTTCTTTTCTCTATATTCTCTGCTTTATACTAGATATATATGTAACAGTAGGCGTGGTAAATGGGCCACTATTTAGATATTCACCAAAAAGATTGAGCCTCTTACTAAACTGTCATGGAAAAATGTTTTGAAGATTTTTACTTGCCTTACTCTACTTCTACATATGAGCACATACGAAAAAGAGGAGTGGCAATGAAGTTATCTCAATTCCAAAATAAAATTGAAGTGATTTTTGAGTAATTTGTTTAAAGTTTAGTACGGACTAATTTTGTCATTGCGCATTACTATCCAAAAGGATCGTAGCTGGTGACTTTTGAAATGCATTCTCATTAGTTGGCTATAAGGTAGGCGGACGCTGACGTTTTCCAATATTGTTTATAATCCTCCTGGTAGTGATGAAAATGATACTCGCCTATATAAGTAACCCATTGTGCTATTTGAGATGGTACAATGGCCTGCTTCAATTAAAGGTAACATTTTAAATTTACTCTGGGAAGCATTCGATAAAGTATAACCTATCATCCTACTTCAAAACATCAGGTCACTATTACATCCCCACTAAATCGTAGCAAAGCGATAATGTAGAGCAAATCACACTTTAGGAATTTCGTACAATTTGCACCTGATGCGAGACGAACCTGCCTCATACACTCACGTCTTACCCAGTCACTCATTCAACGAAGGAGTTAAATCAAAGAGTATACATAAATAGGGCTCGCATAACGAACGAAATTGTTGCAAAAATTTTGTTCCAGTGGTTTTCTAGTAAACCCATCGAACATAAATACACGCATTGCATCTCGCTTCTCCTTGCTGCTCACCGATTTTTGTGGAATCGCCTTCACTTACATTTCACAGAATTTTGAGTGATTCAATCTCTATTTATGTATTCTCTTTGGTTAAATTGTTAAATGGTCAAAAATGTTGGTTTGAGGTTTGCTCAGTCTTAATGTATGGGACATTTGAAGTGCATATTGAATGAGTGACACTCCACTACCCCCTAGGGCAGGTAATGCTTTTATGGAGACACTTTTCAACGAAGTTGGAAAGAAGTTGGCTGTAGAACACAACGCCTCATTTTGGGCTTATAAACTTAAGCACCAAGTGAGTATGTAATTTTTTAGTGTGTAGGGTGCAAAAATCGCAGCTTTAATTTTCTCAGACAAAGCTCTGTTTGAGAGCGGAATTTGGGAGTTTGCTGAAATACTTGGGAGCGGGTGCAGCAGCGACGTCGACGCTTGCGCATGCGATTTACATGCATCTTAAACATTCTCGCGTGTTTATGGACATTTCCTCCACTTCGCCAAAGTCGTCAGCGGCGAACTTCTCGCATAAGGTAGCACGATTCGGCTGGTTCGTTGCTCAACTCTTTTGAATTATTTTAGCCATTTTGAATCGGCTGCAATCACTTTAAAAGGATATTGGCAAATAAGGTGCTCCAGTTAAGCTATTTCAGTTCATTGGCAATTACCGCGCGTAATTGGTATGCACAGTGAACAATTGTATGGCTTCTTTGTAAACAAACTGCAGCAAATGGCCAAGTTCAGTGCTCTTGCGCTGGACTCCACGAATTTCGGCATATCTTCATTACGCATCCTCAATCACAACGCAATGGGACTTGATGGTAGACGGACAGGCAGCAAGCAACGACATGTGAGTATATCTTAATTAAGCGGATTAATAGGCAGCCAAGTTTACCTGCCAAGTAGAAGCGGAGCCGGCAAAAACGTCAACGTTGCTGCTCATTTTAATTCGATATTAGCTGCTTCATCCGACTATTATTGCCGCGCATTACAGGCCAATGAGCCAGCGCAGAGCGTCTGCCAATAGGTACATAGACCGATATTCGTGGTCAAATTTGATAAAATGCGTGACATTTTTGTTTGTGTTTCTTCGCGTTTCACTCTTTAAAGTCTTGATATTAACCCAATTTCTTTTCCTCTGTGAAATCATAATTCACACTTAATCACGATGAGGTGGAGAGGGAGAGGCATAAGCTGAGAGTCATAGCACATATTAAAGTAGTTCATCTAGTAGTTCCTCTAAAAAACAAGAAAAAGTCGTTTTATGTACGAGTATATGCCTGTAGCGAGCAAAAAGGGGTGTGAACAATATGGATCCATTAACTTTTTCAGTCGATTTACCCATGTTATCTGGCTGCCTGCACCAAGCTTTTTGTAAACCATTCAAGAGGCCTTAAAAAACTTGTTATAACCGCTCTTAGCTCCGGAGTATAATCCAGCGCCGTTATACATGTTAATGTTGAGCTCGTTGAACACAGTCCCAGCGTAGTTCCAAGTGATTACGTAGTGATTTAGCAAATGTCATGCGAATGAAATAACCAACATTTTAACTGAATGTATCACTCAGATACACCACGATAATCTGCATGAGACGCCAATAGTGCCAAGCCCCCTTTGGATATATATCTATTGCCTCGAGACTTATAAAATTTTTTGTGAACCACATCTTAGCCCAATGGTGGCAACTCAATCATTAGTTTAAATACAGCCCTTATATGTTTATAATTCCCCATGCCCAGCAACCCAGAATCTGGCGCCCGCGACATTAAAAAACTGGAATCACCAATCTTAAGATAATTATGTTCAATGTATTCATCATTTAATTTCTATCTTCACTTGAAATTTCTGAAGATGTATGATATCTAGGACACGCTTCTTAGTTGTTTAGTGGCAAGTAGAAGATTCCCCGCAACAAATAAGAGTTGAGCACTCAAAGACCAATCACAACACTGCAAGCAGCGTCAACACGCAGTCGACTGCGCGGTGTTTGGAGTAAATCGCTGAACTACCATTATTGCCTTTTTTAATTCACTGCTCACTCTTTCACTCTCCGTCGTAACCGCACCCGTACCATCAATTGCGGAAATCCTAACCTACCTCACCACTTTGCGCTTATTAAAGGACTCGCTCGGGCAGTTGCAATAAAGTTTGCTGCCATTCTCGTCTTCAGTTGATTCGGACCTGTTTTACTGGATTTGCCCAGCTGCATTGAGATAATTAAAGCAGCGCACGAGTGCACTCACCTGACGCATTCTTACGCCGTAGGGACGGTGCTTCCAATGAGGGCCACAGCGCTGATAACACGCATGCCTCACATCGCTGAGTTGCAGCAATGCGCTTTAATGATATTCAAAGCATAATTGAAACTGATTTTATGGCTTTTCTACAACTTTTCCTCTGTCACCACAAGCTTTCCGAAGCGTGGTGCCCATTAACGAAATTTATGAATGACTGCATTGCAAATGAGTGAAAGTCGGAAGGCCAGAATTTCGCTCAGGGCAATTCAAGCAACATTTTCAGTTTTTGGAAAATTTTTGCTTAGACTTTTGTGGAGAAACTCCACCGGAGAGATAAATGAATATTAACAACAACAATGGCAATTGCTGCCTCCACGTCATCCCTCATGACATCAATAGCAGTTGCCATTTAAGAAGAGACACTTCGATAAGTGCAGGAAAGCGAAAACAACAACAACACCAGCAGACCAACAACAACATGCTGTCAATAACCGTAACTGTAACTGCAATTTTGTAAAGTGTATCACCGCCGCGACTGAGAGAGCCGTACCAAAATTACACAACCAACGCAATCGATTCGAGCCACGAGTGCCTGAACGCAAACGTTTTCCTACTTCGTACATTCCAAATGAGCGCTTCCATCCAGCTTGGCCGGCGCACGGGCGGACGAAGAGAGGAACGCAGCGTGGGACGTACGTGCGAAGTTACCTCATGCTATACCAACCATTGTCATTGGCCATAAAACGGCGGCAATTACGCTTACAAAAGCTAATCATGCAGCAAAGAGGAGTGCGGCGCGCATGGAGTGCCGCGCCGGCGTGACGACTTTGAAACGAAGAAAGCAGAAAGTTGGGCACTTGGAAGAAATGTGAATAGTGCAGCCACTGACAACGAAAGACTTTCGGAGTGAAGCTTTAAAGTCATGGCCAAGTACACGTCCGCGGGCTCTCGGCGCACACCGGAGCGGCGAAGAGCATGCACCAAGAGATAATGTCGTGAAAACTCAAAAGAAGTAAAGCCAAAGTAAATCTGGTAGAAGTGAAGAGAAATCTTGAATGGTGGGTGAGTTCTGGAATGGTGGGTGACTTCTGGAATGGTGGGTGAGTTCTGGAATGGTGGGTGAGTTCTTGAATGGTGTATTTAGAATGGAGCCTCATCAGTTCGTATTTCTTAGGAATATATAGACTACAGATTCAAAGTCGTCGCTTACCAATGAGTGGAAACCCTCTCTCATCTCTGCCCCAGAGTATGAAAAATCTGCGAAAAGGTCATTTTCGACCATGAAGTCTGATCTCCGCTTTTTTATTCGTCATGATTCATCTTCTCTTGATATCACCAATACTCTCGCTCGTTAAGTTTTATTGAATTATTTGACCTCACGAAGATATTTGATAGGATGCGATCGCTTCGTGGTGCTGGCCCCAAAATCTACCATAACCCCCGATTTAAGCTATTGTCGCAAAAGTATTCAATAGCTATAATGCTTTCACTGTCAGAGAAGTATCTAGAAATCGAATCAATAATTTTGGGATAGAACCTCCGCTACCTCCTAGACTAAAAAAACATCGGGAACCGAACCCATGAAAACAAAATCATCAGCAATGGATAATTGCCCATTGGATATGAAGATTCTGCTTTTGGTCAGCGTCTCCGTTAGCTCCAGAGAGGCAACAGTCCTATCTCGACGAGCTTTTATCATATTCGTCTTAACTACTCAAAGAGCACTCTCTCTAATCCGGCCAAATCACAAGTCTCAATCACAAGAAAATAGGTGGTTCAGTTTCCAAAGCCCGCAAGTAGTGACTGGCTCGGCTCACAAGCCACCACTACGGGCTCCGATTGCCAATTCCCCCGCAGCTAAGATGGTGGAAGTAAACTTATTGCAAAGCAGAAGTGCCACGATGCCATGGTGCAGCAAATTCCAACCAAAACTCAGGCAGGCAATTATAACGCGTAAAGGCACGACAACAGACGGACAACGCGTGGTGCAATGTGAGGAACATTGCCTCGCGGTGGTTGCAAACGACAGCCGAACAAATCAGATTTGCTCCAGAGCTGAGAAAGGCGCCTTTGGGGCCACATCAACCTGTTGCTATGGAGGACGCGTGTGTTGGCAACCGCGACGCCACCGGCACTTTTAGCCAACAGTTTTGTCAATAAACAGTTGGGGGTGGGAGTAGTCAAATTGAAGAAGGTCTCATTAAATAACCAAAGGTAAAGAAGGACAGCATGGGTTCGAAAGGCTCCGGTTCCGAGGATGAGCCCCTGGTTCCAGACGATTTCGACGATGAATTCTTTCGCAACTTAACGGACAAAATGCCCGAGGTTTGCTATTTGTATTCATTCCATGTCTTATTTAGCACACTTTTCTGTTGTCCCAACAGATTACCAAAGCTCTGCGTCAGAAGGACACGCACGACAATGCGGACAATGTGCAACGCTTGCTCATTTGTTGTAATCGTTACAAATCAGACTTGCATATGGAGCAATTGCATACACAGGAGCTGAACGATGAGATTACAGTGCTGCAGGAGCGTTTGGAGAGCGCAGCAAAATTGAGCAGTTTGGACCAGAGCACCATAGAAGAACTGAGAACCGTTATTGGTGAGTATAGACTAGTGCCATCCCCACTGACTCGCACACCTTTCCTAATTGAATGTTCTTTTTAAGAGGGTGCCTGGGAGCAGAAGGACGCAGCACAAATGCGTGAACAAATCGCCCAAGATGAGGTTCTGAGGTTAAGAGAGAAAGTGGAAGCGCTCGAGGACACTGTACAACAACTAAGTGACAAACGTATTGGCCTGCAAAAGTAGAGCAGCTCGTCGATTGTGCAACATTCGAACGCCCTAATGTGTGATTTCTTTCTCATTGCCAGGCGCGATGAGAACAAGGAAAGGGAGACGCTTAAAAAAGAGATCAGGGACTTGAACAAGCGGCTGCAAGTGCAGCGCACATACACCAGCGAAGTGGAGGCGATGACACAGACCCAAGAGGAGAAGAACAAGGAGCTGCTCAAGTTGCTGGATGTGAGTTCACTGGCCAGAGCAGCCTAAGGCAGGGGGTATAATCAATGAGTGTTCTGTTTGTAAGGCAGATGTGGGTGCAGTACAACACTAAATCAATTCAGGAATAGTGCGTGTGTCCTTTCACAGTACAACGCCAACTATCAGAGAGACAAACATCTTTTATTTGGGGGGTTATCCTGAAGATAGTGAATATGCGCTTATTAGAGCAAACAGAATTGCAAGTGACCCTCAAAAGAGGACCACCTGAACCCCTCTCCAAGTTGTATGAGACTGATAGCGATGCAACAGAAATCGAGTGCTAGTTTAATGCACCGCATTTGGGACGATGGATCCGATTGGGGTACCCTGGTCGCAAATTTTAATTAAATATTTTCAACACATTCGGTCTCGAAGGGAAGAATTGGTGTGGCAATTTTTGAAAATAATTTTGCGATTTATTTATGAAGTTCCGCACATCCTTCGAGAGTCGTGCCGAAGACATTTGGAAATCATTCGACAATGTTTTGATGGGAAATTTAGGATGAGAACAATTTCAATTGAACTCTTTTGCTCTTGTCTTTCACACACTTTAGGAAACCTCTACGGAGGCTTATAACATGAGAAAGCGCTTGGATTTGCTGCAAAAGGATTTGAATCACATGAAGAGCGAGGAGCTGAAGCACGCGGAACTGATCACGCAGTTGAAGGCGCGGAACGCTCATTTGATTAAGCTGAAGGTGCGGCAGAATCTGCAAGTGCTCTCGTTGAAGACCAACCTGGAGCAGGTGAACTCACAGCACAACGCCGCCAGTAACAAACTGGCCAAAATCACGGTGGAGTTGGAGTATGTGGTGCAGGAGCGCGATTCCCTGAAACAAAGTCTGTTGCAACGCATTAATGTGCTGAAGGTGTGGCATAGGACTGCGGCAAGAGTCGAATTTTAACGTTTTACCGTTTATTTGAAATTTAGATCCGGGAAGAGGAGCTCATGAAGATGAGACATGAAAACTCCAACCTGTCGAAATCACAAGACAACGCGGCGAGGAAGTACGCTAGCTTAGATGGGGCCAAACGCGATGCGGAGGAGGAGAACTTGAGACTGAAGTGGGTGTGGCGTTTAGACAATACCATTAGCAGCAATAAAAAAAGCTCTTCATTGCAGAACCCAAATGAATACTCAGGACAAGGAGCTGGAGTCAATGCGGCGAGTGGTGCATCACTTTGAGAAAAACTGTGAAAACCTCACTAAGGAACGCGATATCTTGAAGCGGGACCTATTTTTAGAACAGCGTACTGCCGGGGAAAACGAGGCACTCTTTCAGGAGGCACAGCACGACATACGCTCCCTGAAGGACGCCATACACATTACGGATATGAAATTCAAGAAGCTGCAGGACGATTACGGGAAAGTCAAGATGGAGAAGGCAAAGAAAGTGAACGAGATTCAAACATGGGTGGATAAGCTTGAAGCATTACAGAGTACACCAAGAAAACTACCAATCCTGGAGCAAGCTCCAGTAATTCGTTTCTTTGTAACATTCCAGATGACATACATTTGAAAGAGAACTATGAAATCGAACTGAAGCGCACCATCACCGACATAGAGCAGAAATGTGCTAGATTCCAGAGCCAACACGACAACTTAACCAGTGAAAAGACAAACTTGCAGCGGAGTCTGCAAACAGCCGAGGAGGAAAAATGCAAAGTTAAGGAACAAGTCATCAGTCTGCAGAACAGCATAGAAGAGCTCAAGGTTAAAGTGAGCTACAGGGACGGCGAGCTAAGCAAGCTACAATTGCAAATCGACAGAATGGAGAAGGAGCGACGCCTGCTAAAAGCCGACATACGCAACGCTCAGCTGGCACAGCAGCACACCAGATCCGACTTACAGGAGAAGAGGAAGGAAAACGACCGCTTCTCCAAATCGCGTCAGGTATGCACAAATTTTTGTAGTGGAGTCGCAACTTCGAACTAAACGTTGTGATTTCAGGAAGATGAGCAAAAACTGAGCCGTCTGCAAAAGAACCTGGACAATGCGCTGCATGAGAAGAACTCCATCTGTGCTGCACTCAACAAACGCCACGAGGAGTACGCGCAACTGAAGGATAATCTTGACAATCTGCAGACTGTTTACGACCAGACGGAAAAACAATTCGCTCAAAGCCAGGATGACATGCGTCTCATGCGCACTGAGATCAAGAACTTGCGCACCGAACGGGATGTGCTGCGCAAAGACCGCGAGAACGCGGCCGATTTGCGGCAGGAACTACTGCAGATGCACCGCCTTCTGAATCAGGAGCGCATCAAGGCGAGAGCACTGCAGGAGGAGATGATGACCCCCATGAATATACATCGTTGGCGAAATTTGCGGGGTCACGACCCGGAGAGAATGGACCTAATTTACAGAATACAAACACTCAGGAAGTAAAGAGCACGGTCGTGGCATAAACAAATGCCAATGGAACTAATGGTTTGTCTACTTTCATGCTGCTGCAGACAAATCCTGAACCAAAACGTTGCAACCCTGGAGAAAGAACGCGCACTTGAGGAGACTCAGCGCCTATACGCCGCCCTCAAGGAGTTCATGTTGAAACTGCCGAGCCACAAAATCAAAGCGGAGCTCAATGACGTGAAGGTGAGAAAGTTTCTCCCTCTCCATCTCTCATTGCTTGATTTACTGATTTACTTCACAGGCAACGTTGTCCGGCAAGGAGAAGAAAATGAAGGCTCTGATGGCCGAACTCAACGCCAAGGCGGAGGATGAGAAAACCAACAACCTTAAATTGGAGCAACTCAAATCGCATCTGAACACAGCGAAGACGCAACTGATTCAAGAGAAAAAGCGAAAGCAGAAGCTGCTGGAGGAACGTCACATACTCATGCAAATGCAGGTACAGTGCTTCTCCGCGCCGCCAACCGTACAACGCACGCTGGGAGCAGGCTTCAAGATTATTGGCACCTTCTAAGACTGCTGAAGAGAAACGTCGCTGACTCAGTTAACGGAATTGGAAGAGCTTTAATTCACACTAATTTTCAAACGGAAACTGAAGGTGCCCTGTTATCATTCGCGGGTCGAACAGGTCGCGCGACCCATGTTGCCTGGCGAACAGCTTACCTTGGATGGTCTGCTGTCGCCGCAGTCAAGTTTATAGTCCTTTTAAGCGTCTAATTTCGGCGAGTGAACTTACCTAACTGCCCAGCTGTGATGTGGGCCCAGCCTTGTACCCTCACCCGCCGAATGATGTGCTCGACCCGCGAATGAGAACAGAACCCCCCTGAATATTTAAAATTAAATACATAACAAATAAAAGGTGCTTTCGGTTATTTGCATCCTTCTTTTAAGTCCATTTGCAGCAGCTTGTCTTCCTCTTCACAGTCTTCCTTTGGTTTCTGATAGGCATCTGCCACCACTTCGCTGGCGTACACCTCACTTATCGCCGGTGCCACTTTCTCTTCCTCGCAGCCGCAGGGTTTCTTGTCCTCCTCACTTTTGGGGTTCTTTATTTTATGAAGGTGGTCCTTGTACTCCTCAATAATGCATTCACGCACCTTCAGCTCAATCTCGCTGATGGCCAACTCGGCGCTTCGTGTTTTCAGCTTTCTTAGCTGCACACGATTCTGCCTCTGAAAGATAGAGAGAGCGCTGAGAATTGCTGAAAGGGCAAAGGGCGAATCAGTTACACCTCGAGTACCCTACCTGACACTTAACCAGCTTCTCCTTTAAGTCACTCTGCGGCAGGTCGAGTAGTACTCGCTTCAAAGTACCGATCATTTTGTATGCTTCCGCCAGTTTCACTTGCAAGTTGCCCATTTCGACCTGTTGGCGGAGATTTCGCCTGCAATGGCACAGAAAATGGACAAAAGTGAAAACCCTCTCAAAAAAGATCCTCCATTTGCTCTCACTTCTGCAGCGTCTGTGTTTTTTCTAGCAGCTGCAATTTGGTGGGATCTTCGCCCTTCAAAATGCGCCACCGATGCACGCCGGTCGGCGTCTTCGCGTCTTCGGTTAGTGAGCGCACTTTGATACGTTCTTGGTTGAGCGATCGCTGCAGGCGTATGATCTCCTGCCTCATGTCCGCAGTGCTCTTGATGGCCCTTGTCAGGCAATCGCGCTCCGTTTGCAGGTTACTGATTTCTATCTTCAGGAGGCGGATGTCCTCCACGCGCTGGTTGTACTGCGTGGTACCTGTTGAAAGTACGCATTTGTAGATTATGTCGGGCCAATTAGCATGTGAAGCTCACCTTGATCCAGCGCGGTCTGCGTTATATTCAATTTCTCCTTCAACAGAGCGATTTCATCGTTTCGCCGCACCATTTGCAAGCCTATTAAGTTCTTCTCCTTGCGCGTTTCATCCAATTCCTGCGAGATTTTCATGAACTTGTGCTCGTCGTCGGCAATGGTCTTCAAGAGGCTCTCGTTCTTCGCCTTCATGTCCTTAAGGTCCTTGCGCACGTTGCTCAGGATGTTCTCTTTGTTCTTCAGCTCAGACTCCAGTTCCTTTTTATCGTTATTCAAGTGCTCAATGTGCAAATTCAGCGTGGTGATTTTGTTTTGATTCGCGGATATTTCGCTGGTCAGTTGGGCGATTTGATGATTGGTTTTCTGCAATGAAGCAAGACACAGTCTCAAAGATTACCAAACTTATAAACAAACATTCGAGCAGCCGACTCCGTACCGTTTGCAGGACGCGGAAGTTGTCACGCTCCTGCGTGCACGTCTCCAGTGATCTTTGCAGCACCATTTTCTCTGAGTGCACGGACTCCAGTTGCTTCTTCACGTTTATGAGCGCAAAATGCTTCTGCCGCAACATATCAGAAAGGTTCAACACTTGCTCGGTCTTCAGTTGAATTTGTTCTGTTGGCAGATGCAATTGTTACATTGTTTTATGCTCCCGCAGCATTTGGAAATTCGACTGTACCTTGATAGTATTCGATGCGTTCGTGCAGCGTCTCCACCTCCTGTGCCATTTCGTCGCGCTCCTTCTCCGCCTTCGAAATGTTGATCTTGGCCTCGTCCAGTTTCACATTCAGTTTGTTTATGTCCAAATGGAGGCTGTCCACGGTGTTGCTCTGCATCATTATCGTGTGTCGCAGGCCCACGATGGTGTTGTTCAGCTTCACAATATCGCTGCGCAGACTCTCACGCTCATGTTGTATATTCTCCTTCAGGCGGCGCAGGTCGTCGAACTTGTGAGCAGCATTCAGCAAATCCTTCTCCAGGGCGTTGGACTGATTTCTGTAAGTGGGAACGGTTTTGTATTCTCACAAACACACTAAACATTCACCCTACTTCATGCGTATCATTTCCTCGTTCACCTGGTGAGTATGTCGATTCAGCTTGTATAGCTTCGAGGACATGGCACTATGATCCTGCATGGCCTTCTTGTACTTCATACTCAGTTGATTGATGGTGTTTCCTTTCACCTAAACAAGGAAGAGCGAGGGAACGCAATTGAGTATATGCGCATTTGTTAAATGGGTATGGATGGGGTCCGCACCTTATCCTCTAAACGCAAACTTCTTATCGTGTCCTCGTTGACCTTTTGGTCTTTGCGCAAATCGGCTATCTCGTCCTCATACTTCGCCAATTGTCTGTTGTTCATAATGTTATCATTGCGGATCTTCTCCAACACGAGTTTCTGACGATCGTAATCATTCACTTTCTTCTGAAGCTTTGTTTGCGTGTCGTGCAACTATCAAAAGGGGGCATGACAGAAAGTAGGTTAATTTCAAACTGAGTTTTCCTCCCCCTAAATAAGCTTCACACACTTCTCTATTCACACCATCCAGCTTCGACGCTGTCTTTGTGTTCGTCTCCTTTTGGTCTTCCAAGTTAGCCATCAGATTCCTCATCTTTATATCGAGGTTTTGCTTCTCCGATTCGAGTATTTTGACGCGTCCCGACAATTTTGTCATGCTTTCTTCATTGTTCTTATTGATGTACTCCAGCGATTCGGAATAAAGGCGCTGCAATTGCAGACGCTTTTCGAGATCTAGTACCTCACTATTGAGACGATCGCGTTCCCGCAAAATGGTGTTCTTGTACTTAGCTAAGTGGCCAAATCTGTACGGATGTAAAAGGGAAGTCAATTACATACAATATAAGATGCAAAACTAAATATACTCTGCAGAATCGTCGTGTTCCTCCGTTTCTTTGGACTCGTAACTCTCGCATTTAAGCAATATCTCCTGCAGCTTCTCCTGTATGTCCTGTTCGCGCAATAACGACACATCCGACTCCTTCCAAGCATCTTCGAGTGCCTCTTTCAGTCTCTGCATGCTCTCCTCTGAACTGGCGGTTAGCTCCAGAGCTATTCGCAGTTTATTTTCTGCTCTAATAATCTTAGGCCGCAAATCCAGATTCTCTTTCACCTCTTCCGAGTACTTGCGATGCAAATGGAACACAATGTCAACGTACTTCTTGAGTTTCGAAGCTTCATAGAGGCGGCTGCTTTCCATCAAATTTTGTATTATCTGAAAATTGGCGCCCATTAAAAAAAAGAGACGATAATAAGAGGAAAGAGAACGAGGAACCACAAGGCGCCTCAACTAGAAGTCGGCCAATGCTACAAAGTGGAGGGGGTGTATAGTCAAATATGTGGATACTTAACCAACATACAAGCCTTCGTCTTCTTATGGAAGGATTGCATGTGCTTGAAGAAACCTTCACAGGATGAGTTCCATAATGCAATGGTGGGTACCAGTGCCCAGAGAAGCCAGCAAGCAATTCACGCTTAGCCAAAATCTCAGTCCTGCGACCATATTTAATAACATTCGATTTGTGAGCACTCTGCGTGGATTAGCAAATAGCTCGACCTCCTTTTAATAAACGCACCTTGTGTGCCTTGCCGAAGAACTCCTCATTCAGGTCCGTCAACAAATCCAACTCCTTCTCATTCTGCGAGTCTTCGGAAAATTGCAGCGGCCCATCGTCCACTGGTGGTGCAGCCTTCTTCTTGCCCTTCCCCTTCTTGTTTCCCTTCACCTTCGGCGGCATGTTGCAACGTTAGTGGCTCGCGGCGGCTGTTCGCGCTTGAAGAATACGTTCAATTTAAGTGGAACAAAATATATAAAACTGTTGGAGAGGTTGTGCTGGTGCGCAATAAAACAACACTTTTGTTTGCTATATTTTAGAAATTTAATTTATATCTATTTCTATATACATATACATATATATTTGTTTTCGTTTTCTTTCTTTTGGATGTAGTTTTTACATGACTTTTAAATACAAACTCGTTTATTTTATACGCTGTTTCAAATTGATTTAAGGATTTGTCACTCGTAAC
The DNA here is from genome assembly GCA_920105625.2 of Clusia tigrina. Classification (NCBI taxonomy): domain Eukaryota; kingdom Metazoa; phylum Arthropoda; class Insecta; order Diptera; family Clusiidae; genus Clusia; species Clusia tigrina. Next base: position 229,211,787 of record OV050031.1, read on the forward strand.
GTGCACAAAAATAATCACATCAATTTAAGGTTGCCCTAATTAAAATTTATTTAATAAAACTACGAACAATTTGGAGCTATGTTGACAGTGTTCAGCGCTGAAATGCAGTTCGATTGTGGGACGCGAGCCGCAGGAGGCTGCGGTTGGGCGGGTGTGCCAGAGAAATAAGAGGCAAATCAACGAGCGCACAAAAATAATGCAAAATAAACGTCGGCTGCGTTAATATTTACTAACTATAAAGTTAACTGGCAAATTAACTAAAGTGTAAGATATTGCTTTGCAAAGGAAACAGGCGTAAAATCCAAATAAAGCGAGATAAGAATTATTGCTAATAAAATGAAAATTATATAAAAATTACTGCTAAATAAATAGAGAAGACATTGCGTAGCAGCCAGCGGGCAAGCAAGCTGCGTGCGTTGAGTTGGCGTACAACCCACTCAAGCGCAACGCATTTCTCAACGCACAGAAGGCTTTCTTGAATAAATCTTCGAATTCTCAAACGATATGAGCGAATTTTTCCAAAGTCGTCTTAATTATTACAACGCAAAATACCATATTTAAAATTGTTTGCTTGCGAGTTCACAAAAGTCTTATTGTACCCGAACCACGCCCACTAAGCTGGCGGAGAGCAGCGTTGTACAAATGACTCCCATGAAAGCCCGAAGCCCAGCTACATACAAACATAAATTAATAGCGATTTGTTCATAACAAAGTGCCGAATTCACAATTGCCACTGTCTATTGTGACTTGTGTATTGAAACTACCAGAAGAACCGGACACAGACCGACTACTAGCGGCAGACAAACATACATAGATATATATCGGGGCTTAGTTTCGCTCAACCAAACATAATGCCTCAAATCTGTTCCGGCCGTTTCTTCTCCTTCACTAGGATTGTGCAATCCGTGTGACAAGCAATTCCTTCACACATCATGGACGCAAGCTATTTTACGAATTTTACAATTGCAATTGAAACACGCACAAAAACACATGCTGCTGCGTTTTTAATCATTTTAATTCTCTAAATAGTTTTAAATTAGTTGTTATCATTGGTCAATACGGCTAAAAGTCAAAGCAAAACAGGCTGTTTGCGCAACTTGGAGTTGCCATTGTCTAATTCCATACAAAATTTTACGACTAAAGCTAATTTTCTCTTACACACGAGGAATCTGCGTAATTTTACTACAAGAACTTACGGGACAACACAAAATAAGAATCAAAGAGCTAAAAACTAAAAGGTAAGAAACGTAAATCTAAAGACACAACTCGCGTTGCATGTAACAGTGGTTTGCCTGTTCTTTGTGGGGGAGGGGTGAGGCTTTGGTTGGCATGGCGTGGCGGCTTAAAACTGTGAACGGGCACCGCTCCTCTATAGACCACCGCCCACATGTCTACCCAGCGCTCACCATCGTCTGCTATGCAGATTCCCCTACGAAGCTGCCGCCGTTGTGGCCGTGTCATGCATGTGCGACGTTGCGTTGTTCCTGCCGGCGTTGACCACGGTGGCGGTTGTCAGCACCTCGCGTACATAGCACTCGCGGCATACGCGGACCGCCTTAGTCAGTCCGTACTTGGGCAGCGGCGCCGAGGCGTTGGAGCACACTCCACAAAAGACACCTCCACAGTTGCGGCAGTGATGGCGGCGTCGAAATGCGGTGAAGTGTGTGTGGCAGGACATGCAGCGCGGCGCCTTATCGTCCGGTATCCAGGCTGGCGGCGACAGGCGTGTATGGCGCACGCTCGCTGTATTCGTCGATTGGGTCGACATAGCGGCAGAGTTTAGGGCATTCAAACTGTTGTTGTTATTGCTATTGTTATTGATATTGTTACTGTTGTTGTTATTCGTGGCATGTCGCCCATGCGTGATGCACTCACGTTCGCTCATCGGCGAGTTGCTTTCAGACGAGGATGAGGAGGGTGAATTGCTGCCAACGGAATTGTTGCGGCTCCGCTGGTGATGGTGTGCATTTCCGTTGAGCTGACGCGGCGTTGAGTTGACTTGTCGGCCGCTAATGTAGGTGGACAGGCGGCGGCTATTGGTGTGCATCACAGCTGTAGTTATTTCGTTGTTGTCCTGATCGCCCAAGCTGCGGCTGCGTTCAACGTGGTTGCGTACCACAGTTGGTGCTGTCGGAGTCGTGTTATTTGCTCCCAAGTCGATGGTGTTGCCACGCTGAATGGTAGATCCAGCGGAGTAACGTACGCCACCGCCACTACTGTTACTACTGCTGCTGCTGCTGGTGGTGTTGTTGAACACATTGTCCACCTCCGGATTCACTTCCTCCGCGGAATAAATGCTTTGATTGGAGCCAGCGCTCTCCTGTATCACATCATTTTCCGAAGCACGAAACTCGAACAATTCGGAATCCTTCGTCTTTTCTGGGATGTCGATTTCTTCCTGCGTCGGTGACATATTCATCAAGAATACGCTGCGCAGTATCTGACGCAAATCGGAGGCAAAGTTCGTCTGCAACTGATCGGCCACGCCCGCTGTGCAGACAAAGAGGCGGTGGAGTAGATTTTCGGTATTCCTACGAAAGGAACAAATCAAATTATTATGAACGACGACACAATTAGAACACTTTTTAACTTACTTGAATCTCGTGCGGTTCGCTGCCCGCAGTTCCAACGAAACCTCGTGCGGAACACCGTCAGACAACGAAGATGACGCACTGCTATCTACGCTCGAGGTGTCTTTATGCACGGCAGTTGGTGTACTCGGTGTTACTGTTGTTGTAGTGGTGGGTGTCTCCTCCTCCTTTTTGGCAGTGATGACTTCTTCGCTTTGACAACCATCTAGGCTGCAACGCTTCGACTTGGAATGGTGCCCGCGACTACGGTTGTGGTGGTGATGGTGATGGTGGTGATGACTGTGGTGATGTTGATGGCCGTGACTGTGGTTGTGATGATGATGGTGGTGGTGGTGATGCGGGCGACTGGCATCAATGCTACCATTGCTATTGGTGCAACTGTGTTGACGGTGCGACGCACTGCTGCAGGTTGCGCTGCTGCCATTGGAGGGACAACTTTGCTTGCTGGTGGTCGGTGGCGTTTTTTCTGACAAACTACCGCTTTCCTCTGACGGCTTCATGTTTTCTGGTTCGTCGTCTTCGGGTTCGAGTTCGGGTTCGTCATCGGATTGTTTGTGGAGATGCAGGCGTTTTAGGGATTGGTGTACGGCACTCACAGCAGCACTAGTGGTAGGCATATCAGCATCCTCCAAGTGTTGGTGGCTGCCGAACTCGTCTTCACTGGCAATGAAATTGTCAGTGAGAGGAACTTCTTGGGGCTGTAATAGATTTCCGAAATTCGTATTTGGAATGAGATAACCTGAGGCACAATCGGCAGAAACTATGTCCAGCTCTTCCAACTCTTTCCGCAACTCGTCGTCCACATCATCTTCGTCGATGTCTTCCTCATCGTCGTCGCTCCAATCAGCAGCAGAGGTAGTGGATGTCGCTGCTGATGAAGACGACACTATCGAACGCGATGGGGATGGAGATGCCGATGGCGTCGATGCTGGCGTGGTAGCAGGAGAGCTATCAACGGAAATCGATGAGATGGACGGTGATCGAGCAGCATAGCGGGGCGTGTATATATTCTCGGTGGTACTCGCAGATGCAGCTTTGAAAGTTTTATTTGGGCTTGTGCTGGGTGTTTGTGGCTCCACTGTGGCATGGACAGAGGTTTGGTTGGTTGTAGTGGGATTGGTGGTGGTAGTGTTGTTGTTGTTGTTGTTGTTATTGTTGTTGCCGCTATTACAGTTTTCGTTTACTGTTACGCTATTGGTCAAATTAGTTGGGTTGGCGACATTGGCATCGGCAACGCTAACACCGACACAGTCTGTGTTGGTATTGTTGTTCTCCTGATCTGGAGTGGGCGCCTCTATGCTGCTTGTGCCAGCAGGAATCTAAAATTATAGTAGTCAATTAATAACAATGCAGTTGGAACTGAATTAACTCGTGCCACAAACTCACCTTCAAATGAATATCCTCATTAGTGCACAGCAGCTTCTCCAACTGGAGTAATTCGTTTTGGCTAAGCGCTTTCAGCAGGTCGCGTATCTTAATGAGAATCGTCCGAAAAGGACGGAACATCTCCGACAACTGCTCTGCGGACATCTCCATATTTAATGGCCCCTTGGGAAACACTACCAATCCGGCTATAATAGCTAGGCGCGGTATAGAAAACATCAACGCCGGATCGAAAGCGTCCACTTTGTCCTGATCGACCAAACCAATTTTCAAAGCACGCTGCAGCGTCTCTGAGAACAGCACGCAAATAAACTCCTGCATTTCGTATTCGTGTTTGGTCTTCACCTGCACCATCGCACTGACGTAGCGCAGCTCAAACTCCGCAAAGAGCCTATCGAATATCTTCAGACTCTCGTACAATTGCTCTGTGGCGGAATCGTTTGTGTCCAGACGAAGAGTTTTGCTGTTGGGCACATTGTTGCGAAGGCACTGATCACGCAATAAGTTTCTGACATTACCCAGACTTTTAGTAACCGCCTGCGCCAATGGACGCATCTCTTTGCTCTCTTGTTCGCGATTCATGATCGAAGAACCGGCTGCTAAGCACTCTGCGCCGAACCACAATTGCCCACCGAGGTTCTCCTGCAGTACTTCTTCCGGAAACTTAGCGCGAAAGGCACGTGGGTCCCGCTCCTCACCGAGCAACTCCTCCATAATCAGATTCGTGATGGAGAGAACTTTGTCCTACAGAAACAAAATGAAATGAGTATGCGCGGGAGAAAGCGTAGAACAAATTAAGAACTTACTTGTCCCTGCCGAAGACGACTGACCAACCGTGAACACCGATCTGGCTCCGCACGACCATCAAAACTGTCCAATTCACTAGCCACCGCAGTGAGTGATCTGTCGGCATGGTAAAATCGTGCAAGTAAAGATTTGTCATCCGCCTGTTAAATTCAAAGAGAAATATTATTATTATCATTATTATCGAATTGGACATAATCAGCGATCAGCGTCCTTGAAAAGGTGCTTGGAGCAGCAGTGGTTGACCCTTATGGACAAACTACTCCCTACTAATCCCTTAGCAGCCATCAGATCAGCAATTCAAAAGGAAGCGGATATACCGACTGATAGATACCCACCCACAACCAAAGAAATATGAAACTACGTCCATAGGAAAAGCATGACTATGTTGGCCTCATCGAACTTCTCCACTCTGTTGGAACTTTGGGCTCCTACTGAAGAATATGAAGATAGGCGTGCCAGTTGATATATTACACGCCAGTCAGGCAAATTTTGTTGAAATCAGTTTTCTCCACAGTGGGTGTGGCCCTGGAGTAATCCCGTACAGTGTGTGTTTAGTCTTTAATGATGCCAGAGTGATTCATTATATAAAAATGAAAATGATTGAATTATGGGCCTGGCAGTGGAGTCATCCTGACAAATTTTTAGTCAGACTAGTATCGACTAAGTCCCCACAGTGGTCCCACATTTGTTCCTTATACTTATGAAGAAAAAGAGCATTTCAACATGAATAAACATTACACTCAAATTATCTTTAGGCCATTAATGGAATCCAGTGATCAAACTAGCAACAATTTTCATAACAATATCATCAGCAAAAGCCTAGCTGGGATCGCTTTAATCAGCCCTTCAGAGCTGTTTCAATGGGAGGTAAGCGGGTCTCTTTCCATATAACTTCATAGTCCTGATATTATGATTGTTCACAATTTCGTCAATAAATCCCCTACAATTTGCATTTTTGTTTAGTATGATCAAAATTTAGTGAACTTATAGAGGATTGGAGCGACTTTTAAATGAGGTGTCGACAGGTACTGATATGGGAAGTGTGTCCCTTGTCCGATTGGGTTCTGCCTTAGAATGCCGTGAATGGTTACGCGAAGTTTCTTCTAGATATCTCTACACCGAGTGGAAAAAAGTTGAATGCAGACAGATATGACAGGCTGATGAGAGTATATATATAATTTATATGCCTCAACTTGTTACATACGCTTTTCGGCCGAAGTCAACTCCACCGAATTTAGCGGTACATTCCATCCCAAGCGTCGCTCTTATTTAAGCACAGTTTTCACGTAGGTAACTATCTATATGTGCCCCGTTGTCGAATACTCCACGTTTGCTGTCTACTCATGTGGCTGAGAAATGTTAAGTAATGAAGTAGAACGACTGCATCTAACTTTCTAGTTAAAGTACCCTACACACATTCTTTCACCAACTCTTTCCCCACGGTCTGTTTACTTTCCAGAGCATGTAATGTAACCCAGTGGAAGTAGAGAAGAGCATAAGAAATAATTTACAAATATGTACAGTGCATGAAAGGTGGGTGCAAAGGCAGACAGACCAACTTCATACCAGCCTTGGTCGACAGACTAACAGAGTAAAGTCCTCCAGTGGCGACAGAACAATCGTTCCACAAAACAAAAGCAAAATACTCGCATGCTAATTAATGTGATTTAACTTAACTAACTATGTATTCTAATGGAAAAATTTCTCCGTAAACAACTGCCACTCACAGCAAGAACGGCTGCAGCAACTGCAACAACTACAACAACCAGCACCGACACAACTCATTTAGTTGAGTAAAATAGACTCTGAAAAAGGTTAATGTTAAAGTGCAGATGGGAGCCCCTTACAGTCGGTATCTAGAACTCGTTATCAGCAAATAATATTTATGAAGTGCAAAGAGAAAATGGAAGCAGCGATATTGATAGCTCGACCGACAAGTGAATTTGAGTCAGTTGTACTAATTAAAAAAGCACACTCGCAGCACAATCCGGATGGGGCTGGGTTAAGTAATTCAAACAACGATTTGGTGTTCAAATACTAAATGAGCCATAAATCTAGTCTAATTTCAAATAGAGGAAAGAGAACGTACTACATGCCCAGCGACGAAAGTGAGATCACGAACACTCGTCTACTGAGGTGTTGGGGGGTCAATAAACAAAGCAAATCACCCTATAAATAATCGAAAATTCTGATGGGTTTCAAAAAAGACCCGCATACATGTGAGGTCGGAACTACGAACCAAGTCCGCAGAAAACAAGCTGAGTGTGTTGCAGGAGAAGTGGTGCCCATGAAGACACTAACGACGTGACCTTGGCAACAGAGTGCTCGCCCAACAAACCACTCAAACGAAATGTAAACAAACCCCACACTTTAGTAAACAATTCGAAAATAATACGAAACGAAGCGAAACGCACAGAACCACACGATAAACAGAGGAGGCAAGAAATGAAAGTAATTTTAACGTTTGTAGCAGCATAGACGCAATCTATGAAATTAAATGGACCGCTGGCGACAAGCGACTGGATAGCAGTTGGCATAATTGGCGTGGAAGGCAGTTTCGATGTTGATGTCGGCGGAGATGGTGATGGTGATGGCGATAATTGTAATGATGATGACATCTGCATGGTCGCCGCACGAAGCAGTAGAGTTAAAAAGCAGGTACAATGGCCTCTGTGCTGCTAAAATGGACATAGCCGCCGCCCAATACTGGATTTGTTTATTGAATGCCAATTTGGCCCCACGGCGTTTTTGGCAGTGGTCTTAGGTCCTCGTCTCTACTTTGCTGAGTTACAGTATCAATGAATCCAGACGCTGGCTTTGACAGCTGATAACTGTCAACGCAGCGCAGACGTACGCCAAAGCGCGCCATTGGACTAACTCTTGCTCAGAAAGCGTGCGCTGTGCCTGAGTGAGCGCAAGTGTAATAAATCAGCCCGAGCCGCATGCGGCGGCATGTACAATGCTGCCAAGTCAAGACAAGGCGGGCCTGTTGGCTGGCTGCCTAGGAATGCACACGCCAGCGACGAGTTTCATCAAATTAGCAGAATGCAAAAAAGAGAGAAAAGCTTAAAAGCAGTTCGACTCGTTTTGACCGTTTTTATAGCTGCCAGACCGCCCGCCCACCCGTTCGCCTGGACGCTCGCTGCTGTTTAAACTTCAAATTATACCAAACAAATCAGAGAAAAATAAAGCGAAAAGGAAAACGAAAACACAAACAAAAAAGTAATAAATGCAAAATTAAGTTTAAACGTAACTCAGTTGAGTTGACGTGAATTGCGCAGTTTTGAAAAACGCTTTCAAATTCGCAATGAAAAAGAAGCCAGCAGGAAAGAGAACAATCACCTCAATTGACCAAGTAGAGACGTCGCTCCCCTCGCGCTGTAAATCCACCAACAGCCCACTTACAGAACCGATGCGCAGGTCGCTCACTCTCTCTCTCGTCCCATTGTTCAATGCAAGAGAAATTTCCTTGACTTCAAGAAACACTTTTTGCAATGTTTCTCGTGATCAACTTTTCACAGGTTGCTGGTTAAGCCCACCAACCCTCGGGTGCAAAGGTTACAAATTGTGTGGGCAAAAATTGTTAATTGCATTTAAACGATATTCGGGATAATTAAACGCCCAGTCATGAAGAGTTGTTGAACCAGCCAACCAAACACCACCGCCAATCGTCGACCGGCGACGGCCAACTGGCAACTCAGTGTTTGCAGTGAGTCACCTTCTGCAAGGGCAATGGCGTCGCCTGGGCGCGATGTTGCCTGGCTGTCTGGCCGTCTGGGAATTTAAATTGCCCAACTTCGGAATGAGGACTCAACCTCCTGTGGCATCTGAGAACGAGGTAACAGTGAAACAAGCGGAAATCGATGAACTAAACCCGCTCAGTAGCGATGGTCAATTACAATTTAACAATTCACCCACGAATGTCACCTGCAGAATAGTTCCGGGAGTTGGAAACAAACAACTTTAAAACTATGCTCTGGTGGCTAAAGTAAGGTTGGGGAGTTTAGTATGGTATTCTGTTGCAGGTTCCAGAGAGAAATTAATAAGAAATACTTGAAGCAAGCGTATGCAGTGGTGTTCCAGTTGAGCTGACACGAACACTGCCCCTGTGAACACGACGACAATGCTTTTAAGGCCTCTACCTCAGTTGGAAATCACAAACAACACTGAAGAAGCAATCATTTCCACGTATGCCAAAAATGTTGAGATAATCGTATGTAAATAGAAAATTAGGAGCAGCTGCTTCTAGCCAGGCAACAACCCCCGCCCCGAGTGCTCCGGCAAAGAATGAAACTTTTTCAACTTCTCCTAATCGGCTCGAAAATGAAAATCAATGAGTCACCAAACAGTAGAAAAACAAACAAAGAAACCAAATGATAAATGAAAAATGAGAAGTTGCAAGAAATTACTCGTAATTTCGTGTTGGGCGTAATCTGTGCAAAAAGCCGCCGTAAAAAATTGTTAAAAATGTAAAAATGAAGCAGTTAAGCCAGCGACACAGCGATAAATGTACTGAAATCAGTCAACCTTGAGCACAAACTCAGCGCCGCCATCGTACACCACCAGCCGCCAACCAGCTTTCGCTTCATGTTGCATAAACACAGGCGTTCTACGCGTTTAAGTGAGCGCGTGCATCATAATGAGGCCAACGCAAAATATTGGGCTTTAATAAAAAACAAAGAAATGAATGGATAAATAAAAACTGCGTCGTAAAAATTCGGATTCAGTCATGAAAAGAAAAATAATCGATATTTGGCATTAATGGTAAGGAAGGAAGGAAGGAAGGAAGGAAGCAGCGCCATTTAAAGACACTTGCGCACACACGTTCAATCAGTCTAATTGATCAAAGCACGCTCCGACATGCAAATCTCTTTTACAGAGATTAAAAAGTGGATAGGCTCAAAGCACCTCAAAACGAGGCACTGAGGAAGGTCACTGGCCATTGCGGCAGCATTGGTTGCACACGCTTAAATGCTATGTAAAACACTAACAAATGTGTGGGAACTTATACCAAGGAACAAGAATCGCGTCTGCAGGTCATCGCTAACACACAGAAGTCCTTGACACATTGAAGAAGCTCTTGTCCTGCGGCAGCAAGGAGAACCAACAAAGTAGCACTTATATATGCATATGCATACGAAGCTGACACACCCCTGTCGTGTTGACGTACACGCTGCTGACGCTGACGCTGCTGGCAGTGGTGCTGCGTTGGTGACAGTTTAGCAGGTGGTGAATTTGATATGAAACACTCACTCCGCGTTGGCTCCCAGGCATGAACATAAGTGGATTGGTGAATCCAGACACTCTTAAAGTCTGAAATTACACACAATGCTAGGGAGGAAAAAAAATAGACTAGACTACGAGTAGAGGAGTGTGTCAACGGCGCAAGAAACCGGATATCAAGTAATCTAAAGTTATAAACAAAATGCCAAATGAGATCGAGTTTATTTGCACCAACACCGCAACAACAACAACTCAAAAACAAACAAAGAAACAATCCCGACTGGTTCAACACAATTAATTAAACAAAGAACACCTTGGAACACAGATTGTGAGTGTAGACAATGAAACAAGTGAAGCTGGGGGACCACTTTAATTGAACACCAACATAAACTCACACACACACACTCTCTAAAAGGATTCGCCTCTACTCCAGGGCAAACAATTGGTTCACATTATCCTCATGAATAAATATATTATTTAACTCCCAAAAGAATACATTGAAACATTCTCGTTCAAACTAGTATAGTGAAGGTAGCTTTCGGCCTAAACACAATGAAATTGCGAGAAAGTGTGCTCACGACACCAATCTCATGAGAACAAATTGTTCGTGAGAACAACACTCTAATCGGCACATTAAGTAAGCAAAATAATTAATATCGTATTCAAAGGCGACTATTTACAGATGGCCTAGAACAAGATCTAGTACCTAACAATTAAGATAGTCTAATAATATGTCCACACCAGAAGACGCAATCAGATAAAACAAATATTTAGTATTCGGGACTAATTACAATGACCACAAACATTTATTTTGATGTTTCAATGGTAATGTTGAATGTGGTTGTATTTCATTCGCGTTTTCCAAAGCCATTTATTTCATGTTGAGAAGACGACATAGAAGTTTCCTGCTAAATGTGCTTCGCGTATAGTGTCTGGTTAATTTCGCACAAATCGGAAGAACTAATGCGTTAATATCGTAAAAAGTTCTTAATATCATCGCTATAACAAGCTCCTGAATATATTCTAAATTAACAAGTCCATCAGAAAGGATTCAGGAGTGTATTGCTGATCCCAACTGTCACAAGTATCTTAACCTAAGGAATTTTCCTCCAGTTCCATATGAGCGTGCTCCACTCCACAGCAGTGATATAAGCTCAGAGAGGAGATTTCTTTCTGCCCAAAAAAGTGCACTCGAGATATTTTGTTGCAGACAAAATTTTGCTCTTTCTCTATTTTTCTTATGTTAATTTTATGCTGGCGATGGTGATGAAATCAAGTGAGAACTGCACCGACCAGAAACCCCATTACGTCCAACACAACAAATTATACATTTAGATTTAATATTGCAGGGAGTAAGGACCTATTGTGCTAACCCTATGATTCACTCTAACTTCAGGCTTTTTATAAATTGAAATACTTTGGAAGGTTGAAGTTTCCAACTTGTGGGATGGTCTGTGAAGAACTCCCCCAGAGATTTTAATCTCTCACTTTTGCTCGTTCGACACTCACATGAATGTGTTCGGATACTACAAAGTTGTGTCCACAAAATCTTCAGTCAGAAATGTTTGACAGGCCTATCTTGTTCAGGTGATACCTTAAGCAGCAGTGTCCTGCCAGATACCCCACTAGAGTCCTAAAACTTTCGCTGTTCCTGGTTGGTATCTTTTTGGAGATACTTATGTTTGGGGTAAGAAATCTATTTGCCTGTCTTTAGCCAAAAGCAAGATGCCATTGAGTAGCTATCTGAGTTGCTTCCCATTTCCAAACTAGGTCTGCAGAGTAAGTACTCCAACACTTTTTGTTTCAGTGTGTCCCCCCTCCCAAGGGTGCAATTAGAAACAAAAAACGCACGTATTTCAATGACAAGCGAGTATTAATGGCAGCTCAACACTCGCTCATGTCAAATTAGTTTGCTGGCACATTATTTGGAGTTTCAGTTCAGCATGGCGCTTAACGTGAACTGGATTGCGTTTGTCGAGGCGGGCCTGACGGGCTAAACGGAAGTGGAATAATGCGAGGGAAACGACAAATTGCGGACCATGCTTCAAAAAGATATTGACAATAGTAAATGTGGCTAGCAAAAAATGACCTAGGAGCAAATAAATGAGAGTTGACAATAGTCCGGTGAAGGACACTTCATCACTAAAAATGTGAAAAAATTGTGCAAATGTAGAAACAAGTTTCAGGGGAAAAGAAATTTAATAATATACCCATAAGGATTACTGGGATAAGGATTAATTGTGGTGTGGGAAAACATTTCCGCAATTAGCCCGTTCTCCTCTCCAACTTTGCTGAACAACCAATGACAGTCAATTTAAGAACGACCTCAAAAGAGCATAAAATAAAATCACAACTCAAGTATAGAATACCATTGAAAGCAAAGATGAGTTTAAGTACATCTTGGCTACATTAAGCCTGGATAAGAGAAAAACAGAAGAACTTCTAGAAACACTCCACAAAAGTAGGAATTCTCATGCTGTTCAAGAAATTTGACCCGATGAAATTTCAAAGTTTCAGATTATGCGGAACTCTGCAACAGCTCTACACAGCTTCCAGGAGAAGACGTGAACAACGTATTTGGTATACCTTGAATACTTATAAGTAATATGACACATTTTGGGTACATCTAGTTCGGCTGAAGAAATATTGCACTGGGCGATAGATGCAGAGCTCACTGACTGATGCATAATCCCAAAGAAGCAGTTGCTATAGAGTCAGTCCAGCTCGGACCACGGCAGACCGCTCAGCCACCGCATTGTAGATTATTGCCAATGGATCCTACGTCCACTATGAATGCAGCAGGGAAAGCTCTATATAAATAAGAGTCTGCGGAACCTTGGCTTCTTTTTATCAGCAACACCACTCGCAACAAAGGGAGCTGATAAAAATAGTGCCTCATCACAAAGAGCGCGGCAGCAGAGCAGAAACAGCACAGTTAATTAATTTGTGTTCTGTTTTTTCTTATTTATATTTTATTAGCATAAATAACACGTTTCTCATTAAGAAATATAAATGCGCTGTTCAATGTTTGCATTTTATGAATTTGAGGTTGCAGCGTGCCAAATGCCAGCGGAGTGGATTTCTATTTCTGCTCCATTTTATTGGCATGAGTCGTTCTACAATAACGTTATTAAGCGGCAAGAGTACGCCAGTCACACACACGCACGCCCCCAATACGCTCGGTGCATGTGCGTACATTCATTCGAGTATGACATGACGTCACGAATGTTAATGGCAAGCTAATAATAGCAACAGGTGTTTTTTCGTCCTGCAAACGCACAAAGGAGCGCATACGTGGCCAAGGCTTATGGTGTAGATAAGAGCGACCTACAAAACCCTTTAGTGACGTCATAGCGAGCTGGAAAATTGAGAAATTATGTTTGATTAAAATAGCTGCTGGCATGACAGTGGATGGAGAACTCGTATTTGCTCAAACCAATTTCCTGTTCATACTGTTGGCTGCATTCTCCTCCATAATTGCGCACTTTCTGCGAGTGGCCAAGATTTTCAATGTTGCTTGTTGCACGCTCACGCAACGTTTCAGCCCACTCAACAGGGTGTAGCCGGGCTGGCGGAATGGGCTGGAATGGACGGCAATTCATTTTGCGGCAAGTGCCAGGGAAGCGAGGAGCTAGTAAGTGAGTACATTGCTTGCATATTCGTAGCTTGGAAAAATCAATTCCTGATGCAGCTCATTTTTGAAAACAAGCGTGCAAATTGCATCGCGTGTGGCTGGCGTCTGCTGCTGCCAAGAGTTTGCACGCTATCCAATTTGAGCATACTTCTGGTTGGATAGTGTAAAGCGAAATTATTACAACAATCTCAATCGCAGAGAAACTGGGGAAGCGGGGGACAAGGCAGTCGGCCGTTAACGCTCCAAGCTTTTGGAATTCTATGCTAATTCCAGGAGGTGGAATTTCTTTAATTGCCGCGGCACCAAACCATTTTAGCCATTAATTGCTTAGCTCTTAGTATACTCCCAGTTCTCTACACTGAGAAGGAAATTTTGGTGTTCACACTGAGTCCTTGGCCCTTCACTAATGGAGAGGCGCTAATATCTGAGAGCTATACTGTGGGTTGTGTCGTACTTGAATATAGGAGTTGTATTTCGTATGACTTAATTGCTTATGTGGAATTCTACAATGCAACTGCATACCGTAGTTCTTTTTGAATGCTTCATCATAGAATTAACTGCCAACATTAGGGGAGTGACCTTTTTTCAGGCTATAAATCAAAATTAGACATTGACCCCAATATTGCATTTAACCATGTTTATATGAAAATCCATTTGCATTGAACCAATCAATAATGACGCAATTATATGAAAACTTTGTAGATAAGCACAAAATCAATTCTTATAAAAAAGGAAGGAAAGGAAATGTACAAAATGGCTCACTGCTCTTTCTTTCATATATAAATTTGGATTGAAATTATGAATAATTATATGAATTTTTTGTTTCAGTTGAGAAACAGGATTGAGTTAATTCACAATTGCAATTGCAGTCCTCACTGAGACAGTGTTTTTATGAGTGACTGTGACCACTCCGGGATGACTCAATCCAGATTAATTGTGATGAAAACGCTCACTGGGGTTTGAGTCTGTTGATCAAGGAGACCAAATTAGTGTATTAGGAATGGCACAAAATGCGACACTTGACTCGATGGCTCGACTCATTAAAATGTTGTTCGTATCATAGCGTACATGTGACGAAATTTCCATGATGCACTCTAAGAATTCAATATAATTATTCTGGTTACGAATCTAACATCCTGAGATAACTTGTATGCCACCCTATTTTAGTTCCATTTTAGCAAAGCATTGTTTGTTACATAATCAAAATTCGTCTTGAGAATGTGTGCACTGGAATTTCGAACTGCCCATGACCAGAAGCAAGGACGAATATACCTATACAGTGACATCAAATTGACATCAACATATGTTCGTAGCGCCAACTGGTCAGGCACTCATAATTTGTTCCACTAAATTTTTTAATGTATATGGGAGAAAGATAAAAACCATCAAGTGCTTATCTCTCTTCTCTTCCTTACGTTCTCCTCCTTCCACAGATTTATTCGGCTACCACAATAAATGGTTCGTTCCTCCGACATTTAAGTTTACCTACTGAACCTTTTTCCGAATATATTCCAGTTAGACGACAAGTACCACCACCACCATTCCTAAGTTGCCTATCTGGATAAGCATAAAGCACATTTAGAACCTTAGATTTCAAAGGCAATGCCAAAAAAAAACAATTTAATTGAATTCATGACTATCAATGCGATAAGCGACACGCAAACAACAATTGAAAGAGGACTTTCGCAACACAAAGTAGAGAAAATGGAACAATAATCAATGCGGAATCAAATCAAACGGAGTATAGGAGTACGTATAGTTCGGAGCCCTCTCAATCAAAGAGGTATGCTCATTTTCATGGTGGCAAATGGGCGTGGATACTAGCACCCAACATAATTCCAGTTTTCAGCGCGCAGCAAGTGCCTGGTGTGAAAGCCAATTATGTGCGGCTAGCGGACTGGTTGCTTGGCTAGTTGATGGTGACCTCTCTGCCAACCTGCGATAACAGCTTCATGCATGATGGCACCTGCAAATACTCAAGGTTAACAATGGCGTCAATTTGTAATTGATTTTAGCTATAATTTTACAAGCGCATTTTCGCACCCAACCAATTTATTTCCATGCTA
This sequence comes from Clusia tigrina, assembly GCA_920105625.2. Lineage (NCBI taxonomy): Eukaryota > Metazoa > Arthropoda > Insecta > Diptera > Clusiidae > Clusia > Clusia tigrina. The sequence goes on from OV050031.1 coordinate 229,227,491, forward strand.
ATTGACGCTGCTCAAGTGAGAAAATAGTTGAGTAACATACTCATAGTGGAAGGGAAATCAATTGGTGCGCAAGCTGGAAATATTAGCAATTGAAAAAAGAATGCAAGCCTGAGAACGACGCCGCTCGCAAATTCCTTATCAATGCTGACTGTGACTTTGAAAGAGGAGGAGCGCTGCAGAACGACAACCGAAGAAGTCAATTACTTAATAGAATATAATTAAATTAAACGAAAAAAAACGAATATTAAAAAATATAATAAAACTAAATTCTCATTTCGATGGAAACACTAATTGAAGTTCCAATTCTGTGCACACCACGGCCCGCCTACCGGCCTGCCACACACAGAGCCGCAATTGACCGCATTCAAAAAACTTCTTGTTCAACTCAGCATGAAGTGTACAAGGCTCTTGTTTGCACAGCACAATTATGTGTTATATAAGCGTAATAAAGCAGATAAAGCAGCCTTCAAATGTAATCATAAAAATTGCCCAAAAAGGTTTCATTGATGACTTTTGGCCTTTTTGCGTATTTTTCTTTTCAATTTTTGCTGACGTTTTGTGAAATCATGCCTGAAAACATTGCTGACATAACATTTGACCAAATACGCTACGGTGCCTTAGGACAGGCTGTTAAATCGAAAAAGGATAAGCAGGGGCATCACTGGCTGGCCTCCTCGTTTCGGCATGTACCTAGAATGCGTCCTGATAAATGAATGCCACACTGTACAGATGATGGCGTATTGCAGTGGTGCTATTGAGCGAGATTAGTTCAGGTCGCAGTAACAATTTAAACACAATCTGCATTAAAACGAAGAGAAATGGATATTTAAATGAATTTTACTTCAAAATAAACATAGTGACCAGCTTCTTCGACCCGTAAATCCTGTCGGAGATATACCTCTAGTAAATCCTAAGGAGATATACCTCTAGTAAATCCTAAGAAGATATACATCTAAATACTCTGCTGATCCGCTGCAGATAAGTAGATCAGCAAATTCCATGAAGTAAATGAACAGTCAGAGAACAGTTGCCTTCGAACTGCCCTCTTTAGAATATCTGAGCTTCTGTGTTCTGATGAACCAGTAGCATTTACATTATTTATATATTATATTAAGACCCAAAGAGGCCGATTAGCTTTCTTGGCTGTGTTTTCCATAGACGAAGTTAGACACACTGAAGATGAACTCAGGCACTGATAAACTAACTTGCCACGAATCGGTTAATAACAAATGAATATACATTGAGAGTAATGTTAACAAATGGCATTGCAACCTGCTTGTAAAGAGTGCAAAATATCAAAGCATGCTTTTGAAAAGTTAAATAAATTAATGAAACTATGCACTAAAGAGCTTGTAAGTGACCCAAGTATAGGGATTGACCCAAGTGACCCAAGTATAGGGATTGTTTAGAAGAATAGAAGGTACAAATGAAAATCAAATTGCTACAAAACGAGTAGGTTGGCATGTGTTCTGAGAACATGCCTTTTGAAACTATTTTGTAGACATGGCTACCATTAAACAATAAGTTGACCCATCCATACGAAAAACACTCTCACCCAAAACCCCACTACATCAACTGAAGCGGAGACGATACGAAAACAATAGAACTATTTATTGCAATATGAGTGCAACTTTGTTGAGAACAAAATAAAATAATCAGAAAAATTTTACTCATACTAGAAACATAGAAGCAGAAACTGAATTGATGGTCGGTGGTGCTGAGTACAGTTACGGTGGAGAACCATCCTGTTGTATATGTGTTTATGTATTGGAATGGAATCGTGTATTGTAAGGATAAGTTATATTGAACACACTTTGAGTTAAGGTGCACATACTGTCAGAATAACGGATCAAAAGAGGGTTTAGAAACATAGAAGCAGAAACTGAATTGATGGTCGGTGGTCCTGTGTGCAATTACTCTCGAGAACCATATACAACAGGAGAGTTTATGTATTGGAATGGACTCATGTATTGTAAGGATACGTTATATTGAACACGTTTTGGGTTAAGATGTACATCCTGTCAGAAAAACGGATCGAAAGAGAGTTTAGAAACATAGAAGCAGAAACTGAATTGATGGTCGGTGGTGCTGAGTACAGTTACGGTGGAGAACCATCCTGTTGTATATGAGTTTATGTATTGGAATGGAATCGTGCATTGTAAGGATAAGTTATATTGAACACGCTTTGAGTTAAGATGACATCCTGTCAGAATAACGGTCTTCATGGTAGATGGTTAAAGTGACAGGGCCAGGAAATCCTTCTTTCTGATTTACCGTTTGATTTTACCTGACCAATCCTTTTAATAATATGAATAATTTTATGACGGTTGCAATTACAAGTGATGTAATTATCTTTAAAGAGCAAACGTAAAAACCCAATTTAAGTATATTTGAAATTATTCAAAATGATACAATTCAATGATTCAAAGTATTATTCACCGCAGCCATTTCAAACCGAAACTTAATTAAAAACGTAAATGCTGAAATACAGCGCAATACAAAGGCGAACAATCGTGTACACTCGCGGCGTACGGAGCTTGGGGTGGTGGGGCAGGTTGCCATTCTTGAGAGAGAGTGAGTCACGTACGCCGATATTGAACTGAGAACTGACTGACTCCGTCGATTCGAACGTACAAAACCGCACAAACTTCGTACACGAGTAAATCCACATCCACACATTTTATGTAAGCAACATTATGGTAAACTGGTGATGTATCACTGCGAGTGTGCTGCCAAACCAGCAATCAAAATAGAAAACTAGGTGCCATATCTGCAATTGAGACCGCGACAAACAACGAGCAGACCGGATAATGCGGGCGCCGCAGTCACGGGAATATGTGGTAGAAATTATACCAGCGAAGCGACAGGCTGAAGAGAGGAGAGCAGAGCAGTAGCAAATGCTGATAAAACTGATAACGAGAAACCAGGAAAGACACTCTCCCGGCGTGCACTTGTACAAGGCAAGTGCACTGCCAGCCGAGTAGTGTGGCAAGTGCGGGCAGCCTGTTGAGCAGCTGATTAGATTAGATATGTACATTCGAAATATTCCACAAATAATGCAAAAGCGGGGCCAATTCGCGCCCAGCTGAAATGTAGCACACCAAAGACAAACTAAAACAGAAGCGAACTCAAGTGGGGCTCAGCTGATTCTGGATAATTGTTGTAGAATGGGCGGGCATAAACACAGTTTCGAGTGCTGGCAGAACAGATTTGATTCCGCTTGGATAAACACGCTTCTGGGTAAACATTTATGTAAATTCATATAATTAAATCGAAGTTTCCGCGTACACACACGCTCCAAGTTTGAACAGATCTTTGCTTATCTGTTTTCCAGTCTACACATATGCAAGTATTCGCATTTAAATACTCGTACTTGTATCAGGAAAAATATGTGAGTCATGGTCAAACAATATTAATGAAATGTAAATAAATAAACAAGCAACTTGAATACACAAAATGCAAAAGAGGCCAGCAAAGTTGGAACGAACAGTGCTTAAATATCGCTTCGAGCCACCACACAAGCAAACAAGGGACAAAGCAAACAAATATACAACACTCGGTAGTCAGTAACTGAGTGGGGGTTTCATTGTTTTGGAAATGCCTGACCGGGCGGAGAGAGAGATCATTATTTAAACAAAATAGTTCCCACTAAAATGCTGGCCTCAGGAAATCCAGCGGAAAAATACGAAACAGCGAATTAGTTGCAGTCTAAAGTAAATAAAAAAATAATTGTTATCTGAACTATACTAAATACTCAGGGGGAACCCCAAAGTAGATTGGCTGAGTCCAACAGAGCGGATAACAGAGATCTTAGAAACCTCACTGCGCTTGGGTCTTGGATAACGTCTTGAAAAAAATATTGATTTTGGTGGCAATATCGGTGAAAATTTCCCAAAATTGTGGTGAAGCGTTGTGGATGCTTTAACACTATATCACATTTCAACATTCCATATTTGGACATAAACGGCAATAAAACGGCGCAAAAGCGCTAATTGAGTTCGCGGTACGAACAGCCGCTTACCCTTGGATTCTGGCAAAGTTCAAGATCTTTGCGTACTCCCAGTCTCCATTGCTGCATTGTGACATGTCCCTCAATATAAACAGACACTTCAATGTCGCTCTAGGGAAAAAGCGAACCGATCACAACTAGTTAAATGCGGTTGGTATTCTTGAACACCATCATTTCAAGCACAAAAGGATGGAATGAGTTGACGAAAAATAATTTGCACCACTTCAAATGGAGACAGCAGTTTGAATGCGAATAGTCAATATTGCGGATATCGCACCTCTTAAGCCCACATAACGGAGGCATCGTTTGGGACTAAATAACATGCAATTAATTTGGTTTAGGTCCAATTTCATTGACTTCTCCCATTAAACAAATTTTTCCAAGAGCTTAACAGAAAAACATTTGCAACGTACGCGAGAATTCATAATCAAATAATTCCACTTCCGCCCACACTGAGCAAGCGAACATTCAACTCCCGCTCCAGCTTACAACTAAAGCGGCCAGGAATTTAATATTAGCATACTCCCCAATCTGAGGGTACAGAAAAATCAAGTTTGAGGCGCACACACTTGTCTGAAAGCAGTCGGGAGAAGCCTCCGAAGGTCCATAAAAGCGTCACTCTTCGATTGCAATGAGTTTAATGAACTCGCTGTCTGACAAACAGCAAAGTTCGACGGAATGCGAACTGCGCTCATTCGCTTCAGAAACAACCCAACCCAACCCAGACCGTCCATCCCAGCCCAGCCCAGCCATCTCGTCCATGTCAAACCAACCCGAGCCCACATTACACAACATGCTCATACAAATTGTGTCACGAGACACTAATTTCGGCCGTTGAGCGGGAGATGAACGAAATAAATGCAATTAGCAATCATTTTAGTACAATGCTAATAATAATAAATATTTTGGTTACTTTTTTCTATAAAAATAAACATTGATAAGTCCACTCAGTCGGCACACACACACACACACTCACACACACACAATCACCTCTGTTTGCTATCTTATCGGAGATGTTTTGGGTACACAAAAGCGTTGATAATTTTTCAAATCTTCACAAAGGCACCTGGAGGCACAAACAAATCCGTGCAGCAGGGGGGAAGCCCTGCTCCGATAATGTCGATGGAGGTGACACAATTACTACGCAGTTGAAAATCAAGTAAGAAACGATCACAAATTCCTAGAAACAATCACAGCATATTTGCACCTAAAATTTACAACTAATTAAGTAGAGTAGTCAACTGTGGAGGCAGCGGGAGCACTGCCAGGGAACATTACGGCGGACGTGCAGTTCCTCCAGCGAGCTGTTTAACATTTGCAAAGTATGAAGTATGATATGCTCCAGTCTGGTTAGCAGCTCTCCACACTGGCACAGAGTGGTTTCAGCTATCCACACAATAGAATGTAAGTCACGAAGCAGAGATTGTGTGCGGAAGATGTGACAGTGTACGAAATCTCTGATTTTGGATGTGGCATGAATGAAAGGTAGATCTGCGTTGCGGATTGCTACTAAGTAGTGGAATAGATCTTGGTCTAGATATGCATAATCTTTTGTTTTTACCAAATCGGAAGCAACAAGTTTTGTTGATATAGTTAAATATTTAATAATCCAAGGTGGCACACTGTTTTAGATTTAATTTATAATAGAGTTTTATTAGTTTAATAATTTGTTTTCCCAGATAGCATTTTAAAAATGTGCTCATTTGTGAGTGCGCCATTGCAAAACAGCTTTGCAAACAATCTAAAACACGGCTCTAAAGCGTATCTGTGTTTGTTGGTCGCAGTGTGTGTGTGTGTGTGTGTGTGTGTGTGTGTGTGAGTTATCATTTTTTTCTATAATTTTCTGTGCGATAATGGCAACAACAACAACAGCGCATATTTCAACAACAAATTAGTGAAAATTAGCAACTCAAAGCAGAGCAAAGCAGGGGATAAGCAAACTCAAATCGCATCAGCTGAGCGTATAAGTCCATCTCCATACTCGAATATATATCTATCTGTCTGTTTATCTAGCTATGTATGAATGTGCGTGCATGGCTCAGTGTGTGTGTACGATAAAAAATTCTTTCTTAATGTATGAGAATTTTCATTTATGTTCCAACATTTTCTGATGTTGGACTCGATTTTTTATGTTGATTAGTGGTGGTGGTGATAATTTAAATTTAAGCACTTTAATTTATTTTCATTTTGTTTTGAAGGCGTAGGCAGTTTATGCGATTACGAAACACACTCACAACCGCCGACGTGATTGAAAGCAAGTGTGCGAGCCCCACTCGCCTGGAACAGCATATCGTCAAGTTGTTGGATATTCAATTAAACATACACCAAATTGCACAAGAGAATTCGTTATAGTACCCCAAACAAGCCCACTTAAAATGCGCATGCCACTTCCATGAACTTCCTGCTTTGGTAATGAAAACGGTTAACTCTGCACACACATGAATGTATAATTCGGTTTGAATCTAGTTCAATTCAAGTAGGCAACGCACACTTCCTTTTCCCCTCCACCAACCATCTGCGCCACCGCCAACACAACCAAACACAATAAACAATTGCATAACACTCTTCAGCAATTTTTTTTATTATACAAACATAATTTCGAACTCATTTAATTGCAAACTCATTCGTGCATTGAAAGGCAGACATGACCACATCCCGCCCGCCCTCGGTCTAACCACATATCAGCCATCTTCAGCGTGTGCTCAGCAACCCGCCCCTACTCAAATGAGGCAGCCATAGGCAAAACCAGAGGCGCAGCAGTCACTCGGCGCTTCCTTTTTGTGGCAGGCCAACAACTGAAATGGCTTCGAATCATTTTGAAATTAGAGAATAGTGTTAAAAAAAAACCCAACAACAAGAAAAACTAATCCGAATGCAACAAAGTTTCACTGTTATGCAAATGTGGCGTGATTACGATTCATAATTGCGTTGTTAACACAAAAGTTCAGGTGTAAAACGGTGTTTAACTGCCATTAAAAAACTTTCTTGTGAAGCCAATACAAGTCTGCCGTATCACTCAAAGGCGCCACCGGACTAGCGGTAATAAAACTTCATCAAAACAGTCAGATACGCTACACAGACAGTGACTTTGCTGCTGCACGCACTTCAAGCCAGCTGAAGCGGCCACACTAGTGCACAGCTTCAGGAACAGTTAAGACTGCCAAGCACCTCCTTCTGCCCACAGCGCGCAGCCACAAAGGAAATATCAATAAAAGTAGACAGGCACATGGAGTGTCATGTTGGCACACTGCTCAGCAAGTGAAAGGAGAGATATTGCAAATCCGAAAATGATTAATGGCTTTAGTTTCAGTAGTTACTCGACTTCAAGGAGAGAGGCAAACTGTAGTGAATGGCGGGACATGAGAGCCACCCACGATCTATGAGCCAACATGATACAAGTTCACAGCATTCGTCCTGAATATGTTACACATAAGCAAATATAAATATAAAAAAATATATATATGTATGTATATATATATAGAGATAGATGAAAATAATAGCAATGAATCCGAAAAGTCCGGAGACCACAGAAACACCTTTACAGAGTCTAAGAACCAAGTTATTTGTTGTTAAAACAATTCAGTGATTCAGTTATGTTTTTCGTTCCACATCAGAGGAGATCGCCAAGAGAGCGTTCTGGAATTATAGACATTGAAAAAGCTACTAGATGATGGTCAATGAAAAGTTTTGAGTGGTTCCTCTAGTAAGAACATTTCCTATTAATCAATGAGTACGGCTGCAAGGTAGTAATCAAACTGGTCTCATGTATTGCAGTAACAATGCTTCCAGTAACGTAAAGAAAGCGTGTGCAAAATTGCAATAAAACCACTTTCGCCAATGTCACGAATGCGGTTCATATAAAGAAGAACTGCATTTATGGGTGAGTACGAATCTCCAATGCGAGTATGCTCAAACAAAAAATATCTCTGGGCTGGCGTCAACTCGCCGAATAGCGTCCATTAGAAAGATTACACCCTTCGGTACGCATATTTGGCTCCAATTTCAGCGTGAGACAAAGCAAATATACAAAATTGTCCTTGATTGGAACAATGAATCCACTTATATCCGGGTAATCTAACACCGCAAGTTGTGAATTTGTTAGAGATACTAAAAAGTGTGAAGGCACAAATCTTCTACTCAAAGGAGAAGCCTTTTTGGTGGCCTCCCTTAATCTTACTGCTTTATTCAATTAGCAATATTATCATATTTTGTGTACTTTTGTTTAAAAAAATTTGGAGACTTAAAAAGAATATTCAAAATAAACTTTTAAAGTGCAAAACAAACAAACAAGCTCGAAAGAGCGATAAGCAAAACTGGTTAAAAAAGTTCGTTGGTGATTTGGCATCATAATATGTACAACAATAATAACAGAAACCAAATCAGCAGCAACAAAATCGTGCACACATAATGCGAGCCAAAACAATGACAGCTGCTCTTGCCAACAAATCGACGACAAACGCCGCTAATAACTCGAAACCACTTTCACTTTTTTGCTAGCTCCCCGCCCTTTGTGCTTTACGGGCAACAACGACATCAACATCATAGGAGTGAATGGGCCGAATAAAAGCAACGCGCAGAAGGAATGCACAAATGTGCTCCAAAAGATTGCCTGGCGTTGCCCGGCGTAGATACTCGACGACATCATGTAACAATGGATGCTTTAAATGTGGCTGACAACGGCGAAAAAGCCTTTCTTTAAAAGTCGTGATTTACAAATTTACGTGCCCGATTTCCCGATTGATTCTGTTGCTGCGCGCTGAAAGTGTGGGAGAGAAGTTGCCTTGCGACGTGGCTGTTGCACTATTGCTGCACAGCCAAGGGGACGACTTGGACGGACGGGCAAGCAGACACAAACATGCGCGCACTTGGTTCAAGTGTCAAGCAGCCAGCAGCAGGCGGCAACGTGGTTGAATTACGACGGCGAGCAATCTCGTAGAAAACTAGTTGCGCCGCCAGAGCACGCGCTGCTTCGAAGCGCTCGCAAACCAGCAAAAAATGCCAACTGCACATTACGGCGATTTAAGCCAACAGCAACAACAAAGCGTAAGCGGTCGTTATCTGTGTTTGTGTGCGTTGTAGAAAAAACTCGTTGCATCATCGCGGCAAATGCCCTGTATAGCCAACGTGCCAGACGGCATGGACACGGACCTGGTACGGATCTAGGCATACGCCGGCATTCCGCCGCCGCAGTCGTTATAAATAAGCTCATTTTTATTATATTTGCAGCGCTTGTTGCATGGGGCTATTTTTGTGTGTGCACCAAAATTTGTCTCCAAATGGACTTCTACAGCTTCGACAGATTGGTTGGTCCAGTCCAATGACCTCGATTTTCGTCTTTCGCCCCAATATAAATCAGGCGCAGACACTTTTGCTCTTGGGATCAACGGCGGAAAAATTCTCACAGCGGCTGCCAAAATAATTGATGGGATCGAGAGAGCGGATGGGAACGGAGGAATCAGCGCGAGTAATTGGCCCATGGGCACCTAGCACTGAGCTGCTTTGTGTTGCGCTGCTCTGCCATTTGAACAACCAACTGTTCGAGTGAGTGACTGTGTAGGTGACGCCACACGCCGCCCACATCTCACCCCCTAGCCGCTATCCGAAAAAGAGGCATTCACTCAGTTTATTAGTCATATTTGCAAACTGGTGTTGGCATGTTGTACGAGAGAATGTGAGAGGCGTCGCTGCCAAATTTGTTCCAAACATTCCTCAAGTGGAGCCAGCGACTATCGACATCCACAAGTGGTTGCAGTTGTAACCGGATCACCTCCAGCTGAAACAACAACAAAGCTCTCCGTAGCCGTTTAAAAATATTTTCGGTTGGCTCGGTACCTAAATGGAAAATAGGGCGTCAAATGTACATACAAATGGCACGGAGCAAATATTTATGAATAATTATTTTTGCACACTCTCAAAATCGAAAGCCACATCGTGCATGCGAGGTTGTGCGTCACAACTTCTCTGATGTTTGCCACACGTGTAGAGCGTTCCCATCCTCTTGGTTTGCATAATCAGCAATATTTGCAAAAGATACAAGCTCACGTGTTTCGGTTCTTCCGGTTGTTTTATGAAACCAGATTGTTATACACGCGCGTTGCAATTGCGTTCCTTGAGAAATGGCTAAATGCGCTTTGCTCCATTTGATAATGCGACACTCAATGATTCATTTGCGTAAAATCAGAAGAGGGATTAAGAGAAGCGGTCGAATATACCTCTACTGTATTCACAGCAAAGGCAGAAGACTTTTCGATTTATTTCACGATTATCATGGCTGGTATACTAATTTCCCTATCCATCTCCTCCCCATACACCCTCATGTATGTATATTCGTAGGGCATACACCAGCTCCACTGAGGAATGTAGAATCATTCCAGCACTTCAGATTACACACAGTTAAAACTTGATATAATAAAAAGACTCTTAGAAGAATCTGAAATGTGCCTATTGACGAACCTGATCAAATTCACAGCCCGAGGTGACTCCAGTATAATGATTTAAGTGCAGGCCGCAATTTATCTCTTTAAGTAGAAAACTTAAATCAGAACTGATGTGTTTTTAGAGGCATACGGTTGGTAGATATAAAGAGTACAAAGAATCACTCATTACAGGAGCTGTAAAGACCCATAGGAGGAAGAAACAGTCAGAGACTTTCTTTGTGATTGCCCAGCCCTCGCTCGCTTGAGTCTCAAATATGTCGGAAGTCCTTTTCTGGAGACTCTAGGGCATTGCGCTAGCTTAGAACTTTCAGACCTATCCAAATTTGTCAGCAACTCCGGATGGTTGTAAATGTACAAAAGCATATTTCCATTTTCTTTAGGCTCACGAGGACATGGCAATAAAGCGGCATTATTGCTAATTGGGGCGATCCGTGGTCGCCAGCCATTTTACCTACCTACAAAGAATCAATTTACTGGATGTGACATTACCCTCGGAGCCTTTCCTTTCGATTTTTGTTATGGCAAATTTATGATATTTGTGAGTGGGACTCTAATGGGCCCTGCTCTATTTGTTGTGTTCAACAACAATTTCATACGGTGAAACATGCTCAAACCCTGGTTTGCCACTGGAACATGTTCTACTAAGAGAAAATGTGCGAAAGCTTGGAATTGGAGTTGTATATTCTGGCCAGCAAGGAGCATTAGTGATCACTTAAAAGTTTCTGACATACAATTGTACCTAACAGTAAAACCAGGTGCACATTGCGCCACTGCGCTACCATTTACGATTCTCCTCGTTGTTCTCTTTTTATCAAAAAGGAAGAGAAATATTTAATACCGATATCAGACTGAGTTTCCGAGGGGTTAAAGATAAACCCAAAATCCTGCAAATGCATCGCTAGGTATACCGTTTTAACACGCCCCTTGAGACCACCTCTACAGAAAACACATACAAAAATGTTAATTGGGCACAAAAACTTACATACACACAAACACATATACAACACACACGCACACACACACACACACGGAAAAGATACTTAATTAATATCTTGTTCATTATGAATATTGATTTGAGCGTCTTGAAAACAAGTTGGGCAAGCGCGCAACTGGAATCCAATCCATCCCGCTCACCACATCACATCAGCAACATAATCCAGCGCCCATGCTTATGTGTGTGTATGCATGTGTAGGTGAGTATATCAATGCGTCTGTGTTATTATGAAGTCGGAGCGTTACGTTACCATTTTTGGCCTTATTTTCCTTTCGTTTTATTTTTAGTTTTATAGTAACTAATTTCCACTTTTCAGGTTTTCTTACTTTTATTTCGTATTGCTGGGTAAGGCGCTTGCGAGTACGAGGTTGTGTACTTAATCTGGGCAAGTTTCACCTACCCGGAGTCAGTCATAGGGGCGCTCACTTACACTTGTGTGCGTGCGTCTTGGGTTAAGAAAGCGTGAAGTAATTGAAGTGAAGTTCTCAGCTGGCTAATGTCTTCTGATGTGTTTACTGCATGTGGAGCGCACTCGTGTCAGTTCGAATATGTTGCTCATATGGCAGTGGAAGCTTCAGAGGCAGAGGCAGTGGAAGACACACAGCTTGGTGTGGTGTTTACATATTTTATATTTGGCAGACCTAAGAGCTTAGGTAAATTGTAACCAGCGCAATTTAAGCACCGGTAATTGGTCGGTGGGGTTATTAAAAAGTGAAACTGTTGTAAATAAATTGACGAAGAGTGGAAATGGTTCGGTGTATGACGCACGAAACATCCGCAAATTCAGACTCATTGGGACAAAGCTACTGCTTGAAACTGGTAAGGCACGTCACTGGCAAATCTTGGGCTCAACATGTAGTCCGCTGCCACATTTCGTTTAATTATAAGTAGCGGTACGAAAAGGCAAATCCGTTTGAATTGCCATCACAATTCAATTCTTAACTAGAGGCAATTCAATTCTTAACTAGAGGCAATATTAACGACTCCGGAAGATTTACTACTCCCAATGTGTCACTGTAAATAGCTGCAGCTCGCCCTCAGTGTTCTAGCTATTCTCGAAACTCTCCAAAGAAACTTCGTCTCAGGAGTAGGCTACGGGCTTCAAGGATTTCCCGAATTCAATGCCAATATATAATGTGAATTTGAACAGATTGTTCCGATGCATTTGTATGGGTCTCAGGCTCGTGCACACACACATACGCAGAGTCAAACACAACATGCATACGTGCAACGGATTTAAATTTCGCTGCCTCGTTTGAAAAAAATTCGCATTCAGCAAAAATCATTTTCGCTCGCGGCTCGATTGGACTCTTGTAGCAGCAACTGAACTCACAGCTACAGCTACAGCTGCGGCCGTGTCTGTAGCTGCGGCTGTGGCTGTGTTTGCGTCTGTGGCGGCGGCTGTCCTCATTACGAACACACACACAAGATTCGCCGACATAGCGCAGAGAAGCAAAACAAACAAAAATGGTTATTTTTATAATTTAATATCAAAAGAGTACAAAATATTCGCATGTGTAAAAATGTTTGTTTATTAAATAAGCCAAAAAACTCCCAAGCAAACACAGACAAAGGCCGAGGCGAAGACGGAAGACGAAAAGCAGGGAAACACAGTCAAATATGTTGGGAAACATTGCAGAGAAATAAACAAAATGAAAGTCGAAGAAGAAAACATTAATAACGAAATATTTAATTGTGCACAAAAATAAAAATCCCGCAGCACTCGCAAAATTTGAGGCAAGCGAGGGAAACTAAATAATGAAAGCTCAAAAAATCGCTTACTACGCTCTCGGATTACATCTGATCCACGCAAAAGAAATAGAAAGGTGGGTAGTATGGATAAGTACATCTTAATACTATCTATCTTTAAACCAAATATTCTATTTCGTGCAGTTCTCTAGTTATTCCATTGGCCAGCTTCAGTGACAAAACAATTCCCATTTGGGAGAGATCTGCCTTCTTGAATTTCATGCGGGTTTAAAGTGAAGTATTTGATGATGAACAGGAAGATCACTAGCCTCCCATATCACTTAGAACCGCTCATATAGAGGATCATAAAATTGAATGACTTCTATATTTCCGGATATTTGTGATGGTCAATGACTGTACAGCACGTGTATTTCCATGGTTAGGCTCACTATCTGAGATTGAAAGAGATAATAAGAGAGCTGCTCGAATATATGCATACATACTGTTAAATATAGTAAAAACACATCGGAGCAAAGCCAAATCTAACTATAGAATGCAGCAAATCTCTCTGATAAACAGCAATAATAATAGAACAGTAAATTCCGATGATAGCAATTAATTATAAGTGTTTGTTTTCTCAAGAAAAGCAGGTGAAATATGTTATCAAATGTAATGCCTTAATGATGGGTCCTTGCCCAAACAGCATTAAACTCCAGTCCATAAGTTTGAATAAACGGACATATGAGCAATTACTCGTACCCCGCATCAAATTAAATTTGAACCAAAAGAAAAATTTTAAATATCTTTTTAGATGTCTCCCACTTTCATATTGAGCAAAATTAGTAAAGATGAATACGGATTTGTACAAATTTAAATACTCCAAAGTTTTTCCGAAATACTTCACAAGTCATGCTGAAAATTCCGCATACACCAGAAGGAAGAAAACTGTCTGTCGCCCTCCTTCCAAATGCGCCCAAATACCAAAATTTGAACTATTAATAAAACCCCACACATAGGCTCCTGTGCTATTACACAATACTGTTCTGGTTGTTGCTGTTGGTGTTGCTGCTGTTGTGGTTGTTGCTGTTGTGGTTGTTGCTGTTGTTGTTATATCTGTGCTTGATTACAAATCGTGAAGACGCTCAAAAAAGGGGACACACCGCCGTCAAGCACACGAATTGAGAGCGCTAAAAATAGAAATTCTAAAATCGGCGCAGCTTACACGACGCTCGCTATGATAGCGAACGGTTTATTGGCATGGGCTCTTTGAACACCATCATAAAATTGTTGCATTTCGTTTCTAGAGTCTAGACAATTTCAACTGGGGTGGAATAACGGGAGAAAGTGCAGAAGAGCAAAGATAATGCACACAATACCTTGTACCAGTAAATTGTGTGATATATATTCAGCGATCTCTGCTCACTTTTTAGGCAGATTTTCCAGTATGATATTTAAACCAATTCGGCATCAACGTGATGCTTCCTTTCCATTCTGCTTTCTTCATTTGCACTCTATCTCAGGATAGTTCCCAAGTCTTGACAACTGTTAACACCTCAAAAAACTCGACGCTAAAAAGTTGGCTAACAGACTTTTTAGCAATTTGAATGCAGCACAGGTAAGCTTGCAATTTTTTAAATCTTGCCACTTGCCACGTACACGCAAGCGACACAAACAAAACGAAATCGTTGCGGCGGTGTTGCGCATTCCAGATTTACTGTTAAAAGTTCTGAGATTCTTATAAACTTGTTAGGAAACTGAAACTCATCATCCTCCGTGCAAGTAGCGCTGAAATTTTACACCGTCTGCTGCCATTTTTGATTTTCTTTCTCTGTTCGTAGCCGTCGTCGTCGGTCGTTGGTAAATTGTAAATTGTCGTTGTTCGCTTGTGCTGCGAAGTGCTGTTCCAACTTGACCTCATTCCGCTGCAGTTGCAGTTGCACTCAGTCTGACTGAGACAGCCGTCATCCACGCCATCCGTCAGCTCTGCTCCGTTGGCGTCGTCAGCGTCAGCGTCATCGTTAGTGTACTTACATTCGTTTCGTTTTGGCGTGGCTTGTAAGCATTTGGCGCTCGCTTGCTTTGCCCTGCTCTTTTTGGTTGCTTTTCAGCCAGCGGCAGGCGTGCTGCCAACACATGGAGCAATTGCAAATATGCCATAAGCGCGGGTCGGGCATGGCAGCCGAGGTAAGCAATGTGTTGCTTGCTTCATCACTATTGTGCCTGCAGTTTTTGCCTGTTTTTGTTGTGGTTGTGTTTTTGGCCGCGTCCTCCTGTTGTGCATTCGCATTCGTATTCGCATTCACGGCATGAATGAATGAATTGCAAATTTCATTTTAAGCAGGAAAAACCAACGCCAAAATGCATGCGGGAGATGTATGGGGGAAGGTAATGTTCGTACACGCGCTGGTGGTGGCGATGATGGCTTCCAAGTAGGTAGTCACGAGCGTTTTGCATGTGTGGCGAATGCGTATGCGTATTTATGACGTTGCATGTGCATTTCTACTACTCCCACATCCACTACCACTAAACCTGCTCTTACTACACTACTACTACCACTGCTGCTACAACGGCAAAAGCAACAACAACAACGACTACTCAAATGTAACACAGCGCAAGTGCACTGCCTTATTTCTGCTATAATGCAGTCTGAATGTCATGAGATGCCGAGCAAAAATTACTAAACTACAAGTACTTTGGTAAAGTTCAGAGTAAAATACGCCTTGGAAACTTTTATAAATCAACACTTAAATAACAAACTTTTCTTCAATTGGCCTTGTCATGAATGTGTGTGTGTGTGTGTTTGTGTGTGTGTGTGTGTGTGTGTGTGTGTGTGTGTGTGTGTGTGTGTGTGTGTGTGTGTGTGTGTGTGTGTGTGTGTAGCCACACCAGTCCAGCCTCATTCGCCATATTCCGGTAGACCGTTACGTTTTGCCGCACAGTTGCTTTTCATATACAATTTCAATTCTCAATTGAATCAAGTTTGCTGAATATACCAGCCACAATTTGGCCAGACTGAGGCATCTGTAGCAGATTGCAAGCGAACAAAGACCAGAAGACAAACAGTCGCAACTACCTCATTCCACGTGAGTGCGTCTCAGTAAACAATGGAATGAAACGCCAGCAAACAAGAAAAACTTGTTCCACGCTGGTGTTGCACTCTTCTGCTGACTGCTCAAACTTAAAATAAAAGTTTGCAACTCTACAACGCAGAAGAAGAAGAAGCACAGTAGAGCGTAACGCTCAAATACTAAACTCTAGGGGGTTACTGGCAGCAAACAGCGGCAGAAGAGGGTAACGGAGTTTAAAGTAGACTTTGCTTTTATCTTTGAATTGCGCGGCTCAAAGCGATTTTAGCTCACTCGCCATCTTTCTAACACACACAGTATCACACTCACAAAAGATGACACTGCATTTATTTTTTTGTTAAGTTGGTTAACAAGTGAATGTTGTATGCGCGGCAAAAGTGTAATTACTACGACGAAATTTCGTTCATATCCGGCTTTCGACTCTCAGTTAGCGATGCGCCGAACAGAGCAGAGCCGAGCTTAATTGTGGCAGAAGTAAAACGAAGCTCGAACTGAGGACAATTGCAGAAAAACCAACCACAACAAAAGCAAAAACCAGCCCAACAGCCAAAACAAAGCAAAAAGCAAACAGGAAAAGTTGTGCTTTGAAGTAAAAGTGAAGGAGCGCTCCAGCGAGCAGAGAAGGAAGCATGGCAAGCAGCCATGGCGCAAGCAGGAAGAGAGAGTGGCCGCACAACTTAGGTTACTGTTTCAGTTGTAAATGAGATTTAGATTTACATTATTTTCTAAATGTTTAAATTGAATTAGCAAACTAAACGGTTTGTAAATGTCACCAATCCAACAACCGAGCCACAAACGACCCCGACTTCACCTTCACTTCCAGCAGCAGAACACTACCTCGAAAGAGTCTGCGTCTATTTTAGTAACAATGGCAGTAATACAAAAGAAAAAGAACAATTGAGGAGGACTGTTTGCGAATTCAGATGCCAAATTCAGAGCATCATAAGCGAATGGCTAAAAATAGTACCAACGCGTTTACCATGGCATACGGGTATGAACGACTTCAAGTCAAACCCGCATCACGTTTTTCTATAAAAAGTTCAAATACTCGTACGCATCTAACATTTGACGAAGATTTTGTTTTTATTTTTACAGGAAAAAGGCAGTGCCACCTCTTCCCAGCTTATATCTGATAAAAATTCAAATCAATTTTCAAGCTGGGCATATTTCAAAATGTACGACGCAAAAACTGCACTGCCCACGTGAGAGCAAAACATACTCTCTATTATAGTTAATCTTGGTTAACAGCTGCTCTGTTGTGCTGCCTTGCTTTGTTGCCGTTAGCAAATAATTCAGAGCTGGACTCATACACGGATGCAACAATGAACACGATTGTGAAACGTTGCTAAATGGAATTAAAATTAGAAAATTATTTTTGTTAAAATTAATATATAGAGTTAGAAAATCAAAATTTGAAAATGAATGCATTGTTTTCGAGCATCTATAAAATAATCAAAAGGTAGAGAAGGCAGCGTTACTTTAGGAAATCGTTCTAGAATTAAGCCACGTTTCTGGTTGTAAGCAAGTTTCTAAATCAGCTAATAAAATTCATTGAATCACTTACTAGAAATCTCCAGAAAGGTATTCCTCGTTTAAGTTGCTTTATATCTGGCAACAAACCAATTTTTAGTTATACTCTCCACAC
The DNA here is from genome assembly GCA_920105625.2 of Clusia tigrina. Lineage (NCBI taxonomy): Eukaryota > Metazoa > Arthropoda > Insecta > Diptera > Clusiidae > Clusia > Clusia tigrina. The sequence goes on from OV050031.1 coordinate 229,245,351, forward strand.
TACTGCGGGGTATATGCAACAAAGCATTCAATACAAAGTAACTCCTACAAATTTTGGGATTATAATCGAGTAATTAATTCCGCATCCATATTCCATATCCAACCACAATTGAAATCATCAAATAGCAGATGACTCAATAAATTAACAGTTAAGCGAAGAATGTTACTCAATGTGAAAGCGATTGACCAATTCTCTGTACGAAACATGTGACTACGAATGGACATCACCATCCAATTCATTCAATTATGGCATTAAGGAATGTGAAATGATAGCCCGCAGCAATGCAGACAAGGCTCAGAAATTTCAAACAGTGGATGAATAGCATTGCAATAAATTGCAGTCGTCAATCGCTCCAGTTTACTATTTAGATTCTACAGCACACACACAAGAATAGCAAAACGTCTAATCCAAAATTAGCTGATAAGGCGTTTCAGATAAGCAGGTCCCCACAGAACTAAGTGGGTTATCAAACGATGGCCACAACACACTGGCACCCCAACGATCGAGCCCCACTAAGAGCCACTCACAAAGAGGAAAAACGTTTCAAGTGAGTCATAAAGGGAGAAAAGGTACTTCAGTTGTTCACTCACCTTTGGTTTGTTCAACCACTTGCGAAATGTGTCCATTTTGCTGCTGCGGGCAGAGAGGCTACAGTTAGTCAGCCAGCCGTCCTGGACGCTTACAAGTCAGAAAAACCAATGCACACGCCACTACTCCAAAAAAGGCGTCGTCCTTCCTTCAACCACACACACACGCCACACGCAAGAAGTGCAAATCGAAAGAAGAATGCGGAAAATGTGTTTAGGGCGATGAACGGCGACCAAACAAAAAGTTAAGACGAGAAAATACCCAAAACACAACAAAGCGCAGATCACGAAACACACTTTTTCTTTGTTTCCTCTTTGCGCTCTTTCCACTTCCTTCGCGTGTAATTTGGACTCTTCGCAAACGAAATTTAAATGCACATTTTATGAAATGATTTTTGCCTTCGTTGACAATGCTCAGACAGATATTTTTATTTTTAATAATTTTTATGAATAATGAAATTTTCTTCTTCTTGCTTTTTATTTTCTTTTTTTGGCTCACAATTTCATTCTTTTATTCTTTTGTTCGCAGCTTCTCTTCTTTTTCCACTACGCCAAGACAGAAGATTTATTCTGTTCGACTTAATTGATTATTGCACTTGTTTTCACAATGAATTTTTCTACACATTAAATTTCCGCTAAAAACTAGTGGGAAATTGCGTCGTATTATTAAAAAAAATTAATTTACAAACAAAAAAATTAAGCAGAAAATTAAGAAAATCTATGATGATATTTGACGTTTTACACTTTCAGTGGCTAAACACCAACTGAAGCGCTTGCCACCAAACAGCCCTGGCGCTGACTGCGCTCATAACAACAGTGCTGCCTATTCAGCAGTTTTCCCCAAGCAAGTTTGAATTTTGAATATATATCTAGTGTGAACCATTTTGAAATATTTCCTTTTATAAAATTCAATGCTTATTTTTTAGTATAATACATTTTCCACCACAAAATTCCATACATCGCATATCTGTCCGCTCTTTTACAGGTTATAATTTTGTTGCCGAATAGGGTTGGCAGCACTCCGCAGGTATACCGTGGAATCAAAGAACGTATACGATATTCGAATACAAAATGTTGTGTTCGTATCTTAAAATGTTGAGCTGGCAGCACTTTCATTGTTTTATTAATGTTAATGAGTTAGCAAAATTAATTAATTTCTTATAATATATAAGAAGGTAGTCAGTCTATTCTACTTGGTGAAAATAAAAATGTTAACTGATTACTCACACATAATAAGTATCCCCTAATAATTTACTATATCATTAGAATTCACAATGAAAATATTATTACTAGTTCCTGTGAAATTTCTGCTGCTGTGAGCGGGAAAGTTACTGTACTGCCATCACTCCATCTTTTAAATCTTTCGCTTAGTTACAAAAATTCTTGGCACTTTAATTAAAGTATAGACATTACTGGTCTGCCCACTAATCTCTTTATTCAATATATGTAAGCTTTTAAAGTACTTTCATTTCCATATTTATGCGTATACACGTATTAAAAAGTACTATGTATTCAAAAGGACTACATAAATGGTGCTTATGAATGAGCACACGTGGGAAGATTCTAGCATTAAATGGTTCAGGTAAAAGAATTTGAAAATGTATACTAAGTTAACTGCATACCATCTGTCCTTATTTATGCTTTGTTTTCTACATCTATTCTACTTTATACATTGGAAAATTTAAATTATCGAGTTTAAAGAATTAATAACGAAAGTGAATATATTCAATATGCTTAATTCGGACCAAAATATTGTAAAATGAGCAACACTGAAATAAGTAGAAAGAATGTGAAGCTGGCTGTGCTTGATAGAAAATAACCAGTGATGCCAACTCTCTGCAGTAAAAATGAACAATTTTTATCACAATTTTGTTGACACTTTTTACACACAATTTATTTTTTTTTTTTGGGAACAATTTTTAAATTTACAAGTCTGAATATCATAATTTTAGGTTTTTCATATTTTATTTACCTTCAGTTTAGTTTGCGCGGGAATTTATGTAGATATATGTTGAATATGCAGATGTAAAATTCTACAAATATTTTACGTTTTCTTTTTTGCATTACCACTTAATTGGAATAATAAACAAATTTATATATAGTCTTAGAAATTAAATGTGCACTTTTAGGAATTTTGCACTGACAAGTGTGTATCAAGTATTTTGGCTTGTCTAAGACAAGTTCCCAGTATGATCACTATTTGCCTCTCGTTTACTCCTCAATGGTTGATTGTGAAGAGGATCTCCGAATTCCGCCATATGCATTAGGATACATACATCAGACAACACAGAGAAAGGAAAGTTTTTTGCGCTGCCAGTGGCCGTAGCGGATACACCACGATTTTGAGTGGATTTACCACGATTTTGAGTGGATTCACCACGATTTTGAGTAGATTCACCAAATAAAAAGAGAAGAACAAGGGAGAAAGAGAGAAAGAGAGAAAGGAAAGAAATCTCGCAAAAAGGGAATGTTTATTAGAAAAATTATTTTGAACAACAAATTATGCAGGATTAATATAGGAGCATTATAAATTTATGTATTTTTTTACTTACAATAATAATTCATGCAATATATTCATTCTTATCGGTCTGGGAAAAAGTTTGTGGCGTTTTTTTTTAGTAAAATTCAAATGGTTTTCTTATAGTGTGGAAATGAATTTATTTAAACCAAATTTGCTCCATTATTATTTGCCATTTTTGGGTAAAGCCAGGATACCATCGGTGAACAACTTCTGTGGTTTCTCGTTGAAAAACTGAATTAAGTGGTTTTCACAGGCTTCTTGTGAAAGCAGTTTAATTCCATTGAGAGAGTTCTGCAGAGATCGGAACAAGTGATGGTTAGAGGGTGCTATATCTGGACTATACGGTGGATGCATCAAAACTTCCGAACCAAGCTCTCGCAATTTTTGACGGGTCATCAAAGAAGTGTGTGGTCGGGCGATATCATGATGGGAGACAGCACCTTTCCTATTATTCTATTCGGTACGTTTTCTTTTAATTGCCTGGCGTAATCTTTCTAGTTGTCCAGAGTCGAGTTGAGAATCAATCGTCTGACCAACTGGAACTAGCTCATGGTGGACGATTGCCTTGTAGTGCACACAGCATCACCTTTTTCGGCGTCAATCCTGGTTTCGCAAATGCTTGTGATTACTCACCACTCCTTGTCGACGATCTTTGACCCTTCCGATTGTGGTAAGTGACCCAGTTTTCATCACCGGTTATGAGCCATTTCAGAAATGGCTTCATTTCATAGCGTTGCAGCAGCGGATCGCAGATGCTAATTCAGTCTAACACATGAGGAACCCATACATCGAGTTTCTTTTTGTAGCCAGCTTTGTGGAAATGGTTCAAAACAGTTCTGTGGTCAAAGCCTAGCTCCATACCAATATCGACACTGCTGATATTACAAAATGATGTGCTTCGGTAACACTCTTCTGTAAAAGGAGTTAAAGTGGTGTATAAGTGTTTTATTTACCAAGGTCACTTGTGTATTGATCCCTGGTGGTGGTCCTCCATTCTCGAGCCAAATCCTTTGATTAAAGTGGTGGTTTTTTCCCCAAGGTCACTGCTGGTCGTTGTCCCCCTTTCTCGCACACTGATCCAATTCCTTTGGCATTGATTTTGTTGTTGGATTCGCGAAGCTGCGCGTCTATACTAGCCTATGGCGGATGCGCTACAACTTTAAAGACTTCTTTACATTCCAGGTATCTGCCGCATTCACCTGGCTCGCTCATTCACGCTTATAACTTTGCAGTAATATCACATTAGGGACTAATAAAATAACTGCGAGTTGCTTGCACCTAACTCCAATATCGGAGCGGGAGATTTGGAACATGTCAATAGTCATTCGGATTTAGAGTTGGGACAGATTTGCCAAGAATGGTATCTAATACGATAAATATGAGTACCACAATCTGGGATCATGTTTTTACATAATATACTCGAATGATATAATGAATGCAGGAAATGTGGGGAGCAAGGCACAAGAGAAACTCTGGAGCATCTGCTATGCCTATGCCCCGCAATATCTAAAACGCGCTTATCACATCTGGGAGCCCCCTGGCTTGAAGGACTAGAAGAGGTCGCACAACTAGGGATAGTTTCTCTCTTAAGATTTGCGTCTCCCTGCTCAATGATTCATACTATAGCTCTTAAATGGATGTCCATCTGGCACCGCAAGGGACCTTGCAGGTCTATGTCTGGCGTTCACGGCCGGCTTGTCTAATCTAACCTAATCTAATATGCTCGAATATGAATATAGCACAGTGCCAAGGCTTCGCTTAATAACTTTCTATATGCGCCTCAGTTTGTGTCTTGTATTTATGAAATAATTATCTGATATACTCGTATAGTATAAATTTCCCATTGGTTCTTCGTAACCTGGGTTGGTATTTTAGTATGTGAAATCAGTTTGTGGGTTTCCACATACGAATATTGCGTCATTCTCCCAACCAAACACTGATTAGTTTCTGATAAATTTATAATTGCTAAAATCGAAAATTGTTGTACTTGACTTATGTACAATCTGATATCCCGCACCAGCCCAAAGAGGACTCATCATATGGAATACGAAATGAAAATGGACAAACATGTTTTTCCATAGAGTACTGAAATTCAAGCCTTCCAAGCAGTTACCATGCAATGTATTCTCCCCCACTTACGTACTTCTGCTGCAATTTGTTGCGACCGCCAGTTCCAATATTCCGCTTTTCATTTGCATACAAATTTGTTAAGAAATCGAATAATTATTTAATGTACTATTCAAGCACACTCATCTTCATCGAAACATTAATTAATCAAACGTTTCAGCTTAACAGGTTCCATGCCCACCGCCAGCAGCGAGCGCGGCGTTGATCCGAAGATCCAACTACACATTAAAAGAATGATCAATTGTTGTTGTGGTTATTTTCGTACTACGAGTACGCGTTGTTGCCGCCGCTTTGTTTTCGCTGTAGTTGCTGTTGATAATAAACGTGGATGAGCTGGGACTCTCCGCAGTTGATTTCTGTCTTCTATCGCTTCATTCACCAATTCCAGTTTGACTTGCAAAGTGTGTCGTTGGGAGCGTTGAGATGTGAGCAGCGTAACCAGCCGAATCAAATGGCGAATTTATACAGATTAAACTGAGAGAAGCGTGATAGACAACAGCAGCCGCGAACAGTGCCAACCAGATCGACTCGAGCAGCAGCTGAAAGGTTTTGGCACGATTTCGATCAGTTCTTCCGGAACTGCTAACGATAAAAGTTTGGAATTCCGAGTTCGTGTTGAGAAACCGTGGACGCGCTTTGGAAGTTACGGACGCGAGTAATGACATAGAATCGCAGTGAATGTGAAATTGAAACGAGACTTTTAACAAACGAATCAAAATGGCGCCAAAGGACGATTCCGGAGCAGTAACTGCGCCGCCACCGCAACAGCCCGAGAGGAAACTGAACTACTTTCAAAAGCTTTGGGTATATCGAAAGTACCTGGTGATTGAGCCCTTCTTCTTCTTCTACCTCATGGCGAGCGTCTTCAACTCGGTGGCCATGCAGAACTTCCCTCTGGATAAGGTGCAGCAGATATGTCTGAGAAGTTGTGTCATAGTGATTAAGGATAATTTTGCCATTTGCAGGCTTGCCGCGTCAATTTGGGGTACAACAAATTTGTGTGTGACACCACTCTGGACAAGTCTGAGTTGGGCATCGAGTGCGATGGATTCAGCTTCGAAAACACCACATTCGGTGCCACCGCTGATTTGCTGAATCTGACCATATCTTCGGAAGGCTTCAACTACACCGTCTGCAAGGCGGAATTGGAAGCGCAGAAGCTGGCGGCGGATGTTTCGGGCAAACGGGCGCCGATTGGTGCGTATTTCCTCCCTAATCGGTTATGTAATTTGGCCCAACGGCAGCATTCGGTATATTGTTAATCAAAGCATCTTCACCTGCTTAGCCCCTGCCGCTTCGATTTATCACTCTTTAATTTTGAGAACCTGTTCACTGAATTTGCATTTTGAACATTCCACGAATTAAGCAGCGTCGCTGACATTTGTGTGTGTTTGCTGGAAATTCTCGTTTTGTTTTCGCTTGTGTCTGCTTCAATGGTGAAGTTTAATAATTCCTAAAGACTTAGTATTGATCAAAACAGTTACACCCGTACAGGGTCGTTGGTAATTATACTAACGCGGCGACCGACTGCCTAGAACGAATATCATGCGAGTACGGCGGTTCTCATACTTGTGTGTGGAGACGAAATTTCGCTTCGGAATACGAGTAATGCACCCAGAAGCAAATATTCGTAGTAGGAGTTAAATTAGCATACCCGTTCGCTTGAGGACTTCCTGCCTTCTTCAGCAGCTGTGCTGACTGAACTTGAGCAGGCTTGTGCGCAGTTACTGTATTGGTCGCCCAACCTTATCGGTTCGCTTATATTCTCCCAATCTTTAAGCATGCTGTTCACTTTTGTTGGGTGTAATTAAATGCCGTGTTTCTGTCTATAAGTCTGTAATTACTCGTGCCTATTCACTTGCATTGCATTGCGAGTAATCCGAGCTCATTCTTGGTCGACTTACTAAGTCTGGGTTGACTGGTTTTCAGTTGCATTGTGCGTTGTGGGTTGATTTCGTCGGCGTTTCTCATCATTACTGCGAGAAAACTCTGAACTTGGCACATGAAAGTATGCACGTGCATCGGGAGGGGAGGGGAGGGTGGTCGATTGTGGTCTTCTCTTGACAATTGCGATTTCTGTGTTTGATGCGCAAAATTTTGTGCATAAATTAATTGACAACTTCGCAGTGCTGATCGCTCCACATTCGACTATTTGCAGGAAATTTGGTTTCCTCATGGAACGCAGCATTGCTACAATTATTGTCCAAGTGCCACACTAAATAAATTCCAATTAATTATGAATTAAATATGACAGGAGCATCAGCGGGCGAAGCTGAGCCAAAGTGCTGTCTTACAATTTTGAGAGGCGCAGCGGCGAATATGCCAGTTCCGCAGTTGGTGGCAGCAGCAGGGGTCCAATCATACAGCACTGCATTCAAGCGTGTCAATATAATAAATGATGAAGTCATGTGTGGCATGTTCCATAGCAGTTCCCAACGAAATGAAACTTTTTGTTCGGCAGTGGAAGTATCTCTGAATTATGTATCATTGTTTTGGGGTTTCTGGGGTCTAACGGTTTGGATGCTGAGCCCTTATCTAGAGGATCCTTCTTCACATTGACATAGGGAAATGCTGACTTCAGCTTTGGGGAATTTTTTCCTATAGGCTTGGGCATTTTTCATGAATTTGGAGTATCTTTGAATCTCATCAGGCATTGGAATTCAAAAACATGAACATCATTTGTTCCTGAGCCTATATTGTTCTCCCACATTTCCATCTCTATGGATGCAAAATTTTCTACTTTGGTACTGAGGAATTTTGTGTATAATGTATGCTCGGGGACACTCAACTGCGAGATGTAGACTTGCTGCTCTTCCTTCTGCAGTTCTGTTGGGATTATTGTGGAAAACCACATCGTAGTACTGTTTTGAGTTTTTTGACATCCATAAACCCGGTAATCTCTTTAACAGAGTAATCCACAAAGCTCTTCGGTTGCAGACAAAAGTCATATTCGAGGAAACGAAATAGGGTGATGGTCAGTCTATGAGAGTGACGCAGTTTTCAATACACATTTTGAGCACCCAGGCTGATAATCCCACACCGCACTCTTCGGAATTCTGTGATGACTTGGGTTAGATGACAGCTTCATTTAGGCAGTCCTGGCGTCTTGGCGTAGCAATACGCCTTTCAATCTAGTCAAGAATTGTATTTGTCCTGATCAAGTAGGGACTGAGTTGAATAGATATAAAAAGACAAAGCAATTCTACATTGCAATTAAATCTTTGCATTCAATTGCAGCTGCCATTTTTCCTCTGATCGTGCTGCTTTTTGCTGGTGGCTGGAGCGATCGGTATAATAAGCGCAAACCTTGCATGATTCTGCCTATTGTCGGAGAAGCTTTTTCCTTCATATGTAAGTAGATCTCAACACTTGTTCTCGTATTGTCGCTTTTATATTCTTGCACTCGCATTTTCTTCCAAAGGTCTGCTAATTTCTGCAGTTTTCTTCGAGGAGTTGCCCATGGAGTTTGGAGCCTATTGCGAAGCCATCGTTCCTGCCCTTTTCGGAGGCATCACTTTTTGTTTAATGGCCATTTACAGTTACATCACCATAGCCACACCGGAGCAGGATCGTGTGTTTAGGTAGCACAATTGGAATATACTTGCGGAATTGGCCCACACATTTTTGAATTGTTTTTCCAGATTTGGAATATTTGCAATGTTCGTCACAGCTGTGCCTTTTCTGGGACAACCTGTCAGCGGGTTCCTCTTTCAGCAACTGGGCTACATCTGTGAGTTTCGGCATTAACTATTTTCAGTTGAATATAAAAATATTATCCAATATCCCATTTATCCGTTGCAGTATCCTTTAGCATGGCGGTATCGTTTCAAATAGTTGCCATACTCTACATCATCTTTTTCATTGAGGAGGTGCAGCCAGCGCCGAAAACCGAGGCCAAACCAGCAGAGGAGCCCGCAACCTCGCATGCTGCAGATAATCTGGCATTCGCCGTCACCAATCTCGACGAATTGCAAACGAACAAAAACGTCAGCTTCGAGATGACTCCACGGACCGAAACTGCGGCGAAATATGAGCCACCTAAAGAGGATGTGCTGCCAGTGAGGCGTGGATTTCTGCGCGAGTTTTTCGATCCCACATTGGTGATTGACTGCATCAAATTCCCGCTGATCAAGCGCGAGAATAGTGGCCGAATGTTGCTGATTCTTCTGATTATTGCTTACTTTTTGACTTTGGGCCCAGCGTCAGGTGAGTTCAGACACACTGTACTAGAGTTGGATGAAGACTAATGCCGTTGTTCCAATTTTATAGGTGAAAATGATTACTGGTACCGTTACACTTTGATCAAACTCAACTGGAACGGCAACGACTTCAGTTTCTACTTCACATTCTCCTCAGCAGCTGCTTTAGTAGGTGCGGTCTGAAGAACTGAAGTAACCGAAGGTCAATTCAACATAAAATATCTTGTTCTCCTAGGTACTTTCATTGGAACGGCCATCTTGAGTAAACTGCTGAAGGTCAACGACTCCACCATAGGCATACTCTCTGCCGTGGCCGTAGTGATGTCTCGCATTCTTTTCGTAAGTAAAATGGGAGCTGCCTTGGAGATTGTAGAGTTTATGTGTGGCTGCTACACGAGTATATCTCCCATTTCAGGCCTTTGCAAAGGATACTGCGTCCTTCTACGTGGCCGGGGTTGTGGACATGTTTGTCAGTCTGCGCGTGATTGCCATCAAAACCATTGGCTCGAGTATTGTGGATGGCGAAGAGCTAAGTAATAAAATTGACTCATTTGGAAGATCCACTTTTATACGTGCAATATGTTCTCCTTAGGTAAAATGTACTCTATATTCGGTATCAGCGAACCCATTGGTCAATTCATATTCCCACCGATATTTAGTGCAATATATCAGAGCACCGTGGACACATTTCCCGGTGCTATTTTCCTGTTCGGTGAGATTTTCTACGTGCCGAACGTGCTGGTTTTCATGTAAGTGCTGTGCTCCTGCAGGAGAAATATGCTTAGTTCTGAAACTATTTTGTACTCGTAGACTATGCTACATTATCCTACGTCGCAACAAGAGTAAAGAGAAGTCTGCGGAGAATGCAGCTGAGGGTGAACAGCAAACCGGCAATGGTGGTCATGTGAATCCCGACTGCGAGATCACCAGTCTGTAGGGACATTCAGCTATGCTATCTGTACATGTGTTCTTGTGTCTTCTTCATAGTCATTTTCTGTAATTTAATCTTTTAGAGTTATGTATATTTACAATTGTATAAATTGTTGTTATTAAAAACGCTTCAGAGCTTTAACTGAAATTGCATCGAAAATATTTATATAATCTTGTTGTGGATTCGCCATCACACCAGTAGCAATAACGGGGTAGCAAACAGCTCCGTAACCCCCATAATGCTACGACTAACTCGTCCATTCTCTTTAGACATTGATCACCGTGCTGATGAGTCCTGAAAACACGAGTTTAGGTAAATTACTCCCCTATTGCTAATTGTTTCCATGCAATTAAACGAACTTGGTGTCCAAATTAAAGCTTACTGGAGCGAATATACCGAGACATATTCGATAGTACGCAACAAAGTCCTTTCGCGTATCATTTGATTTAAACAATTCGCCCGCTTCAGTGTCCTGTCAAAACAAAGACATGTCCTCACCAAGTCAAATGTATTTAACTTCGGAAAATCTGTTTATAAAGCATTACACGTGTGAATATATCAGGTTGTTAATAACGGATTTCCGCTGCAGATGACTTTTCGTAATTTCTGAATACTCGAATTGAAGGTTTTGGGAGGTGGGTGCCTTTGTGTCGTGAGAAAGGCCGTAAAAACCTGTTGAATAATTCTCCTCAAAGCCTCAGAGGAAGCCTGTGAGGGACAGGGCGAGTATACAAGAGAACAAGAACAAGTCTTCCAATGAGTGTGTTTGAAGTATCAGATATGTCTTTCACGCGATATCATGAGACTTCACTCGCTCATTGGAAATAATGTGCAAGGCACAAATCACAAAATTGTAAGGAATAAAATTTGTTTACCGAACAAGTCTAAAACTTTGAGCTTGGATATCAGTAAATTCGTGTGGGTTTGGTACAAATTAAGGGGGACTTGCACTCGATTATATAGAATAGTCGAAACTGGGTCAACCTAGACACTGAATTGACCGATCATTTAAACGAAAGTCGTATGCTTTAAGTAGCTGAGGTGCATTACGCCTGCTAAACCAGCTGTGCCGAGATAACTTCATATTAAAGAATGAACAATTCGTGAATTTTTATTGTCCTTTTTTGCTATTTTCGTATGAGTTCTGCTTTTGTTTCGGTTATAATGAAAAATAGTTGCTGTTGAGAAAAAATATGGATGAGCTGGGGTACTGGTGGCAGTTCATTTTTGACTCCAAGGCGCCTCATTCACAGTTTCAATTTTAAAGTCTCTGCTGATGGCGTTGAGATGTGCGCAGCATAAGTAGCAGAATCAAATGGAGAAATTATACAAACTAAACTAGGAGAAGCGTGATAGACCACATTCGATTCAACCAGATCGGCTCGAGCAGCAGCTGAAAGTTTTTGGCACGATTTCGATCAGTTCTTCCGGAACTGCTAACGATAAAAGTTTGGAATTCCGAGTTCGTATTGAGAAACCGTGGACGCGCTTTGGAAGTTACGGACGCGAGTAATGACATAGAATCGCAGTGAATGTGAAATTGAAACGAGACTTTTAACAAACGAATCAAAATGGCGCCAAAGGACGATTCCGGAGCAGTAACTGCGCCGCCACCGCAACAGCCCGAGAGGAAACTGAACTACTTTCAAAAGCTTTGGGAATATCGAAAGTACCTGGTGATTGAGCCCTTCTTCTTCTTCTTCTACCTCATGGCGAGCGTCTTCAACTCGGTGGCCATGCAGAACTTCCCTCTGGATAAGGTGCAGCAGATATGTCTGAGAAGTTGTGTCATAGTGATTAGGGATAATTTTGCAATTTCCAGGCTTGCAGCGTCAATTTGGGGTATAACTCAATAGTCTGCAATATCATTTTGGACAAGAAGGACATCAACTGTAGCGCATTCGGTGACCCCGTTGATTCAGAAAATTCGACCATATTTCCGCAGGATTTTAAACACACCGTCTGCTATGATTAATCGAATATATATCGGGACAGGTGGCGCCAATTGGTGCGTACTGCAGAAAAATACCCCGTTATACTCGTACTTTGAACGTATTTTATAGAATCGTAGACGAACACCGCCGCATAGCAGAATATTATTGCATATTGAATAATCGAGTTGAGCTGTTGCTCCTACGATTAAGATGTCGTTAATTTGTAGAACCTGTTCATTGAATTAGCATTCCAGCAAAAAGTACTTTCGAATATTCTAGTGTGCTTGCTTGAATATCCTGTTTATGGTGGCGACTTTTGTTCGTGATAAGCAACCATTTTCTATTATTTGGACCTTTAAGCACTGATATTGCATGGTAACTACAATCTGCACCAGCGATTGTGTTCTCGATGTAGACGCAGTGACCCAGAAAGCATTTTCAAAGAACATATTTTAACTAATGAATGATGCAGGATGTAAACAAGATTTCGAAATAAAGGTCCAGTAATGGTACAAGATTAGAATATGATTTTTGTTGATCATGGTGCACGTAACACTTCATCCACCTCTTCCACCTACAGAAAGAAAGTATCAGTATGAAAAACGTGCTGCAAAGATAAGGTTTATTCGTATGTTATATGGATCCAATATCACCATGGTTTACCTCTCACGCTAGTAGAGAGTGTAGTTTGGTAATTTATCTCAGTGTAAAGGGTAACTCAAAGTCGGTCTCTACCTGCTTGTATTATACTTAATTTGAGCTGCGATGACGTAGCTAGCGTGCAAAGGTAGAAAGCGAGCGCTGCTACCCTGCGGTTGAGGTATCATGCCAAAGGACTACAAAAGAATTTCAATCCGCATAAAGCAGAGATCCTCAGCAATTTCCTTCGATGCTGTTCACAGCATTGTTTTTACTCTATGAGAGTCCAATTAGCAATAGAAAGCGATAATATCAAGTTTGCTCGACTTTTCCACCTCCGAAAATGTTGGCCAATATTTTTGTTGATATTCCTTTTCATACCTTTTTAATTTCTACTTCCTGAAAAGAAAATACGAGCAAAAAACAAGGCTGCTAGTAAATTGCATACCATTTTAAAGTTCATTGTAGCTGCCATTTTTCCACTGATCGTTTGCTGGTGGCTGGAGCGATCGGTACAATAAGCGCAAATCTTGATTGATTCGGCCTATTGTCCGAGAAGCTCTTTCCTTCATATGTAGAATGGTGGGATTTTAGGTGAGACAAAAACTTTTAACCGGTGGAACAGATTTATAACAACAGCTTTCTGAATTTGATAGGTGAAGGTGACCTCTTATGCCGCTATACTATGATTAAACTCAACTGGAACGGCACGACATCAGTTTCTACCAGACATTCGCCTCCAGAACTGGCCTTATAGGACCGAAATATGAGAAATGTGTTCAATTGTACCCATGTATTATTTTAGGTGTCTTCATTGGATCGAATTATTGAGTAAACTGCTGAAGGTCAACGACTTAATCAAAGGCATACTGTCTGCCGTATGCCTCACATTCTTTTCGTGAGTAAAATGGGAGCTGCCATGAAGATTGTAGAGTTTATGTGTGGCTGCTACGAATATTTCTTTTATTTCAGTCCGTTGCGAAGGATACTGCGTCCTTCTACGTGGCCGGGGTTGCGGACATGTTTGTCTATATGATCGGTATTGTCGTTAAATCGATTGGCTCGACTGTTGTAGATGACGAAGATCTAGGCATTAAATCTGATGCAGACGGAAGATTTAAATTTATACGTGTAATATGTTCTCCTTAGGTTAAATGAGCTCCTTATTCTCACTCTCCGGAATTATTCGTCAATTCATAAGACCGATTATATTCAGTAAAATTTATCAGGAGACCTTGATTGTATTTCCGGGTGCCATTTATCTGTTTGATGAAATTTTCTACGTACCGAACGTACTAGTTTTCATGTAAGTGCAAAAATGCTCACTTAGCTCTGCTCTGAATCTCCTTTGTACTCGTAGACTATGTTACATTTTCCTACGTCGCAACAAAAGTAAGGATAAATCTGCGGAGAATGCAGCTGAAGATGGACAGCAAAATGGCAAAGGGGAGAATGTTAGTCCCGAGTGCGAGGTTACCCGTCTTTAAGGACATTCAGGTGTGATATCTGTACATGTGTTTATGAGTTGTTTTCGTAGTCATTACTTTGTAACTTGCGCGTTTAGTTTTTTTTAGATGTGTAAAAATTGTTTTAAATTAAAAGTGCTTGCGAATGAATTTCCTTTAAGTGGACCGCTTTAAGGCGCTGCAAGGCAATTGTTTTAACAGGACCTGACCCCACAACCCCTTTCAACACTATTCCTAAAATAATTTTCTTCTGTGTTGTGTCGGCAGATCCCTGTGTGGAGTTATCCTTGGGCGGGCATCGAAAGTGGCAATTTTAATCAACAAATGCATTCAATTTGTTCAACGAAATGTGAGCGAGCGTAGTTGGGCTGCCTGCGTATTATGTAGTGCGTATGGGTGAAGGAGTAGTTACACACGTGGGTTTGTGTGTGTGCCATGGAGTGTGGAACTTGGCGTATGCGTGTGGGTTTCGACACTGGCTAAATACTACTTTGGCAACTCACAAAACAATTGGGTACTAATAATCACACTTAATCTGCATAAGTATGCATGTGCATGCCTTGTGGCTTCCTATTCACGCACACACAACCCCACATACACTCACTCACAGCCATTTTACACTGACGCAGTCTACCTACATACTACACACGTTCGGTGGCTTATTGGTTTCCCTGCAGTGTCCTTCTGCTAATCCCGTGATTTCTTGTGACTATAAAAGGCCCGAGTACTGCAGTTGGAACATCAGTCAGTTTCATTTAATCGTTCAGGACTAACGCAAAACAAGATTTGAGAAATTGTTGAATTTTGTAAGTACGAAGAGAATGTTTTTCAAATATAAAAGGCAGTCGCAGGGAACAAGTGTGCTTGGAGTTTATAAGTGTCCTTCGGAATGTCAAACTTTGTTGGGCTCACTGATGCATATTTAGAGAAAATGGCAAAGTATTATATTAATCAGATTATAAGCCCGATTGAAGTGTATTTATGGAAGCTGCAGTTGTTATGGAAGTGTATCTCGTTGTTTCAATTATCAGTGCCGTAGAGGAACATAAAATATTATGCATAAATTAATCCTCATTAATTTTCAGTCGCCTATAATAGTTAAGTTGACTCTTGAGTCATTAAACTTTGTTGTTTATTTTTGACCAATAATTTAAATAACTTACTTTATAAGCGCGTAGATGGATAATAATTTGAAATTCGCTTCCCTGTTGCTCTGGCAAATCTGAGAAGCACTGTAGTGCAGTTTGAGAAGAGTTGGAAGTCCAATCAGAGCCATTATAGCAGTTGTAGTAGAGACCACAACCCTCATGAACAACAGGCACAACATTTCAGAGCGGGATTGTTTCCAGTAGTTTTACACCTTACGACCAGCAGTGGTCGGCAGTGTCATTTCTTTAATACAGCAATAACCAATAATCATATGCTCTTTCAGGAAAGAGTGCTCCAAACTTGGTGCTGAGAATAATTTTGTAAATTGTTACTCCTAAAAATTATAATAATTATTTTTTGTAATCTTCAAAATAACCCTCCTCCGCAGAGGTATCGGTTTATTTACTCTTAATGTCAGTATATATCACTATAGACAGACTTGTGGCTGACTTGTCGTGCTACTGGGGTACCTGGCTGACTCATGAAAGACGTCATATATCACACAAATATACATATATATCTTGTAACATATTTTAGGTTCTTTGGAAAAGACGTACCTGTCCAGTTTATGCAAAATGTTGCGCATCGTTTTGTTGCCTTTGCTGCTCTTCACCATCTCATCGATGCTCTGCATGGGACAAACCTTCCAATACTCGCGTGGTTGGACAAACGGTAAACGTTCGCTGGGCGCAGCCCCCGCTTTGGGCGCACATTTCCACAGAGATGACGACAGTATGCCAGAGATATTCGAGGTGGAAGATGGTGATCGGAAGCTGGAAAAGTTAGTATCTCCCACAACTTAAATTGAAAAGCTCTTCTATTCTGTCATTCATTATATTCGTCCAATTCACAGATGCCTTGTGCACTTGCAGCGGTTTGTACGCAATTCTCTCCTCTTGCACAGCCCGCCCTTTACTAGCGGCTTATCCTTGAACCCCAACAGCAACACTAACAACAAGAACAACAACAATAACAACAACAACTTGTACACAAATCATCACCAATCAAGCGATTTGTATGAGGAATTGAATGCAGCCGAGCCGAGCGATTATGCGAAACATTTAACAAATTAGACATGAAACGCAAGGACGACGCACAGGACGGAGAAGTGGGCATGGCAAACACAATTCAAAGCACGCAGAAGCTGCATTTTAAGGACATCAGCACCTCGATTTGCCTGTGTTTGCAATAATAACATAAACTTAAAAAAAAATTAATAAGCCCGGCACCGTTCCAATTAAAAAACACGAATTTAGCAAAATTGCTACAAAAAACGAAAAAAAAACAAAATTAAATTAAAATTTTGAAGAAATTATGGAAGAGTGAACTACGATTAAACGGAGTGAGGATGAGTTTCAGCACATTTGGATTCAAGGGTTACGCCGCCTGTATTTGTTTGGCTTGTGTTCGCTTGTGTTTTCATTAAAAATTCTATTTAGTTTTCCTCTGAGCGTGTGTAACTCGACGAATTCCAGTGCTGCATGGGGCTGGATTATCTTTAAAGCATTTGAAAACTATTTTTACTAAAACAAATTGCAAAATTAATTAAAATATTTGAAAATAAACGCAAAGAAACTACAATTGAACGCATTTTCGTGCATACATTTGCATTGTTGAATGGTGGGTGTGGCAAAGTGGCAGTCACAAAAATGGTACTCCTGATATATACTTGAGGGAGACGCTCTGAAATTCTGGCGTCTGTAAGACTCTCTTGCTTACCAAGAGAATTATGAGGACATCATGGGCTTAGATGAAGTAATTCTCAATTGAGAATGTGAAATTTAATTGCTCGGAAGGTGTACTTGGAGTGCTTACGGACTTAGGAAGTCAAATAAATATTCCCACACGTGTTTAGGTTTTCGCTGCACACCCACAAATGTCGTTGTGGAGATTGGTCTCAAGAATAACTTAATTCGTTCCCGGTTTAAGTTTTGTACCTCTGTTTGCAATAGCTTATTTTTTATTAAATCCACCCACATTCTTCACCCATAACTTCCCTAAAGATATCCTTTCATTTACTTTCGTATTGAATAAAGCCGAGATATCCGTCTATTTACTTTCGTATTGAATAGAGGCAGATATAATTTTTTTTACCTTCGTATTGACTAAAGCCAGTTCGACATCTCACGCTGGGAAGCATCTATGTGCCTCACCTTAGTAAGGCTGGATGCAATCATTCGTTGAAATGTTTTCGATGAGACCATGTTTGCTACAAAATTTTGCTGCTCACCCAATTCGGGACGATGAGATTAACTTAAAAGGTTGCTTGAATTCTGATCTTTTGTTGGAACGAATGTATATAGGAAACCTTCATTCACACTTTTTCTGAAATTAGGAAATGTCTCAGATTTTACATTCCTCTTCCAATATATATTGAAATATTTCGGCATGAATCTTCTCCAGGGAGAGGGAAAGCAACTGTGTATGTGTGTGTAGGTATTAATCCTGATTTATACAAACACCCAAAAGCATTTTATACGATCCGCCGGTGTGACTGGAACTGGTATGCTTCCTTCCAAATGCACATAGTTGGTCATTGGAAGTATTTTTCCATTCGATAGGAGTGCGATCAAAACTTTTAAGTCATCATCACCACTCTCTCCCGACTCACAAACACCTAATAAAGTTCATCTGCAGATCTCTGCTGAGTACAGCAACTTTTTGTTGGGTGGTGCCCCGGGTTGGATCAGTGAAAAATTTCCAAAATTTATAAATAAAGTGTTTCAAATGAACTCACATTTATTTGATGCATACGGTTGAGAAAAGGCCGGGTAAGGGAGCGTAACTACTCATAAAACATTCATAATGGGTATGAATGCTTCAATCGAATTATTTGAGGGTGCGTTTGCGTTCCAGGGGATTACACGGACGCGGCTGCCTCGAAGGAGCAACGTAATTGCGCATTTATGATAAATGCTTGGCATTTAGATGCGAAAATGTTGTCTTTGTTATTATTGCCGCTCTGGTTCGTGGACGTCTGCACAGTGCCACTTGCTTGTGCAGCTTATTAAAATTGTTGTAATGTTGCGGCATTAATAAAAACCCTGCGAAAGGCAAAAGAATCATGTTTGGCAGGAAGTCCCATAGCGTCACTGGCTTCCTCCTGAGGGGATGCTTAAGGTATCTTTAAGTTAATTGGATACTTTGTCTCTAACATTGCAATTGAGTGCCTCAGCAGTTAAGTAGCTAATTGCAAATTCGTACAACCGCATTAGCGATACACCTGCCTAACTGCCCAAATTCATTGCCACAGAACAGTCCGACGAGGACCTGTCTGCTAACGTTGACGAACTGCCATCGCCACACCATCACCATCGCCATCGCTACCACCACTGCCACTGCCACTGCAACAAGGATTAGCCACAAACTAAAACAATGTGTGCAGTTTAATTTCAGTTTCCTTTGTTTGGCAATCGGGATTATCACACGCAACCTATAAAATTCGGTTTTATAGCTGCGCACCAGGCATGCGAGTCAGTCGTGATATACTCAGAGGTATGTATTTTTAATGGCGCATGGAATTTCTTGGACGCAAACGTAGCTCAACTAAACTGTAGCAAACAGAAATCCTGTAGACAAAGCTGACGAACTGGCACATCACTCTCAATCAGAAAAGTCCTCATCATTCAAATACATGCACGGAGGGCACACAAGCGCGTGATGCAGATGGGTCTGCGCACAAGTACACGCCTCACATACACAAGAGCAAGCAGGGCGTGTGCACTCGCCCATGTCCATTGGCAGCGGCCCTGCCTGCAATCCTGCGAAAAACCGGCAACCGAAACGCAAACATGTTTTCAAATTGAATTCCTAACAAGGTAATCGATCCTCGGGGATGTACTTTCAAATTTCCGTCGCTGTCTACGCAGGCTGACGACGACTGTTGCTGCCGTCGGCATAGAGTCTCTGGTCATGCTGTACGCTCAGGGGTTTTGGGAATATGAATTTATACTCGTATCATTTAATCTGGCAAAGCGGCAAAAAGCGAAATTAAGGACGCCGGCATATTTCACTGTGCACCCGCTTCTGTTTTATGGCCGCTGGTGGGGGGTGGCGTTAGCCATTCAATCGCACGGAAGAGAAAGGGAGGCAAAGGGATGCACAGAGAGATTGCATCAAAATGCAATTACAATTGAGTTCTGGCAAAAGGCACACTCCCAGCTACACTGACACGCTCAGCAGCACAGCTCATCGAAACAGTGGTGCAGTGACAGGTTCTCCCAGGACCATTGCGTAAGGAGGTCTGTGTGACTGTCGGCAACAATGAAGGCTCCTTCTGCTGTATGTCTAGCTGTTGCTCGTGTAGTGGATCGTTTAGTTGTGGAGTGTTTTTGCTTTTAATGTGATGAATTTTGCAATTGTGAGTTTCATGCGAGCTCAGCAAAAAGTCCGTTCAGGTGATGGGCTGCAATCGACGATGAAGCATTGTTCGTAATCGATAGCGTGGATGCAGGCTATCGATCGACTATTTCAAGTTGGAATTTAAAAGCCAAAAGAGGGCCGCTTTTATGGAGCAGTCCAGTTGTCAAGTTGTGGGATGCTTCTTATTTCAATATTAAGTCAACCTTGCACTCGTATTTACCAACAAATTATAATGCCTCCTTCAACTCATTTTCATTTGTAATCCGAGACTCTGAATGATTAAATCTCACAATCGCTTAACATAAACATCGTTTGCTGTCAGGATGAGCTGCAAGTTTAATGTCAAAATATTCCAAACGCTCTCAGGGCACAGCGCACAGCTCACCCACCGCCACCCTCTCCCGTAGCGAAGGAAGTAATTACATTAAACAGCAACAGCGGTGGAAGCAGCAGCAATCGATTCAGCGCATTTGTCAAATGATTTGAAACAGGATACTCGTGCAACCACGCACACTTCGGCAGGAATCCAGCAAACAAAAGAACTTTATGGACACGGCGGCGGCACTTGCCACATGCCACATGCCAAGTGCCAAGTGGCAAATGCGAATTAAGTACAACAGTAGCAATAGCAGCAGCAACAACAAAACGCCCTTTCAATTAAATACTTTTAAACAGCATTGTGCAATTATTCAATTGTCACAGAGTGCTGCCAGAGCGGAAGCAGTGAAGGTGGGTAGGATATACGAGCCGCAAAATTTATTACCCCACTTGAAAGAGACGAGTTGACAAACAAGCATTTTACGCCTATTAAAAAAGACTCGTTCGAGGGTTGCACTCACTCACTTGATAAAAAGAGTCCACACAAAGCACCGGCAAACGCCCTAAACTCCGTAAAACACACGCGCCGTGGTAACAAGTTCATCAATTTCAAATGATTTAAACAAGCCTCGTCAATTTGGATGTCTCTTTTTGCAGCAGGTCCTTGGAGAGTTGACGGGTTCATTGCAGAAGTCAAATGCACGGACAATACACGAACAGAAACAGCAATTCACTCCCCCTGCACAACTGTGCTGTTATCCTTTTGCAACCATTATCCTGGTTTTCAGGTTCGTTTTTTAAATGTCGTAAGTCGTTGTTACCTTGCGAGTGGTCCACGCCGCTTGTCGTTTGCTTTTACAGCTGCGCGTTTGTAGACCCAAAGAAAAAGGAAGGAATAAAAAAACAAATCACGGACTTTTTTAGGGTAATTTTTGTTACTTTGGTTGCGCCTCGCTGTGGTCCTTTTCCTTTGTCTGCTAGGTTTTATTTAGTGCGAATGGAGAGCGTTTTAATAGACGACATGGGAAAAATTCATTCAGTTCCACTTCTCACCTTCCGTCGAGACAAATCGGTTTGCACTGCTAAATGAATTTGTGGGCTTTCGTTTCAAAAATTTGCGTAGCGTTCGTTGCTTGTTCGCCGAGGCTGGCTCAACTTCGGGGGAGGCATTCAATATGAGGCAATTGTAAATTTGTGAATTATTAATTAGGCCGCTTATGTTTGAGAGGAGTGTAGGGCACAGCCGTGTTTTAGGGCAAATCAACGATTGCAAGGGCACTGAGAGAAATGAAGGGAGTAGGGAGTAGGAAGGTCATGTAAGCTATTCATTATGAAAAACAGGAGAGCTAGCAAAGTGTGCGCTGGAACCCTCTGTTTGAATGTTTGGAACAACAGAAACTCGCTGTAGAGCATGATTACATGAACAGGCAAAGTTGGCGATTTTTTAAGTTATGTTCAGTTAATTGAGGATTTTTAAGTGGAAGGCCAGATGCACCTTCTTGGACCCAATGAGTAGTCTCTATGAAGGACCTATACCTGGCGTCAGACCTATACCTATACAGGGCCTATTCCTATAGTCATATCCAAACTTCTGGTTTTGCTTACCAGTGAATTCTCAGCCTATTTTAAGGTGGAAACTGAGCCATCCCCATATGTGTCCAACTGATCATTGCTAAAGCTGTGTAGTGGCATAGATACTGCGTGAAAGGTTTTGGAGCCTCTTCCATGCAGGTATGACTTTTCAGGAAAGGTTCAAATAATCTTCTTATATTGAACAAGATTTGATATTCTTATGCGGTTTAAAGGAAGGTAGATAGGAAGAAGTGGCCACTTCCTCAGGGAAATCTCCTTTCTGAGCTAGATCTGCATAATTTAGTTTGAGAGGGGGTGAGTATAGTGACATTATCAGTTCTTGCCGTGCATCAGACTCCTGTGTAAGAATATTGTGTTCTCCGTGGCTTATAGCTAGATAGCACTCTCGTCCAGTCTAACCAGTTCGGTTCGGTTACAAGGTCCCAAAGAGGATATGATATTGCTCTCCCTCTACTGCTCAGAAGACATTATACGCACTTTTCCTGGCATCCCTCCCAATAGCCCAAGGCCGAAAGGCATGTCAGACACAGCTCTCAACTTAACATTATTCGAAGCCCCTCTGTATTGATCTTCGACTATAAACTAGTTCAGTAAATTCAGATCGTGATCCGAGAATAAACCCGAGAAGGCTCACATCCATGTTCGACGCACTGAAGCGCTCACTTGACTAAGCTCCTCATTTAGAGTCAATCTCATTTCTTCACTATTTTCCTTTGGCTTTGCTTGCCGCATCGCACTTGCTTACCCTACATGTCGAAAAAGCAGGCAATCAAAGAAAATCCCCGCAATAGTCGTTCGCACATTTAGAATGCTGCAAATGAGATTGAAATAAAAACAGTCCTTGTCCCTTATCAATTTAAGCTGCCACATTTAAGGCTCGCAAAAGGTGGAAATAAATCAGCAAACGAAAGGGAGCCGAGTCGGAGGAAGCGGAGGCAGCAGTTATGCAAAGAAAGAAAGGTGTTTTCTTCTTCAAGAAAATCATAAAAACTCAAGTTGACCAGCTGAAAGGTCGAATGGGAGTCGGAGTGCAGTGGGTCGGCGAAGCGCCGCTGAGAGCTGAATTTATTATGGCAAGAAAAATGAAAATGAATATTTTAATAAAATTGCTTAAATGGTCTGCCGAGAATTTGAATTAATTTTTGTTTTTTAAGGAACATGAATCGTATTCTCGAGAGTATGGTGGGAGAGAGTCATGGAGTCTACTAACTAGGACGAGACTAAGGGAATTTAGGTAAGGTCGAAAACTTAGACACACAATTAGCGCCACTCTGCAAGGACAGAGTTCTGAACTTTTTACACTGACCACCGTACACTTTGACTCTTAATACGAGTATCTTGGCTGGTGCCATAATTGGTGTTTGCACGAGTATATCACATCCATGCTTTAATATTTCACTAATTTAAACCCGCAATTGGTGAAGAACTATATTTCCAAATTTGTACGAGTACTGCGAACACCATTTGAGAGTAGCATATTCAGAAAAGGGGTGGGAGCTGCGTCTTGTTCAGTCATCAATTTCAATTAGTCGCACTTTTCGACACCTGCTACACCTATCCAATGGAAATCTGGCATTCTGCACTTGCTCGGCCCCACCCTCCCAGAGCCATAACTCTAATGGAATTCACCATAAATTCGTAGGTCATCCATATTTAATGAGCAATCGAATGGTCGCATAAAACGGAAATGTGCGCTCTTTTTAAAACCAATTTTCAACATTATAGCCATGTGATAAATTTGTATTGGCAATAAATACGTGGGTAGCTGCCAATGTCAAGCGACGGCTGATGCGTGCCGATGCTCGGAGGGCTTCGCGGAGGGTTGCTGGTCGGCTAGCAACCCTCGCCAGCAGCGGCTGACTGTGGTCCGAAGCTGCTCATTGTGTGTGCCACTTTACACTTTGCGATGTGATTTCACACTCTATTGAAAAGGTCGATTCAATTTTCATGCACAAATGCAGTGAGCGAGCGGTGAGGTAGGAGAATTGTGTGTTTTTTGTTGCTGTTAAATAATTTTCATTGTTAATGTGTAAATACAAAACTAATCCGAACAACATGAGTCGCTTTAAATCGTGTCCAAACGGAAACATTTCAACACGAAAGCATTTTACGCTGAAAGGTTTTAGCGCTCGATTCGTAAACTGTCAAAGCCAAGTGGTTCCCGGAAGCTCTTCTGCAGCTGACAAGGGTAGTTTGTTATCCTTGATCCCAACCCATTAGCTGGGGGAAGACGAAATTAACCGTTTCTGTGTCCAAATGTATGCTAGGCACAACCCTCAAAGATCCAATTTGTTATCAAAGGTTTAATACCCTCAATTGAACAAGCGATCCAGTGAAAATCGGAGTAAAGCGAATTCGCTAACTTTAGTTCTTGGATTGCGATATAAACTCAAAAATAAACGCATTTAAGGGAGTTAAGGCTGGCGGATCAAATGAATCTAACAGAGATGTCCTTGAACTATAACTATGAAGATCCCATACAAAACACTGGACATAGGCATACTGGAACAGCAGTACCTATTGAACAGACCAGGAATAATGGAAACGCCATGCTGGCTCAGTGGAATCTGAGACACGATTTAGTGATGACCTCTCGAAGTAGTCAACTGTGCACAAAATTCGCACTCTCCATGTCACGCTCGATCCAACAAATGAAGGCATTTCCCGCACTTTCTCCGCCAACGGGGTGCCTCCTAGCAAAGCGTTTCGTATAAAAATGGCTTAACGACAATTTTTATGAGCGATATTTACCAACATCCATTCACCTGTCATCGTAGGTGAGGTCGGCGGACGGCGGCCAGTGGACGGTGGCATAATGGCTCATTTTGACATTTTTCTTTTTCTAATCTATTTACTAAAAAGTGTAGAAAAAAACAAGACTAACGCAGTCATGTCGTTTGGTGCGGAGGGTACGGAGGGTGGTGTGTGTGTGTTTAACTCATTCTGGCTCATATAGTTTTGCGTGTTTTGGTGGTGTGCGCTGACTGACAGTTGTGAACAATGCAATAGAAATGTCATTAAGCTATTGTCAAAACAACAACAACAACAACAACAACAAAGAGCACAGGCGTAACTACAACCATGCTGATATTTATTTGGTTAACCATTTTTAAATTGTAAATTACCTGCTTGAGGTAGGCACAAATGGTGTTCATGTCCATGGAGCCAGAAATGTCATTAGACAATTTAATTTTTATTGTATTTTGTATGTGTGTGTGTGTGCTGCTGAGCATGTGTGCGTTTGTGACATTTTTTCTTCTGCAACTGACTCTGCTTATATACGAGTATGTGGAGGCAGTTGGCTGAGGATAATTTGTTTCCTGGTATACGACTAAAAATGTACTCACTTGGCTCTGTGTGCGTTCATGTGGGTGGCTGTGTGCGTGTGGAAGCTTCCAATTTAAGTTAATTGCTGTCACTATTTGCTTCTGCCTGTAATTATGCTGCTTTTTCATGATTTGCTGGGAATTGTCAACTGTTATTTTGCTGATTGCTGTCGTTCGTTGTGGTTGCTGATTGTTATCCACAGTTTAGAGTTTACTTAGCAACATTAAAGCCTTTTTAGTTGCCATTCAGCTTTTATAGAGCTGCTCTGAAAAATCAAAAGGCGTGACTGGGAGATAAGTCGAAAATGGAGCTTCAAGTTAATGCATAAAGAAAATTGCTAAAAATCCGGTCACTGCTTTAAATCAAATCTTTCCACTATTCTCTGAACTAAGTACTCGTATACACGAACAAATGGGGATTTCAGATGAGTATTTCTCGATTTCTGTTGATTATATTTCTTTTGAAAATATATTAGAATCTTCGCCTGAATATATTTAAAGCTGCCCTTCTGCGCTCAACGATATCACTTTAATTTGATTTTGCATCATTTTGATTTTGATTCATGATTGTTCGGAGGGGGTTTTCAAGCACCCCAACTCTTCCAACATTTCGAAAAATATTTAAAAATACTTCACTTAATGCCTGCAAGTATTGCGCAGCATATTCCATGTTGCTACAGATATAAGTCCTATTAATTCGGAACTCCTTCAGGATCCGAATAATTGCATTTGACTTTTAAAGCATGCATGGCTACCTTCAAGCCTGTCTGCCTCTGCTATCTGTCAGATTATCAAAAAGTCCTTATAAAGTGTGCCTTATGCGTTCTGATTGCTCATGGAGATGGCCAACCGCACGCCCGTCACGACCCTGCTTATGCTTGTCTGCGTGTGCCTCCGAACGCAAGCAATCATTGTCCTTGCATTTCACACACAGTTCTCATTCGTCGTGACTCCCCTTTATTGCGAGCTTCAAAAAATGGTCAATTCCAATTTGTTTCCTTCAGTTTGAAAACTTTGTACATATCCTCAACATGCGAATTACATTAAAAGGACATAAACGGATTGGTTGGCCAAGTGCCTGTCCACAAATTTGTTCAATAATCAATCAAACTGACCGCCTTTGTTCTTTGTTCTATATGGGCGGGGTAGACTTGATTTCCCTTCATGGCGTACAGCCTGGGTGTGCATGTTCATGAAATTATTTTGGATTTTGCTTTATCTCAACTTCGAATATCATTTATCAAAGGAAAAAAACACAAATTAAAATTAAATTTTCCACCCAGTGACTGCTGCTTTCAAAGAGTTCCCTATCCCCATCCTGGGCCGGTCTTTCCCTGTGGCACTGGCAAATAAAAGGCAAATTATGGAACGATCAAAAGACAATGTAACTTAAATGTTGAAATGCTGATGAGTGTCCTTCGCAGGCACATGCAACCGAGTGAAGAGTTTCGCAAAATTGTCCAATTAAACGCAATTTATACGAGTTCCAACTAAATGATGACGTTTTCATGAGGCAGCAAATACAGAATTATGGCTGAGCAATAAGCGAGAAGAAAAAAGAGGACGGTCAAGCGTGCGGCGCACGACTTCTGTTGTACGTAGCGCCACTGATGAAGTTCGCTACATAAATGCCGACGGCTGATGGCGTTTTAAGAGGTCCTACGGCAGTCTGGAATGTATGAACGCCAATATGCTGACCAACTGGAAGCTAAACACACACGATGTTTCATAGTTGTCTGGTCTGGTTGGGCTTAAGTGGCAGTCCCAGGAAGACACTAAGTTCACACAAGGTTCAATGTGGCACTATGGGGGCTAAGGAAATTGGTACCAATTAAAAAAGTGGCCAAGGTTTTCTCTCCGAAGAATATTCCGCTTTTTAATATCAAATTTCTCCAATACGTAATGCAGAGTCATCATAATCTACAGATTTCTTCCTATACGCTATCGCTCTCCCACCATATTTCTCCTATCTCTAATTCTTTTTGGAGTCCTTAAAAGCAAAATTCAAATACGAGCTAAAGATTAGTCACACTTCCTCAAGTGGTACGAGGTACGTAGAAGAAAATCGAATATGGAGATGAAATGTGTGTGGACTGCTCCGCTCTCGCACACCCACCTTCCTCATATTAGCTACTGCGAAAGAGCTACCGTTCATCATAAAGTAATTTCCGTCACTGCACGGAATTCAAGCGAAATATATAAACACTTCACAAAAGGGCTACTCTCTGACCTCAGACCACCACTGAGCTAACTGTGCAGCGCCAGGAGGCCTTCTAATGTGACACCATCGCCGCCAACACTTTAGAGCCGAATGTGCAAATGTATCCTACATGAGAGAGGTAATGTGGGATGGTCGACAGTTCTTAATGAATGAGCAACGTCAAAAGAGCGTACCTGCAACCGCAAAGCGGCTCCGAGCACACCACAGCATTGCCTGGGATCAGCGCTTTATCTGATCTCCGGGCAAGTGATTCAGGTCTTGCTTCTTTTTTATGGCTGCCTTCAAACGCTTGTGTCATTCTATTTGTTTGATTCCGCAGGCTACGCTCTCCGAGCCCTTCTCCACGTAATCCTTTTGAATACTGGGCCGCCCGCCGCTCAAAGAAGAAATGATTAAAAAGCAAATGATAATGATATCAAAATTGTTACTAATTGATGCATGTTCGTTCATTGAAGAGCGCCTTTAACCCTCGCTCGCTGGCTGATGAAAAGCAGTTCCTGTCGCCGATAGTGCCTGCTCGTGTCTACACGAAGAAAGGTGGCGCTCCTAATGAACCGCGCCTAACAACAGATGGAGACGCAGCAGTTGTCGATGCGTGCATAATTATAGAGTTTGATTTCCTGTTTGTGTGCTTGTTTGTTTTGCTGAAGATGTTGCCTCACAATTTTCGTTTGTAATTTGGAGGCACAGCAATTCATCATTTCATAGTTTTATTGATTTGTTGATTTGTTGATTTGTTGCACTTGTTGAGTGGTGATTAAGTTTTTGTAGTTAGCGGAGTGAAAGTGAATCTCTGGTGCACGGGTGTGCTTTGGTCTGGTACGTACTCGTACATGTACCAATGTGGAAGTGGAATGCAACTGATTTTTGAGTTGCGTGCTTGTGTTGTTTAATTGGGACTCACTATTTAGGAAGGCACTTACGCAATGTGTTGCAAAGACCAGAGACGAGCCAAGTTGTTGCTGCCATTCCAAGGCGTGGGAAAAGTAAATATGTTTATTCATTCAGCCTACACAGAGTTCTAATAGAATAAGATTAACTAAACATCTTGAAAGGATGAAGCTGGAATTTATTAAGATAATCAATATAATCTGATATTAGACTACCGAACGCATTTTGAAAGAGGTTCATTATAAACATAATTGGTGGTACGAGTATGAGTTCTATCCACAAACAATCGGGTGCGTCTTAAACCATGAGATGGAACATACAATTTAAACAAGTGTATAAGTTCCGCACAGTCAACCTTGCGATGTGCACGAAATTCAATGGAAAAGAATATCTTTTTGTCATTTATGCCTTGCCAATCCAAGCAATTTGTGTCTTCTAATATATGATGGAATGTCATCAGACCAGTGTGCTATTCAAATAATGCTATTTTAGCAAACACGAAGTTCACAGTTCCACAGGTTCCAAATTAATAAACAGAATTCTAACCGACTTCTTACCAATGAAACATAAATTGATGTTAGAGTAATAATATCAATGAAACATTCAGTATTGCTCCTTATGAAGCCAATCATAGTAAATAATTTGAAACAATATAGAGTCAAAAATAAAAACAATATCGTTGCCTTTCGAATATCGATTGAACGCACAATTTTTAAGGATATAATCGAACATAATATTGTTGTTTTATTAGAATATGAAATTATTGTTAATGCACAATAGTTCAAGATATAATCAAACACAATCTTGTCAGTTTTGTTAGATTAAGAAACGGTTATTATACACGATTCTTCAAAATATCTGAAATCTGACTGCAAATTATAACCATTTTTAATTGCTAATTTAACTCATTTCGCTTACCTTTAAAATAGTTTAACATCATCTGCGAACAGTAAACAGTTCACCAAATTGAACTGCTTCGGTAAATAATTTATAAATTAGATAAGAATAAAGATTAATTTTTAACCGGTGCAATCATTCCAGTCAAATCTGAAGTCACTATTACTCCAAATGATCTTCAACTGTGGAGCAAACGAATTGAAGCAATACAATTGAATGTCGCTTTGTATAAAACTCTGCAAGGTTTTTGTATGCATTTTTGCAGCTCTCGAAAGTTGGGAGGCTGAGAAAAACATACACCAAATATTTACAAAGGCATCCTGCCGTCAGCTGTTGTTCAGCAGGTTTTAAGAAACAGTGGTGCTACCGCTGAAATGAAGAGAAGTACGATTACGAATCTGATGAGTGGAATCACAGTGATATCACGTAACTTGAACAATATTCACACAGATCCGAACTCACAAAAGTACTGTCAAATGGATCTACAATCACTTTTCACTCCGCAAATGTAGCAAATTTATTAAACTTCTGAAGCTTCCTTGAAGAGACCACGTAAAAGTTTCCTGAGGTTTTCATACGATCACCCGAGGGAACTTTCTATATCAAAATTACCAAGCTACAGAAGCACATGAAAAGAAAAGAGGGCTAAAATAAGTCAGTATTTTGGGGTCTTCCATAGACCAAAAGTGTCAAAGCTGGGCAAATTTATTAATTGATGGAAATTGTGACATTTTAAAAGCCATAATTGACCATTCAGTGGCAAAACAGGACAATTTGAAGCTACGGATGCTTATTTTAGCTGGATATCAAAGAAGCAAATGCGTGGGTGATTCATTTAAACAAACATTTAAAAAAGAGAGAAGATTACTTTGTACGAGTACATAAAGTCATGTAATCGTGAATCCCCATATAATTTATATTGAAAAACCTGGAATCCTAAAAGAAAAATAAACTCGATTGATTCCGCAACAAGAACAGTGTGAACGTTTTACAAACTGGGAATGATACCATTGCATCAGTTTTATAAGAAATTAAGGCCATAACTGGCAAAAAAAATAGTGAATTATAACCAAGCTTACAACAAGTGAAGTTTATTTCATCCCTCAGCAAGTTGTTCAAGTTCAAGTGCTTGAAACAACTATTTCAATTTCCTACCTCCTATCTAGGTTCAAGTGCCTGTATGGGAATCAAAGTTAGGAACAAAACAGAAGGAAATTGACGAAAACAGTGATGGAAATATACGTCAGGTAGAGACTAAAATCAACGAATCGGATTCTTGACAACAAAGAATCGAATAAAAGAAAAGAATAATGTTTACCTATGGAAATTGAGCTGTTTAATTTAAGGTCAATTGAATCAAATCAAGACTTGAAATATTTTTAGTAGAAAATCTGTCTCAATCATAAGTATGAATGAAGCATGAGTACGCCAGTTTTGCATTGAATTCACGCACTTTTTTGTTTGACACAGATACCGAGTCCTATATCTAAGTACTCATAACTGTAAGATCTAAGGGTGTAATATTGAAACTGTCCCTAAGAAAATGAGAGAGCAGCACAAATATGTCCCCTTATCTGGAACAGCAAGCATTCCATTGGAAACGGGCCGTTGGCTCATCTTTCTGGGGTGGTGGTGTATCGGATTTGAAGATGCGTAAAGTTATATTCATTTATCCCCATTCGTCTGTATGTAACCCAATGTTTGGGTCCTTTTCGCCCTGTCGACACTTACAATAGGTGATGATCTGAGCTGGAAACTCCATTCTTGTACAATCTCCCGCTACCCCGCATCTTCCACAATTTGAACAGCAAGTTTAATTTATATATTTTTGTTTTATTTATATGTTTGCTTTAATGCCACTAAAATGTTTTATTTAAAATTTCGTACATATTTGTTAATTTTTGTATACACGAGCTTACTTTTGCGGAGTACATTTCGAATTTACAGCTTACAAGCGGACAGTTTGCACACACAAATTGAAGCATTTTCACAGGATTTATAACTATGTTTTCATTTTATTTGATTTGCTAGTTTTTAGTAACTGGCTGCACTGATGCAGGCCATGATTATCCTCTCTATTGCTTTACAGTTGGCTTAATCGCTATTTAATACATAGTAATTAAGTACAAGATCCTTAAAAAGTATTTACACAAAAGAAGAGAGAGACATGACAGCTGCTTCTTCGCCTTTAGGTTGATAATATTTTTACATTTACTCTTACGACTTCTTTACTATATAATAAAATAAGCTAATTGTAACACTTTTATAAATTTCACCTCCATTTTCGTATCCAGTTTGGAATTTTCGATCTTCCAATGCAAGCTTCTCATACAGTGCTCGACCTTCTTTTCTCTTGCCAAATCAGAGCTTAAAACTTCACAGTCTGCTCAGTTTAAAAAGTGTTTTCTATTTTACAGAATATATCACAAACAAACTTGCTTCACTTCATGAATTGCCAGCGCAGGTCCAGCTCGCTGGATTAGCAACCGGCTGCATGTGTTTCGGCCCAAGGCTGGAGTCCATGCAACGCCGCCAGCGGTGCTCCATTCACCTGCTGTGCCCCGAGCTGTGCTGATGGAGGTGGAGGCGCGAATCCTTTGCTGATTGCCTCGGCTTGTAGTGAGAGCATTAAGCGGTTGGCGGCCTGACGTTCTGCTTCGCGCTCCTCGGCGGTCTGACGTCTGCAAGAAAAGAAAAGAGAAGAAGAGTTAATATAATGTTAACCCGGTGGATAGCGATTAAAGGATCGGAGAGTAGACATAAGGTACCATAGAGGAGACATAAGGTACCATAGAGCAACAGCACTTCAAAGAGTGTACTAAGAGAGAAAATCAAATTATAAAGGATAGTGCCGGGCGAAGACAGATTTAAGTTAGTTTGCGAGCGTCTTCGCTTTTGAATGCTGAATACGAAGACCAGTTTGCCTAGCGAGAAAAGTGTCGCTTCATCAATATGTGTGCCGGGACTTGTCTAAATCATAGTGGAGTATCGTTATTTGCCGGTATCAGATGACCTAAGGACACATGCATACAATTGTGAACTAAGATGAAGGATTTTTGCTGTGAAATAACACTACTTTCATTAAGGTGTCGGGTCTTGCCTCCATTTGGACTAAACTTGGAAGGATTCAATTCAGCTCCATTCTCCACAAAGTAGCATATCGAAGTACGAATACACAACTGACAAGCATCGCCTCTCTTCCGTCCCGTTGTTTCAAGCACTTTAGCTGCATAAGCACAATTTAAAGCAGATTATTAAATTCTAATTTGTTGCAAGCTCAACTCACGCTCACTTTTGGAAATCCAAATGATTCCTGAATCCACACAACACAGACACACAAGCCCACTCACACCCAAGCAGTACACCGACACACC
Organism: Clusia tigrina; assembly: GCA_920105625.2. Lineage (NCBI taxonomy): Eukaryota > Metazoa > Arthropoda > Insecta > Diptera > Clusiidae > Clusia > Clusia tigrina. The sequence continues at coordinate 229,277,886 of OV050031.1, forward strand.
GTCACACAACACAAATTACCCATTATTAATTTTCCATAAACGAAATCAGAAAATCATTTGGAGAAAATGACATGCATGTACACCAAATAAATGGGGGATAATTAAGCCATTATATGTACATTGAATGACAACAACAACAACAATGGCAATGGCAACAACAGCAGCAGCAGCAGCAACGAGCCCAATCAGCAACAACATCAACAGCGGCATGGCTGCAATCGAGTAGATTTTCTCATTCAAAACTAATCAAATCAAATATTCATGACAGGATCGTTTAGAATACGGTTGAGCCCCGCATTGGATGGGGCGTGGGGAAAGCGGTGAGAGGAGGCGCAGGCAAAGGCGGAGGTGTGTGTACTACTTTATGAAATTAATTTTCAACGGAACAATGTGACTATAATTTCTGTGTTTTTAGTCAAATTACATTTTCAATTACTTGAGGGAGGCCTGGGAAGCGCGCTCAAATACACTCGCAGCAGCGTGACTACGCCTGTGGCTGTGGCAGTGGCCATGGCTGGGCCTGTGGTCGTGCATGCGGCAGTGGCATTTGTGTTCGTATTGGCAATAAAGGGGTACTAAATGGATTTAGCAATTTCCAATGGGCTCCAACAAATTGCCGAGCACACGTTGAATAATTCAACAATCAGAATGCATCAATTACGAGTATCTCAGCACGCCAGCGAGCGAGTGAGCGCATGAGCCCACTCCTCCGCAGAGGCGGCCATGTCAGTGGAGGCAGCCATGTGCTAGAGCTACCCTTCCGCCACCACCATCGCCGTCATTAAACCATTCCGTTGGCAATAATGATGACGATGATGATGATAACGTTGTAAACAATATTCCGGCTGGCTTCGCTACACTTCACTTCGCCTCATGAGCCCGTCCGCCCGCCCGCACAAACGTGGAGTATGCGCATTTGAAGGCATGCCAGGCGAGCCATTATTGTCACGCATGCACTTTTGGGGGATGATGCGCCATGTTGAATATTTCATAAGGTAATGAAGTAGTTCGTGTTGATATTATTTACGCTGAGCATATTTGGAAAACTTTTACAACTCCATTCAGCACTGCTCAGCGTACTCCTCACTTGTGTGGCAGTCGCAGAATGGGCCATTTAAGGCTGTCAGCATAATTACACCCATAACTATGCGTAGGTTCGTACGAGCATGTGTGGGGCTGCGTTAATTTCCCGTAGTTTGGTAGTTAGCTGAATGTCTAAATAGGCTTTCATTACTGTTTTCATCGCTGAAAATATGATTTCATAACTCAAACGTGGCCGTTAAATATTCATTTGGTGGGACTTTCATAGAGTGGGTGTGGATTTTATCACTGTTTGTGAAGTTGTCGGTTGCACATGGGAGACAGTTTATCGAATAACGAATGGAATGTGTTGATTCATAGGGATACATCAGAGACCCAAGAGAAGCTAATTTCATCTGTTCGAAGCTAATACATAATATTGTTCTGATCTTTATGAGCTGATTAACTTTAATTGCTTCTGCTTTTTATGAATTTTTTTCCACTTTTATAATACTTCTCGTTACAGGTTAGAATTGGAACCAATGATGAGATTTTGATAATTCGTGAACGATTACTCGATATATATGAAATATTTTTGTTGTTGTTGATAAATTCGCATTTGTGGATTTTTGCCATTCAGTTGGTCTTTGAAGTCTCGTAAATTCCTCACATTAAAAAGTTAGTTCTACTTCATTTTTGTAATTTCCAACTTCTTCTCTAAACATGCATAACTGAAGCTCCTTCTTAGTACAAACCAGGAAAATTGTTTGGAGAAACATTTTTGGAATTGTAAAATTGCCGGTTGAAGACATCTGCTCCACTTTGATACAAATCTTAAATCATAATGCCATATAAGAAATATACTAATCGTGTTTCCAGAAGTGTTGAATAATACTTTCAACACGAAAGTACTGGTATTCTTCTTTACTTGCACAATTATCCACTGCGAAGGATTACTTCGCATAGTTCAATTCAGAATGTACTGACAAAGCAAAGTCTTGCGACACTTGAACGTACTTTTGTTCTGTGAGACCAAATTTCAAGCATATGTAATTTTGGACATTGTAGACAAAGTGCTTCCCGGCGAAGCTCCCCTTTATTGCACAATTTGTCACTTGCCTCAAAAGATATTTTTGTACGCAGCTTGCCTAACGGAAGTAATTTGGGATAACTGCAAAAGTTATGTGGGACAGTCAGAAGTGATCCATCTGTGTCAGATGTGTCCAATTTATAATTGCGAAGGAAAAGTGTTGATTTGTTGTTGAAGCTGTGTTTGGTAAAAACAGATCTTGTGTGGAATATAACCGAAGATGGAGTGTACTTGAGTCCTTACACCCGTGAATAATAGAGTTGAACTTGGCCACTTGACGTTGGACTAATTTGAATCATATATGTAAGTGTCTATGTCTCTTCGAAACAATCCACAATTCCACAATAGTGTGCATCTACCGTCTCCGTAGCCGTGTGCCGAATTTCCAACTTATTTCCATATAAGTCACCTGGGCTATGAGTCACTTTGGTGGCTGCAAATGCGGATTTTCACACTCGCTGACACTCTCCTGGGCGGGCTTATCTATTGTCTCGCCATTCGCGTCTAATCAAGAGGTTATTTACGACGACTTCATTAGAAAATGCAATAAACGATTTTTCGAATTGTTTGTTAATTAAATTCGCAATTTTGCGCTGCTACCAATTCCGCAAACGCCCGTGACTCCAAACTCCAACACAACAGCCGCAAACAGCATCAACAGCTCAATTTGGGGGCAATTCGCCGCTGCACATTTCGTGGATGGAGCAGCAGCACCCAACGCCGAGTGAGTTATTACCCTGGATAAGGTTGTTTTTTTTTTTATCATATGCACAACTTTTTGCTTTTTGATTTGTTTGGCTTGGTTTTGTTTCGTTTCGCTTCGCTTTGTTAGGAGTGTGTTTGTCTAATGGCGGCGCTGTCAGCGCGCAGTTGGCAAATGAAAAATTTGCCAAAAATTGATTAAAATTCTAAACTGGATAAACTTCCGTGCTGGTCCGCCAGGCAGTGGTGAAATTTCGTTACGTTTGCTTATAATTTATTCCGTTTTAATTTTGCACTTTTTGGGGGCAATTTATCTCATTTCTGCATGGGAGTGCGATGTAGAACTGGGCTAAAGCCACCATTTTGCGTGTTCATTCGGCGTATATGAGTGCGAGAGGCAGGGCAGGGCGAAATAAAGGGCACTTTACAAATGTTTTCGTGCGCCTTTGAAAACTTTTCTAAAATTTATATCCTTTTTTGGGTCTTAATTTCTGCTGTTTCGCTTAAAGGTACCCTCCGCTGTTCCGAGCTTACAACCTCTTAAAATTAATGTCGCCACAAATTTTCGTTGAAGTCAATTGTCCCATTTAACTTCGCACTTATTTTCACAGCCTCACATTCGAATAATAAATTTCCCCATGCCCACGCCCACACAGACCCAGTGTAAGCACAAAGGTGGCCATGCGCCACGGTAGTCCCATTAAGCAGCAGGCAGCTGCTGCCCAAATTCCAAGAACATTATCTTAACTTTTATGCTGCAGGCGGTAATTAAAATCATTTCACACAATCCACAATCGCAGCCGAACGCAACTTAACGCAACGCCACCAACACATTAAGCCAGCCTACTCCAGCCTATTCCCGCTCCTGCGCCACTGCGTCCGCCCATAAATTGCTGTGTCGCTGTGCTGCTGTGCTGCTTTACTGCCTGGCTGGGGTAATTATCTTTTAAGACATAACAATTTAGCCCCAAATGAAAATGACCATGCAGCATAATCACTTTGTTGGTTGGCCAATCTCGCTTGGCTGGTAAGCGTTTTGTCGCGTCCGTTTCCGCCGACGTTTCGTTCTTTTTCTTAGCAGCGCAAATCCCCCGAGTGAGATTTTGCCACACTTTCGGGTTTCTCTTGTGTTTGTTCGCTTCAAGGATTTGTGCTTACGATGCAAGGATTTGCGCATCTTAAAATAAACACAGCCAGCAGTCAGGACGAAAGACACGTGGGCAGTGACTGAAAGTTATTTCACTAATGGTCGAATTGGATTGGACGGAAGCAGTCAGCCCGGGCGCAGCTACCGAAAGCAAAAAGCAATTGTAATTAATTTCATCTGATTTTCGTGGCTGCGACGCAGGCAGAACCGCAGGGCGGGTCGGGGCGGTGGATGGTAGGAGTCATTTCTTGGCATTTGTAGCGCAGTAAATGCAGGAGGGGGGCACTGAAAACTTTTCTTTCAGCAAAATTGATTGAAATCATTTTTGGGCAAAAACTTTTCGTGAGCACTCCAAAAGTTTTGCCTGCTAGTTTGGTGCAAATTGGCAGCAGCAGCAGCAGCACCAGCTCCAGCCAACCGCAATCTGGGCAAGCAATCGTTTGTGGGTTTTTCGGCGGGCAAGAAGGGTCTCTTGCAAGAAGCGGGGTTTCGTAAATTTTTAATTACATGTTTTCGGCAAGAAATTTTAACAAATTACGCACACGTTGCCAATTAATTGTTAGACACAAGATGTATGCGTGTGCTAATGCGAGCCGGGCTTGTGCGGAAGTGGTTTCTGCGGACGAGTACGTGCGAGAAAATTGTGCGAGTGATTTATGAGGCGGTAATTAAAAAGGGTTTCAATTAGTCAAACTCCACAAAGGCGTTTTAATTCAAGGGCCATATATGCCGCTTCATTTGGTAAGGGAGGTGAGAGTGGATGAGTGTGTTGCGTGAAGCTTGGGAAAACTAATCTAACTTCAAGCTCCTTTTTACTCCTCAAAGTGAGGTCGGTTTCCTCTGGCTGCTGGAAAGCTTTAATTGATTAGATGGATGTGTAATTCCGCAGTTCCTTTTGGCATGCAGTTACGAAACATAAACCAACGACATCAAAAACGACAGAGACAGAATTGCAAGCATCGGGGACTGTATACAAGTATCCTCCTTATACCAATTGGAAACGATTTCATTTTACCCAAACTAATCTTGCAGGATGTTAGAGGAAGTCAAACTCTGGCTGATGCTCAAGCTGTTGATTCACGGCAATCGGCGCCATTTGCATATCGTTCCAAGCGCTGCTGATGAACCTCACCATTTCAACCTTCTCCTGTGTTGAGAGTATACTCGTTTTTCGGCACGGATATTCTGCCAATGCAACTTTAAACTGACCTCAGCTGATATGATCGCAAGATAAACTCGTTCAGTCTCCTGACAGCACTACTCGCAATTTTAGAGGCCACATTCTGTGTCTCATAGACTCGAAAAGTCTTTAAATTGTCCCGCTTGGTGCCCTTGACGATTGCAGTGTGTGACTGTGTGCAAATTGAAGCGATTGATTGATTCAATTCAAATTTAAAATCGTTTATAAGCTCAGTGTCGACGCCTTTGTCTTTAAATTGGTATTTAAGATTTGCGAGGACACTCTCCCCTATTACGAGTACTTTAATATCTCATTTCTGCTGAAACCACCTCTCAGTTGCATAAATTCTGGACTCCTCGATTCCTCACCATACCACTATAAGCGATTGCTGGAGAGTGTGTGTGCCATCATCCATGTGCGGCACTTAATTTAATTATGTTTTCCCGTTGTTATACTCCAACAAGTTACAAAAACATACGAGCACAAGGATAAGAATGAAAAAGGAAAAAAATCAGTAACTGAAACTGTGGCGGAAAATCCTGCTGCCTGCGAAGTCAAACGAGACAATGTCATTTATAACAGAAGCCGCAACTACGTTTGTTTCTTTGATGCTGCGCGTGTGAGTGGGTGTACAGATGTGTGTGTGTGTGTTGGTTATGCTGATTGTGGCTCTAAGGGTTGCTTAGATGCGGTGTCTGCCCCACTCGTTGCTGCGGTTACTATTTCTGCTTCCGGTTCCCCTTACGTTTGTCTCGGCATATGTTCGAGCTTCATTTTGCAAATAGCTGCGATTTTTTGCAATTTCCTTTGTTTGCTTCGAGCACTGAGCACGGAGGTGTCAGCGGCATTTGAGGCTCCACCTGCCAGTGGAGCGACCTGTTTTTATGTGGCGATTTGTGCTCCAATTCCTCTGCACTCACTTTGAAGCACTTCGTGGCTTTGCACGTACCAATTTTGATTAAGTCAATTGTCGTATTGACAGTTAACATGCCAAATTGGCAAAAGAAAGTGCATGTGTATGTGTGGGAGGAGACGTGTATGTGGGATACTGTTTACGCCTGCCTGTTCTGCTGGGCATGCTCTGTGCTTCACTGATCGTTAATCGCTCTTTAATTATTTATATTAATTGTGTTCAAATGTTGTTTTCCCACCGCTGGCGCTGTTGTTGTGCACGGCCTCATTGGCTTTGACAATGACAACTGTTGTTGTTGCTTTAATGTTATTTCAATTACCAATTTCAAAAATATAATCAATTTCAATATTTTACATAGAACGAGCAATTGCGATAAGCTTGGATCAACGACGTTGTTCAATTATAAAGCAATAATCACAGACAACCAGGCAGGTGGGTAGGCAGTAAAGCGATAGGTGGCCAGGCGGGTAGATGGCAGGCAACACCTGCAGCCACAACTGGCTGAATTTATTATAAACTCATTAAAAATCGTTAATGGAATGTTGTTCATTTAGTTTCAGTTTTATTGAGGACTTCGGATCCATTCTCCGATAACCGTTTTAGTCATTTTGATAGCAATTTGTAAACATTGAAGTTGATTGTTCTCGACATACTCGCGCAAATGGGGGTAATTGCAGTCATTTTTTATGACCTGTTTTCAAGTTCCACTCAAAAACAGGTACACAATTATAAGTGGATTTTCATTCGCATTTCTTCTATTGCTGTGGAAAATCAATAAACAAACGCCACAGTGAGATTTCTCATTTCGGCAGAGCCAGAGGACCAACATTCTTTTGACGAAACCACAAGTCAACTAGTCTGCAATTGGTCATGGCTGGAATACGCATTAGTTAAATTTAAGATCATGGCATTCGAATGCTGAGACATTTAGTTGTATATCCACGGCCATGGATGTCTGAACCAAGTCCTCCCCTGTCTGTCAGTACTTTCCAATACTCTAGAGGAGTTTTTCGTATTCATTATAAGAAACAAGATTAACTTACTTTATAAGAAGTAGCGAAATTTTTTCATAAATTTTTGCACTCAGAGTTTTGCAGAATTCTGCAGCTTCGAAGGGTAATATTAAGGATAATATTAAAGATGTCTCGGATAATATTAAGGATTTTTTATTAAGGTGGAAACATGGTACTACATGGATCAGACAGAAGATATGTTTACAAATGTCTATAAATTCTTATTGATGCAAATAGACAAAATACATCCAAATCGATTAAAAACTATGTTCAATTGGCCACCAAGATAAGTTTGAGTGAGAAGAGTCGAGAGTAGTTGTTGTGAGGGTAGTCGAACGATTTTATTTTGACATTTCACCTTTGATAGAACCATGAAGCATCTACTGGAAACATCTACTAGATAGTATGCTTCCATCTCAATATATAGAAGCATGTGTTTGATGCTTTCGAATATCATGATCATTATGAAATGTAGCTTTAGCCAGGATCCGAACTCGCGATGTCTCGTTATCAACACTAGATTTGACTTTTACCAGGATGAGAATTAGAAATGCTTCGAAAAGTAGGAAGCGAACAAAGAGCACACCGAAATAGGAATGCATGAAGCATCGTTCTCGCAGAGAATTGCAACAAACCTGAAAGGTTTTGCAAATTGGAGAATATTTTGGTTCTAACGAATTAGTTATAAAAGTGCGGATTTTGTGGATGTCTGCAGGATGTGTACTGCAAGCCATCACCGAAATGCGACAACAGTTTTCGTTGCATATGACGACAAAACTCATTGATAGATAGTCTATATTCTACATTATTCCAACAGCATACCAAATCATGATATGAATGTGAATTATGAGGAAATATGATGAAATAAAATAAAATGTGATGAAACGAAATTGTTCAGTGCATTAGAGAAGAAAATTCATTATTATTTTAACGTATCTAAACTGAAGGCCAGGCTTCCATTTCCATTTTATCACTAATTGCGGGGCGTTGTGGCTGGAAGTCGCTAAGTGTAAAGGTAGCTTAGTGGCAGTGGTATTGGCAGTTAACTACGCCGTGCAGTGGTAATGTTGAAATGTGTTCCACATCATTAATTTTTATGACCAGAAATTAGTAAAATGGCTGCTAACGAGCCGCCATTTAGACCTGGTTTCCTTAGCGAAATAAGTGCCAAGGAACCCAGATGGGAACATGCTCAGCGATATGCTCAGCCTGCCATTGCTTTGTTCCTAATATTCGTACATAATTGCGACGTATATAGAAATGCCCTTATGTGAGCACGTGTAATCGTCTATATGATATTTTTCCAATTTGCGCTCGGTATTGGCATTCAATTAGGCTTTTTGTTTGGGGTACTTTTTAAATAGACTCAAAGTAAAGTGAAAATAATTTGCGATGTGCACGCAAGCCTGGCAGCTTTAACGATTCGGTGAATCGTGAAATTGTTAATAATCATTCTCTCGAATGGTAAAATAAGTGTGTCCCCAATTCCACTGCCACGTCTCCGGCCAACTAATGACACGGCTGGCATTTGCATGTCCAGCGGTTCTAAGCATTCATAATCAAAATGCAAATGTGAACTGTGAGCGTACGCTTTGTCGTTGTGATGACGTGTCTGCGGTCGAAAATCAAATAGAAAATAAAACGAAATAAAATGCATTTTTATCAGCGGATTTGAATCACTTGGAGCAAATTAGAGCCACAATTAATGAGCGTCATGTCAGTCCACTGAAGCCGAAAACTTGCTTTGTAAATGCGCAAATGGAGTGACCAGCGCTCGTTAAAATGCTAATGCCGCTCGCGGGGAGAGGACCGACCATCGGCGGCGCTATTTTGCAGCCAACCACCATTTTGTTTTTCACAAGCCAAAAGCGGCCGTTTGGCAGGAGGAAGGCCGCGATGAGCTCGTTTGCTCTCTAATTTGTTGTGTCTAACAAACAACTTCCCTTGCCAACTGCCACGCAAGCACTCACTTTGCTATTTTTACCTTGGCTTTTGGTTATTGTTTTAACGAGGGTGGAAGTGCGGCGATGAAAGCGCTAAACTGCGTCAGCCTGCGAAGGCTTAAAAATGTGTACATAATAAAAGGAAACATTTTTATATAATAATAGACCGCTCTGCCGCCTCCACTCTTTGAGGGAATGTGTCTACTACCGCACAAAGCCGTAGAAAGGAGGAAAGCGGTGTTTTTGTTCATGCAGCATTTAATGTACTCATGCATATTTAATACACAAGTACTTCCCTCTTACTTCGCTGCTTCCCTTTCCACTCCCTGCATTTCTGAATAGTAACAATTTTAAAGCAGCAGCAACAAAAGCGAAGCTCCTGTCGACAACGCTCTAAAATAAAAGTAAAAGAATGCTTCGTAAAGTTTTTGAAGCACAAAAACGAAAAATTAGAAAATGGCACATTCCGTGGCAAGTGGCACGGAGGCGGGCATGAGCGGCCGCATGACGAGGCCTGATTATCGATTTACTCTGCATGCCTATTCATTTTTTATAAAGGTGTAGAACTCATTCTCTATGAAAGTCGAGTCAACTATTTTAAAGGATAAGTTTTGAGGCGATATTCCAACTCACCTCCACTTCGTGCGGCGATTCTGGAACCAGGTCTTCACCTGGGCGTCGGTCATCTTCAGGCCGCGCGCCAGGGCCGCCCGTTCGGCGGAAGCTAAATACTTTTGCTTGTGAAATCGCTTCTCCAGCTCAGCCACTTGGATGCGTGTGAAGGAGGTCCTCGGCTTTTTTCGCTTGGGGGGCGTGCGATTCTGGTATGGGTGTCCAATGCGGCGTGCTATGGGGAAGGCGGCTGAAACGAGAGAAACAGAAAAGCGGAAGTTAGTGACAGTTTACATGCTCATTACTTGCACTCTCTTCATTTTCGATTTGAAACAGAAAATCACCCTCGCACCCTGCACAAGCACTAATTGCAGGGAGCGCCAATTTGTACAACTATAAATTTAGTTAGATAACAAGCGATTTCCGATATTTATTTCCGCCGGGCGTACCTGGTCTCCCTATTGCGGACCGTACCTGCTGCCTGCTACCTACTGTGAAATCAATTAGACACTCAAAGTGGTCCTTTGCCTCCTTTGTTATCTGCCAGGCACGATTGGGCGGGTGTAGCTGGTAACCTTTATCATAGCTAGTCTACGGGTTGCGAAGGCTCGCACGCGACACTCTTTCCAACACTCTGTCCACTGTGAGTCATACCAGTCTCGTTAAAGGTATTTACGATATGCACTCGAAAAGACAGCGAGAGAAACTGCGCACAGGTTGGCTGATTGTGTGCTCAAAGTGACCCACACTCGGCAGAGAGACAACCAGTCATGCTAATGCGCGCAGGCGTACAAGCGATGTAGGAACCTTTTAAAATTCCTTAAGCCGTTGGTGTTGTTGGTTTCCTTTTTATTGTATTATGCGCGATAAGCGGAAAGTCAGAAAAAATTGCGTCCCAAACGAAAACCGGATACTTGGCAAGTGTGTGGCGAGCGAGCGCCGGTGCGTTGTCTCCAGACAGCGTTCTGCATTATTGTTTTCAGTTAAGTGGCAGACAGCACAAGCGACAGCATTACAAGATGAGGTCATTTATAAGACGCTGCCAAATGAGCGCGCTATTCTCTGCTGGTGCAACAGATCACACTGTTTTAGTCTGGAAGGCTCGCCGCAAGGAAGAAACCACGAGACTCGACAGCCTATGCCTCCTGAGGCAAACCTCAATTTTTGAAATGCTCACGAGGCCAGAAAACGGTTAAAGCAGTTCAGAGCTGCTCAAAGCCACAATAGGCATTGAGAGAGCGACCGGGATGGCACTCATACGTTCCATGAATGGAACAAAAATCCTTAAAATTCAAAACAATGCAGCTCAAGGATCACAACCGCTCTTACTGCGTATTATCGTTTTTTCAAGGGAGTTCTGAATTGCGACAACTCTAATTGAGCTCCATACTGACCAACTACATCAGTGCACCTCTTGCTGCGGAGCCAGCTTCTTTACTATGCGAATTTTTGTCGCCTTGTTATCTTAATAGCCACGGCGGAGTGCAATTATTGGCGCCTCCTCTTTTCACATTAAAATATTTCATCAAATGGTGCAACTGGCCTACACCCCTGATGAAGTCCTTGGAAGTGTGCGTGCGCGAGTGGAATTCATTGCACGATTATTGAGGGTAATTGCTTCAAATTGCCGCTGGTACTTAATTTCATTGCTAGCCTCAGGGTCGCTAATAAAATAAAAAATATGATTTTGTTTCTTGCGAAGAACGTACTGTGAATTAAGAAACGTAAAACCCTGTGAACTGTGCACACCAAAGCAAATAAGAATGTCCATCTACGAATAGGAATCCTCTGTACAACTAAATTTGCAAGGGTGTAAAAAGCAAGGAGTATATTTGTACGCCTTCGTAAACTCTGCAAAAGTTACAGTTCGATCCTTCTGTTATTTTTGAATTTTAACAACGCCATCCGAGCCCCGCATGAGTTTATCTGACAAATCATGAAGTTTATTGAGGCTTTCTACATACCATTTTAACCCAAACGCCTTTCTGCTCACTCTGCGGAACCGTTTGGATCAATAATTTACAGCAGGAAGCATCCTGTAACTTTATGTGGCTGCGATTTTCATAAATTCCCGAACGAACCAATCAACTAAGCAAATCAAGAGCACATGCCCCATACCCAAGTCAGCCTGCCGCCAACCGCCCTAAATCTCTATCATTCCTACCAATATCAATTTCAATCAAGAGCCATTTATCGCACCACATAAGCTGCACATCATAAGCGCATGATTTGCGTTAACCTCTTTGACTGCTCCTTCGTCTCACAAGGAAATGCTTAGGCAAACTGTGGGTGGGAAAGGCGAAAAAGGGGTTTTATGCACATCCGCCTGCTTAGCGTGAACTTAAAATGCAAACAAAACCACATAAGCATAATTTTATGGCACTTTATGTATGCGAGGTCGCAGCCAGGATGCAGGAAGCACCCGTGCGAATAGCATTTAGAAGTGTTTACAAATTTTGAAGTATAAGAAGGCGTTTTGTATGGAGGCAGTGCAGGTTGTTAGCAAAAGATGGCTTCTTCCTATGGGGTAGAAATTTATTTATTACGCTTCCTCACTCAAGGCTTGCTTTGAGTGTGCCGCGGGGATGCTTCACGACCCACGACCTGTGCCGCGGTAAGGAAGCTTTCTTAAAGCAAATAATGCAAAAGCTTTTAGCATGCATTATTAATGTGGAAGGCCTCTGGCGGCAGGGTAAGCGTGGCAAAGCGGTTGGGGTACTTGAGCTGGAGATGCTTTTAAAAGCAGGCTAGAAGCCTACAGTGACCTTTTAAATTTAAATACCCGCTTAGCACATTAAACATATTTAGATAAATGGCGACAATGCGGAATAAAATGGTGGGCCTGGAGTCCGCTTTGCAGGCCACCATGGGGTGCAAAGCGGACTCCAGTCATGTTTGAGGAAAGTCCTGCTGTATTCTATCTGCTTCAAATTAATTGGCTCATGTTTAGCATACGTGCAGTTACGAGTGCCCCAAATTGTGCGGACTTCGGTGCAAGCCAAATGTAACCACCAAAATACAAATGCAACACATCTCAGCCAGCGTAGCAGCCAAGCCGAGCCACCTACCACTGTCCGCTTCAGCCTACGGCAGACGCTAGGCTACTCGTATACTCGTAAATCATTTTTGAACAGACCCTCATTTGTTTGCTGTTGATTGCTGAGCGTCGAGTGAGCGCGCGAGGCCCGTTTGGGAGCTTCGGAAATTCAATTAAACGAAAGAGCAGAGGCGCCAGCTTATCGGCGAAGACAAAGACCATAACAAGGGACAACGTAAATTGGTGATAAAAGCGTAAGAATTAATAAATTTAAAAGGTATGCAACAAAAACACATAAAACGGGGCAGTAAAATACAAAAAATAAATAAAGAAATGCTTGTATGAAGACGCGAATTTTGACATAGGAGGCACTCAGCGCAAAATAAGTGGAAATGAGCGGAGCGGAGAAAATTAAATAAAACAAACAACTAAATTGCAGCGCATGCGCGCATTACGCCGCGGAACGCATTCCCTGTCAACTGTCAGCATTTTAACAATTAATAAAATTAAAAGCTAAACGCAAGCGCAGTAAAGTCGCCCTCCGTCCGCCACATCGGGCTGAGCGGCTTTGATGTATTCGCTGGACGCAAGCTAAGCTGCTGAGACGCAAACGGCAGAGGACACACACTGCTGCGCTGAAGTGCGATAAAAATTAAGTTAGGCATTCGGTCAGCCAGTCAGCTATCCCGGCAGGCATTCAGGCTGACAGATAGGGAGGCAGGTGGCAGGGGGCAGGGAGCCAAGGCTGGTAGTCTCTGGGTAGGTTGTCAGCTTGCGCGACCGCCCAACGTGTAATTAATTCCTTTTGCTCGAAATTAAAAAGTCATGTAAACCACCTCATTAAAATAACTGAGGCAACACATCGCTCGGCAACTGCGCCCAGCCGCCGAACGGCAACACTGGCTAAGCACGTATCGAGAACCATTCGGGTGGCGAATGTGTGTGTTCAGTGGTGTCTGTGTGTGCGGCAGACAGGCCACTGGGGCAACGTTTCCCGTCAACTACGCAGCATGTATTGGCAAACAACATGATCCTTTAAGTGCTTCATTGGCACAGCATTTGGCATGAGAATTCAGAAGCTTATTTGCATACATGGATCTGTATGTGTGTGCGTGTGTTTTAGACAAGGTGCTGATGATGAGGTGAATGCGATCGACAACGCAGCTCGGTTGCATGAGCATGAAGCGTTGTTAATGCTGATCAAAGTTTACTGGAGCATGCCGCTCATGTTTTGACAATTTTCAAACGGCCCTCGCCCGAATATTTAATGGTTACTCATAATCCCAGTTGATTAGATTAATGAAATTCGAAACCGACACCGATCCTTTGCTTGTGGCTAGTTGCAGTGATGGGAAGTCGGAGAGAGTCCCCCAAACTTACTATTTGTGGAAAGTAAGTGATCTTACCTGTATCTTCATGGAAGACAACCAGTGCAGCCAGATTGCATTTGTGACTATTTTTCATGGCCATAATTCAGGATTTCGATTTTTTAAATTTTTTATTTAGTTTATTTTTTTTTTTGGGTAGAGAGGGTAAAAATGCCTGTCGCATGATCAAAACTGTCGTCACAGATTTGGTATGTGAGGATTGCACTCAATAAAACAACCCCCTCCGTCGCTGAGAACATCTCCACACCCTGGAACCCTTTTTATACTTCACTCACTTCGTCCCTATGGGACTCTCAACATTATTCCTGCGTCCAGGTCCTGCTTTTTCCGTCGGAGCACATTTTGCACATATTTATCTAAGTGTCCCAGTTTTCTTTGCTGCTTAGCATAACCTCCAGGATTCAGGATTTCCATAAGGTTTGACATGATGGCATTATTGAAAGTGATGTAAATATTTTGAAATCACATGAGAGGAGTGGTGCGGAAAAGAATGCCACAATTCGTACTCAGCATCAAGGGATCTTAAAACAAAAGGTGGCCTATATTGTAATACTCCACGGCTTGCTAAGCCTTTGAAATAACATAAGAGCGACTGCAGCAAGGGACACTATATTATTATCAGTTGGAAGCACTGCTGCAGACTAGAACCTGGAGCTTGAAATTGTATATTGGAAGAAGAAATGAGGAAATAAAATCAACAATTCTAGATCGGTTCATATCCACTTCGACAAAATAAAATTCAATCTCTCTTAGAAACGATTGAATGATTAATACATGTTTTTCCAAACTTATATATTGTCTCTACCAGACTCATATAAAATCCAAGACTCATATAAGTCCATTTCGGTCTACTCTACAGATTTCCACTGATGCGTGTGCGGTATCAAGTTTCGGGGTATAAAATTATGCGACATTGTTCAGTAGTCTATCTCCTTCTCTGAGGATCGAAGTTTCAGTGCTTTCGAGTGTATTCCATCGAAAAAGTAACCTTTGCATGTGAAAGACATTATTGTGTTTATTGTAAAGTATGCAAACACATACATTAAGGAGCACAAAAGCCTCCGAAGGAGCTAACATCGGGTCACAACGCAAATAGAAGCTCTTTCCGGGCCACTCTGCTTTTTCCCATTACATTTGAAAACAACTTTGATTTTGTGAATTGAGCTGCAGGGGCAACATGTGCCACCAGCTCAGGATATCTCAATATACAATTAAAAATTATTAAATATGTGAAATATGAAAGTTCTGGTGAGAATAAACAAAATAATTTTAAGTATTAAGAAATTTTGTATAAAACATCCATTGAAAACAGTCTGGCAACACCGTGCACAGCACCGGATGTTTGGGTGCTCCTTGCATCATCCAACTCCACTTTCAAAACCTTACATCGAATGAGATCGATCGAAGTTTGCCTGCCCACCCGCCCATAACTAAACGGCTCGTGATCAGCGTCAACGACTGAAGCAACACGCTCCTAACAAGTGAAGCGCACAATGTAAACAAATTAGGAGGAAACAACCAAAGGGAGGAAGCTGCAATGTGCGGCACAGCGCAGTGGTATGCAAATTTATTGGGTACAAATGCTGCAGCGCACTTCTGGGAGGTGGCCTGCTTTAAGTGCGTTAAGGCGCGATTGCGCATTGAAGGCAAACACGTTTTTATACTTTAGCAGGACTGCAGGACCTCGCTCACAACCGCAAGGAACCGAGAGCCGCGAACCGAGAACAGAAACAACACACAATAAGCAACAAGCAACGAACTCATTCATTTAATATGCCGTAACCGAGGCGGAGGCTGTGCCTGCCAGTGCTGAAAACAGGCAACTGAAGACCGAGGCGGAGGACTTTGGGCGATCATGTAGGTTCGTCGAGTGACACGCCGATAGGCATGTTAGCTTAAAAGACTTCTCTGATCGGGCTTATTAGTGGCCACTGTGCTGAATGCTGCAGCAATGGCAGCAATTTTAATAAGCTGCTTTCTTTCAGATTGTTGGTAGCTATTTAATTGTTGTTGTTATTGCCGTTGTTGTTCTGCTTGTAGCTGGCTTCGGAGTGAGTGTACTCGTAATAAGAAAAAGATCGATGGGACATGCAGCACGCAGCACGCATGATATTGAGCATTCTGAAGCTGTGCGTGCTTCATACCAATCATGTTGGTGCAGCGTGAACGGCTACTGTTGTTGCTGCTGATGCTGCTGTTGCTGTTACTGTGCTTTTAGTGCTGCTGTTGCTCTTGCACGCTGGGGCCCTGGATGCCTGTTGTCGATGCCAGTGTGCGGTAGCTGCAGGCTCTGTTTCATTTGTTATTGTCGTTGTCTTTTGTTGTTGCTACTGTTGTTGTTGTTGTGCTAATGGTACACGTTGCACGTGTTTCCATTTTCCAGAGGGGGAACTTCTTCTGCAGGTATTTATGATGTATGACAATTTGTTAAAGTGCTACCGGGAGTGAATGTGCTGTGGAGGCTGATTGGGCGTGTATTGATTGATTCTGTTTTAACGATTAAGTAACCTGATAAGGCATGACGTGTCGACGCATACTTTAAATAAATTGAAACACTGTGCCTCAGAAACTAAACCTTTCTTTCCTACAAAAAACAATTGTGGTCGGGAAGCCTAGTCATGTGCCTCGGCTTCCCGCCATAGCGGCTAAAAGTAGAAAGCATTTAATTATCGTATCAGACTGGATGCAACATGCTACCGAAACCTATTAACTTGAACACAAGCTCCTCCGGCTGACTTAACGATCGCCTTAATGGGTGCCGAAACAAAGTGCCACCGTTTTACGGCCACACAAACGAACCACCGTAAAGAAACCCCACTGGGCCCGCCGCATTTATCGCGTCTCATTGTCAAGTTGCAAATGTGCTGCTCAAATGGCGCTCGTTAAAAGTCCGTCCAAATAAAAAGGAGCGCAATGCATGGCGGGAGTGCACTTGCATTCTGCTGATATGAGGGGGAGAGGGAAACTCACCTGCCAATCGGTCCTTGACGGCTTGATGTGCCAGCGCGGCATGGTGTAGCGGCGGCAGCGCCCACGTAAGCGGAGTCCGCTGCGGCGGCACTCGCAGCACATGTCCTGCCGCTGCAGCCGCCGCCGCTGAGGGGTACAGGTGCGGATATGTGTAAAGGGCGGTCGCAGTGCCGTATGTGGACGTTGCGATGCTGGTGGCCAGTTTGTAGGCGGCCAATTCATGCTCACTCTGCAGCAAGTCCTTCTCGCTGCTGCTGCGGTTGTTATTATTCGTCTCGAATGGTTTGGAGAGCAGGCGTGATATGCTGAATGGCAGATTCTCGCTGGACGATGAGCGCGTCTGCTCCGACTGCAGAGATACGCTGAAATTAAAAAAGCAAATAAATTAAAATACCGAAAAGGCAGAGAGAAACAGAGAGATACAGAGAGAGATAGAGAAAAATAGAGAGACAGAGAAAGAAGGAAGGCAAGTAGACCACTTGATTGATGCAATAAATTCTCCACCACCACTAATTATGAGCACGACATTCAATTAATAATGAGTTCGATTTAAATGCACCACCTTCGAGAAATCGTGACCAATTTAGGCAAACTGTGACAGTTCTTAAAATGAAGCCACTCCACTCCACTTCATCGTCATCCCTCCGCTTCAGCCACTTCAGCCAGTTCGGCGAGCAGCTTTCAGCAGACAACGAACATAAGTTTCGATTTGGTCGGAATTAATGAGTTTCATAAAGTGTCGCAGATAGAAGTAAACATTTCTGTGCATAAATAACACGAGAACAAATTATTAATTAACAATTTAAAGCACGCGGGACAGACAGCTGCAGCGCCTAATACACGGTCCCAGCTCCACATGAGTGGGGCCCACGCAATGCACGAAGTGCTGATAAGGCTGGTGGGGCCGGCTGTCTCGTTGGCTGGCTGGAGCGCAGGAAAGTGCTTCAGTTCCATCGATCGAGCGAAATCGCTTTGCAAAAGGCGAAAACGCGTGTTAATGCGAGTTATTAACGAAAAACATTTGTTAAACTGAACTTTGGTGCGTGACTTGTTAGATTAAGCATTTAAATGAGGGCGCGTTAAGGTTTTACTTAAGTTAAGGTCTGGCGGGAAGCCACGATTCGCACTCGAGTACGCGGTCAAAGCCTTACTGGAAAATAGTGACTGCCTTCCGCAGTGAACTAATAAATTTATCGACTTGGCCCATTGTTCTCCAACATAATGAATGACCAGTACTCTGAAATTCAGGGAAAGTCTAATAAAGTATACTTAGTGATTAGTAATAGGAACAGATTTACTTGTCAAACAGTGTTGCTTTTGTTGAAGAAAGACTGCAGTTGAAGTAAGTTTGCTCATTGATGACTTCACACCAAAACAAGTCATCATATAATTTCAAACATCTTTGGTTGAGGCTTTCAATTTTAGGGATTTTTACTAGAACAACACAACTTCCATTCAGGAAGTAAGTTGGGGTCTTCATTATTATAAAAAGTGTTTTGAAGTTATTAAAATAAGAACATTTTGTTTTTTAATATTTCAAAGTACTTTAAGGAAATGAAATCACTTCAAGTGACTGTAGTTGAATTTTCATCATCAGCACATTGCTCTTTCCCAGATAGACTCCAAACAAATGTCTGCAAATGATTTAATAAAATAAAACTTTATTCACGGCATTCAAAAAGGATGCAGACTTGGTGGAATGTAAAATATGAACTCAAAATGATTCTTTGACGGTACACTTGGATAGATTGAAACCAGAGTCGATTGTCTCTCTCTCAAGAAGTTGAGTATAGTGTACTGTACCTCAACACCAAATGCCGATAATTCTATATTTGAGTGATATTTTGAAGACATGTTTAATAACATGTAGAAATAAGATATGAATGATTTATGTTACATAGAGTAAGCCAAAATATGTATCAAAATTATATAAAAGGCCCGTTGAGCTGAATAAAGATCAGAATGAATCTGAACCTTTAAATTAGCATAACTGCTAAAAACTTCAATTCCTTCTCAATGCTCTCAGTTAGGCTTGATTTTGAGATCAGCACAAACCTTAGCTTGACCAGCGGCAAACTCTGCCGGTCATAAACTTTGCTACAGGGCGCATATCCGCTTCGCTAGGAGTGTTTCTTCTTACAGAAATATTCCACATGGTGATCCCGTGTACTGAAGCATACTACATAAAAATCCTGCCTACATAACATCCCCAATGGCATGGCTATCCTGTCTATCTAGCGTATTGTACTACTTGGTGATCCTACACATTATACACACACACAATAATATCACATGGCAATCCTGTATTATATTGCTTGACGATACTGCCGCCATAACATTATCCTTTATTACAATAGTACAAAAATTGCACAGTCTACCCATTGACTTTAGAACAAAATTGGCCAAATCAGATTTCTTGTACTTTTCAACAAACGATAGCAATGAACTACTTTGCGTCTTAGTGCTACATTTTCTAGTTAAAAGGGTGAAAGGGGTTCTTTTTGTGGCCTCTTCGAAACTGTGTTCAACTCGACACCCAATCACGAAAATAGAGGAAATATCCAGTCACCATTATCAAGCTGAGCATCTTATGAAAATAGGCCAGTGGCACTGATTGAGTCAATTAATCTCCTTCTGAACTTACATTAAGCGCTGGCGGTCATTTATTGCAGTGATCCTAAATCCTGCAGGATCAAGTTTGCATACAGATTTGTGTGGGGTTTTTAACTTTAAGTTTCCATGGTGATTTATTTTATATATGCGAGTGATGACAAAAAACCAGAATTCACAAAAAGGTTGCATACGTCCATTATCTGACATTTCCTGTTGATCAAAAGGTTTCTTGTGAAAGTATTCATATAAAAAGCATGCTTGAATCGTAGGAATCGCCACGTTGGCAGCTGGAGGATCTCTACAACATAGGAATTTCGAACTTTATGTAAAAGCTTTTTGTATGTAGGGGAATATCCCCTCTAGTATGCGAGACTCATCCCTTCCAGTTTTGTGGTTTGGCCTATAAAAATGTCGGTCATTGGCCTGCAACTTCAATGAATATGTATCAATGTGATGACTTTGCAGACCTGCCTCTAAGACTCTCAATACATTATGCAAAATAAACACCAATGGATTGAGAGGTTGTTGCTGCAATATACTTGAAGCTGAAATAAAACTGTGTCCTTGGAAAACTAAAGAAACAATTTATACAGAGATAACGTTGGCATTCAAATGGCTCTGTGTGAAGGTTTGGACACAGTTAGTGCCATGGGCCATCGAAATACTTCTAACATTAAGGAAGAATCTTGGTTAGGAGTGCATTCATCCATTCAACACCTTATGGGCATTACAAATATCTAAACCCAGTTAATAAACAAGTTGTATCCTTATAGAAGTACAGAGGTGCAATAACAAAAATATGGTTACATCCTGAAAGCATTCACGATAAAAAATCTCAAGGTGGTAAATTTGCACATTCATATTGAGTTCCGGTTCGTAAAGTTTATATTTCCACTTTGAAGCTGTTTCCAGGAGCTGGGGCAGGATTTTCGTTTATCCACTCGCCTTGTACATTGTAGAAAACTAAGATTTGTTTGTATAGGAACGGTATTGGAAATACTCCACTATCGTATTTTACAAACGCCTCAAGCAAGTGTTTTACCCTCTGATCTGATCGCAAACGCCTCTTCAATAAATAACAAAATGAAGAGTTGATAAGATTGCTTTACAGCAATTCATTTAAAATTTTATTACACCACTCTAAGCCACACACACACACGCTTCGGCATCAAAACCAAAACACAGCGACACCATTTTTGAATGTTTTCTCACACTTTTCAAAAGATAGTTTCAAAATTACAATAATCGAGCACAAGTACAATCAAAACGGTCCACTTTGTGCCCGAAGAGACGACCAGATATCGACAGCCATGTCAACTATGATGGCGCAAGCATCAAACCAAACCTCGCCCTGACAATCTTCCGTACGCTCCAATTGCCCAACACTCGCACACACTCATGGACACACGCACACATATGCAAAGGTGTGTTTCCTGCACAACATCTCCGCGCTCCACTCCAATCAAAATGCTAAGTGTTCACCTGGCTGGAATCTCTCTGATCGGCTCTGAACGGATCTTTTGAAACCTTGCGAACACTTTTTGACACTTTGGTCTGATTTTGCGGTTGTTTTTGTTGCGCTGCGCTATTGTAGTCCACCGCGAGCTCCCATGCACCTGATCGCACACATCTTGCTTTATCGCACCTCTCTGTTCAGGTACGATTATCTGTGATTGTGGGTTCTGCTCGTATGTTATGGTTTTTATGGCTTCTGACAAAATAATTTGTTTAGAAATGCGTAAATTATTCAAATTTCGTCGGGACGCTGCTGGAGTGCCTTTTTATTTGACATCAATTTGCCATTAACGCGTTTTAATTCGTCGTTAAGTAAACATTACTGGGCAGCGCTAAAGAGTCTGTCTTCCAATGAGTTTTGCTGTTACTTTCATTTGAATTTCTGTGCGAGTGCCGCCTTTCGGTTACTGCGGCAATAAAAATTAAAAACTATTGCTAATTTATGCATTCCTGTGTTTTTATTAATTAA
This sequence comes from Clusia tigrina, assembly GCA_920105625.2. Classification (NCBI taxonomy): domain Eukaryota; kingdom Metazoa; phylum Arthropoda; class Insecta; order Diptera; family Clusiidae; genus Clusia; species Clusia tigrina. The sequence goes on from OV050031.1 coordinate 229,299,498, forward strand.
TTGAATTTTGGGTTTACATTAATGAGCTTATAATTAAAGTGGCATTTGGCTTTTCATTGATGTCGCTGTGTTGACTTCGGCGCTGTTCGAGCGGTTGCCTCATATGAAGCTGGAGTGCACCTTCTCAAATGCCCATTTCCCAACTGACAGACCGATTCAATTTCAACCAGCGATGAGAGCAAATATAGTACTTAGGAAACTCGCTATGAAGGAATTGGTGAAGTTCCCAAATTGTGGTCCTCAGGATTGTCTCGAAGTCCTTTTTAGTAATTACAAATGAAATTTCTTCATTTTTGAAAATTGTTGTTAGATGTTTTACATCGATTCTACACGAGCCATTCTGATACTTAAGGAGTTACTCGTACATACAAAGGCGGATACATTATCGATGGCAATAGGAGCCTCGAATAACATGTTCTTACATTGTTGACGAAGATCGAGCCAAGTTCTTCAGGAGGCTTAGTTAATTCGGTTTCTGTTAAAACCGATTCCCAACAGAGATAGCAAGCAATATGTCCAGATAGAGACAGAGAGATAGATTTATTTGCAGTAAACATGGTGGGTATGCGAGTATTATCTTTCCAGCACATACGGCAATATTTAAACCTAATGACGATACGTGTAAGCTTGATGAAATGAGAGTATTTCAAACCATTTAATACTAAATTAATGTGGTCCAGCATTGCTGAGGATAGTTATAGTGAGCACGATTTAAACCTGTGTGTAGTTTTGACTTCGTTATTGAAGCATTAGAGGTAATTCTCAGGGTACATTAAAGCATTTTAGGTCATTAGCATTTGCATCCACTTTCAATTGGATCCACAATTTATGCCCTGAAACAATTTCCATTATCCTCGAATTGTCAGAAACGTCAGAGCCAGAAGCAATGTCGAAATAATTTGGGATTGAACACAATGTGGGTTCAGCCATACAATACTTTTGGAACCTGGGCTATACAGGGTCCAACAATGAAGGTAACAGTGTAATAATTGTATGTGTGTCAAGAAAACACAGACTGAGGGTCTGCTGCGAATGATAATAACAGTTGAAGTGTAACTAGTACCGTTTTGAACACCATAAGTGAGGATACTGCACTGATATATTTATAAATGGCATTTTGAGTTCCGAAAAGAAAAATATTTACTACACTATTGGAAATTAATTGGTGATTCTTATGATAGAGAAATTTGTGTACAAGACGGATTTAGCAGAAAAAGAAGATATAAGAAAAAAGTTAGTAGACTATTAATTGGGCGGGTTTCGAACAATCAACGCCCAACTGCAAGACTACCTTGATTATCACTCGACTGCGGGGAACGATAATAACACACGAACACTTGACCTTTTGGAGAAGATGTGGCGACCCCGTAATATATCTTTTATCTGGGCATCTTTATTGATAAGGTGTTCTTAATGTCATGGCCCAAAAGTGAGATAGAATAAAGATTGAGGGGCGAAATATAACGAAATGTAGGATGTACCTCATTCGGTTTCGTGTATTGTATTAAAAAGGCCGATTTTTCTGCCCGTAACCTTATTCCACCTCAGATATATTCTACAGAATTCACTGATATAAGGCGACCTATAGCCAATCTCGTATAATTTGCTTAAATTTCCGGAAGTTAAACTGATATATTCATTACCTTAAGGGCGGTTCCGTGTCGTCATAACAACTGCCACCATCCATATCGATGTCCGAACCGCTGCCGCATGACATACGTGAATCCGAATCGACATCTACGTGAATCTCCTGCTCCTCCACATCATCGCGATCGTCGTCCTCGTGCGTGGACATTGTGATGAGTGGCGCCAATTTGACTAACGATATGTGGTGAGATGTGGGATAATCTGCCAACTGAAGGTCAACGTTTGAGAGAGTGTCAGACAACTGTCAAATCGAATAATTTAATTGCACTTTTAGTTTGTTTGCTCTCTTTTTAACAATTCGCAAAGCACCACACTCAATTTTAGGGTTTAATATTTCCACTAGCTTCACTTCATCATTTCACTGCCTGCGGAAAGCGCCGAAATGCCGACGACGGTGCATTTTGCTATTCACTAAGTACACAAATCTACTCGAGGTGAACACGCTTGTCAAAATGCGTTCTAGCGTTAAACGAACTCGTCAATTTGAGGTGTTTACGTCGACTGAACCGGCTGCGCTGTTCACGAATGCCAGCCAACAGCGCGCTGTGGCGTCGAGTCGAGTGAGAGTGAGTCAGTTGGTTGGGAGCGAGCGCGCCTGTTACCGCACAGCGTCAGCGGCAAATAAACAATGTTCCGCTTCTTGAGTTTCGTATGCGCAGCAGGGGTTTCGGGTTCCAGGCTTCGCTACCATGCCATCAACCACCACCACCACTGCTGATGTTGCTGTTGCTGCTGCCAGCTTAAACCAGTTTTACTGCTTCCTTCCTACTTCGCTAGTTAGTCTTAACGAGCTTGTTTACTCACTGAACCTAACCTACCATAATGAGCGATGGCACTAGCTGCTCACGACGGGAGGTGGTGGTGGTGGGTATGAAGTCAAGTGCGAAAGCTAAGCTCCGCCTCTGCTTTGTTTTGCTTCTCTTTCTGTTTGCAAACAGGTTCTGCTGTGAAATGAATCAACTTGACGCGGTTTGGCAGCACTGTTCGCCTGCTGCCTGGCGCTAATTGTCGGAGGCGGAGTTTGGTTGCCTACTCCGTGCGCCACCATTGGTACTGCGCCTGCGTAAGATGTCTTGGCGATAGCCTGGTCTGCTTCTGCCTGTTGTCTGCGTGTGTTGTGGGGTGGTTAGCGTCTTTGGCCGTCCGTCCGTCCATATGACGACATTTTAAATGGAAATCGTTTTGCTTTTGGGGTTTTTATTGTTTTTATTATGCCGTTGGTTTATTTTTTTCTGGTTTTTCTTTTGTCGTCTTTGAGCATCATCGTTAAATTGTGGAAAGTGCAAATGTGGCATATTAATAGCGCAATTGGAAGCAGCAACAACGCTTTGTCAGTCAGATTCAGCCACAACTGCAGCTCCATCTTGAGTGTGGAAAGGGGTGGGGTCCTGCTGTCGATTGATTTTGGTCTCTTTTTCGTTTTGCGCTCAACTGGGCTGCTCTCGATAAAATTCCAAGCATCCTATATCAATTTAACAAGTTCCTTTGTTGCGTTAGCCCGTAAGTCTGTCCGTCTGGTATTTCCGAAGTCTTTGCTGCTAAGTTCGGTGCGATTTTCCCACTATTTCTGTCTCTATCCATTGCGCTTTCATTAAACTGCGATTCTCCCGCAAATTGTAACCATTTTTCGACTTAAATGTGCTTTTATTTGAATACCAGTTTTGCCTCTTGCTCCTTTCCATGCCAATCTCTTGGGTGGTATTCTGAGATCTTTATTAGCCTAACTGCTCATGTACGAGAGCACTCGTAGCCGCGTGTGGAAGTGTTTTCTTTTATGCATTCGTATCTCGGCTCGTTTGGCATTTTTTTGATATGCCAAAATGGAAATTATTTTCCGCTGGGTTCGCTGCTGCCGCTTGAACGTCGAATGTGGGTAAGTAAAGAGGGGAGAGATGGCTAGTATAGTGGTGCATTAATTGACAGCTTCACTGCAGGTGCCAATTTTCAAATGCAATTGTTTTAAATTGAACTTTTGAACCTTTTGGCACTGGGGATGTGGGGATCGATAAGGGGGTTTAGCTGTAATATTTTGCAATTCTTCTAAAAGCTTATTTCTTTCTTCATCGCTCCTCACCCTGTTCTATATAATGGTCTATGCAATATAAAAGATTATTCGTTTTTCGGAAGGCGAACTAGATTTCATCTGATGGTATTAAAACCAACTGGAGGAGCAGGAGTGTTATTAATTCCCATTGGTCCAACGAAGATCACATAACTAGGTAAGATTGACGTCCTTGCTTCCTGTATAAATTGTAAATCTCTCCTAAGCTTCAATGTCGAACAAAATTTCTGTCCTCATCTACACTCCTGAATTTATGTGGGTCATATTCACTTTTAAAAAATCTTTATTGCAGAGCATATTCTGGCTTATTACTACTACAATACGAGTACATTAAATTCCATTGATCTACTTGGGTTACCACTATTCCGAATTATGAAGCTGACAACCCACTAAATAAGAAAATTCTTGAGCCATGCCGTGTCGAATGCGAACTTCAATATGGGGGCAATCACATAGATCTGGTAAAAATATATGCTAACTGGATTTACTCGTTTCCCTTGTATACGCCACATTAAGCCCAGTTTCGGTTATGAGCTCATGGAACCATGAAGGCGAAAAAATTATGCATATATCTTCAACACTTCAGGGAAGAAGCACATGGAAAGAAAACGATCTATTCAAATTAATTATATCACATTAGCGGTGATACTCCTACAGACACTGTAGTAGAAAATGTCGAAAATAACTAACTATGGAAAGAGGGCAATTATTGAGTACATACATCGAAAAGAAAGGGTAACTATTAATACCACTTTTTAAAGTAAATACTTTATTTCTGTGGAAGATTTGATGTTGCTCTGATGAGATTGATTTTAGTATTTCAGATTAATTTCCTTCCATTCCATTTTAAACCATATTTTCCATGGAGAGAAGAGCTGCTTCTACAAGAAGAGTGATCTTGACACTTTTCACACATAAATTTACTCGTATACAATTATGAAGACAGGAATATAATGGAAGTACAAATGACTATTAAGAGTAGAAGGAGCACACGCCAAGTAGTATAGTGAAAAATGCTTCCACAAACGCAATCGACAAATTGTAATTCTATCTATATTGGGAATAACAAAACCGAGAGGGGAGTTTCGAAGCCCGATTATATGAAGTGACTTAATACAACATAGCATAATATAGTACGATTGAATAATGTGATGATTGCCTCAACTGAACGTTGCTATCACCAGAAGTCAAACATTTTCCTGCTAATAATTGAGAAACGAAATTAGAAATAAGTTAATAGGAAGTCCTTTTTCTTTCAAAACCCAACACAATAGCTACAGAATTATATGTTAATCTTCACTAAGTGGTCACTAAGACTATTGAGTAGGAATATAGTGATTACTCTGAGAGATTTAAGAGATAGTTTACAATCATAACACGTAAGCACGGCTCTGCTTGTGGTCAAAGTAGCGGATATGGCGAATTTTTTTAATCAGATTTGCACAATTATATCAGTAAATCTTAGGGACATCCTTGACGTTCGTCTCCAAATTAGGCGTTCCTTTGCCGGCCTTTACATGCTGACTCAACTGCATCACAACAGTTCGGATTCAAGTACGTCAACCAAATGAGAGGCGGCGATCCATAAATTTCCATTTGGATGGTTTTTGAGCAACGTTGCTATCGCATGTGGTGCTATAATATTCGTTATAGTAGAAGTCGGTAGGCAGATTCTGCTGCCTACTTGCTTTTTGAAACTTCTCTTTGTACTTCTTTTATGACAAATAGCTGGTGAGTACCAGCGGATTTATATATATTGGTGGATTTACAGGACTATAAGGGTGTTTCAGCATTCTGTACTTTATTCTGAACTTGGGATTAGTCAGAGGATTTTGCTTGCATAACTACCACCCATAGTCCCTAAGCGCACAGTTCCTTCTCACAGAGAGTGGCAAGTACCGGACGTATTGGAATTCCATTTAAATTTAACTTTCGCAAATTACCTTTTCATGTATTCAATTAAGGAAAATCGCACTCTCTGCTCTGTGAGCACAACGACTACTTTGCAAACGAAAGGGGCCTGCTCCACCTCCTGCGCTTATTATTAAAACTCGAAAACTATCTGCACTTATATGTGTAATACTCGCCCGCCACAGCCCCTCGGCTACCAGGACTGCCTGCCCGTCCTATGCTCAAATATACCGAACTGAATCGGCGGTGCCTGAGGCATGGAGCAGCAGCAGCAAAGTGTGTGGAAGGACATTTGTGAGTGCCTCGTTTCGATTGTGCTACAGCTAATTGGATTTTATATAAGCAACAACAGAACAGGAACAAACTAACAACCACGGAGAGAACAATAAAAACAATTGCAATGCAATTTTAATGCAAAGTAATAACAAGCAAAACTTCAACAACAAAAATAGCAGCGCTCGTCGAAATGTTTACTACGCCTTTTTGTTTTTATTGCAGTTAATAACAAGAACAAAGGCAAAAAGACAACTGGAATTGGTGCTTGGTAGGAATGCCAGATTAGTTCCACCTCCATTCGGGCAGGCCACAAGCGAAATTGATATGCAGCCAGCGCACTTCAGCTAAAAGGAGCGCGTGGAGCTCACTAGCACAGCCAGTCGCAGCCAGATGCCGTGCTACCACCTACTCCCATCCGCCCCCTCCCCCCCCCCCCCATTCGACTTTATTATTGGCAACTCATGGAATATTTAAGTGAAGATGCTCATTTCGAGCACCGCTCCTTTCCTTGCCGCCTCTTCTTCCGCAGTCTCTTCTGGCCACGTCTTGCGTTGTCTGTACCGACAACCGGGATTATAATGCTGTAATGGTAGAACTGCCACAGCAATTTGGCTTGAGAGGTCCGGCCGTTGCTGATGCTGCCATTTCGTATGCATTTTTATTTGTGTCACATGACCATAAGCGTAAATGGAACCCACCAGCGAACCAACCAAAGCAGCAATGCCATTATTGAATGTGACTTTGCAAATCTTGGAGAGTTCACTCACTTCCATTGCAGCGTGACTTGAGTACCACGATCTGTGTGCAACAATCTAAAATCTCAAACAGGAGTTGTGTGTTTGAAGAAGGAACTGAGTGTGGTCATATCATTTAATGTCCTTAAAATTGACAGTAGCAAACGCCAACGGCAATGTCACTTCCACTCTTTGCCTCTGAAGTCCTTGAACTGTTTCACCCAGCTGTCGGATATAAGGGCACGACAATATGCGTTGCACGCCTTCGCTTGTAATTACACTAAATTACTTCGAGGATAACATGTGAATTTTAACACTCCCTTAACCATGTCTTAATCTTCAATCAGTTCCACATACGGCGCACTGATTCCTTTGTGTGTTTGTTCGCCTGCTCGCCTATCGAGTTCTAATCTTATAAATAGCAAGGATAGTGGTGTGCTTGCTTCCAATTCGGTTGCTAATAAATTATCGCATAAATTATGCATCGAAGTGGGAGCCACAATAAACACTTTGCAAGGGTCCTGTTATGGGGGAAATGCCAGTGTAGAAACAGAGGAGCTACTTTGATCAGCGAAAAGTGTACTTTAGATAAGTTGCTGAGGGAAGTGGGGAGAACACTTAATATTACGAGAAATTGACGATTTCACTCGCAAGTGTTGCTGCTGTTCTGTAAAAGCTCCACTTCACTATGTGCATCCAGATGTGGAATTCTCTATTCTCACTCAGATGTGTGCATTCACGAGTATATTGTCCGGCTGTGTCATCATTTGCTATTCCTTTTACCCACTTGAACTATACTTGACCCCACATTTAAAGTTCCAACACGAACTCCACCTAAGCCAGGCCAAGTCAAGTCATTAAGCGCAGAGGAAAACTTTCAAGTGACAGGCAGCCATTTTGAAGTGTGCTCCACTCTGCGCATAGCACTGGATTGGATTGCTTGGCTGACAACAGCTGAGGTGGCCAACAAAACACAGCCTCACGTTACAAGCAATAACGCTTTAAGTAGTGGCAAAACTTTCTGTCGCTGCAGCCGAGCTCCTCGGGCCAGTGTGCCCAGCATCAATTGCAGTTTTCTGCCAGTGATGCCAACAATTATTTCTGCATGCCGAGCCGGGAAGCACTCAGCACAATAGTTGCACAGAAGCAACTCCCCGTCCGTGTAGTGGAGATAGCGTAGTGGGATTGTCGCTGCCGGCGCAGTTCACCAAGTCGACCCGATAGCAGCAGTCAGTATGCATGTGCCTGGCAGGCTCCTCCATTTGAAATTAATGACCTGTGATTCATTGAGTTTTTTAATTTACTGCGAATGCATTTTGCATGATGTGTTGGATTGCTTCCTCTCTTGGCAGCTCCTTTTGTGTCCACCCTCAGACGGCCTGGCTGCCTTTGGGAAATTCTTTATATTGCCTGCAATGTTGTCCTCCGCTTCATAATTTTAATTGTTTGGGAAAGTGACGAGGAATTTCATTTATTATATTCGTGCTTCTTGTCTAGGTAAATCAAAAAGAAACAGCGGAAAAATGAAAAATGGTCCGCAGGATTCAATGTGCAAAGTGGCAGAACGTGCTTCAGTAATATTAAAAAAGAAAATGCATATCATTAATTATTTTTTTACAATTAAATTTATAATTGAAACTGATTTTTGCTTCAAAAGAATAGCAGGGAAATACAAATACACGATTTATTTATACCTGTGAATGTACTCTATAGGACGAGTAGCAACCCCAATATTCCAACCACTCTTTACAGACTTCTTGGTTTAGAAACGTAGTCTTCCTCAATGAAATCTCAATTCCTTATCCCACTGAACGCTGTGGGACTTTATATGCATCCCAGGAGACGGCATGTTAAGCGGTAACGAGATTGTAGATGGACTGGCGAGTCAAGGAAGTGTGGAAACCTAAGTAAACGCATTGGAAAGAAATATCAGAGAATAACTTAACATGAAAATTTTGTGATTTGGAAGGAAATACACTCTTCTAAAGATTCATAACTACTTTGACTCCAACCCGACACATCTCAAGTATACATTATTCTTAAAATATAAAGAATATTATTAAATTCCCTACTGGAGGCAACCGGCTCAAATGAGAATTATGTTCTGTGGATTGTAGTGTCCATCTACAGAAGGAGCCTAAAAGTTCGGCACTATGGGGTTTTTGCAAAACTAAGATGCGGAGACATATGGTCTGTTATAAGATTGAGTTACACGCCTGCAATAAGATTGAGTTACACGGCTGCCAACATAATTGGAGGTTGGTGAATTAGATTAAGTTATTGAAGGAGCTTATAAAACGGAGGGGCGACCCACAGCATATGTACAAGGAACGTACCTTGTGACCTTGGTGTTTCTTTCTAGAGATATACGGATGAAGGACCCTCTTCCACCGAACTATTCAATTTATGCCAGAATTCTCCTTTCAAGTTTTCAAGTTCTCAAGTTCCTCTTAGGGTGAATGAGGAAAGCATCATTAGAAGCTTCATAAATTGATTTTATGGACGAAAATAAAACTATTAGACACGGGCTATGTTTTCAGATGGTGTAATATAAGATTATCAGATACGAGTACTCATAGAATACAACAAATGGGAATGGAATAAAAGAGATAAATATATAAAGTAATTATTGTAAGAAACGCTTCTTCCACATCACGACCTCAAATAGATCTGTTATGCTGATCTGTGATCTACTCAATGACGGTATAATTCCGCAGATATAAGTTTTGGAAGAACAAATTTTCATTAGATGATATCTAAGACTACAGTATCCGTGAGGATACGAATATGCCTGTTCAGTTTTTGCGGCTTTTCTACTGTTCATCCTATAGAAGAACAATTCCAATTCGTCTCATGCCCTTCAATCTTTAAACAACCGGCGAAAGGGTTTATGAACCTAGTGCTCTGCTTTTTGCAATCCATCTGGGATGAAAGAAAATTTAATTTATACCGATCGGACGGCAGGATTTTGGACTGGCGAAAACTTCTTCAAGAATTAAAGGATAATAATCTTTGTTCGGATATTCAACCCAAGTGGAAGGGGGTTATAGTGTGGGACGGCATACCCGTATCAGATGTTGGGGAACTTGTATTTATAGAAGGGATAATGAACAAGAGCGTTTATGTCAACATTTTGAAAAAAGCCCTGAAGAATAGCGTGGTGAAATTTGGTTCAGGAAATTTGTTCTACTTCCAGCACGACAATGGCCTCAAGCACACTGCCCACGATGTGCGTATGAGGATAACTCACAATGTCGCACACCTTCTGCCCAATCACCGGACCTGAATCCGATCGAGCAGGTTTGTGAGCAACTGGAAAGAAGGATCAGACAACATGATGTTCGAAATATAAAAATACTGAAAAAGAATTGCTAATGGAATGGAATACCATAGCTTCAGAGACAACCGATAGTTAGTTAAATCAATGCCGAAACGCTTAAAAATTATTATAAAACAAAAACCCATTAAGTTAGTGATACTTTATTTTTCCTTTTAATTTTGTTCCAAGTGTGCCAAAAATTTTGTTCCATCAAAAATGCGGAAGACTGAAGTTTTTGTTTATTTGTATTTTAATGGATCTTGTTCTGGAGATTTTTATGTTATTTTAAATAAAAGAAGTTGTTGAAAATCAAATATAAGAGCCTGAAAAGAATTACATGTTTCATTTAACTTGTAGATTACTTTTCTTTGGATTGAGTAGTTTTCTTATAGCAGAGTGAAATGGGAGTATGGAGAGGGTACCACCAGCCATTACTAGAAGATCTTGCGAAGAATAAGACGAATAGGGACCAGGTCAGGAATCTATGCCAGTAAGGAATCTATACACATATATGGAGAACATACAGTCGTCGTATATGGAGAACACGAAGCTTTGAATTGGCTGAGGATTAACGAGGTAACCGTCAAGGATATCTATATTTTATCAGACAGCCAAGCTGCACTAAGGGCTTTGAATGCGTTCCAAATAACATCAAGGAGTGTCTTTGACTGTCGCCGATCTGTAAATGAGATGGCTAAACATTTCCATATCCATTTGTGCTGGGTACCAGGACATAGGGATATACCAGGGAACTGCAAGGCTGATCAACTTGCGAGAGATGGCATTTGTATGCCAAATGTCGGTAGGCATATGGGTGTACGTCTCGCGACTTGTATACTTCTCATAAGTGAGACACTAATTAATTCTACCAATCAAAGGTGGATCTGTGCCACTATCTGTGAAATCGTCAGACAAACATGGCCGAGGCTAAATCTGTGTCTATCTAGGAATATCATTAGACTCAATAGACTACAAATTAGGGCTTTAATAGGAGCCCTCACGGGACATTGTGTAATAGAAAATCATGTAAGAAGAATGGGAGTTTATACAAATGATTTCTGCCGCAGCTGTAGGAACGAGGATGAACTGGAAACGATCCAGCATCTCCTCTGTACATGTCCAGCTTTTACTAGAAATAGGGAGCGTTTTCTAGGATCCCATTTCTTTACAAGTATAGATGGTCTATGCCAGTCAGGTGTTAACAACCTTCTCGCTTTGTAAAAGGCTCAGGTTGGTGCAATCTGGAGGAGGAAGAGTAACCATGCCTCGCATCCGCGGCTCACAACGGAGCCAACTGGTGGTCTAAGTGGCATCACTGGTTTATTGGTGATGCGGCTGCCTAACCTAGCTAACCTGCACTCGTAATAGTGCTCCGTCAGTGTACAGTAGATTGATGGACTGCAGTTGGTGTCTTTTGACTTAAGTACGCCAAAGTTACGAGTATAACAGAAGAGAGCCTTTTCTCATTTTATACTTTCCTCAGCTGATGCTTTCAACATGGAGTTTGAAATACTCTCAATAAGGAAAGTCCGCTGGAATTCCTAAAATACATTTTATTATTTTCGATAACAACCCGAGCGCAGCTCATTTAATGGCGTTCACTTTACAAATTATTATTACGCAAGCTGGGCACACAACCCCGCTTGCAGCGCGTTTATAATATTTAAAAAAGACGAGACGAGTCTAATAAGAGGCCGCTTAATGAAATGACTCCGATATTATCTCATATTAATTAGCATTTAAAACGCGACACTTAAGACTAAAAGCAAACGCGACAGCAAATAACTCGAATATTAAAAATGCTTTTAAGTGGGAACAGGCAGCAGCAGCAGCAGCAGCCTTAAAGGCCCAACGACGCTCCGGCGGCTACCACTTGCCTTTGTTTCAACAACAAAGCCCCACTAAATGATAAAGACGGATATTTATGGAACAGGCATTTTACACAATTTAACCAAAAGACGCTAATTGATTGAAACGCTGCAAACACAATAAAAACGCTCAAGTCAAAAGAGACAAAAACGAGACCAGTGCTTCAAAAACGCGCCCTGGGCAATTGGGCCAGGAGCGCTGACAGCGGTCGTAGAAATTCAGGTGATAAGCAGGTTGGCTCAGTCGCTCTTAAAAGCGCCCGAGACAAAGCTCTTACTCCCGAAGCATGTGTGCCGGCGTGTCAGCTTTGAGCATGACTCATTTGAGCGGAGCGGTCTGTGAGGTCGACTGATCGGCCGCACGGGCTGTTTAAAGTTAGAAACCAAATAAAGGCGTTCTCGCCTGCACGCAGGTACCAAGAGTGGGCGCTGACTAGAGTAGTGGAGAGTGTTTTCGGTTGAAGGTAGCCTGGCCAACCCTTCGGCGCACTCGCTCGTTCATAAATCTTCCCGCTGCGCTTCAGTTTGGAGTACGCGCCACAAATTAAGCGATTAAAAGCAATACTTGAGATAATGTGCCGCTGGACACAAACACACACACACATGCACACTTCTAAGCCACATTTAATTACTCCGAGAGGTGTCACATTATAACTTAAATGTGTAAACTAATGACTAAGCTCCGACGGCCGGGTTGCCGGAACCGGTTGCGCAGACGCATTTGTCGGGCGCCTGTTTACGAGCCGAGTTTACGACTTTTAAACGTTTCAATCCACTCTGGCTTTATTTATGTTAGTTCGGTTTAGTTCTGACCACTTTTGTGTTACTTTTGGCCAGATCGTTGTTCCTCCCATTAAACATTTTAACGATTGCAATTTATTAAAGATTTCTTAATACTCACAACGTTTTAGAACTTTATAGCGCCATAGTTTTTTTATGTTATTTATGTGAATTAATTTACGTTTGATAAAATGAGTTTGAATGCATTTTTCTAACGCCGGCAAACGCCGAGTAAGTGGGAGAAATCCGTTTAGGCACGCTTTGCTAAGTTAGCCACACTCACAGAACTGATCTTCAGAGATCTACTGAATTCTTCAGAGTCGTTGATTAGGAGTATTACCGAATTAAACAGGCCGACAAGTTGCCAAGAAAAGTATTTCTGCGGAACGTATGATTCCGATTTACCTTCGTGTTAGCTTTCTAAGATACAGTGCGAGTGTATCAACACCTCGGTCCGCTTTCTTTGATCTACAGTGATTCTAAGTAGCCTCTTATAATATAGTTTATTTATGGAGAAACATGTTTCAATTATACTTGCAAATATGATCACTGCAGGAACTAAGAAACGGAGACACATCAAATGAGCAAATATTTTATATTTAGGTTGAAATTTGGAACACTCGGACCTCAAATTCAAAATGTTTTATTAGAAAAATCAGAAATTTCGAACAAGTCCTCGCTTATATATCAGCTTGGCAGGCAATTTTTGACTATATTTTCTAAATATATGGCGACTTCATTTGTATCACCAACTTAATTATGCTCCGCCCTCTGCGGTAAGCATGCTAGACTCACACCCCGAGGGTCGCAGGTTCAAATCCTCTCACGGGCTTGGTCTCCAAAATGCTTCTTTCTATAAAATCCTTTTCTCTTCGAGTCGAAAACCTCTATAGCTAGTACTCATTCCCCCAACACCTTGCACTCATTATTAGTTATGGTGTAAGATATAATAATAATAATCATAATTATGCTAAAAGAAGCCTTGCTGCAGGGGCTGTATGAAGCATAGAAAGACCATTTTAACATAGTTTAGAACGAATACTTAATTACTCGCCAAAATATGATAAGGATACAGAGCCTCCTTCTCAACATTTGCGCCTGAACTACACTGCTGGTGCAGTCGAAATTAGTTCTTTTGAATGTACTCCCCCTCTAACAACTAATACAATCGAAGGAGGCTCCTTGTGTTCTGATAAGGTATTCTTCAAAAACCACAGGAATCACATTCACAAAATTTGAGTTTTACGCAGAGAAAGGTGGAATATTTTATTCTTTTATCCTCCCTGAAGATGCTCGTATATACACAACAGCTTCTTTATGTATTTTCATCGCAAATATTCTCCAGATACCGAGTGTGAATGGATTCGTGTCCTTGTATTTCAGCGCTAATACCAAACAGCTGCAGCTGGCTGCAACCCATACGAAAACAAAAGAACTGCTGCTTAATGCGCCACGGTTTCGTGCGACACAGAGCAGCTCTGATAGCTCCATTAAAGCGCTTAAGAGTTGTGTTTTAGCCTGTAAAGTTCGAAATGACACCACATTAATTATTAAAACGAAGCGATAAGCGACATTTTAAAGCTGCGTCCCCGCTCCCCGCTGCAACGCATGTAGCTGCAGCCAGCCCAGTACTGCCACAGTTTCCACAATGAGTGAATGACAAAAGGCAGCAGTGTGCGGCAAGAGTGAGTTATGGGCTGCCGGGCTGCTGGGCTGCTGGAGCAAAGACGTCAAGAGTGAGTGCATTACTCCTACATACATGTAAGCCGGCGGACGGACTGGACCCAGACTGGACCGGACCCAACTGAACTTCCAGCGAAAATCCATTTAAAGAAACGCAGGGAAACAAAAAAATTTATGGAAAATTAATAAAGTTTTGTCAACCAAGGGGAACAATTGCTTAATTCCGCATTCAAAATGCAGCGCAGCCAGCAGAAATTTGGCAATTGTGATTTTGTCCCCACTGGCTCAGCCCTCCGCCACTCAGCCCACGGAGTACGAAATACTTGTAAGTTATGACTTGTCACTGCCTGCCACGGAACTTAATAATCCATCCGCATTTCAAATGAGCACTTAAAAGACCACAACAAATGGCCAACCAGGCAATTAAGGCTCATTTAGAGGGAATGAAGCACAAAGGGAGCGGCTGCGAAGGCTGCTGGTGGTGGCTGACAAATTGACGCTTTTTAATTTTTATTCCATTTTGCTGCGTTCGCGCGAAAATCTTGCACACGCGTTGCTCATGTCGCAATCGGAGCAGTCTGCCAGTCCACCAGAACACCAGTCCACCAATCTGCTAATCTGGCCTGGTTGCTGCTCGTAACGAAATGCGAACTGATTGATGGCTGGCGCACGCTGGAACGCCGAAGTGTCGCTGGCTGAGTATATGCAAAGGCTGATTAATTGCTGCTCGGTCGCTCGCAATCAAAATCTGAAGAATCGAGCAATTAAATGGCGCGCGGGGAGAGGAGCATTTATAGCGTCAATTCGGTTTCTGGGTTACAAATTGCTGGGGCCTTAATTATGGGTGGGCGTGGCGTCATCAGGCCCTTGCCACAAACGGTCCTTCCTCTTGGATAATTGGCAAGCCTAAAGTGGAAATGGAAGCGCGTGTGTTTTCGTGACTGCAGCACCCTCGCCCCTCATGACAGAGAGTGTCAAAGGAACTTTTCCATTTCTGTACTCGAATGGCACACAAATAAAAAAACCTTTTAAGATAGGCCCATGCACAATCATGCAGTACAAAGTGCAGCCAATCAGCATGACAGTCAATCCAGATATCACTGCGAGCTGCGACTGGTGTGCTCCACGGAGTCCACTTCATAAATATGCACGGACCACTCGATTCAAGTGTTGAGACGTTTGGCGACGCTTTCTGCATTTTTGCAATATTTGTTGCTGTTGTTGTTGTTATTGGAGCTGGCAAGTTGTCATTTCCATTACGAGTCATGTCGTTTCAGCATTTAACAAATAGTTGAGACATTTACAAGAAATGATAAGCGCGAGAGCCAGTCAACAGCCAGCCAGGCAACATGCGAGCGCTCCTTCTCGCATTTTTGCCATTTCCAGCAGGACGCCGATTTCCGTTAATGTGTTCATTTTGATTTTGAGGGTGTTCGAGCAATTATTTATGAAGCTTTTAAATGGAAGGCAGCATCAGGCAGATGCCGAGCGAGGGACTGGGACTGGCTGTAGTCATAAAGGCAATTGGTGCGTTCTTGCGAAATATTTCACTGCGGTTTATGCGATGCCAGCTGATTCCTTGTGAAACGGCCTCTGGATCCAACTAGTGTGATAAATTGACAATTAGAAATTTGTTTGAAGAAAATGTTTGCAGCCTACGCACATTCAATTTCCTCATCCTCATGTTCATCTTCAGCGTCAACGTCATCGCTATCCTCTCACAGTAATGACAAAAATATGTGTCTCTTTGACTTGTTAACAAGATAATATGACAAATCGAGTCAACAGCAACAACAACAACATCGTCAACTATGAAACGGATCAATGTCTGGAATTTGTCCGTCCGTTGGCTCCATCCAAGCACTCATGCCGGGCTCTTGCGACGAGTGTGTGGAAGTGTGAGTCCGCCGAACGGACTCACGAGACCGGATATGGCTGCGCTCTGGGCAGGCCCATTAACTACTAAAATCTTTTTCGCTTTCGGATTTCGACTGAAGAGAAATTGCTGCAGATAAACGATTATTGTTCAAATATTCAATGTATCAATAAAGATTTTAATGTGAATTTTGTTGCTTAATCGCCCAATTCAAAAATGCTTCGATGTTGGTCATTTATAACGATTCACAGACAACGCCTTTGACAAGCCAGGAATTGTGCCAGACATCTCATTGTGACTCGCTTATGAATATGGAGGTGAACGAAACTTGTGGCACGCTGCCATCACAACTTGAAGTTAAATGTTCGCCCAAATTGTGATATGGAGGATTGATGAATAGATTATTCGTATGTTCGTTTCCACCTACCGAAAGACCTCACTGGGAATAAGTGAAAAGCGCTTATTAATATCCGATAGCGATGAAGAGAGAGGTTGACAGAGAGAGAAAATATTATTATTATTATTATTATTATTATTATTATTATTATTATATCTTACACCATAAATAATTATGAGTGCAAGGTGGGGCTCGGAAAACCGAAGAGTTATTGTTGAGAAGCCTCTCCATCCTCAACGTGTGACTGTTTGGTGCGGTTTATGGTCCGGCGGGGTCATTGGACCTTACTTTTTCGAAAATAAAGTTGGATCAACAGTTACGGTGAATGGATTGCCCAATCGAGAGATAATAATTGATTTTTTATGGTCGAAGTTGGATGGTATTGATTTGGACAACGTTTACTTTCAACAAGACGGCGCTACGTGCCACACAAGCAACGAAACCATTGCTCTTTTACGAAAAAGTTTCAGGACCGTGTTATCTCTCAAAGAGGTGATCACAATTGGCCACCGAGATCTTGTGCTTTAACACCTTGCGACTTCTTCCTTTGGGGCCACGTGAAAGATAAGGTCTACGCCAACAGCCCAGCGTCGATTCAAAACCTCAAAGATAGAATTCATGAGGCTATCGAGGACATAGAGCAGCCACTTTGCGATTTGGTTATGGAAAATTTCATGAGAAGGATATGGTCCTGTAAGCGTGGTCATGGTGGCCATTTGGCTCATGTTGTTTTTCATTATTAGCGGCATACCTTCCTCTTTATTATGAAATAAACATCCGATCATTTATCCTAAAAAATGGCATTTTTCTTTGAATACCAAAATAACACCTCTTATTGGAAAACCCTTTATTATATTGTTACGAAATTGCCCTCTTGACAATTTACTCTGTTACAAAATTGCCCTCCTGACAATTTCTCTAACTATCTGTACTCGGACTCGTACCGCTGGATTGTGTAGTAATCAAACAATCGCTGGTTAAATTAAAATAATTAGCTTTATTTAATTATTGTTATTTACACATTTAATATTAGGCTTAAAGTTTACTTAGTTATTATTTGCACTTTATTTCACAAACCATTAGTCACTTTATTTAATAAGTAATTTCATCACTTTATTTAATAATGAATTTCATCACTTTGCAAAATTACAAATACTGCTAATACTGCTGCTTAGATTAAAAATGCCTGATGTATACACTTTTACGATCTCTGATCTACTGTCTTCGACTTTTAACAGTCTTGTCGCTTTTATAGTTTTCGAATGGTTGGTGTAGAAACTTCTACGCTATTCTCGTAGTTTCTAGAAGCTTCTATCCTCTTCGACAGAAGTCGAGAATATTCTTTTTGATATTACCGACGGATGGTTCTTGAATAAGCTTTTATTCGAATAGTTCGCATCTTGACTCACAGGGGGCACTCATTCTCCAGATGGGATCCTAAAAGTATGCAATCCCTTTTCACTGAGCTATCACGTTTCACTGCCCTCCGCTTAAACTTGTTCGTCCCGAACAAGGATAGTACTGCAACCTTTATAAGGAGATAACCTCTCTAAATGAACGACTTTCATTTTGCTCCTGGCATTTCTCGCCAACTGGATGCGGTATACTACATCGTTGAGCCGCTTTATCACCTTATAAGGGCCTTCCCAGTGTGTTTGCAGTTTTGGCGATAATCCCTTTTTCCTTTGCGGATTATGAAGCATAACTAGCTGCCCTTCCTGAAATCCTTTGGAGTTTGCTCGTAGATCATATCTGGCTTTCATTTTATCACTCATCAGTTGTGTGCGCTTTCTGATGGTTCCATGAATTTCATTCAGCTGTCTTCGTTTGTCAGCTACATAACTGCTACATGAAACTTCCGTAGATGAGTAGGCACCGAATTTCAGATCTGCAGGCAATCTTATGTCACAACCGAAAATAGCCTTAGCTGGTGTTGTAGATGTTGTATCGTGAGTAGCCGATCGGTATGCCATTAAGAAGAGGGGTATGTGTTGGTCCCAATTTTTCTGGTTTCTGTCCACGACTTTTCTTAGGTGTTCCTCAAGCGTACGATTAAATCTTTCAACCATTCCATCGGATTGTGGGTGCAAAGGGGTTGTACGAGTTTTGCGTATGCCCATCAATTCACTCATTTCCCTGAATATTGTTGACTCGAAATTTCTGCCTTGATCCGAGTGCAACTCGAGGGGAGCTCCGAATCTGCAGACCCAATTATTGATAAATGCATCTGCAACGGTCTTAGCTTCTTGATCGGGAATGGGGTATACTTCTGGCCATTTACTAAAATAGTCGATTACGACGAGAACATATTTGTTGCCGGAATCACTAATTGGAAACGGACCTGCTATGTCCATTGCAATACGCTCAAATGGCGCTCCCACGTTGTATAAATGCATCTTCCCCTGGCTGCGACGGCTCGGTCCCTTGGCAGCTGTACACTTTTCACAAGCACTAATCCAGTCAACTACCGATTGCTGGCAACCAACCCAATAAAATCGTGTTTTAATTTTCTCGACTGTTTTTGTTATTCCCAAATGCCCTCCGCTTGGCCCACTATGGTATTCCTTGAGAATTTCGCTTATTCTTGCCTTGGGTACCACAATCAAGTTCTTCGTGGTTTTTCCATCTTCGCTCTCCCACAGGCGGAATAGGCATCCATCTTGCAGCTTTAAGCTATTCCATTGAGCCCAATATGCTTTAGTTATGGGGCTTTCAGTCGAGATTTCGTTCCAATCAGGCCGTTTTCCTTCATTCTTACTTGATACGATTTTTGCCAAATCTGGGTCATTTCGTTGTTCTTCTTTTATCTTTTCCGCTGTCCATTCATCGTCTGGTAAAACAGCCATTAAGCGCACATCGACTACTCCTTCTTTCCCTTCAGCTTTAGAACAGTGCTTACATTCCATACTGCAAGGACGTCGTGATAGTGCATCAGCATTCCCGTGGTTTCCGCCTCTGCGATGTTCTATTGTGAAATCGTAGCTTTGGAGTCTCTCAATCCATCTCGCAACCTGACCTTCGGGATTTTTGAACTGTAATAGCCAGCGCAGAGCAGCGTGATCCGTTCTCAACAAGAACTTTTGTCCATACAGGTACTTGTTAAAGTGCTTCACGCACTGCATAACCGCCAAAAGTTCTCTCCGTGTTACACAGTAATTTCGCTCTGGCTTTGATAAGATCTTACTGAAGTAGGCTATTACTCTTTCATGTCCGTCAATAACTTGCGACAGGACACCTCCAATCCCGAATCCACTTGCATCTGTATCCAAAATAAATTTTTCGCCAGGTATTGGATACGCAAGGATCGGAGCTGTACACAATAGCTCTTTCAATCTGAAGCTCTTAATCGCATCAATACTTCTTCCAAATTCTTCAAGTGGTCCTCGAAGTCCTTTCCCATAACGATGATGTCATCTAAGTACACCAGACACGTTTTCCAGTGAAGACCCTTTAGCACATGTTCCATTAAGCGTTCAAATGTAGCTGGAGCATTACACAGTCCGAATGGCATCACCAAAAATTGCCATAGTCCATCACCGGCACTGAATGCTGTCTTTTCCTTGTCTTGTTCGTCTACTGCCACTTGCCAATATCCGCTTTGTAAATCCAGCGTTGAGAACCAATTTGAACCAGAAAGTGTGTCCAACGTATCGTCGATTCGAGGTAATGGATAACTATCTTTCTTCGTTACCTCATTTAGTTTACGATAATCTACACAGAAACGTGTGGAGCCATCCTTCTTCTTGACTAATACCACTGGAGAACTCCAGTGGTATTATCTGAGAGCAATCAGGACATTATCTGAGAACAATTATACAAAGAGGATAATTGCAGACGTGTTTGAGTTCTGTAGAAACTGTAGTCGTGAGGATCATGATTGCAGACCGGGAGGATATTGAAAGCCCTTCTCAGTCTAGTATCCATTTATATGAGCGAATAAATAATATTGAAACGTGATAGCTCAGTGAAAAGGGATTGCATACTTTTAGGATCCCATCTGGAGAATGAGTGCCCCCTGTGAGTCAAGATGCGAACTATTCGAATAAAAGCTTATTCAAGAACCATCTGTCGTTAATATCAAAAAGAATATTCTCGACTTCTGTCGAAGAGGATAGAAGCTTCTAGAATATACGAGAATAGCGTGGAAGTTTCTACACCAACCATTCGAAAACTATAAAAGCGACAGGACTGTTCAAAGTGGAATACAGTAGATCAGAGATCGTAAAAGTGTGTACAGCAGGCATTTTAATCGAAGCAGCAGTATTGGCAGTATTTGTAATTTTGCAAAGTGATGAAATTCATTATTAAATAAAGTGATGAAATTACTTATTAAATAAAGTGACTAATGGTTTGTGAAATAAAGTGCAAGTAATAACTAAGTAAACTTTAAGCCTAATATTAAATGTGTAAATAGCAATAATTAAATAAAGCTAATTATTTTAATTTAACCAGCGATTGTTTGATTACTACACAATCCAGTGGTACGAGTCCGAGTACAGAGAGTTAGAGAAATTGTCAGGAGGGCAATTTTGTAACAGAGTAAATTGTCAAGAGGGCAATTTCGTAACAATATGTTCATTAAAAATAGCTTTTTTCTTCATTTTCCCTTCCAATTTTCTCATCCATATAAGGAGTGATTCCTTGATAAGACTCCATTGCTTGGTCCGTATAGAACCCTTTCAAATACCCGTAGTTAAGCTGGTCTAATGTGGCTCTTATTCAAACCCTAATAAATGGCGTGGTCACGGTATACTTCACCCGGTAGTCTAATGATATTCTGTAGTTAAGGCAATGGAAATTCTGATTGGCCTGCATTTTTTGTTAAGTCCTTTTGACCGCCCACCTCCACAAACCACATCTCAGAGTACATAGTTCGGTGAGCAAAGTTATCTTCGATGCAGCTGAGCTCATTACCTGCCACTGAATCTAAGCCAGAGTTACGGAAATGTCAGTTGGCTGAGCAAATTATAAGACATTTAAGCATAATTAATCATATCCCATTGTCAAATGCATGGGATAGTTGCGGCTTGCAAGTCCGTGCTGACTGTCGCACTATTTTATTGGCTTTTAAATACGAGTACGCAAACAAAGAACACCCGTAAAGAACGCTGCCATAATACTTTCCAGACGCATCCTTTTAATACCATATCACTCCAAATTCGTTTCCGTAAACATAATAATTAACCTGGTTTACAGCACTTCGAAAGTCGCCGGTCATTATCCTTACAATGAAGTAAGGCGAAACCAATCCCGCCGAAACCGCCTTTGAAATGCCTCTCAGGGCTACTGTGCGTTTGTTTATTTGTTTATCTGCTTGTTTCTGGGTTTTACTCATATAAATCGCTTTGTCATTAGGAACCCCTACGGAGCAACAAGCAGTCCAACTCCACACATGGCGTTCGTGCATCGATGCGGTGCCATCGATACACGCACCAATTATGTCAGTTTCATGTCAAATTAAAATCGACCAATTTTCAGCCTGCTACTTGTGTGTGTGGCAGTGCTGTCCCGCTGGACTGTGGCAACAATATTGAGGATGACTTTGGTTATTTGGTCATTTGGTCATTGGTCACAAGGTGACGATTCGATGATATGTTGCAAGCGGAGGCTTCAAAGCAACACTCGCACAGACAGGCAGGAAGCAGACTCAGTAGGTTGAGTCGCAGCAGAATGGCGGTTTGTGGCATCAAAAGTGAGTTCGAGGCGCCTTATGAGCAACAAGATTCCGCTGTCCGAGATGACGTCGGGATAGGGGACCCAGTTTTTGGCAAGTTAGCTAGAAAGAGAAGGTGAGAGGATGCGAAAAAAATGGAGAGGACGTGGAGAAGAGAAGAAAGTAGAAAATTACTGAAACCATTGTCAATCATAAATAATTGCGGTTGCCAGCACTGAGTTTCGAATGATGAAAGAAACACTGGGACTGACTGGCGTTGTGTGGTGGTACCATCTCTTAATTTGTTCTTTGGTATGACTTCTCGAGAGTGTTCGCGAACTGAGCTCATTTCATGGTGCCTTGAGTAAGTTTGTTTCGCACCTTTGGCGCCTCTTTTCTCAGTGTTTCTTCTTGGGGTTATTGTTTTACTCCGAGTAGGATTATATTTCAGTTTCTCGGAAACCCGTTCTCCACACCCAGCATCCATACTTCCAGCACAACTCTTTGTACTCCTTGTGCAGCCATCTCTTATCGCTATACAATTTTCCAGCCTCTGAGTTACTTCAGCTTAAGTGCCTTGAGCTACTGTGGAACTCGGACCTATGCCGAGCTGATGGAATTTTATCTAGATATATACGTGTGGAATCTTCGATACTCTTACTGTCATCAGAAATCAGTCTTGATTCTTTTTTTCATAGCCCTCCTTTAGCCACTATATCCGCTGTTCACCATCTCCGTTCATTGGAGCCAATCGTATCTTTGAGCACTCCACACTAATAAAAAAATTAAAAGCGAGTTCTTGCACTTTGAAATACCCCCGCTCCCGCAACATAAAAATCAAAATTATTGCCAGAAAGGATGCCAAGCAAATTAATTTTATACGCACATTCCATGTTAATTGTGCCATTTGTAATATGAGGGGGTGGGGCGGATGGGCGAATGGGGTTGTGTGTGTTTCGATACACAATTCTCATGAATATCGCACGACTGGAGGCAGGCAATTCGAATCAAAGGAGCAGCAGTCGCACCGCCAAAGTCTCAGTTCCGCTCCACAAAAGCCATTTTATAAATTAAATATGTGTTCGCTCGCGCATTCCACCGGCAATTGTGTCTGTGCGAGTGGCAATTTGCTGCAGCTGCGGGACGGGGCACCGGGGCGGCAATGGTGGCGTAATAATGATGCGACACCCTCTTAAGCAGTTCATTTGTAAGCAATTTTCGTATAGTTGCTGTTGTCGTTTTTGTTGTTATCGTTGTTGTTGTTTGTTGTTGTTGTTGTACTAACCGAAATGAGCTGAGCAAGAAAAGCAAATTGAGGGCACGTGCATGAGGGTGTGTGCGCGTGTGTATGAGTGTGACAACACGTTTGCAATGAATGGGAATTTATACGCTCAGCTTGCGAAATATATGGCATACTTTCGGGCGATTAAAAAGAACCTGCACTTTACAATGATTTTTATGAGGATTTTAAGCAAAATATAATTTACCGAGAATTTATGGATTGCATGCGTCTACCACGGAATCCGCGGTCCGTACAGAGGAAAGTCCCTGCATCTGTGGCGCCGAGCATTTCCTCGAACCAAATTAAATTGAAATCCCCATGACGGTCTATGTTGCTGATCATTACAGCCATCGTTGAAAGTAATCTCTTAACTTATAAACTGACGCCATTTAGGCCGCTACTTGCGATTCCTCCTATGCCTTTCGATTCGAGATGCCTGCACCTTTGGCTGTGGCAAAGCATTTCCCCAGCACTTGTGATGCAACACGTACAGATACGTAAGCGTTTATTGGAAACTGAAATTGGATATCAAACGAAGGAACAACAACAACGGCAAATTAACCACAACTCATTCAAATGTTGATGACCCATCAAAAGCGCTTTAAAGAAGCGGCAGAGAAAAATGTTGAAAAGGAAATTTTTCACATATAATTGGAATTATATGTGAAAAAGAGGCAGAGAGTGAAACAGAGAGGAAGAGGAAGAACACAGATGGGGTCAACAGTGCTGCCACAGTGCAGCAATTGTACTCGTAACACCCCGCTTACTCAATTTCCTATCTTAGCTTAGTATCATAATGAATTTCGACCTATTAAATTCCGGTTCCAATCAGGCTGCCTCTAACGCAGTCAGTTAGCGTTTTGAATTCTGACAGGAACGGTGAAGGATGCCGTTATGCCAATGCTGGTATGCTGTTAGTGCTGCCATATTATTGATTTTCGTATACCTCCTCTATCTGCGGTTTCACATCACGGCAGACTTCTGTGTATAAGCGAAAATGGATACATTTTCGAGATAAGTGTTTTCGACCATTGTGTCTGTCGTTCTAGTCTCTCCAACAATGTGCAAAAGCAGAATCAAGAGGGTTAAAGCCTCCTGAGACCTTCACCTTAGCTATCGCAAATCAGAATTAAATGCATTCCTCGAAGAAATCCAAATCTTAAATGTAATAGGGACACTAAGGAGATAAGGCTGGGCATCAAAAGAAATAAGAGCACTTTGTGCTGGCTCTATTAATGTTTGCTTCTTTTTGCTCAACAAAGAAATTCAAATAATTTCGTTTTTCTAAAAATTATGTTCTGCAAGTTCAGCTTTTTCTAAAATTGACTATTGTTTACGGATGAATAGCGGCATCCCAGGGAAGCTGCAACCCTAGTTAGTCCATCCTGGAGGAAAATCTTGTTCATTGTATTAATAAATTTTCCGTGGTTGGATCCACTTGTTTCACATCAGTCAGTTCCAGTTTCTTTCTATATAGATAATAAAATTACCAAATAGCTTCCTACTTCCACCACCAACATGAGAACTCTCGTAGGGGGTCTACATTTTATCGTACGTATTCACTATTCACCATTCTAAGAGTCTTTCTACATCCACTTCCTCGGTTGCTGCTGCCTGTGGTCATACGCCAACACTTAATTTATTTCTTATCTCATCAGAGCTATGAATAGCTATAGGCCCAAATGTGGTTGAATGACACCGTCCATCGAGAAGTAGTCGGGAAAAGAGTTTGCCTTTGGTTTCAATATGTTTTTCAGTGGTTTTACGAGAGGCCCCTCACCAGGACGAGCAGAACTGCCTACAGTCTTTATTCAGTCCAATTTGCCATTGCAGCCAATTGAGACTAGAAAGTAATAGGGCGACTCCTCAGCAAAATGTGCAGGAAAAAAATTAATTTAACATTTTAATGGCAAATCAAGTTAAAAGCTGCACGATGATGAAGCCTGCGATGGCGATGATGATGAAAAGCTGCCCAGCTGAGAACGGACAAACAAATCCGTTTGGGAATGTGCCAACCTTCCCAGCGGAATTCACATGAATTTGCATCACTTGCTGGTTGGCTCGTTCGCTCGCTTCACTTCATTTTGAGACGCATTAAGCACGTTTCGTATTAAGAAAATCATCAACTGCATGAATAACAACTGCAATAACATCGTGGCAGCACGGCAACACGGCAACCCAAACAGAATGGCTCCAAAGTTGCCGGCAGTGCATGAAGACAGTCGCAGAAACGTTTTTGACCAACCAGCCAAGCGGCCAAGCGGCCAAGCGGCCAATTGCAAATGGCCAAAAAGCGAAAAAATTGCGCTCGGGCATCGCATTCACAGCAAATCAATTTAAAATAGCAATCAACTTCATCACATCAACCGCATTAACGTTGGTAATAACATTATGAGAGAGCGGCTGTTTGGCCACGGCGCAGGGTGCTGTGCGCTGGGGGCCGGGGAGGGTCCAAAGAGGAAGACAAATCAGCAGAAACAGACGCAACAAAAACGTTTTGAATTTCAATTCAATCTCTTTGAGTTGATGAAAACGATTTTAAATTGTTTTATTGTTATTGTGTGATTATTACGATTGTTGTTGTTGTTGTTCTTGGCGGAATTGTTATTGCGTTGTTGTTGTTGCGATTGTTGTTAAATTAAAAATTATTGATTATACACAAAGAAAAATGTCTGTGCAATCTATTGACGAATGAATAATTGTAAGGAATCAGCAGCGTCCATTTAAATTCTGAATTCGCAGCGCCTCCAACTTAAAAACAAAGTAAGTCCAGCAACAAAAATTTGAAAAATTTAAAACAATTTCAACAAAATAAAAATCTTCATCTATCTTAAAATATTTATAAGCCCACTTTTGGAAGTACCCCACACACCCATGTGTAAGCAAATTATAAATTTTACGAAAATTGGAAAAATCTTGAAATATTTATCCAAATTCAGTACCAGAACAAAACAAGCCCAGATGGTTCCAAAACTGCCTTCTACCATGGAATAGGTATTAGATTGCTTGAGAGCGCGAACAAGTCACCTAGTCACTGCGGCCACCTTTGGGCCTATTGTGACAAGCTCTGTAGTTACAAAATATCCCAGAGTTTACAAATCATTAAGAATTCTGAAATCTTCTTAGGAGGATATGTCTGCAATTTCTGGCGGTTCTAGGTAATAATGTCCTAAGTAATGAAGTCTGGTCCAGATTACACAGTTACATTGACACAACAGTTGTTCAGATATTTCCTTTTCTTCGTTGCATAACCCACAATACTTATTTTGGATTACCTTCATGCTATATGGGTGTTTGTTTGCCCTACAATGCCCAGTTAGAAAGCCTGAGACAATGCGAGTACCTGTTCTCGTTAAACCTAGAATTTCTACAGTTCTTTTACGGGATCTTTTTGGCATGAAGACTTTTTCGGCTCTTATAACTTTTCCATCCAATACTGATGTGATTTTACCTCCAGCCATTGATTTAGGTTGTACTCTGTGGAATTCCATGGCCGCCTACAGAATGATTCCGGCCCAATAAAACTACTGGCAGACCCTTTCCTAGTAAGTCCATCTGCCTCTTCATTCTCATGTCCGCTGTGACCTGGCACCCAAATCTGATACACTCTGTTGTTGGTTGCTAATCTTTCCAGTAGTTGAAAGACAATCCCAAACCTGTTTGGATTATATAACAAATGCGTTCAGCGCTAGTAGTGCTGCTTTGCTTTCTGAGTGTATAAGAATGTGGCTATTTATTGTACCCCTGTCTAGTTACTCTCTTAGGCAGAGCGCGATAGCGTGAGTTTCGGCCTGAAAAGCAGAGTCAGCCCATGCTTGGGAATAAGTGAGTTCTTGGATTCTTCCCAAAAACCCCATCCCCAAGTCCCTCCTCAGTTTTTGAGCCATCTGTGTACTATACATGAGCGTTAACCCTATTCTGGAATGTGACCTTGAAGTTGTGTTTGAAGTTATATTTAAGGTGACATAATTCAGGGGTTAGGGTTGGATTAATCGTTTGTATTTCAAGTCCGTCCCTGAGTAAAGATTGCCATAGGCCTACTGAACCTTGTTCATTTGCTGAGATGACATTTGCTGCGAATTGCAGCGTTTCTTTCTTGATGATTAATGAATTGGAGGCAGGCTTATATAATAGTATATAGTCCAGGCCTGCAGCCGAAGCAGGTTATATGTATATTTGCTCCCCTAGTTCTTCATGTGCGTTCTCTTCACGAAAATCGCGATGTATAAAGTGGATCTGTTGGTGACCAATCTTCACCAAATTTGACTCAGTACGACATCCCATAAAATTTGAGGATCTCATTCATTAGTTGCTTTAATCGATAATATAGAATATGAGAAGTGGGCGTGCTTATTTTCTGAACAGTTGCAGATTATACAATCATATACATATGTGCTGGACCTGATCCTCATGTGAAATTTCAGTTCAATATTTTATTCTGTTCTTTAACTACACCCGATCCGACAACTTGAATCTCTACGGGATTGTTTACGCCACAAACTCGACCCTTCTGCATGTTTAAGCAAATATATTTAAGGGTGTTATACACTGCGCCCTGAAAGTTCTATTGTGATGATGTTTAATCAAATACTCTATAATAAGTTAATAGAGAGTATTTGGTTTAAGTGGCCATTTTTCTGTGAGGGTGTCTGATGGTGAAGCATCTGTTGAGAACAAAACCAAAGATCGTAAGATATACAACCTTTCCCACCACTACAGTGGCTCTCAAAGGCAATGAATATAACAGAGTATCCACACTAATGCCAGAAACATATATTATAATATATGTTTCTGCTAATGCCAACATAGCAGTGCAACAGTCCAGACACACGCCAGAAACATAATTTTTGTTTCTGCTGTAACCACATTCTCATCTGCTACAATGCTTCTTAAACTGCGACGAGATAAATTATATAGTGTGTTTGCTAACAACATGGTGGCGCACAGGGTTCACCTACCAGAATTTTACTTTTTAGTACTGGTTTGCGTCTAGGCTTACAAATGCTTTCATATTGTGAGTCGACCCAAATACGATAATGCAGTGTATGCGATTGTGAATAGAATATCATTGGTAAATTCACAATACATATTTTTATGTTTTGCAAGTACATGTTTCTGCAGGAGGCATGCTACATGGAGCATTTCAATATTCAGATTAAGTAGAGATGTGAAATTCCAGAAACAAAGATGTATGAATACAAAACACCCTGTGCAACTGGACCATTTTGAAAAAAGAGGATCAAACTGAGGAGCTCATATGGACGGAATGGAAAACGATTCATTCAAATACTTTAACGAAATTTGTTTTTCATTAAAAATAGCAATGGACAATTGTAGGCTTCCCAAATAGCATTGATCTAGAGCCCAACATGGTCCGCACCGTAGCAAAAATTTGCCATATCTATAATTACAAATATTTCAAAAAATAAATGAAGCTAAAAATAGATAAAAGAATATGCTTACTTCCCCCGAACTCTGCTCAAATATTATTTTTATATATATGTACATATATAGCATCGCCAAATGTTTACAAGCTTGTGAATGTGTGAGTGTGTGCGCATGCTGCAGGAGATTTCTTCCGCCATTGAGCTGCGGTGAAAAGTTTCCGTGCCGCTGAAGCAGTTGCAAAAATGAAATTAATGTGATTGAATTAAATTGAGCGATTATGAAAAAGTGCACTCGACTGCGTTTCACTGAAAATGCAGCCAGCGCACGCAGCTCCCCACAGCAACACACACATCCGCATAAATAAACTCCCCACCCATCAGCGAACATATGGAGAAGCAGCACAAACGAATCTGGGGTGCAAATCTGTTTGCAATTCAAGCATGGCGATTGTCAAACGATTGTGACGTCTGCACACACACACACACACACACACACACACACATTCCACGGCCAGCTCATACAGTGCATTACCAGAGACACACACACACACTCGCCTTCCTACACGTCAAAAGGGGAAATGATAATTATTTTTTGGAAATTTACCAAAAATAGCATAAACCTCATTAAATGTGTTCAGAGCCAACGACAACTACGACAAAAACAACAACAACGAAACAACAACAAAATGAGTCAAACTAATGAGACACAGAAAATTCACTAAAATCAAATAATTACACCAGAGTAGAATGTGCGGGACCAATGGTGCTCGGCGGTGGTGTGTTGCGCTTCGGTGCAGGAGGAGCAGAGTGGCGGGGGTCGGCCGCGGTAATGTAATTTAACCAAATGAATTGTAACAAATTTAGTGTGACAAATGAATTGTTTTTAAAAGATACGAGATACACAACAAACCCTCTGCAAGAATGAAAACAAACACAAACACAGCAAATGACGACGTCCGTCAGTCTCCCCGTCTGCTCGCCTCCCGCCTCCGAGTGCGTCCTAGCAACATCGCGCCACATTAGGCTGTGGGCCAACCAGATATGGGGACCCTGATGGCCGCATAGTTTTGTCATTAGTGTGGGGCGCTCAGCGTTGTCAATTCAGATACTTGCTCGCACGGCTGCGTCTGCGTCTGTGTGTGTGTCTGCCGCATACATGCGTGCATTAATTTTGTACTGCGAGTTATTCCATTACATTTCAGTTCATTTCGCTACGGCCGCTTTACTTGCTAATCTTATTCAGTTACGTTTGTGTACTTGGGTAGATTGTTTATTTTGGCGCATATGCATATGCATGTGTGTGTGTGTGTGTGAGTGGATTTTATGAGGCGCATCTAATTGCCTAATGAAATGTATAATATTCCTTTTCCATTTAATAATTACGTGATTTGTGTCAGTTTCTGTACTTTTATTATTATTTGTGTACACAGGGTCGATTCATTCTCGTGGGTATATTCATAGATTTTCATTCAGATTTGAAACAAATAAATATATGTGTAAGAGCAGTTCTACAACGAGAAATACTCGTTAGAAGTCCTTACGAATCAAAACAGTCGATACATCCTTTTCTAAGTCTATAACTACTTTCTTTTTGAAAACTGCATCTTATATACTTCAAGTGCTGGAGTCGTTTGGCAGGGCAGCTCTGAATCCAAGTTATTGTGGAATGAAGGTCGCTAAGTTTTAATTATACATTTCGTAGTAAGCAAGGCAGCAAACTTCTGCAACTGAAATGGTGTTTGGTTAAGTTACGTTTCTTTTGCAACATGATGGGGGAGTCGTGCCTTTCCCCGCGCTGTCCTTGCGCTGACTGTCACCATCCCACTCCTACCTACTTACCTAAGTGACGTAGCTTTACATTTACTATCCGCAGATGAGCTCCGAGATGTGTATTTTAACAGTTCCCAAGTGGAATTTAGGCGTATACGCAACATTTGTGCATTGCAGTACTCATACGTGTGGCTTGGATATACTCGTTAATCGAATCAGAATCCGACCTGAGCATGATTTTCAGAACTCTTGTTTCGGCATCTCAATGCATCTCTGCATTGCAAGTTACACTCATTGCCGTGAAAATAGTGGAAAAAACAAAGGTAAAATTGGAGAATTCATTAATATTATTATCAAGTGCTCTCTTTTGCAGCGTGAGCTGACTTCTAATTAACTCATCTATGGTAGACTTTTTAACCTTTTGAAACCCGTTCTATTCTTAGGGCTACTAGTAAAATGAACTTGCAGTGCTCCAAATGTGGCGGTTGGGTAGAATTTCATTGCACCAATGTAATTTGCCTTTAGGGCACATTTCCGCCCTTTGTTTGAATTTAGCAGTAGGGGAGAACAGCATAAATGGTAATTAGTCTGGCAACGGAGGTGAATGTCAAGGGAGTCATTCTGAGATACACACTCAAGGGTTTAGTTAAGCATTTTGTATCACTGTATCCAATACGACAGTACCACCGATGGTAAATAATTTTTAAAGTGATGTTCCTCTTCTTGATGTTTGGGACTAAGTCGACTGGGTTTATATTGTATCACTTGCCTCAATACCATTATGAAGGAGACGGTCAATATCTGGGACTAAAACTAGGCACTTACCTGGACACCCAATATTGAGGAACAAGTTAAGAAGGCCAAGATGGCATTGTACATTGTTAAAAAGCTATGAGAATTAGGTGGAGGATATCCCCACGAATTATGCACTGGCTGCACATTTCTGTGGTCAGACCTATATTGGTATATGGAATACTGGTGTGGTGGCTAGCCACCCAGAGACAAAGCTATTTGAAGCTTCTCAGCAAGGTCCAAAGACTGTGCATTTCTGGCGCTTTAAGGACCACCACAACTAAAGCATTAGAAGTGATACTCAACAAGAATGATAGAAATAAAGATTACGACATACGCATGGTGTCCCGTTAGATGGCGTAGTTTGTCCAAGGGTATAGTTTGTCAAGGGCTGCCAACTCTGTGTGTCCCTAAATAATTTACTAAGAACTATTTTTATATAACAAATCAATTGAAATTCTTACGGAATCATTGCTAAATATAAATGCAATCTTTATTTTTAGTCTCTTTATTTAAAATTTACAGACAACAAATTGCTTCATACCCGAAATTGATCATTTCGTGCAAAAAACTGTAAGAGTTGGCAACCCTGCAATTAAAACGTGAACAGTGTGCAAATACAAGCATAGCAACAGTAAAAAATTAAGTGAGAATTTACACGGAAAACTCACATTTTGTGTGTTTTTGATGAAATTTGTATATTTTGCTATAGCGAGTGGCAAAACTGTACACTTTCTCAGTTTGCCGAAGGATGCAGCGCAAAGGAAGCTTGGTACGCTTTATACAAACACACATCTATCCGATTGGAAATGATGTATGTATATTCAGATGACGGGGTTGCATTGGAAGGTAAAGTGTCACTTGGGAGAGGTCTGCATGATCCTTGCAGGAGCACCTCAAGCGAGCGATGCCATGCCTACGGTTTGGCACTAGAAACGCAAAATGACATTTTAAATAATATGTCGCTAATAATGCCAGAAATCCGTGTGGTTGGTAAAAATACAATCTTACCATTTCAAAAAGTTTTCAAATTATATTAAACTCTTAACAATTTTTGCCTGAAATGTAATGCACTTATTCAACAGGCATTGTTTAATCAAATAATGCTTTAAAAGTGCTGCATATCGGAATGAAGAGTCGATATAATATTGAGTACGTCTTAACGTGTCGCCTATGGCTGGACCTTTGAAAGGGATGGGACCTGATCTCTCATGCGGTATCACAAAGGGTCAATGTTGGCCTAAGTGCGCCCTTTTCGGGTGGCCGCTTTACCTACCTACCTACCTAACGTGTCGCCTAAATCAGGAAATTCTGACAACTTTTTTTGGCGAATTTGGCTCGCTTTATTTGCTTGGAAAATGAAAACCCTATTCTTGCGGTTAATCCTCTACAGGACTGTGCCCTCTCATAGATGAACTATCTAAGTGAAGGTGGGCCATCGAATTCATTAAGGAACTGCTGAAATCATACGATTGGAGGCGATTTTTATACTTTGCACTTTGAAGGTTAACTTCGTCTTTTATAAATGGCACTCTTAATTCTGTGTGAGGTTGGGCATTGGCGACGAACTATGGTGCATCGACAATAGTTCGAAGAGTTTTCGATTGGAAACGTTGTAGTATTTCAATTAAATGGAGAAAAATTATTGCTTACAAACGGATATTTGCAAAAACCTTTGACGGAAGCACAGGAAATAAGGCAAATGAAAAAGTGAAAAAACGTATTTTTAGATACAGAATGCACTTTAGAATAATATTTCTTAATACAGAAATTTCTCAAAATACCAATCCACGAAAGAGAAAAACTTCGTAATGAAAAAAAGTTTTTAAAATTTTTCACTATCAAATATTTTGAAAAGAAAAATAATAAATTATCCCACTGTTATGTTTACACAAATATTTTTAGTTTGGCATCAGGAAACTATTAACCAATAGGAACAGAGTTAGCGTGACGTCATTTGTGCTACATGCGTAGAACATTTCAATTTTCTACGCAGGACGTCGTAATCTTTTTTTTTTATCATTCTTGACACTCAACTCTGGTAGGGAAGCAAGTAGCCGCTGCATCAGCGCTAAGGCTGAAATGCTCGGCGTTATGGAATTATCGGCAGACTGGCCACTCGACTATCGTGCATACCTGGAGTAGTTCTATCCAACACATTGACCACTCTATGTCTAATCTCAGCTTTGATAGACCATTCAAGACACATATTCCGTCTAGAAGGGAGTGGCCAACACCCATGCCATTGAGAAGGGGGGGAACTGAGTTTCTACACAAAAGGGTCCAAACTATAGATTCGGCTTTGGAGTTTTATCAAAAGAACTGTGACTGGGACTTTCGTTCCATCTCCCCGACCATTGTAGTACGTATCAAACAGAGGTTCTAGCCGTCTACTTAAGTACACAGGACGTAACAAAAACCATTGTAAATATCTACTCGGATATCCAGGCAGTCATTAAGTCAATGAACTCGGTGGCATTGAAATCAAAGGTTGCCCAGGATTGCCTGGCAGCCCTAAATGATATCAGCACCTTTTTCAGGGTACGCCTAATATGGGTTCTGCGAGATAGTGATATTGAAGGGAACTGTAGGGCTGATGAGCTAACCAAAGGGGGTATCAACCTTCTTCTGTGTACAGACAGATGCGAGGTTGGAATACCAATTGCCACCTGAAAACTAATGTTGAAGGATAGCGTCGTGCGTGAGGCCACTAGGTCTTGGGAAGACGAAGGCACTTGCTTAACGTCAAGGCTAATGTGGCGGATACTTGATAGGTTAAAATCGAGACACTTGCTTAGCTTGTCGAGAGCTTGTATAACAGGCCATTGGCAATTGGCTGGGAGTATTCTCTTATGAATACTGCAGAAGCTGTGGGGATGAGGAGGAGGAGCAGGAGACTGTGGAAGATAGGTACCCGGCTCTAGCTAGAAGTAGAGCGGGGTCTTTAGGCAAATACACTTTCAGATCTCTCTTACAGTGCGAAGGTCAAACAAATCCTGAGCTTTATTAGGGCTTCTAAATGGTTTCAGGAGTAAAATTAGAGGAGCAGTGTCACGTGGTGGTATCGCAATGGACCCATAGTGGTCTGAGTGACTTGGTCTGTAGACTGACTGCCACGAAAACCTAACCTAACCTAACTTCTATACAATTCGTGTATTATACAGGGATGGATCTTCAGATCTGCTACGACAAGGTTTGTCAATGCTCCTTATTTACAATGTCATTTCCAGGTAATTTCCACAGCCTTGACTGGTAAACCCCAAAAAAATACACTTTTTAAGCAGTCAGAAAGTCCACAGAAGAAGAAAAGGTGACTCCCTGATGGGTCCCTGCTGCGGTTGTTGTCGACCTCACCTAACCACAGCTTTTAACTCATATTTCTCGATCATTTCAACATAAGTAAACTCCGCTTGAAAATTATATGATATCCTAGTGTACTTTTGCTGATCCTGACACACTTCCCTGCTTCATGTTATATATTATTCTATTAAAAGGGTTTAGTGTGTCAGTTCAGTAGGCCAATTGCACTCGTCCTACTCACACACACAAACATCTTTATTCGGTAAACTCAGTTCCAATATAAAGTTTACAGTACAAATACTAACAAAGCAATTTATTTTTGTTTTCCCCTGCAACAGATATCGACCAATTCTAATACAGGTCAGTCACACTGCAAACGACGAAGTGTTTTGTTTCCTGATACCTCCTGACGGCAGGAGAAGTTAAAGTATCTCGGATCGTTCAATAGCTACTTTTTACCCAAAGATTTCATAGAATGAGAAGGTAATTCGGAGGCAAGTAAACAGCAAGCCCTATATTAGATATATCTGCAGATAATATATTACTTCGAACTATTGAGGCAACCTATCAGGTTCTTTTTCGGGATCATTATATTTCACAGAAGTTGAAAACGCCAAAGAATGTTCCACACTACGAGATCACGACTTTTCCACTTGCTCTGATGAATTTCTAAATTGAATCAAAATTTTATCAAGTCCTTATCAGGGAAGCGGAACTGTTTTCTCGTCAGAGAACAGCGTTGTAGTACTCCTCTTCAGGACTTCTCATCCGGGGCTGAAAAGATGATGATCCCAATCAGGTCAAGCGCAGTCGTCCCTATCGTATTCCTGTAACATTTCTCTCACTAGTAGCTAACGTGGCTAACGAATCAGGTTAAGTGACTATCCACAAAAGCAGTTATAAGAGTCTGAACTCTATACTAAAGGTGACCTACGTTCCCGTTAAACCATATATCCATGGAATATGAATCATTGTAGCAGTGTACAAGCTGCTAGTCTCTCAGTCATACATTCAGTTTGATTGAACTGCAGTCTCCAAACGTATTCACAGGTTCTCTATGGTAATTGCTGCATTCAATTTAAGGGCCTATTGAGCTGTGGATATTTCCAAGTAACTTTTCTTAGAACCACCTCTCAATCTATTATTCTCTGTCCATTAAATTCCGGTCGCTGTGGAATTTTTCTGAAAGTCCATGCCCACATTGTCCATTCTGATCACATAAGCCTCGTTGACAGTGCATGGTAACATCAGCTGAGTCTCTCAAGGCCTGTAATACATCAAATAGCCCTTCATTCGAAAGTAATTGGAACCAGCACTTGGCATATGTCCCCAAGCATGCAAGCACATTCATCAACACTTCATTGAATCTATTCCAGTTCCAGGTGCGAATGGAGTGAGAAGGTAGGAGCAGTGGCTGCTGGTGATGCAGATGCAGGCGCAGATGCTATTAACCCTTGATGAAGCGTTGGGTGTAAATATTCAAAACCATTTCTAGCGAAGTGTCAACATAAACGTCGTGAGTTATGAGCTTGCGGTTTGGCGGTTATCAACTCGAAGTTTGCTGTTTTGCTGGTTACCTGCGAAAACGAGCAACGTTTCAAGCCTGAACTAAACTCACTTATAAGCATATCAGTCAACTTTTCGGTTCAGAAGGCAGGCAGCAAACGCCTGCTACGCACCAGAGCGACGCGCAGATCCGCGAGTGTTGACGACACTTTGCGCCAGCCAATGTAATTTGCGGTTTTCGCTGGTAACGAGCGTTCTCAATACAAAGTAGGCGGCGACGCGACGTGGATGGCACTTTGCAACGGCAGCTTATCGTAAACCCAGCGGCGGCAGAGGCTCTGCCGGCAGCACGCATTTAGGCTAGTTTGCAATTTATGCGCGCCAATTTGATGGTTTGTCCGTATTGTGAAACTCATTAACACTTATTAAATGAAGTGTTGCCTGCTCGGTTCTTCAGCAGCCCGTGTTGTGTCGTCTCATGTTTAGAGTGTTTGTTGCAAGAGTTGCTGTGGTTTCTGCCGTTTTATGAGCGGTACTCGTAAATGCGCCCTCACGTTTCGGTTGGCATAAAAATGCAATCAGAAATAAAATTAATTGGAAACACGGCTGCACTGCCGCTCTGACTGTGGCTTTGGCTGTGGCAGAAGCTGGTTACATTGTTGCCACTAGCAATCGGCTGCACAAAATCAAAAATGTGCACCGAAAGCAGCGCCGCTGGGCCGTCTTCAGTGCATCAAGCACTTATTACGCCACTATGGCATTGGACTGTTTAGACACCATGATTATAATTAAAACAATAAATTAGCGGCCAGCAAAGATGGCGTCAGTAATGGCGGTGTGCGTGAGTCCCACTCGCATATCATGCCGGTCCGACCCTGCCCGGCTGTCTGCCTCCCTCTATCAGTCCGTCATAATCATCAAATATGCATGTGGGTGCATGTCAATATCTTTTGTTGTGTCTGTCCGCTTTTGTTCCTGTGTTGTTGTTGTTGTTGTTGTTGTTGTTGTTGCTGATAGTGTGCACTCGCAGGGGAAAATGACGACTTTGTTGTTCGTTGTACAATTCACGACGCACGCATGCCGAATGCAGCGGCGCGTAGACAATAGAAGTAAAAATGGCTGCCAATTATCATTGTTTCCATTTCCCACAGCAACTGAACACAAATGGCAATAAAGCATTTATTAAATGAAAACGCCAGGCAGGGGTCGGGAGGTTTCTGCGGCTATGTACGAGTATACCTAGCCGGTAGGTTTAACATGTCAACACGTTTGCCACAGTTTCCCGCACTCGGCTCCTTCCATCCCTAATGCAGAGCTCGCTCATTCATTCAGACCTAATTCTTGGAAACGCAGTTGGCATTAACATGTACGTGGACATTCGTATCTCGTTCGCCTGTAGAGACTGTAAATATGTGTGTACTCGTTTGTGTGTTTCCATTGATTGCGGAGTGCGACTGCATTAATTTCATTTCCATTCCAATTCCATTTCGCAAGTGTCTGTAACTCCTCCGTTCTAAGTAGGGCACTTCCAATGGGAATATCGCATGAAATTTTTCAAATTACTTAATATTCCTAAAGGGAATGTGGTAAGCACGTTCACCTTTGAATGCTTCGTGGTTTCCATCCAGCTTTCTCATCGCGAATCGGGTGGCCAGCAAACTTTCTGTTGATCTACAGGAAGTATTTTCGTCGTCACGAAAATAAGGAACGGCAGTAAGAGGGGAGATTCATGTTCTATAAGTTCGTAATTCACTTATATTAGGCATGGCCAACTAAAAATAGACGTTGGACAAGGTGTAATAGAAAATCAAAGATTTGCTGTATTAACAAGCACACAAGTCACAAGAATATTAACCAGGGTGACTCAAGAAGCGCTTCGTTTGGGTGGTGCTGTCTGTTTGCACTTCTAATTATGTTGTTTCTGCACGCCGCCAAGTTGCTGTTAGAGTAATTCATACTTCACAACAAGCACAAGATTTACCGTCAAGGTGGCTTTCATACAAACACCACACATTTTTTTCTAGAGAGGAGATGCCTGATTTAAATTGTACAAATTACACTCTCATTCAGTATTTCGCGGTTCCGCTGGCAACTTGATGGCTATCGTCGTTCTTTCACTATTCAGTATTTAGTTGGAGTGTTCGTGCAGGTACTCGGCCAGTAACCACGTTCTAGAGGAACTGCTTGTGGATGTACAAATACGGAATTACTCTTGCTTAATATTGGAAATATGTAATACGAATGCCGAAATGGAAAATAGCAGACTTACCCCAATCATTTTATGTTCCGATTATATATTTATCGTATTATTATCACAATATTAGAAATTGAATGTTCCGAGCATTTTCGTGTTGATTATAATTCAATTTAATACATTATTGTTTAAATTTTCCATACCTTTTTGTATAGTCGGACCCCATGACCCAGTGGAAAACATGTTAGTCTTACAGTTGGGTAATTCCATTGTAACGGGTGTGACCATGATACTCACATTTTTAGTTATAATTCAAAATATAAAATTAATAATTAAAAAAAGAAGGCTGCGATTCCCAAGAATGTTAATCTTAAAAACGTTTAATAACAGGTAGACACTGAAAGAACATGATTTCTGCTCAGAATGGTCATTTGGAAACTTTTCCAAATCCCTGGTAGTGTATTATCTTCGCACCCTTCTCCGGATAGAAGTGATTTCTTATGTTTCGATTCAACGGTGAAGGAAAAGTGTACGATATTAATAATAATAATAATAAAATAATGTATGCAAAATCAAACCTTTTATTTATAACGAATGCGAGCACTCAAATATCCTTTGTATATCGAAAAAGTACGTTAGACTCAACAAGAGGAAATTGATTATTTCTTCGTTTACGTCATCAAGTGTTTTCATATTATAGAATTCACCACAGGCACTGAGATTTCCAGAACTATACTGCAGTCCTATTCAAATGGCTTCAAAATCTGCTTCCATATGTTGCACCATTGAATTGGTTGAAATTTGTGTGGGAGAAGAAAGTTGTATATCCTTATATCCAACCTACTGCATTGAACACTTGCAGTCCGAAATTTAATTTATTCATTGACCACCTTGGTAAGCTCAGCCCTCAGGCAAACAAGAATGTTCTTTGCCTCAGGCCTCACTCTCCAGCTACAAGCATATTTAAATTCTCTCGATTTCGTTCATGGAGATACGAGTAGCTCACAAAGCAATTCAAGTGGAGAAACATCTCCCCAAATCTCCGTACGCAGGGCTCCATCGATAAATATTCCACAAATCAGACTCAAATTGCAGATGCCCCTCCATTTAGAGCACCCGTCCGCATAATATTGCATATTAAATACTTGAAGTCCACCTTCCATTTCAACGCTAAGCAGAGGAGGGTATGGCTGAGAGTGGCGTGATATGAGATCACGACACCACAAAAGGAAAAACAAACAGCCGAGCGTAATTAGCTGCATGCATGCAGCCATTTAAGCCGTGTTAAGTAGCGCCTGGGCTTATTGCCACACACATGCCAACAACAGCGTTTTCGCAGCATTTCATACTTTTAAAATAGTTTAATTTATGCCGCGAGGAGCACAAATGAAAACGCAAATGTGTGCTTAGAGCTCGATGGAAGCTACGCGTGGAAAGCTGCCTACGTGCCTGCCACAGTGCAATAAGTATGCCTAAATGGCTGAAATCGACTCACACGAGTTCAAATGCAGCAACGCGTCAGCCACCAACGTAGCCGCAGCGACGGAGCCAAGTCGTGCATTTGGACGCCCGCTCCACCCTCCACCGCCTTACAAATGTGCTCGAAGCGGCCGCAATGGATGTAAGTGTACACTGTGCAGCTCTGGAGGCGATTAGACGCTGCAGACCCAGACGCATACGCAGCCGAAGCCGCAGGCCCAGTTTGCTGGTGGTTCTGGTAAGTGGCAGGCAACGAGCGAATCAGGCTAATAAATGCCTGGCGTTTGACGTTTTCGCGCCACGTATTATCACGGGGGTACTCGTACTCGTAATTGCAGCAGATATTAGTGGCGTTTGTATGCATTTGCATGTACCACCGCCGCCGCACTGCAGCGATGAGTGCAGGGCGGTGCGGTATGGCGTGGTAATTGTGCTGATGCGGCTTTCAGCCCGTCGCTAATGTTGTTGCAATGCATAACTAATGCCATCGCCAGCCTGCAAATTAATTGGCCTAAATGCAATGCGTGATATTGGCTGCTAATTAACCAAATTAAAGGCAAAGCTGCTGAGGGCGGCCAGTGGCAGCGTCCTGTCTGGCTCACAGACTGCCGCCAGTGTGGGTAATTGTTATGGGCCACCATTGACGCATACAATCGCCATTCGCCATTCGCCATTCCATGTTCGCTTTCGTGCGGCTTTCAATCAAACGAGCGCCAAAGTAGTCCGCTGCTGCAGAATGGAGCGCGTGTAATGAGAATGCTGAGTGCATGCGGCTAAGTGGCATGTACTCAAGCTAAGTATATGTAATTTCGCGTATTTAGCCAAGTATTTGGTATTTGTGTAGTTGCGTCGTGCGATGCGGCGCGGCGCGGTGCAGCGCTGGACAAGCAAGGACTGTTAGTGAGATTTTCTTATGAAATTTAAAAATTCAAATTTTGAACTCCCTGAGTATACGGCAATTATTGCCATTAGCTTTCAAAAGTCAATTAATCATTTCTGAATGCCAAACCCAAATTATACACTGCAGCAGACGCGAATGCCAACCAAACAACCAAACAGCCAGCACCAGCCGACTCACCTGTCCGCCTGGCTAAGTTTGCTCCTTAAACACACTCAGCAAAGCAAATTTTTTAAACAAAGAAAACATTTGCTTAGCAGTGACACACACACACACACACACGTACACTCACTAATGGTATGTATACACCCTCATTACAGCCCATTTCATACCTCCATATGGGAACGCCACTTATTCATTATCCTGGCAGCCGCCGCAAAGGAACACGGGCAAAAAACGCATCACGAAAAAATAGGGCAAAACGAAAACAAGCCTTCTTGCCGAAGTCTTCACGTAACAAACGCGCAGGGAGCCTCTAAGAAACCAACAAAACTAAACGAAATTGCATGTAATTACGCCGGCGAGCAGCAGGAAGCATAGCATTGCGCAAACAAACTAAAAAGGAGCGCGAGCTCATTTGTCCTGATGCGCGATCTGAGTGATCAAGGCGATCAAAGCGATGATCGCACTTCGTTCTTTCCGCGATAATTGGGCGAACTTTTTTATGACCATACGAAGTGTCAAAATTGGTCACAATAATTGGCTGCATCAGCGGGTTGTGGTCTGGCTGGATCAGTTAAGGTGGGCTTTGGGTTATGAGGCTAGTATTTGGGCGACGCAGCCCAAAGGATCGTGTACTCCTAGCAGAAATCTGCGTGATCCACTCAGGCAGCGCGAGTGGCTCGGTTATTAGAACAACACAAGCAACAGACACAAAAGGACTTGCAATGAACCTGTACGACTATGACGAATTCCAGAGCCAACCTTTCCACATCATCGTAGGGCCAGACCGAAAGATGATTCAACGAGACAGCTGCCGCACGTAGAAAGGATTAAGAGACTACAAAGGAGTGTGATCCAATTAGAAAAGGTTGGATCTGAGCTCTAATGGCATATTTCTGTGGAGCGTCTTCCAAGGTCCTGCACAAAGCAGCTGCCGCCGAAAGGTGTTGGCTGTAATTAGAAAAAGTTAATATCAAATTTGTAAACATTTCTTTTGAATGACGAAGGCTACAAAGTATTAACTAAATACCCTTTTTACACACTTAATGGCATGGCAGGTCTACACAGACATAGATGATCCGTAATAATTCATGAAGAGTTATTCTGCTGAAGTTCAGGGGCTCAGTCATCAGTATCAGTCTGAATAATATTTTCAGTTATATAATGACAACCTGTCAAATAAAAGTGAAATGCAAAGCGTTAACTGTTTGAATATGAGTGCAATCAAACTGAGGATGTGGATTGAGTCTTGGAAATGCTGACGTGTCGCTGCGAGATCTTGGCTAAAAGAAACTGCACCCAATTCTCATCATAATGCATTTTCTACGAATAAAGTGGCCCCCATTCGGGAACCGTTCAGACAAACTCGCCTTGGTTGAAGTGCCGTCCCGCTAAATTATTCTAAAATAGTTTCTATGCTCAAAATTAGCTTCTTTTCTTTATAAAAAACCGCGTTACTCGCACACTTGAGTGCGCTGCTGCACACACACATGCACCCATGCCCGCTCATGTATTTGCAGGCGTGTGTGATTCACTGTGAGGCTTCTTGGAACTGAGTCTGGCGTTAAGCGTCTTCTGAATCTATGCAGACAATGGAGGCTGGCTGTAGTGCGCTTTTCTTGTGCTTGTTTAACCCAATTTGTATGCTGGCTGCACTTTCTTGCGCCATTTAGGCAGGCAACAGAACAGCACCGCCGTGCAAAACTGCGCGCACTTTTATCTCGCTCGCTGCCATTTTAAATTAATTTGTTGCATTCTCATTTCATTTTGCGCCACAATAAATTAAATTAATTTTGCGCACACTTCACAGAAGTGTCAACTGAGAATTTTATTAATTTGAATTTATGCGAAAATTGCACGTCGCCAGCGGAGCGATCACCTCATCCGACAGCCAAGTCAAGCGGGCGAATTAAATGCCCCATTGTCGGCCGGCTCAAGTGTGGGCCGAAGCGGGCGGCAGTGGAAGCAGGCCTGCTGACAATAGGTTGGATAAATATTTCAAATGCGTAATGATTGCTTCCTCGTTACCAGCCCCACTCGGGCTAATCATGTGCGTTCGTGGGGTGTTTGTGTACACGCGTGTGTGCGGTTCTTTATGACGCCGCCATTTCAAATGTGCGAGTGCAGGTATGTAGGTCGGCGAGTCTATTTCACGCCAATTACACCAACGAAGGTCTCATTGTCGAAACTGCCTGGCTGCATAGTTGCCCGGCAGCCTGGTTGCCTTCACAGTACACGCGCATGCGAGACGCTGCTGA
Organism: Clusia tigrina; assembly: GCA_920105625.2. NCBI lineage: Eukaryota > Metazoa > Arthropoda > Insecta > Diptera > Clusiidae > Clusia > Clusia tigrina. The sequence goes on from OV050031.1 coordinate 229,342,732, forward strand.
TATGAGTACGTTGGGCCTTCATCTAGCCTGGCTGCATTCAAATTACCCGCCGGCACCAAGTCTCCTGCCGTCCATCTTTCGTTGGTTTGGTTTGCTGACAAAAACTCATCTGTCGAAATTGCGCAATTGCACACAACAAGTTCTGAATTGTTCTCCACTTACTCGTGTTCGCATGAGTACCTGTAACTTGTCTGCGTCGCTGGGCCTCTTGACAATTGTTTCTGCTTTTCTCTTCCTACAGAAATTAATGCAATTTCGAGCGAATTGGAACCGTCAACCCCTCGCTTTATGGCAATCAGCATCTTTATCTGTCAGCGAACGGGCTGTGGGGTGCGGAGCTCGGTGTCTTAGACACTTAGACACAAATGTTGACAGTTGAAGTGCCTGGCGGCAACGATGTCGATTACACGTTGGAACAATGTAATGACATAATTTGGCGGCGTCGCACTACTTTGTAGTTATGCAAATTCTCGTGTCAAACTATTTCATCATCATGCAAATTGTAGTCTATTTGTTTCATTGCGTGCTGTTTGTTGGTGTTCCAACAGTTCAATGGGATTGAAAAGGCAAAGCCAAGTTCTTGAACTGGTGGTTGCTTGTGTGCTTTGTGCATGTTAGCGGGAAGGGACTGCCATGAATCTGATTAGCTGTCGAGGAATAGGGGGATTTGAGTCACTTGCTTTTGCGAGAAATGTCAAAACTCCAACACGAGTTTAACGGAATAACAGAGGCAGGTTAAGCAACTGCTGAGATCCACAAAACAATAATGATCGTGACACTTCATTAAAGTAAGACTTCTCAAGCGTACATCTTCGTGATCAGTAAACAAATTCACTTTGGAGAATCTGGAATTTTCAAATACTCTTTGTTGAATATATGACAAAAATGTTTAATAAATTTAAATAGTGTTCCCAGTATTCAATGATTAAATATGAATAAACGATAACGATACTGAACATTATATTGAAATTATTTCTAGAACTTTATCGGTAAAAACATACAATTGAACCCCAATTGACTACATCCTCATAATGTGCGTGCTAAAGTCATCAATATTGTCTCTCACATCATTCCAGGAGAAGTGCCAAAAGTGGACACCAAAATCGGGATGTAATCCCAGAGTAGTACTGAGATTTCTATCTCACAAGCCATTCGGGATCCTAGATTTTATAAGGACTCTTTTAATATTAACATAAGGAGTGGTTAGAAAACCCCGGTGTGTTAGAAAACCGACCTGTGATGCTATCCCATCATAAGGAGCAGCATGTCCACTTATTCGAAAGATGTTGTTATATTCAAAAAGTTTATTCAATCCTCATTTGATTGAAACATGAAATACAACAAATTATTATTTACTTATGATGGATTTATTGCCTACTTAAAATAACGGATTATTCAGAAACAAAAACCCAAGAAACGCTCCACAAATTTATCACATAAAGACTTTCATTCCTTGCGGAGTTTTTGGTAACAAAATGGAAACCATAACTCCCCGTTTCCATGTGCACTCCCAAACTCACACATACTCATACACAAGCATAGTACTTTAGCCACAGCAACAGGTCTCCAATAGTGGACGGGAGCCGCGCAGCCCAGCCGCGGAAGAAGGAGAAAACACAAACGAATGCGCGGCCAGCTAGAGCCACCACAGCTCACACTCTCGGTCGAAGCAACGAGTCCTGATTGGTCAAGGCATCTTCTGCGTTCGCAAGAGACGCGCTCCAAGAAAGATCAAAGTGCTTGGTACCGTGGTATCGGGGCATCGTGGTGTGCAGCTTTACTTACACTGAGCATGCTGTGCGAGTTGTTGCTTGTTGTTGCCTTCTAGTGGAGTATGTAAGCAGCCAGCGCCATGTTTGCTCCTCATCTCACACCGAGGTGGCTGTTGCTGTTGGAGATGAAGACGCAGAATTTAAGTGGCCCAAAATACCGAATTTAAAGAAAGGGGAATGTGTGAGGGATCGATCGATCGCGTTTGCTTTGCCGTGTTTGCCGCAATTGTTGCGGCTGCTGTTGTTGTGGTTGTTGTTTGATTTATTGTAATTTATGTTGTTGCACTTGGCTTCCCAGAGCCGAGAGAATTGGTCCCTCATTATATTTGTGAAAACTTATTTGCGAGTGGTTGTCAGAGTCTTTCAGCCCGGTCTTTACAAGAGGGCTTCGCAAAGATAGACGCGTCGACTTTCAAATATGCTAAGAAGTGTTAATCTGCTGTTAACGCATAATCAAACGATCGCACAGGCACGCATGGCGACAGCGATGATGTTGGTACTCGTACTGCCGCCGATAATGATGTCATGAATTCTACGAGTAATGGGGAATTAACGGGGTGCACGTGACAGTACCGCAACGTTCCAGCAGATCTGCCTACACAGAAGATTTCGTCACCGAAATCCGCAGGCGTGCTTGCCTCACCGGCGCTTAATTGTTTTAAGGCTTGCAAACGGTTTTATTAATACTTGCGCGAAGAGTGTTTTGCCCGTTTGATTTTTCTGAAAAGTCGTTTCAAATAACAACTCAAAAATGTTAATTAAGGCAATTAGTGCTCAAGTGTTTATGAGCAGTCGGCGCTGATCGCTCGGTGCTCGGTGCCACCATTTAACTTGTGATTGACAAATTAGTAAAATTGTTTCAACGTGATTCCAATAAGCATCAACAAATTAGTGGACTCGATATTTACGATTTCTCCCATTAGCACTTTTAGCTGATTGTCGAATAAGTGATTCTGTAGATTGATAATAAATGAAAAGACTCCGACACAAATCAGTCAGGCACTTTAGCATTCGGATTCGGTGGTTGTGCCAAGGTTCTCCAGTTTCTAATGAACGAAACATTTGTTTAAATTGTTGTGTGCAGCGGCATCTCTCACTTCTTCAGCAGTATTGTTTGGCATCATGACTCTTCTCAACTATCCTCATACACACGTACTCTTCTAAAGACTCTTTTTCCGGGGTATCCTCAGCGGTGTCCAGGAGTCGTACACAGAAATTCTTCATACTTTTGCTTTCGTCTAACAACCTCGTTTAAAATAGTAAACTTTCTTATTTATTTAATTATCCTTGTCAAATTCTGTATAGAAACATGTTTAGTATTCCTCCGATGATTCAAGACAAATTGGACTATTTGGAGTTTCAAGCAAATTGTGGACCGTTTGATGGTTCTTATGATGCCTCTGCCTGACAGTTGATCCTGTGGTCGCTGATGTAGTCCAAGTTGCTTATGTTCCTTATGTCGTCGATATCTCGACTGTGCTTAATACGTTGGAAATTGTTTCTGTTCTAATTTCTTTGCTACAGAGGAGTGTCCTCCTGCCGTGGTGCTCTTGGTAGTGCCGCGCTGGTGTGCTTAAATACACCTGAAAGGAACAATCATTGGACGTCCATGATGATTCCAACGAATAACATCATAATATAGACGGCGAAGTTGCTACACATCGGATGATGCACGTAGTGGCACTCTGTAGTTTGCTTTTGGTGTTTAGCTTGATTTTATTTGTTTCTTGATATCTGCTGCCTCTGCCTTCTTCTTTAGGGTTCCTAGATTTTCTTTTCGAAAACATAGTGTAAATAATATTACTTTTGAAAATAGGAATTGTTGTGTGGGTGAAATTAGTGAGTCAACTAATTTCATACTCACACTCTATTTACCTTTATAAAAACAATTTTCTAAGAATGATAGAGCATTATCCCATCATCGATCAATTGCAAATGTAAATTAGAAATATGACTTGCAGCACTTGAATGAATTATAATAATGATCCTTTTCGTGACGTTATGCTAAAGGCATCAGTTCGATTCATGTCACCCAGTCAATGGTAATTGCTACTCTAATATAATTCTCCCATCATGGTATACGGAAGGAAAAAACATCCTTTGTTCTAATTTTTTTACTACACTGAGCAAGATCCCTCAACTTAATTCCTGCAAAACATTTGAATTCCTGTCGAAAATTAACCTGACAGAAGATTTATAGATGAGACTATCCTCATCTTTCAAATAAATAGGGGCATCACAATAGATCTTTCAGGTCGCAGTGTTATAACACCCTTAAATATATATATATCTATCTATCTATCTACCACACTACGGAATGACTTCCAGCAAATTTTAGGAGGAAAATTAGGGTCTAATTTTAATCAATTTCATTAAAATTTGGTATCTCTGATTTTACTTGTGAATTTTTGTAATACTTTATTCGGAGAAATGAAATTCTAGTTACACTTGCTTAGATTATCGTTTAATTTTGGAGGATGTTTCTTTGTATTGTCGATCTACAATAAGAAACAGAAGAAGACAGCGCAAAAAAATATTGTTTTAAGTTTACAATTTTAGTACATTTTTGGGGACGACGATTTTTCTTCCAACCGAAGAAAGAAATTTTAATAACGTACATTGCGCAACGCACAATAAACATCTGAATAGTTTTGATGTGGACTTGTTGAGCCTTGCCCCTTTCCCTGTTATCAAATATCGCCCGCTCTCTAAACTCAATATCCCATCACCATGACCCCTTCTTCTGAATACTTCGTCATCTTCGCGTAACGCAGGGCTTGGAGTTCTATCGAGAGTTACTGCCACGCACCTAAATACGTGTGTTTAATTAAGACCGCTTAGCTGTGGAGTCGAGCTCCAATATGGAGTTTTTCTCTATCAGAAGGCGATTTTAAAACTCACTGCTTCGAATCTATTCATATGTGTTCAATTAGCAGCACTGCTGTAATTGAATCAACGCTAGTTTGGATCGAAGCCAACGCCAAGGAATTAACATTAATTCAGGCCTCACTTCGCTCTGAAATGCACAAAGGAAAACTTGTTGAAGACAAAACAGAGAGCCCCAGTCACGCAGCCATGCACACAAACACGCCTACCCACACAGTAACACTCACACGCAAACACACACACAAAGAGGCCTGTGTAGAATACTTCAGCGGCCATTTGGATTTGTCGGTGGAGCCACTGCAGGCACTGTTTCAAAACTATTCCTAAACAAAATTTTCCAAAAAAATTCACATTTTATTTATACGACTTTTATTAAAAATAATTTATGTCTGCTTAATAAAAATTAACGTTTCGTATAATTCTTGAGAATTTTCAGCAAAGCGTAACGTAAACGCCGAAGCTATCCGTGCTACGCGGTGAGCGAGTGTGTGCCGGCTGACGAAATGTTCGCAAACTCGCAACTGATCGCAATGATCAAAATTCATATTTTGGGACACATCCGGGAAATATTTATGCGGAGTTTAATTTCTGCTAATTGGACTGTCATGGGGCACCGACTCGCTCATCGCTCTGGGCCCGTTCGCTGGTTTATGTGCCGTTGGAGTGCCTGGGCTGGGAGGAGTGGAAGCCTTGCTGATCGTATCGTTGTGAAATAAATTTCACTTTAGTGGGACCGCCTTGGCAAGAATTCAAAACGAGCCCAAACAAACAAATTACAAAGTGATATGACAAAATGCCAAAAGATTCGTCGAATGCAGCGAACGCTTAAAACGCAGAGCGCTCTGTTCGACATCTGTATCTGGATCTGGATCGGCCGCTCTGCGCGGGTTGAGTTCGTCATACAAAGGCCCGAATATGAAGTTGAAGTATCAAATAATGACACATTTCTGGGAATCTCTGTGAAGGTTGGTTCCGTTGTCGCCCAAACACGAAACGCTTGGCAAAACTCCAACAGAACAAAACGAAAAAGTTCGCATTTTACTCGTATATTAATAAAATTCGGCTTCACAAATGAATGCTTTATTTATTGTTAATTGGCTTCTGAAGAGAAACGTTGGCGGTGTTTCGAGTTTTATTGTTTCGGATGAAGCAACTTTTTAAGCACAGAATTTATGGAATTTTAACTTTTATTCAAATTACGTATTTCGTCATGGAGGGAACAACATGGCACCGACTGCGCTCATTAGCATCCGAAAAGGTGTGCCTGACGAACTCAGTTTAGCTCCGCTTTTCTACGAGTGGGTAAAAATGAAGATGTTGGTTCCCTCGCGGCAACTCGTTATTATTTGTTTTGTTTACTTACTTACTTTATTTCCTCATTTCAGACAATTTCCATATGAGATCCATATGAGAAGGACCTTAAGTCTAATTGAACTTGTTTATCTTTGTATGTTTTTAGTTAAGAGACTTTCCAATTTTACTCCTTTCGGATCAATAAATTGTAACCTAAGATTACCGCAGTTTGTAGGGCTTTCATATTCAAATTGCCTTCAGTCATTGCCCTCAATGTATGCCAAGCAGCATACAAGAAAACATTGCAAAACAGTGCAGTTCATGAGCAATGGAATCTAACTCAATCCAATGATTTTATTGCAATGCATTGCAGTGGATTGTTTTTGGGCAATCAATGCAAAGGCAAAAGATTGCACTCAAGCAGATCTCTGGTGCCAACTCCATCATATGAATACATTTGTCAGCTTTGTAGATATGCATATTTGTGGTACTATAATATTTTCGATTATATTTTAATGCTTTTCAGGTTCTGTCAACTCCAATTCCTTGTTTTGTTAAGTCAAGCAGTATCCCAAATTAGCAAAAGAGGAAACCATAAAAGTATCAGGTCGAAGGGAGTGCTGCGAGTAACTAATTAGCAATTTGGTGATAATCAATGATCACTCACTTGGTACTTCTCCATATTCGCTGCTAAAAATACCGTTAGCGTAACTGCTACTGCTGACTAAACGCACCCCATATAAATTCTGAACAGGGAGTATCATTTCGGATCACCTCAGGTCAGAGCCATCTGCGTTAGCAAAGTGTGGAATTGCCTAGAAGAATTACCTCCTCTATAAGCTCCTACACCAGGCTTTTGATTATTATTAACTGAGGACTGGCGAGACATTCATAAGTCAAATAATAGTTTACCCATCGCATTTGCCTGCTATCGAATTACTCCGGATTGATTTTCATTCGAATACGGATCCGGATTCCTTGTCACAAAGTGTACGAGTTTCATAAAAAAGCTCAATTTAAAAAATGCCGCTTAAATTTAATTAAAATTTCAACAGCAACCTTCAGACCCCAGTCCCATAAACGCCCCGCCCGGCATGTAAACTAATTAAACCCATTAACTTAAGGATATAAACGCAATTAGCGCCAAATAAACAGTGCGCAATATTGTCCCTCATCCCTCCCCACATTGCCGGCAGCCGCATTGAGTGATGGGCTTAATTTCAATGTTACCCCGCCGGCGCGCTCGTATCCGTCCGTCCCTCCTTCACTCACTTTGTCGTGTCATTTGTGTGTGTCATTTTTGATGGAGCATGGAGAAGCAGTGCGCAACTCTCGAAATCTGCTTAATTAGTCCGACTCGAGCGTTTAACTTTCGCATTCATTTAATAAAAAGTCAGCAGCGCAATCGTTTTGATTGAAATGTGTGTTGAGTATGCAAAAACACCGACTAAATGCCTAAATGCCTGCCGTTCGCATATTTATCCTCATTAAATTGTCACGCATGTCGTGCATTTACGCTGATGCTGCGCACAACACAACACTTTGAAGTCGAAAGTCGTGCGATGTGCAACTAAACGGCACCAGTCACTCTCGCAGTCCCAGCCCCAGCCGCAGCCGCAGCCCCAGCACAAGTGAAGGAAGCGCAATGCAATGAAAATGTCGCTCGACACTTGTGTGACATGCTGGTTGACAGTTCGTGTAGCGCAGTCTTCTATGGAGAAAAACGGCAATTAATACTTGTATACGGCCGAGTACCAAGCGACGCGTTTCCTTCCATCCTTCCCTCTCTAAATGGCTCCCGGCTCCCAAAAAACTTTCGTTGCCACTCGCACAAATCAAGTCCAGCATTTATGTTCGTGCCACATCATTTCAAACTCATTTGCGCCCACACCAGCTCCTTCGAAAAATCAATTGTCAACTTCCAATTTCCAATATCGTTTGGGCGCGTGTGCGTTTCAGCACCTTCCGCAGCATTGGCATTGCCTTCCTGTTACGTGTGTGTGAACTAAGTTTGAGCATCTGCAGCATCTTGCTGCTGGCTTCTTGCTTCTCCCCACCCCGTTCTGAAACGATTTTATTTTTATTGTTGACATAAACGTAATTGTCAGATCATTTATCCGCATTAGATGACGTGAAGCGTAAGGATAATAAAAGTATATATAACATGGCGTCGTAATGCTAACCAATTTTGTTGCTGTAATTTCCGCCATTTGCCTCGCTACAGTGGACTCACTTGACTAAATGCCCAAATAAATTGAAACAATAATTTAGCGTTTTTTTTATGTTTGTTTGTAGCTGCTTTAGGACTATGAAACTAAGTTCTCTGATCGCCAAACTCAAATCGCGTCTGCATATTTCTATCCTTATGATGCTTCGTTTTGTTGTTGGAAAGTCATACTCGAAATATATAAAATTTCAAAAACCCGAAAGATGGCACAGAACATGCACTGACTATTATTATTAAACTTCTCTTCTGGCATTCCTAATAGTCCATTCTTACGGCTTTCTGGGAGTATTATCAAAAATTGGGATGTCTCTATTAAATTATGTATGTGGACGGCTCTTTCATGTTCAGGTTCTTCGTCCCCCAGGAATATTTGACTTTGTATATCCGTGTATACTTACATTATCATATTATATCGATTGACTAACTCCAAAGTCTTAAGTGCCATTTGCAGCAGTGATTTAGATCATTGAAAGACAACACCCATTACAGCGTAGTACGTAATCTTAACTCACTACATTCCGATCCCTGCTCCCATCATCATATCCACGGTATCACAGTCAAGTATTGGGTTGCGCGGTAGTCGTCATTCCTTGGCTACGTCAAATTGGAGACTACCTAAGAGTGAATACTGTGTTTATACAGACAAACAGTTACAAAAAGCCTAGAAAATTATCCAAACCACGATTTCATTGAGTACATCGATTTGCATTTTGAGACCAGCAAAGAGAGCACACAAGCTGGCTTGCCTGGGTAAAATATTGCGATCCAAAACTCCAAACTAAGAATGCTGATACGAGCCTCAATAGAGTGAATCCATGAAAGAGTCAGCACAACCTCTTTGTAATAATTGTGTATCCAAGGGGAGAAACGGCCTATTATCCCAATCAATTATACCAGCAGTGATTTTCTGAGTGTACGACCTTTAATTGCCTTGTTTCTCGTACATTTATGAGTGTCTTTCAGATTATATATATTTTTGAGAAATTTGCAGTCGATGAAAACTATATAAAAGCGTAGAACAGTCATGATGAAAATTCGAATTTGTTTCACTGTCCATCCACCACGAGGACGCACACTCCACCCTCAGCACCGTCCGTAGAGTTGAGTTAATTTAACTTAACGTATTTTTGCGGTTATTTTCCACTTCTTTGAATGACACTGCACGCCGCTCCCCTCATCAAATGTGCTGCGAGCACAAACATTTATATGCAAGTCAGGTTTAATCCAAGCGTTTGGTGTCGAAAGTAATGGCGACAAACATTTTTCTACCACGGTTACGAAATTGAGTGCACAAACAAATGGACGAGGACCAGAAGCGCAGAGCCAGCCAAATGTGGGGAGGAGGGTAGAACGTGCTCGTATTATGCGCTCGAGTGGATACCAATGGCAGACTCTGATTGTATTATCAGGGGTAAATTTTGCTGTGAGAGATTAAAAGAATAAATTGCGGCATACTCGCAAGCAGAGAAATCGTCTTTAACACAATAAAATAATAACAAATAAACTAAGCAAATAAAAATATAAACACATTGCTATAAAGAGTGCTAATAAAAACCGCATCTGCACATTCGCTTTTTTGATTGGATATTTTATTACACTGAGCACAAATGACTGAGCATTTCCTCGTAGGTTGATGATACATGCGCTACCTAAACTGAATGGACTCGTTTGTGGTCTCGGTTCCTAAGAAGTGAAGGAAGCGATGGAGACTCTTAGAACAAGAGTTGGAGCTTTTCTGGTCTGGGTAGTTTCAGGAACCATATTCTGTGTCAGATACATGACCACTCCTTTGGCAGCTCCCTAACATGTCAAACTTGTTCTGATTTCACAATTGTTTCTTGCCGAGATAGACAAAACTCCTCTACACTTTAAGCTTGACAGTCTTAACGAAGGTGAGAAATGGTGAAGAAATGATCCGATTTCAATTTGTCGTTGAATTCTACTGAAAGGGTTCATTTAGTTTCGGAGTTATAGGTCCATAAATTTGTTTTTAAAAGCAGAACTGGAATTACTTGAACAAACTTCAGATGCAATTACGGACTATTCAAAAAAATATATCACCAGAATTTGAAATGAAATACATTGAAAATGATGTAGATTAGAAGGGTGAAGGAGTGGCTTTGCAAGAACTAACTGAGGATATTTTTATGCAATTTGGGAGCCGAAAATTAGCTCAAAACACTCATACATCCTTTCAAATATAGTCGTAGTTGCTCTTCGAGTGAAATCCATTTACGTGAATGTTTTATCTTATGTTATGCCTTTTCAGTTATTAACTGGCTGTACGTTTGTACTCAGAAGTCGGAGCTAATGTCTCCAAGTGATATTTTGCATAAGCAGCTAAGACGATGTTACGGTTATTACAGCTCCTGATTTATTTACAGCATGATAACAAATCAAATCCGTGTTCAAGTTCCAAGCCATATCATTCATAATTCATAAGCCACATGTAAGCTCTTAGTAAATACAATATCCTTAGGCACAGTGGGCAGGCGCTGGTCTGAATTTTCAGGATGTAAAATAGTTAGACAAACCTGGCCAGAGATAAATGTCAAGCGCTCTAAGGCCCTAGTTGCTCTAAATAGACAAATCATAGATTGCGTGATTAGTGTCCTAACGGGATACTGGACACTAGGCACACACGGGTGTAGGCTGAAGATAGCCTCTAACGAGTTCTGCAGGAGTTGCATGGACGAGGAGGAGGAAGAGTCCATTGCACACCTGTTGTACACGTGTCCAGCGCTGTCCAAAAGGAGGCGCCCTTTCCTAGACGACTACTTTCTGGACTCTTTGGGAGGTATCTCAAAAAAAAAAAGATTAGCTCCATCAACTGCTTCATTAAAAGCTCCAAATGGCTGGACCTTTGAAAGGGATGGGACCTGATCTCTCATGCGGTACCACAAAGGGTCAATGTTGGCTTAAGTGCGCCCTTCGGGCGGCCGCCTTACCTACCTACCTACATCATTCATAATACTTACAGTTATTACTAAACACGTCACCCAATCCCTCTACCCTATCTACTTCTATCATTCGATTACGTTTGCATGAATTGTTTAAACGTTGCTGCTTGGGTCGTCCGAGCCTTAAACATATGCGCGGACAATTGTTAATAACCCGCACTAATAGTCCGAGGTCCTCAAATGTGAAAGATGAGGGAAAACAAACCGCAACCGAAATTAACTCAATTTAGAAAATAAACAAAATTTAACAGAACGACACTTAAACGATATCAGCTGCGCACAATGGACTCTTTTCCATTTCCATGGGTAGCATCCTTCTAATCTGAACTGAAAGAAGCAATTCAAAAGCCATTTGCCAAAACAAATTTATTAACGCGCTCATATGTGGTGCTGGGCTTGCGGTTTTCAGCAATTTCGTTAATTACGTCGGAAAAGCGGAAAATCCTTTTACAATATTAAAAAGCAAAAGAACATCCTTTGTTGCTTGCCTTCGGCCAGAGACAAAAAGGGTTCCAGCCACGCTAATGCTAACAAATGGCATGTGAAAGGCGTAAAAATGGAAGAAATGAAGAGAAATGCAGTCATTTGTTAGATTGGACAACAAAACGCTGATACGAGTCTAATAGACACGTCAAAAGTGGTTCCTAACTCAGAGCCACACACAAACACACACACGAATACAAGCGGAGAGAGAACCTTAGGCATTAGCCGCGTGCCCAATTACCACATTGTCTTCCACTGTCTTCCACAAGTTTGGTTAATGTCCGTAATGGCTGTAACGCACACTATGCCAAACAATGGGAATACAAAACAGAAATTAAAAAATGAAATTAGGTATAAATTGAGGCAACAGCACAATGGGCGGACGGGAGAGAGAGCAAAGGGCAACGCAGAAAGTGGCATGTCATATGGCAACTCCATTAATACTCGAACCAGCTCCGACCTCGCCACGACCAAGACCACAGCCGGAACACCCAGGAGACACGCCAAACCCTCACTCAAACATACGCACACCTCTTTGAATCAATAAAGCAATTTCGGAGGTGATTGCGTTGATGAATCGCCCTCGAAATTGGTACAAAACGGTTGGAAGAAATTAGGAAACAAAGGCGACGATTATAAACAAATTTCCTTCGAGGCTTTCACGAGCGCAACAAAACAACCCAAAGAAACGCACAAAGCAAAGCCCGAATTTGAGTATAAAGAAGCAGGAAATTCGGCATTCTGTGCCGTAATGGCCGCTTTCAAAAGAACGTTAGGAAATATTTATTGTAATTAGCGCACAGCCAATAGGCGCATTAAGTGGCGGCCGCACAGCGCGGCGCTGGTGGCTGCCACATTCAGCCTGCCACATACAGCGTTCCGCCCGATTGCCACGCAACCACACGCACCTACACACAGGCACTCGCGGGCTTCTCGCGGGCTTCTTGATAAATTAATTCGTTCGGCGATTTCGGCGATTTGGGCTGGGCTGGGCCGGGGGCATGGTATGGCGTGGAAACATGGTGTTTTCGGCAATTGCGCTTATTTGCTGGTGCCGCAGATAACATCTCCATTTACTCTCGCATGCACACGCACTCGCACTGGTACCGCAGTTCCTGCTCTCGCTTGGTTACTGTTGATTATTTCCAAATTACTTGTGGTCTTCGGGTACTGCGGTGCTCCGTTCGCAACGCTTGTCATTGTTCCTGGCAGGGAGGCAAATGCCTGCCGCCAATGCGCGCCCGTGTGTTTTTGGAGAATGTCTTTCATTAATTGCTTTCGAGCTGCATTTGATGAGGTCTTTTAATATATTTTTAATTTTTCGGCCATTAAATTACAATTGCAGCTCGTTAATAACAAAAATGTATTTCGGCGGCACGCAGTTTATTGAAGGGGCGTGAACGTAACAGCGGAGAGAGTGTGGGTGGGATGTCCCTAGGGGATTGCTATACGAATTCATACTGGTATGTCTGCAAGGAAAGTACTCCTACACTACAAAGTTTTCAGCCAACAATTTCCCAATTCGCAATTACTTCACTGAAGTAGCTGCCAAATAGGTGCGAGATAGGGACCCCGTTTTGAATATGTGTGAATTATGGGCTTGGTAGTAGAATTATGCTGCTCACTTTTTTCATAAGACTCTCAAGGTAAGACTATGGGAGGTATGCACGTCCTTTTTCCGATTTGGTTCAAAGTAAATGTGGTTATTGCACAAGGTTCAGACTATGCTTTTAAAACCCTTCATGAAGATATCTCCGGCGATGTGGAAAAAAGACTGCCAGAAAGACAAAAACCCGGCCGATTCAAAAAGTGACGCTGACAATTTATATGCATACACACCTGCCACGTTTTTTCATCCATCAACTAAGCCCATCTTGTGGCTCAGTGGGAACTTATTTCCGATATAAAAGCAGGAGGGGTTTTACTACTGAGATCAGCGGTGTTATTCCTGGCATTGATTTATAGTACTGGTGGACGGAAGTATGGAACGAAATAGGTTGAGAATATGATATCAAAATTAACAGAAAAACAACATATTCATTCATTGAAGAACTAGTATGGGTCATCTACATTGACAATGGAAGGAAATTTGTATAGAGCCCGTTGTAAGAACACAGGCACCTGTTCCTGAAATAGAGGAGAAGTCTCTAAAAAAGAGAAATGAAAATTCTCTTCAAAGTGCACGGTAGGGAAGGCGGAATGCGTAGGACATGGTATGTTTGGTATATTACTGTTCCGGAGAGCAGAATTGCAGGCTCTGAATTACAGCGCATACACATAATTTCTTTGAAATTTCAAATTATCAGGTAATGGCCTACAACTGTTAAAATATATCTGTATAAGCTGAGGAATCGGAAAGATAAAAATTAGAAGGAAAGATAAATGTGGAAGGGGTGGATTATCCATCCATCGTCACTTGCAATTGGAGTGTAGTAGTAGCAGATAACTTGGAATGTACTTGTGTACTCAAGACTAGCACGGTTATTAGTGACTTGGAACGATTCAGAACGAGAATCTACCGGATTTGGTATTTGCTAATTGAACGGAGCAATTGAGTTTTCGCTCATTATTGACGCAAACGATGACACGAATATGCAGAACAAAGCGAACCAGGCACAACGACGATTTAAAACAAAATAAATAAAACTATTTAATTAAGGAAGGAATGAAAAATGTGCTAAATAAGTTGCTGATGCTTGTGGTGCAAATGAGGTACAAATTGATCACGAGTTAGCAAATTCCCCCGCGCCAATGGCGGGGTTGTCTATCAGAAAGCCATCAGCTTTGCGTTAGTAGTGCTCAAATTTCATTAAAATGTTAATGAAACACTAATTCAATAAAATCGTTCTTGCACCTCCACACCTCAGACAGCATAAGAAGGCACAGATGACGGGTCGGACCCGGAGCGCGGCGTTTTAATTACCAAAATTATGACAATGTTGCCATTTACGATGTTTTAAGTAAGTTTTGCATTAAATGCGGTTGTAAATTATTGCTTTTCAAGAGTTGTTTGAAATAAATTCAGATTTATGACTGTTTCAGTTAAACCGACCACACGGCATCGATCAATGGCAGCAGCGGCCGCACGACGAGCGGCTTAAATGCTTAACGGAAATTAATAGTCACAAAATATTCGAAAATTCAAAGCCACAGAATAAAATAAATCGAAGACCCAAAACAAAGCAAAAAGAGTTTGCATGCTACTGAACGCAAAACGGTCCGAGGTTGTTAGGCAACGTGCTACTAAAAACCCAGCCACGTAGTCACAGAACCGCAAAAGGAGGCCTGTATTTGAGATGCGTCGGTCACTGAACAGAGGCTCCTTTGAAGATCTGGCAAAGGAAATGGGCTTTGCGCACCCACATACCCACTTATTCCTAACAGCGGCACTGCTGACTGCCCTTATTAGTCTGCTGCAGGAAGCAGTCAAAAAGGCAAATTATGCTTAAAATATGCTAAAAAGACTGCACAAGCAGCAAAAAGGAAGCCTCTCGCCAGGACGAGATCGTGTTCTGAAGCCTCGCATGCAGTTAATTCCCGATACAAAAGGCCAAAACCAAGCTGAAGCGACCAAACACAAGACACACTCGCATGGCGAAAGGGAAAAAATCGATTAATCCTGGCCTGCATCGCCCCTGGGCTCCACAATTTCACATTAATTCACGCATCCATCGCCCAACCAAACGATCGACCTACAGCAGCGCACCGGCAGCGCATTGGCAGTACTCCGCCATGCGGGGCAGATAAGCATGAGTCGCCGGGCCAAATAATCGCTTATTTAAAAGCTGGAATAAAAAATCCAATAAAGAAGAAATTATCAATTTATTTCACGCCTCAACGTAAAACGAAAGAACACAAAACGTATTTAATGGATGAGCGAACAAGCGCAGAACGAGCGAATGAGCGAACGGCTTAATTATAATGGAATTGAAGAATACCGAAGGCAGAACGCTCGCTGAAAAGGTTCGATGACGATGATATGTCGATTTGTGTGTGGCTGTGTGTGTGGCTGCGGGCTATGGCGAAGGTCCATGCTGGGGGAGGCTGACATACGGAAATGAAAGCATAACTTCAGGCGCATGGAGTTGGTACGGATCTCTGACCAACTTCTACCTCAACAATTCGGCGCACTGCTCATACGACTCAATATACGAATATTCTTATCTGCAGATGTCCTCATCACTCCCTAAAATCCGCATAGCAAAGTAGCCAAATCGTCAATGGTTTTCCTTTTGCCTTGTTGCTCCAACTTAGGTAAGAGTCTCCTAAAGTAGGTTCCTATCAATTTCCATGGCTGTGATTGCATCCATGCACCTCAATAATCCAATATTTGAAATGAAATCCCCTTGCCTGTGTTCCCAGAGGTGTTAAGAAGGTGTTGTTCTTTAGCGCCTTTTCTTTAAAGGATAATTACAACTTATACAGTGAATGAACAATGCACGATAGGCAGGCATGCTTTGTATCGTATTTGCTGCGCTTGCGCAACATTTCATGCCATTCTTCTGCTCGGTTTGCCGTCCGCCACTTTTGCATTGTTTGCGCTGTATTTGCTATTTCTCTTACAGCCTCCTTTAGTCGTATTATTCGCCATTTCTGTTGTGAGCTGGTATGCCGCAGCTCCGCATATGTGTGCGCTGCGGTCAGGCCGAGGATAATGAATGAATTCCATTAAAGATTTATGCGAGTTTGATGATGCCGCCCTCAAAGTGCTTTTGCCGCCGTCGACATCAAATGGGAAACTGGTTGAGGAAGGTGTGATCGGATGGGATGGCTCGGCCGGGCATACGAGGCATTTAGTGCGGTTAAATTGATTGAAGGTTGATTTGTTGTTTTTGGATGCCTTTGCGGAGTTTAGAACACGTGTGCTGCACGATCAGCGGCAGAAACGTCCATAATCACACCACGAAACACAAAGGAAAACATTCTAAAATGGGAAATAAGGAGCGGTAAATTTATTTTGACAAATGACATATCAATTGTGTATGTCAGCACAGCGGGAGTGCAAGGATGCGCAAGGATCATGCGCAATACTGCAACAGCAAATATTTAATATAAATCCTCAGCATCAGAGCAATGTTTTCAGGTGTATTCTGGATTAATTTCATCCGAGACAACAAAGGAACCGACCAACAAATTATCCTTGAATGAGATAAATTCAGTTTATAAAGCAAACAAATCTACTAAAATGGAAATTTGAACATGAATTGGAACACCACCACTAAACTCAACTGCACTCCAAATCGACTCAACTCACTGCCACGGACAGCAACTAAGCAGGCAGGCGCGCGGACCAGCACCATCACCTACAGCAGTGTTTGCAATCGCGCTCCTTCTCCATCTTCCTTTCCAACCCATCTCCGGCGGCATCAACTCCACTCCGAGTGGTAATCCGCATCTAATAATGTGAAGCGAAGTTAATAAACTCGTACATTCGTTTGCGGCAAAATTGCGCACCGGCACGATTCCGCTTCGTACGAATTAACGAACGTATGCGTCCAGCCGCACAGCGGACCTCCCAAAGAAAGGCGCATGTGCGCAGTTGACTTGATTGGAGTCAACAATGAAGTTATTTGTTGCCTGGGCCATGGTGCGCAACCTGTAATTGCGGGAATGATTATGACGGCGTTTAAAGCCGCGCAATTATGTGCCTCCCGAGTAAATTGGCTGCATTGGCTACATGAGCGGACATTAAAAAGGTGCCTGGCCATAAAATTAAATACACGCGTGCAGCGCGCAACTCTCTCCCGCAGAAAGCAACACGCAACACGCTTCAGCGCCTAAGCATATGCAATAATTTTTAATTATTTGCACAACAAATTTCAATAAAAGCTATTCGGCAGTCCAGTGAGGTGGCAACTCCGTGCCAGTGCTTTCCCAGACAGCCGGGTGGTCGCTCCGTTCGTCGCGATCGTGCCCTGCGCATGTGCAGCGGCGTTGTTAGCGCTCCGGTATTAGAAATTGCAAACAGGGAATTTTATTGTTCGCGCCTTGCGAAATTGCAGAATTCTCGTGCTCTCTTTGGTGGGCTCCTTCGCTGACGGCGGCAGTGACGTCGGCGCACGGTTAATGCCACTCCGGTTGGTCAGTTTGGAGCCGATCTTATTTCATAGATAGTTGGCTTGAATGATGATGCAGCGCGTAGTGAGTGCCACAAACGGCCAGCGGCGACCTACAGCGTAGCAGAACCCGATATATCGATCGATCGATCGCATCTGACTGACTCACTGGCTGGACGCTTGCATAGCTGGTCGGCAATCAATTGCGATATCAACGATCGCTGATCGCAATTGGTGTAAATCATATAGAATTGAGGCAACAATTTGAGATGATGCGCGAGCGGAGACGTTCGTGCAACAAGAATAGCACACGCGGTAGTTTGATTGTTTGTTCAATCTAAAGGTGTTCGTGATGTTGGTGTGCAGTAGTGTTATGCACACAACAACAACACCAGGAGCGGGACTACCTGCAAATTGTTATCATTAAGTTTGCTGTTTGGAACAAATGTTAATTGAAAAATCTGTCAAGCGTGTATATATCCTCACCCACTCCACACCAACAAATTTAAATAAACGTATTTAGGCATGCATCAAGCCGTGCCAGTGAACATACCCCACCCACCCAAGGTTCTCCAAGGAGAAGCGGAAGATTGACAAATTGAATTGAAAGCAGTCATTCATTCGGCAGAATTCATTAAAGAAGGCGCTGCTTGCCTCCGCCACTGCCGCTTATTCTGCTGCTGGTGGTGCCGCTGGTGCTGCTGCTATGACGTCCAGTCATAAAAGCGAATGACAAAAGCTGAGCTGTTTATGTCGCATTATGACAGTGCCACAAAGCAACCGTCCATCACGCACACACCTTAACTGAGTGTCATTTGATTGCTAACAGGGTGCGGGCATCGTTGTATTTACGAGTGTGTGTGTGAGCGCCCAGTGCCATCTTCACATCGAGCTTTGACGGCACAAAGTTCGCCCAGTCATGCCCAGGCGTAGCGAAATTGAATTTCCACATAGTCATCAAGATGCCTGCAACCGCTCGCTCAGCGCCAGGAGTCATTACTAGGGCAGCACTCACCACCAACTTTGATGTTGCTGTGCGAGTATGGTCCCACACCACCCCTGCCGTCGACTGTACCAGCTAGTATGTGGGTATGTGCCTGCACACCATAAAAGCGACACATCTGCTCCCCGCCTCTCCGTATATTCAAGAGTGTCCTTTGCTGCGTCATTTTAAGCGTGGCGAAATTTTATTTGTGATTTTATTTGTAATAAGCTGCCGCTGATATGAGAGTGAGCACCGGCTCTGTGCGTCGCAGGATAATGAATATTTGTGTCCAGGCAAGCGTGCTCACACAGGTGCCTAATGCAGTGCGCCGCCTTTGGAGCTGACAGTCAAGTGTGCGTAGCGAATGAGATTATTCGCAGTGAAGTGCGTTTATTTTATTAGCAAATTTAATGAAGTTGAAATTTCAGCATTTATTATCCTTTAGCGGGTGGCGAAATTAGAAAATGTGATTTACGATCGGAGACAGTCCCTTGAAGTGTGAAAATAATGAGAAGGGGGGAATGAGTGGGATGTATGAGTGCTGCATACGAATAAGTGAAATCACGGAATAATTGCTTAACAAAGAACTTTGGGAACCTCTCAATCGAGACGGATATACCAATTGGACTGGTATTACCGAACTATTTCGTAGCTCGCAACAATCCACAAGCAGTACTCGAATCGAACAAAAGTTTATAACTGTTTGGGTTACTCTATTGTGAGAAGAAAAAAGATGAAAATTTCGTTGGTCATTTCTTTATAATGACAGTGCTCAATCTTATAGCATTGCACAATGATATAGTCACGGCTTACTGAAAATTCATTCATCTCACTGCTGCTTTCAAGTCACAACTACCCCGAAACGTGGAGTCGCATGGTCTTCTCTCTTTCTGGCCCCAACACAGTCGGGAAAGTTCTACGAAAAAGAAAGCATCAATGAAAACCATCCTTTGTGGCTCAAAATGAATGAATGAAATAAATAAAGAGATATCAGCAATGACGCGTCACTAACGACTTATGGTATTCGCAAGAATACCAACAGAATCGCTTATCCAATTGGCTGCTCTAGAACTGCTGGATTAAATGTGAATTCAATCATAATTCATGTTTAGTCATGAATTTTGAAATAATTATTTACTCACCCAATGTGAAGTTATGTTTAAATACCATTATTGACAAAATGAGGTCCCAAGTTAAGAAAGTCTCCCAACCGATAAGACTGTTAAACGCTGTTCACGTCTTTTGTCAATGAAGAGCATTATTTAGAAATAGTTTCTGCTACTGAACTACCGACGAGTAAGGAGCCTACTTCTAGTAACGAAATCGTGTTCAAGTTATCATCAATGACCGGTTATCCACAGGACTGTGTCCCTATATATATATATATATAGTGAATTATTAGGTCCCATATTTTCCCCCTTCTTGTAAACCAAATGATTATACTATAATACGAAGAGCAGAGAAACACAGAGCTACATACCAAGAGAACAAACAAGTGTGGCAAGGATATTATATAATTATATTTTAAACTGATACATTTGAGCGTAAGTGGCGGTCAACAATTAAAATAACGAGTAGCATTAGAAACCGCTACTGTAGCGGGTACCCAAAAGTCTTGACTTGTTCACGATACAAGTACCTGCTGGGTGAAATACAAGTGCGATCGCCAGGCCAGTCATTCAAAATGTTAGCTTATTTTCCGCACCGAAACCGCCTTCTTGTGGATCATCGTTAACCGAGCCTACTCGCCCGCATTGCCCATGTCTGCAAGTGTAATTGCTGCTGATTACAGCCGCCGCAATGAGGCAATTATAAGCTCAACTCAGCTAATATGCATGACGCATGCGCGTAATTATAATTCGCAAGCTCGCAATGAAAAACACAGTGAGCGATCAGCAACTATGCCGACAACACCAACACCAGCCTGACATACTCGTACTCGTATCATCGGAGCAAATACGCCCCGACCGACCAACCAAGCCATTCCTGGCGGTCCCGTGTATTTACATTTATTTTATTTCACGGTGTTTGTGGCATTGTTTCAGTTCACTTTTTAATTTCGTTGCTTTTAACAATACTGGTAGGTCTGCAGGCATTCTGCGCATGCGCCTTTTGCGCAGCGGCCACAGTACGAGCGTTGCCACTTGGTTCGGTGCGGCACAGAATATCGCTCGCCACTCGCCTGCCAGTTTGGCAGCTCCACGACGACTTGGTCGAGACAGTCGCCTTCTCATTACTTACTTTGGAGCCATTAATGTCAGTTTCGCGTTAAAAATCGATGGATTGGACTTACTTGAAGCCGCGCGAGGTTCGTTACAGAGTCTGCGGCTGTATCACAGAGGCGCATTTGGATCGAAATTCCAAGAGATCCGGCAGCAAAGATTTGACAAAATTTGTGATATTTTCAGAACAAAATTTTAACAATGCCCGCTCCCGAATCCCTGATTTATGCCAACAGCAAATGAGAAGGTGTGCAGAGATGGGCAACAATGTGAACATTGGAACCAGAATATACAGAGTAAAGGAACTTAAACGTCAACCGGCAAAATCCACTGAAAATCGTGTTGAATCCACTCAGAATCGTGGTGAATCCACCAAAAATCGTGGTGTGTCCGCTACGGACGCTGGCAGCTAAAAAGAGTTTCTTTTCTCTGTGTTCTCTGATTGGAACAAAGAAAGTCACAAACAGAGAAACATTATTTGACTGATGCTGTCATGATTAAAGTGGAGCCCTATGCGCTGCTATCCAAGTGCCTTGAATCCGCCACTGACGCGGCCGCAGTCAACCGCTGCTGTCTCTTGTGTGTTGCTGTCTCTTTGTTGGCTGTAGCTGCGCGCCAGCTTTGTTGGCGGCACAAGATCAAAGAGCGCGAAAAACCACCATCATCTTCTTTAAGGTGGTAATTATGCCTCTCGATGGTCGTTTCGTTCGTTCGTTTAGTTCGTTCGTTAGTTCAGGCGATTGGATTGCCTTCTTGGTTGGTTTGCAAGTACTTCTGCTTCCCTTCACTTATATGACTGTGTGTTTTGGAGTAGGAGTTGGAGTTGGAGCGGGCGTTGTGGAACCACCAAGAAGAAAGCTCATAAATGTCAGCAAACCAGAAAAACAAACTTGATTAAGAATTTTTTCGGAGGTCTTGCTAAACAAATTGGAGTGAACTGACTTCTACAATGGCCGACCACACCGCTGGGCAAGGACAGAAAGATATTAATTAAGAATATTTAATCAGCCTCCCGTACCGCCCATTAACAGCACAATAATCACAGCCGCTCCGTTTGGTTTTTGCACTGCACTGACCCAACGATTTTAGAAAGTCGGAATCGTACTCGGAGTCGGCGTCGGAGTCGGAGTCGTCATCTGTCCGACTCATTTCGTGCTTCCAACTGTCAAATATGTGTCACATTTGCGGCTACCGTCCATCCGGGCCGGAGTAATTACCCTGAAATATGTTAAAGCATCTTATTTGCCACACGGTTTCGAAAAGTACTTTTGCGGTTTGTGAAAAGTACGTAAAGTGAAAAGTGTGAGCAGCAATTAGTTTGGAGTATTTGTCAGCACGCTGCTTGACACAGGGCCAACGATTGCAATTAACCTCAATTGAAGCGATTGCATGAGGCAAGGAATGTGTTCAAATTGCTGACCACATACGCCGCTGCTGGTGCGGTGCGGAGCTTGCTGAGCAGATACGAATACTCAGCAGAAAATGTTTGTAAAAGTTCGTCAAATTCCGCTCCAGTCTCGTTCCACAATTCTTCGGAAAATCTCCCATTTCAGGTGATTTACAAAGATTTCGTAGAAATTTGGTCACTCGCAATGATTAATTCTGGGCTAAAAAGTGTAAGAAATTGAATAAGTTGTTCAGAAACGTAGTTTTAGTGAAGCTTTCCAACATATTTGCTTGAGTTTGTCCACGATCATTAAAATGGACTCAATTGAAAAGCTGCTGACAAAGCCTGTCGTTATTGGAAAGAGTTTAAACTTCGAAATGCGCTGCTGAAATATGAGGGCAATTAGTGGTAAATGGAAGGCGAATATTATTTGTATTGACTAATTGCCTCAGCTGCATGGACGAAAGCATGCGATAGTAAAAGAGTGAAGCAGATCTGCAGAGTCCCCAATTCAAACTTGGCACAGAAATTGAATACCCGTTAAACGTAGTAAGCTCAAAATAGCACAAAGAGAGCTTGAGACAATAATGCCCAGTCTACCAAGTAGAGTACTTATACTTAGTTCTACAAATCCGTGGTCATCCAAAGCAAAGCCAAATGGAAATTGATTGAATATCAGCCGTGGAAGAATCGAGGATATTGTACGCCCTATTTACTGAGATGGATAGAAGTGTCGCTGAGCATCCCACAATATAGACTCTAGAGTGATTTGCATTCATGAAGCTGCCTCTGCTCCAAATTCTAGTCCTATTTCCTCACTGCTGGTAAAGATTATTGAAGGAGCTCCAATATACCACATGCATTCCTCTATGAGTTGAATTTTTATCTTCAATGTGAGCACACACAGTTACTACTGTGTTGAATATTCCCATTAGCGAACTGAGGACATTCCAATAAAGGTTAAAGGTTCAAGCTGGCTCCGATGGGAAATCGCAGATGTCGCTGATGACTTATGGCAATGTTTCCTTTGCTTTTTTGTTGTCATATATCCAGCTGAAGGTCGCACTGTATTGACTTTGTGTAATATAATTGTCTGTAATTGCTTTTACCTTCTCCCAAGGATATAATGAATACGGAGGTGCCTACTTGCGGGTTGACTATTTATCAAAAAGGGGTCGCTCTCGCAATACCTTGGCCTGGTGCTTTAAGGTTTTTTGTATGCGAACAGAAAAATATTTGGCTTCTTGTTTTCTTCATGCTGTCAACTTATTTGGTCAAACGATGTTACCACTTCAAAGACGTATTGACTCCACAAGAATGCTATGAACCATTTTAAGTTCGTTTGGCAATGAAGCACCATCTTTGGCCTATATTTAGCGTTGGTCAATGTCCTGCAACTGGTGTTCCGCCTGAAACGACAGACATGGGGACATGCTGAACATCAACCGATCCTTGGGTTTATCCAGATCAAATATTATACTGTTTTTTCCGTTTTATGATCCGAGCAATAAAATATTCGTGGAAGTACTCGAGGGGGGAGAAAACAACGATAAAACAACAACGAAACTTGTTTCTGGCTCTTTTGCATTTTCATTGAGGTTTATTTGGCAAGATCACAGGACTAATTTCTCAGTTTCAGTCTTGGTAAAGTCTTTGCTTTGCATTTATTTGAAGACGAATTTGACCTAGAATTTGCAGAATAAACCCAAAAAACACTAAGTAATCTTCTGCCTATTGGGAAGTTTTGTATGCCGAGACACAGCTTAAAGTTAATATCATCAGATGAACTATTTCTGAACTTCTATGAAGGAGAGTAAGCGCCAATGAGCAGTTTCGGAATGTCAGCAGAAGAAAACCCAACCAAAGTGCTTAAGCGATCAATACCGAAACTGTACACCTTCATTCGGTTATCGCCTGTTTTCACAAAGTTACCTGAACTTTGATCTATGGACTACCCCCCTTATTTGCACTTTATTGATTTCTCCATCGCCGTTGTCCTGCAATATCAGGGCATTGTCTGTGATAGCCCGAATATGTCGGAGCTGAAAGTTTCTCAGTAACTTCGGTAATAATTTATCACAGTTTATTTTGAATTTAAAAGGTTAAACTATAATTTGTTTGGCCTTTTTGTTGTTGTTGGTGTGCATTGTAAATGCTGCACGTGCCTTTTTGACTCTGTTACAAACTGCCAAAACATTCAATGGGAATGATGAATACAATCGATTTTAATTTTCACAAAAAGCACTTTGGCAATAAAACAGCAATTAACGGTAATAACACATCATTATTGTGTGATTGTTGTGTAGCTGTGTGTCTGTCTGTTTATCTGAGTGTATGTTTGTGTGTTTGGCGGAGGCCCTCACTCGCTCGCTCACCCGTCGCTGCTGGTTGCCGGCAGCGTTGTTATACAGGGAAAAAACTCCAAATGATATGTTTCTGGCATTAAAACGAATTTCGAATTTCATATTGAAATGTCACAAATGGCAGAGCGAGTGAGCGAATGGAACGGGCGAACACAATTCATTAATTTATTTACGATTACGAGCGAACGAATGCAGGAACAAACCCGAAATTACGATGAAATTATAGCAACAATTATTTTAAAATTGAATTACATCCAATTACATGAGAAATGAAATACAGATGGATGGAGCGAGATAGCGTAAGGGAAAGCAATTTTGTAATTCGCTCGACGGAGTTGTCAGTGGCACGGGAAGTCCAGGGTGGGGGTTGCTGGGGGCGCACAAGCCCAGTCGACAGATACAGACACAATTTGAGTGTTACAGAAGCAGATAAAGCAATGGAAATTAAATTCTAAATGAAAACGTATTTATACCCCCAAAGACCCAGTCGTGGAGTGTGGAGACCCGAGACAATGGAGCAGAGTTTCGTTGTCAACGTTGCTGCAGCGCCCAGTTGTATGCTATGAAATGAGGCAGAGCCGTTCAGCCATGGAGAGGGTAGCGTAAAAAACCAATTAGGAATTGTATGTAACGCGAATGCATGGCGCGGTCGGTGACAGGGCATGAATTATTATCCTGACTGCATTCATTGTGTGAAGCACGTACGATTGTCGACGTGTTTCATTTATTGCGTCGACTGCGGCAACTGCGCCGGGCGCCGACGCACACTTACCTCGCTTGCTACTCCATGCAACTCACTTTCCGATTGGCTGTTGCACTGATGACGTCACTACTGCTGGCATTGTGTGCTGCAGTTACTCGTCACGCCTTCATTTCCACTGTTGAATACGTTTTCGCTGTGCACATGTGTGAGTGAGCTTGGTTTCAGAGAACGAAGAGACAAAAGATACGAACATGCATGCAAAGGCAAATGGGAAACGTGTTGTGTGCCGCTCCGCACTGTGTTGCAAGAAGTTGCAACAAGTTGCCTTGCAACATGTATAAACAAGCGTATGTTCGCTAGCTTAGGTGGAAATGTTGTTTGATGGCCAGAAACAAAGATTACAGAGACAATTTCTTCTTTGAGTTTCAGTACACAGAATAATCAGCGAAGGAAACTGTTTGAATGGCCAGAAACAATGTTGGATCAACTTTAGTTAAACCAGTAACATAAATTATTATTAGTTAAACCAGAGACGAGACCAACTCAATAGGACTCTTAACAAAAAATTACAACATTCGCAATGAAAGTATTCTGGATATACTTCTTGCAATCCTGGTGAAACGCCAATAACCTTAACTAAATGATCTATTGCATATCTTAAGAATACATAGTACAGCATTTTAACGTTTCTTATACAAAGTTTATAATAAAAATGTATAATGTAGATGCGTAGTAACTACCAAGGACATGTATCCTCAAACGAGAAATGTTTCCCATCCTGGTTGACGGCTGGAAGAAATGTAGGCAGAATATGTTGTAAGTGTCTGTTAAAAACTGTTTCTGGTAAATGTGAACCATCATTGTTTCTGACACTTCAAAATGTTTCCTCACTAAATATTTTGGATACTGGAACGCAAAGGAGTAAAATGTTCTGATATAAGTTTCGGCTGAAAGTGAGGAATTCACTAAAACACAGCAAATTGACTTCGGACCGAAATATCTCAATTGTTTATATAAAATAAGGTACATTGCTCTGATGCAAAAAGCGACTTGTTGAGAGTTTGTAATCCCATTGCTGATCCCAGAATTATGATGATTATTTATCAGAACAGTTGTTTTTATATTTTCATTTAGTGTGGAATGTGTATAATGCGAGTAATAAGAGATACTCACAAATATCTTTACTTTACTTTCCGAAAAGAAGCGTTCATTTATGTATGGAAATATACGAGTATTTACTTATGTATCCCGGATTTATATAATAAAAGTTCTTAAAATTCCTCATGTCAATCTTGTCAAATTACAATTGAACTATTTCCGTGTTGAACATACGTTAATTAAGAGCATTATAGTCATATTTCGAAATATTCTTTGAAAAACCTTTACAAAACTCTTCGGAAGTCTGGTTAATCAACTGAAGGATATCTCTTAGGCTTCCGTTTATTGAAACCCGCCGTTTATGAATCCATTGTTGCATTAGATCGGTCTATATAATGGGTCTTGGAAAAAGTTCGTGGCGTTTTTTAAATAAAATTCAACTGGTTTTCTTATAGTATGAAAATGAATTATTTAAACCAAATTTTCTCCATTATTATTTGCCATTTTTCGGGTAAAGCAAGGATACAATCGGTGAACAGCTTCGGTGGTTTCTCGTTGAAAAACTGAATTAAGTGGTTTTCTCAGGCTTCTTGTGAAATCAGCTTAATTCCATTACAGAGATCAGAACAAGTGATAGTTAGAGGGTGCTATGAACTATGCGATGTGTGCATGAATCAAGCTCTCGCAATGACGGGTTATCATGATGGGAGACAACACCTTTCCTATTATTCAATTCGGTCCATTTTCTTTCAATTGTCTAGCGTAGTCTCTCTAGTTGTCCAGAGTCGAGTTGCGAATCAATCGTCTAATCAAATGAAAGTATCTCATGGTGGACGATCGCGTTGAAATTCCACCACACACACAGCATCACCTATTTCGGGGTCAATCCTGGCTGCGCAAACGCTTGTAACGACTCACCATCCCTTGTCCACAATCTTTGTCGCTTCTGATTGTCATACGTGACCCATTTTTCATCACCGGTTATGAGCCATTTCAGAAATGGCTTGATT
This sequence comes from Clusia tigrina, assembly GCA_920105625.2. Classification (NCBI taxonomy): domain Eukaryota; kingdom Metazoa; phylum Arthropoda; class Insecta; order Diptera; family Clusiidae; genus Clusia; species Clusia tigrina. The sequence goes on from OV050031.1 coordinate 229,370,177, forward strand.
TCATAGCGTTTCAGCGGCGCATCGCAGATGTTAATTCAGTCTAACATGATTTTCGCGCTTAACACACGAAGAACCCATACATCGACTTTCCTTTTGTAGCCAGCTTTGTGGAAATGGTTCAAAACAGTTTTGTGGTCAATGCCTAGCTCCATACCAACATCGACAGTCTGATCTTGCTGGACTTTTTCAAGAATTTGATCTGTTTTTTAAATGATTGGACGACCAGAGCGTGACTTATCTCTCACATCAAAATTCCCCAAACGAGAGCGCCCATAGCACAACTTTGTTCACAAGCCTCCGAAGCGTTCTTACCTTTGTCGTATTAATATTGCAAAATATACCGCATTATCATTATCATTATTTTTCTGTATTCTCAACCGCAAACAACTTTCCAACCACTACTCCAATTTCGATGTGTATATTCTCAAAGTGACGCTGGATGTGTCACCTTTCCATCAAGTGTGCTTCCAGAGTTATTTGCAATTGACCCCACTTATCGGGAAAAACGCCACGAACTTTTATATTGCTAAGTCCTTATTAAATAAAGTATTCAAATCTCCATCGGCGTCAGTATAAGGTTCCCTGTCCTCTGTAAAATGAACTAAACTATTTTATAGGCATCTTCTTGACACGACTTCATATCAGTTGGAAAACACACAATCCTTGAAGTCGATTCAGGTTTTTCTTATTTTTTTACCTTTTTTAATTTGGTAAAAAATTGTTTCTGAAAGCCCTACAAAAGATAATCCGTCGGCTAATGACGCTTCGTCTTTCAATGGCAGACTATTGGTCTGCTTTTGTCTACTCATCAAGGATCCTAATTAATACAATCAAACAAAGGATACCTTCTACTTTGCCGCTATCTCAGCAACAAAGCAGGACAAAAGGTGCCTTCGTAATTTTTCACAATTCAATGCGAACCAAATCGTAGGAGTGGAATTGGCACAGGTCTCCTTTTTTCCTTTTCTTCTGCTTTCAATTTCCACTTTGCGATTTTCAATAGGCCGGGTTTACAGCTAATTAAGAACCTGTCGAAGACGTTCCCGCAACACGGACGGGCGTGCGAGGCTTATAAATACGGCGCTCACAAGAATGCATTCGCTACACATTGTTAGAGCCAAGGTAGTAGGAGCGTGTATGAGTCTGTACCTGTTCGAAGGATTTTCCCTTAAGAACCATTTGCGATGTCCTGCAGCCGAAGGTGTTTATACCAATTTATAAAGCCCTTACCTTCGGTGACTTCCTTAGTAGGCACGTTGGTGGCTAATGAAAGTGCGAACATGCATTTTAGCGTTGGTCATTGAGTTCACACCTTCCGCACGCAGCTAAGTGGGATTTTCGTTTTCCACTGATTTCTGTTTCTCTTTGTGAGCGTGAAGAATCGTAAACGAGATGCGATCAAAATTAATGCGTCCTTTGATGTGTGCCGACTGCCTAGAATGCAGCGCTGATGCAGCACAGGTGCGGAGTTTATTAAAATCACAATCCCAGGGATGCTTGTGTTATATCTCCACAAATATCTCCCACGAATTTCGGCCAATAACGCTGTGGCTGCGGCTACAATTAGGCCTAATTTGAAGGATACTTTATGATATAGCAGCAGCACCGTAACTAAAGAGGAATCGGAGATTTATAATTGTGTTAAAAGTTTCCTACATGTGCGGGATACGCTTTCGTTGAGAATTCGTGAGAATTCTTGCACTTATTCGTATTTCTTATAATGGATTTTAAGGCAAGCAGTGGGCGTTTATTTGGTTTAAAATGTTAAAGTTAATTCACACCTTTGTAAAGGCATTGGTGAGAGGTTCAAACGCAACGACCCATTGATGGAGATCGCTGATAGAGATGTTCTAATTTTGAGAATGCTTTTCTGCCCAAGACAATTGTGGTTCACACAATTTTCTTCAAGTGTTTCAAGCGCCTGTTTTGGAGATTTGTCTTTAACATTTCAATTGTGCAGAGGACTATGGAAGATCCATCATCAGCATATAAAATCAGCATGATTACATTTCATTCTTGGATCACTCGAGTCATCCTTGCTGTTCACACTCATTCGAACTCATTTTGAAGAAAAAAACCACCCACAGACTGAACTTTTACAGACAGGAGAGACCAATATAATGATGTGTAATAAGTATTCAGTGTGACATGATCAAGTGACGCTTAAGACACTTGTTGTATAACTACCTTCCAACAACACAGTGAGTTATTAGCAGCATTATTCTTATAAGGAAGGAGTGGCAAGAAGCATTAATTTGTCTTTTTTTAATTCCTGCTGTGCGTAGAGTAAAGATTCACTTCTAAATGCACGGGAATGCACTCTTGCAGTTCTCTGAGCAACACACGTCCCCAAAAACTACGAGTATCAGTATAGTCGCTAAGCGAGGGCAATAGGTGTCTAAGAATTCAGCGTAGTCTGAGGAATGTAGTATACTTTTTAACTGCCTTACACAATTTCCTTGCTTCGTACAGAATACCAAATGAAGGACCAACTCGAATTTGCTACTACAAATCTGTCGAACTACATAGTATGCAGCATCCTAGTCAATTATATATGTACATAATGACATCGGAATACGCTGAGGGCTTGTGAGGTTCAATCTGCCAAAAACTGCACGTTCACACATCTGCATATATACGCATGTATTCTCAAAGTTATTCGAGAAAGATTGTATGTGGCGAAGAGTACTGTCTCTCGAGAACCTTCAGCTGGAAAAAAGAACAAATAAACAGAAGCGTAATAGACCCTGTCCGCTTGCGATGTCCGAAGCGATGGCAGGGCAAACGATTTTTGAAGCAAACTGCTCTCGTGCAGCGTCTCCCAATCAAGTAAGCCTCTGCGAATATAATTTATATCCATTATTTGGATATTTTGCCAGTAGCCTTGGACACATCGATCGTTTGCCGGAAGCAATAAGCAAAATGAGTTTCAGTTTCCTAAACGCTTCTCTAAACTGCGCTCTTTAGCACTAATCGCCGCAATTAATTTCGCATTGACTGTCGGTGGGGAATGCTTTTAATTGCAGGCGCACAATCGCCACCCACATTCAAACAAAGTCAAATCGCCCCAATGAAGGCATAATTTTATTGCTGCCACCTCCGCGCAATCCAACACATGCACACCTCCAATACGAATGGAACGTGACACCGCTGGGAGCGATTAATTAACGCAAACGCAATAAATCTGAGCGTGTAACAAAAACAAATCGAAAGCGATTATTTTCACTTTAGCTGCCGCATCCACCAAAGCGATGGGCTCGAAACTGAATTCGGAGAAGGGTGGTGCGGGGTCGAAATTCGCGAGTGACAAACGCCAAAAACATTACTCATGCGTACGGATGTGTGTGCGTGTGTGTGGCTGGCCGTATTCCGTACAGCGTCCGCGGCCAACTACCCAACTGCCCGACGGGTAGCTGGCAAAGCAGGCAGCGGAACTAATTTTATCCTATTTCGCATCCTTTTCAAATGTCGGCGCAACGACGTGATTTATTCGGATGGCAATAATAAATATCTGCACTCCAGGTGATAACTTATAAATCAATCCATTAGTTTGTGTCCGTGGGTTCGCTTTGTGCGGTGATTTGTGGGTGTCCTTTGGGTGTTTCTGAGTTCGTTTAGCTGCGCTGCTGCTTTGACCAGACACCCACATAATCGCTGCTGCTGCGTCTACTGTGGCAATTTAAAGTTTGCACAGTTCTGATGTTTGACTGCCGTATTGACAGCTCCTGACTTTGTCTAGCTTCGGCTGACAGAAAAAAATTGCTGTGATTAGGAGAGAACTGCCAGGGATTCAATTCACATTCGAAGGGAAATTCAATTTATCGCATTACTGTCTCAATGGTCAGGCAGCTAACTTTAACGCAGTGTCGCATTCGGTTGTCTACAGAGTTCATGTAATTGTTGTTCTTGTATGTTTGCTTAAAAGTTGAAGATTCCTTCGCTCCCATCAGCTAATTAACAAGTCACCACATATCTCGCTGGAGTGGCCAGCAGCATCAAATGCAACATCTACTCATGATGTCAAACAATTATGTGTCAAATTAACGTTAAGATTCTATTTGGAGACCGGTGAAAGCAATCGTCTCAGCACGCACAGAAGCCGGCCACAAAAACCCGGTGCCCCTGCCTCCGCCGCCACTCCTCCCACAAACCAATAGAAGAGACGCAGCGCAGGTGGCAGCTGCGCCATTATTGGTAATGGGCTAAATGAGTTAAACTAACAAAATCAAATTCCACCAGCAGCATGAAGCGAACCCAACGAAAGACTCCGTCGAATCCATCAAGTCACAAACAGAGTTGTAGCAGAAGCAGCCGTGAAAGGGGAATCGGCCAAATCAACATGTTAAAAACACGGCAAATGAGCTTTAACCAATCACGCAATTGCGCTAAACTTCAAAGCTAATGAGCCTGGTTGGGTAAGCACACAGATCACCCAACGCAAGCGGCTGAGTCCGCGTCAGCGTCCGCATCCATGTCCACGTCCGTCCGAGTTTGGGTCGCTTAACTACAAAAGAGGCAACAGGCCCAGTCAACAACGTTGATGAGGCTAACATGGTTGCCATTGCTGGTTGCACTCGCTTGAGGAAGCTTCGCACTTTGCCGGGGCTTAAACACATGCGCTCATGCGCGCAACAACCTCCGTTGATATATGACCAAAAGAGAAGATACAAAAAAGTGGAGAACAACGAATAACAAGCAGAAAAAACGCGGCATTATGGCCATATGGGACAGGCCGAGAAGTGGAGGCTGCGACAGCAGGGCCGAGGGGCCAGGGGCGCGCAGGCAGGCTGGCTTAATCACATCGTCAGGCAGGCAGCCATTGGCCAAGCCGCGCGGTTGTGAGTGATGCTGCGGTGAAGTTCAAAAGATTATGAGGAGTATGAGTACGAGAAGTGATCGTGGCGGTAGGTCGTACACAAATTAGTAGCGTACGAGTATGTGGAGGGAATTGGCTGTGAAATGTGAGTGTGTGTGTGAAAGCGGCGTGTTTGTGAATGTGTTTGTGGGCAAGGATTTCACATTGCTATAATGCTAATAAAAGCTGTTGGTATTTTCTTTTCGCCATAGTTGAATGGGATTTGGAATTCTGGCTAAGGGAGAAGGGACAACCAAAACGCTCCCTGCAGGCAGAGTTGCCAACTAAATAAAATTAATGTGACTATTATTATATTGTTTTATTTAGACATTCTCAGCCATCGATACTTAAACTCAACCACCATAGATAAATCAACTACCAAAGGGGAGAGGCTCGACTATTTTCCTCTTTATTATTGGTATTTTTATAAATACCTCAACAGGATTGCTTGCGAACACGAACAAATACAAAAAGTGATCAGGATTGCGTGGACCGAGCTTTTCATATATTAGTATAAGTGGCATATTTAGGCCGTAATGTGGAAATTGATGACTAGATACTAATAAACCTTGAGGAAAAACCACCGAGGATCTCAGACGAGCGCAAGCCAGTCTGTTCTCATTCACACTTTGCAAATGCCGCGCGAGTAAATGAGCATTTTTTAGAGATACTCGTAGAATCATTCAATCACAAATACTTATGTAAATTTTTTCTTGTTTTGTAACTCAAATTTGCACGCTCGTTGGCAACGAGACACTGAAAAACTGAAGCTGAAGTTTTAGTTTCCCATGTCATTCAAGTCGGCAATCATGGCACCAACACCAGCGGAAGTGTCATATGAGTGGCGTTAAATGCCGCCCTTTTGCACACAAAAGTTTCGCAAACGACAGAATGACATGCAAAAATTTCTCAAATGAAACTTTTTTGTGCGACTCTTTGACTGTCATACGCCGGTCGCGTCGGCGCGATGTCATTAGCATGTCGCCTGCTTGTGACTTGACACTCGGCATGATCAGCTCAGCATAGCAAAACAAGCAAGCACACACAGCCGGACGGTGGCATGGGCAGGAAGCACATGACTGCAACAAACTGGCTGACTTCACGCCCTGCTGACAAACTGGCAAATGATTTCGCGGAAATTTTGACAAATTTTTGGCGCTTGTGCAAATGATACGCTTTAAAAGCAGGAAGACGACCTCTTTGATATTTGATATGCAGGCGCTCAGTGCGGCGGCTCCCAAATTAATCAAAAACACAAACGAAAAGGAACCACGAGAAATGGGAAATGGCAATATTTTAGGTCACATGGACAGTAAAAAATAATAAATATCTTGCATCCTGTGCAGCAAACAGCAAGAAGTGCATCTCAGCATTTCTTGCCCATCGCAAACAAACTCAAAAAATGGTCCCCAATTCCAAGGGCCTGCCTCAATTGCCACACACCTTCAATTACCGAAAACAATCAAGTCGCACTTGTCGCATCTGCACTTCCTTCTGCCGTCATAAAACTTAAAATAACAAACGAAGTAGTTAAAGCAACAACAACACAGCGCAAGCGAAACCTTTGTCCATCAATACATTACGTAATGATCAGATCGCGATCCCATTCCAAATCCGCTGCCGACCCTTATCAGCGCAGTTCTCACATTTGGCAGGCACCTACGAGTACGCAGGCTCACAAATTTCCTGACATTTATAAACGTCAAAATACTCATAGAAATCTTTGTTGCCCAGCGGGGCAAACACATGAAAGGAAGTGGCTCGAGCTGAGTGCTGGAGGACACGGCACTTGTCAAAGACGTGTAAATAGAAACGTCAAACAACAGTCAGCTCCACGTTAGGCGGAATGCGACAGCATCAGGCAAAGGGAGAGACACCAGGCCAGGCAGGAAGCCAGACAGGCAGGCAGGCAGGCGTAGGCGCAGTGTTCGCTGAAGGGTTCCACAGAGCGAGAAGCGTGGGTAATAAAATTAAACAGTAGCTAGTTAGAATAAGGAATTCAATCTTTTTGTGTGGATTTCGGATTTCATTAGCAGCAGAACTGCTTTTCTGTGGAAAAATGCGGCTCCTGCGTTTGATCGAGCGGTGGAAGCAGCTCGCCTCAAAATCAAACACTGGTAAACACCAAAAATAGAAATTCCCAGAAAAGTTCACACGAAATTTGAAAAAACACACTGCAAAAAGAAGTGAGGAACAGTTCTGTGTGCACTGTGCTGCCGCGGGGCTGAATTTAATTAGTAGCCACTTCTTTCCATGCACATTAACCCAATTTGAGGTACGAGTATCAAAACTGGCACCTTCCGCAACACATTCTCCTCCGCTTTTTATACCGAATTTCTTAATACGCATGCTTAAATTTTAATATATGCAAACTGCCGGCCACTCTGAGCGTTTAGGCGGGCTTGAGTGGCGTCACATGTCCAGCAGCTTACCGGCATCTCCATCCACAACGCCATCGTCATCATTATCACCGTGGGTTACCATCGCAATCGTATCGGCTGCATCCGTGCGTCCGTCTGCCGCTCTAGCATCGGCCTATCTGCCCATCACTTTGGCTGCCGCTCTTCTTCCGCGGCTCGTTTTTTGTTGCAGTCGGTCGCTTTTAACCCATTTGCCTACACGTTAAAAGTCTTTTATTAATTAAAATAACAGTCAGGGCAATAAAATGCATCAACTCGAGGAAAATGTAAATTTATGAATTTGTTCCGGGACAGGTGTAATTGAAAACATGCCCAGGTCAGCGCCGAAGCACTCGTATGCCAGCCAACCATCCAAGCGGCCAGCCACGATCAGTCAGTCCCCCAGCACAAATTTACGAGTCTGTCTGCGCGAGCCGTGAGCTTCGACGTCGCCTGATCACAATCTCCGATAACTTCGAATGGATGTGTTGATTGATGTGCGCGCTGAAGTGTGTTCATCAATTTATATACTTTTGATTTGCCAGGCTAGCGAGCATTTTTTGTTTTGTTTCATTTAATGATGATCGACATGTGTAAAACTGGTGATAAGAGCAGTGAACGCCAATTGGTCGCATATAAAAACAGTAAAATCCGAAACAGAAATTGGCGTTTGCGTTTAGTTTATAAATTTAAAGTGTAATCAAAAATATTTTGGCAATCTGACATACTCATACTAGGATTATTTTATGAGTGTTTTTACTGGCTTCCATTGTCTCGGCGTGGAAATTGGTTAAAAGGAAAAGCGCCACTTCCAAAGCTAAAACCGGCACTTCCAATCTCAGTTGGGAAACGTTGCTAAATAAGCCTGCGCCAGATGCAACAGAAACTCCGTTGATTATTTTTGCAGACTTTAAGGAGCAGCATAGTGTGTCGATACACCAAGACAAATTCTTCAGACCCTCAACAACTTCAGTATCAAAGACATTGCATTTGAAACTATGAGAGACTGTGACTGCTCTGCGTCCCTCCAATGGCACTTTAAGAGACTAATAAAGTATATGAGATACCCACCGAAACTTTCTTCAGAAGTCAGCAGAGACTCTACGAGACATTTGATAAAATAATAAAGGATGTTCACATGAGTGTTCAACTGTCACAGATAGTCACAGACGCCAAAACCGAAAGGTACGGAAGCGAGGAATTATTGTTTTCAGAGCCATGTCTCCGAGAAATCGTATACTTTTTAAATTAGAATGGACCTACTGCATCGCCAAGCAACAACTGTTACTTTGCAACCAGCACTCTTCGTAGGAACACAGATCACTCGGAAGAATTTACATCAGAAGACTTCTCAAAAAGGCACTTCATATGGTATACTCGTATACTCGAATCTTCTACATGCTTTCTCAGCTCTTAGCTCATAACTGAATTGCTGTTCTTCAAGAAATTGGTAATATTTTTTTTATTCCCTTTTCCTCGAGTCGACGGCCTTAGTTACTAGTAATCAATTCCCCAAATCCTTACGGAGATAATTAATTATGGAATAGGTATAGGCATGTGAACCCCACTGCGGATAAAGTTATCATTGCCGACTACTGTCTGTGTAGCATTTGTGTACGAGTATATCCGAATACCTGATGTCTCGTCATTGGTGTACTGCCTAAATGGTACGAGGAATTCTTCGTCGAGGACTCTCCGATACTGTTATTTGAATTCTCTCAGTATTTCAATTGAAAACTGCTCCCTTGACAAAAAAGAGAAATAAGAATTATCACAATACTTCGGAAAGTCGGTTGTCCCCCGTGACCATCTCACGAGAAATGTTCTGCAATGGGTCATATTTATAGTGGCCATTATCGCGACTCCAATTTCCCTGTTCCCTGAAACCCTCATCACTCAGAATAGCCTAAGACATATTATCCTAGTGGGAACATATTTCCTTTCTTCCATAAAAAATGTTGTGTGTAAACACGGTAAAAAGGTTCAGGTTGGCTTTATTCATGATAAATCAGTATAAACTATTCTGTTTGTGTATTCTGGTCTCTTTGTTATTGCACTGATAAAACGGAGTCTGACGAGATTTTGTTGAAAAGTAAAGAAATTGAAGTTCATATATTGACAGATTTCTATCCAGACCATACGTTAAACTATCTATGGAACTATATAAACTTTAGATACGAAATTTGGTGCGGAAATCCAAAGCATCAATCTCAGCACTCAACTGGATGCGACTTGTAACTTGGAAGTGGTACCTCTTCTACTATCAAAGTGGAATATTGAACGTAGTAAATTTTGGTGCATATGTAAGGAATAAGGTTGAAATTGGAACCACAGGCAGTGATATGCAGATTCCTGAGCTAAACTGCTTATTGAATTGTCATAAGTGCCTACAAATATCTTCACATAAATGCATGTGGTATCACTATTCATATCAGTGGACACACCGTTTGGAACTTTCAACCAGCTTGGTATCTGGTGCTTGACATATAATCAAATATCATTAAATGACCCATAAACATCCGTGAAAAGTTGGCATTGCTATTTGCTCGTATCCAAGATGCATGTCTCTGAAATGTATTTTGGGTTTTTGGAGCAAACCCCACATTTCAGGATATTTCCGAAAGTCTCGATAAATTTATCAAATGCCATAAATCAGAAAAACAAATCTTAAAATAGATGCGCTGCATCGAGTATCGATCGGAACGCCAATGAATCTGCTTTCGAATGTGAATGAGAATGAGAAGGAGGCAATGTTTAAAAACTCAAGAATTATCAAGCATAAAATGCAAAATGCCACCGTGAAGCTGTGGTCGCCTAATAAAATTAATTAATTATTTGCTCCAAAAGGCACAGACAGCCACAACAACAACAACAACAACTGCCAAAGCAGCAGCATCAACGACACCAACAACAACTGTGAGAAATGCTCTGAAGACAAATCGTCATTTGTAAGCATTTAAGTTGCGAATATGTACCTACACAAAATATTTAAATATAAATTTGACTCGTATTTAAATTTTAAGTGCACCAACCCAGCACCCCCCAACCACCTCGCGGGCTGCACACCTCTCGCGGAATATTTCGAGATCTATGCAGCTTTTAAAATATGTTAATTGCTCAACAGTTGGCAAAGTTGCAGGTTCGCAGCTTTAATCATTGATTTAAATTAATGGACATGTCAGCCAATTAATAAATTCAAACAGCGTGAAAATACACCCCGCCACACTGCCGTGCACTGGCGAGCAGGGGCGCTGAGCAGAGCAGTGTGCTGGTGTGGCTGCCGCAGCCGTAGCCGCAGCCGTAGCCGTGGCGGTTGCATGCCAACGCCATGTAAAATTTTCCGCAAAAGATCTCGCTTAATAACAGAAATGAGATTGTGCTGATTTGATTACGAACTCCACAACGTAAGGAGGGGAGTGCGGCGTAGGGGAGGCCGGAAAGAATGCAGTGGCGGTCATTGGCAAGAAGCGAGCGCAAAACGTTTAATAAGCAAATCGAGCACCACTAAAAACGCACCTGAATTTTGGCACTGCCAGCGTCTGCAGCGTTTAGTTGCCAGCTGCACAACCAGTGTTGCCACTTGGTGGCTGCTGCAGCACTGCACTTTGCCCCCACTGCCGCAAGGCGAAGACGACTGCAAGCACTGAATTACTGAGCAATTTGTATAATTCCGTATAATTGAAAGGATCTCTGATTATAATGCACTGCGAGTGCTAATACTGCGAGCATGACTTCAATCATCTTGCAGCAAATGACTCTGATACCTTAGATACTTACGCAAGCATGCAGCAATCAAACATACGACTGACAAGCTTGGCATGGATGCAGCGTTAAAATGACTTCATTAAAACTTAATTTAAAGACCAGAGTAGCGAAAATTTGTCACGCCTTTTGTACATTTGGAGCCACAAAAATCAAGTCAATGCAGTAGGACAGAGGCTGAAGTGCCACAAGGGTTGAGACAGACAAAACGCACGGGAGTCTAGAGAAGTCACATGCGAAGAGAGGTTGTTAAAATGCAAAAGAACAATAGCTTTACAAGGATCACAACACGCATTATCCCCTGCTGGTAACAGTCTCGCTCTTTTGTGTCAAATTGCAATAATCATTTCAGCTACGTGGGCACTCAGAGTGTGACACGTATTAATTGCGAACTATGCAGCTACCAAATCAATATGCATCGAGATGCTCAGGACATCTGCAGCGATTTCACGCTGGCAATCAGTGTATACATTGTTTGGATATCTACTCTGCTATCACACTAAGGACTCACTACCAGGCCAACAGAATATGTCATTAACTGAGTGAGAGGTGCAGACTCCAGGATCGCATTGGACACAATCGCAAAATAACGAGTAGTTCAGCTCTGAGCGGAGATCGGTGTCACTCTTTGAATTTTGTTTGACTCCAAGCGAGCTTGGCTTCCTTCTCCTTGTGTATTTGTGATCCCATTAATTCAAAATAAACATCCCCTGACAACGCTCGTCCTTGCCAAAAAACAACCATTTCGACAAATATCGACGTGTCGATTTGTAATAAATTTAAAGGAACAGCACTGCGGCAGTCGTGGCACAGTTGACTGCATTGCTAGCACGTGAGGCATTGCCCCCTGAAATCGACTCACCATGGAAACGCAACGTAGCATAAAAGGGCAGCAATTGCCCGAGATAGAGGGTGTAAACGGATGAAAGCTGTTCCAAAGCTTGGAAAGCAAACAAGCGACACCTGCAGCCCGTAAGTCAAGTGGGTGTGATATTTCCCGGTTAATTGTGCGCGCATCCCTTACAACCCCAGCCCTGCTGTTATGGCATTTACTTAAGGAAAGGTGAGAAGCGGCGGCACTTTATAGACAACTAATTTGTTGTTCACATTGCGCCATTTTCATGCCAGGATAACTTCAGTGTTTTCATTTATGCAGTAAAGAGGCGATTCTACTAAATTGATTTTCCACCCCATGTGACAAATTATAAAGGGCCTCAGTTGAGGCATTTGTGGCCAGGATCAACTGAACAGAAATGAAACTAAATGCCGCTTTGGAAAGAACTGAATCGCATAAAAGTGTGCTGCATTCTCCTTTGTTGATAAAGTGTATAAATAGAATAAGAAAAAGAAACAGGAAAATAGAAGCGAATAACCAAAAAGGTAAATCAAGAAGATCCGCAAAAGAATTAACCAAAATTGAAGAGGTTTTTTAACACACGCAGCACTCCACAAACGGGCAGAGTCAAAGAAGCACGGCGAAAAAATGCAAGCGCAACCAACAAATCGATTTGGTCAAATTGCTGTGTTGTTGTGGCGAGTGCACTGCGGTCGCTCTGTTGCCGTTGCCACAAGTACTGCTGCGATGCTGAGTTGCTGCCTGCCACATAACCAATTCAATAGCTTCAGCATTCGGCACAGCTTTGGCTGCTTCTGCCGCTGCAACATTGACTCATCGGCGGTCGAGATAAAAAGCGGCGGCATCCTTTGATCAGCTTATATTATAAAATACTCTGGTCACGCCTTAAAGGCATTAAACGAGATGGCGCTCAGCACACCAACAGAACAATTTCGCAGAGTTCTTCCACTGAGCTGCTCTTTATGCATACTCACACTTCTTCTCTGCTTTTGCGCTCGTATCACTCTCGGCACTCGCCACGGCAACCAACCCCAAAGTCTGCGCCACAGCCACAGTCATAGCCACAGTCGCAGTCGCAGTCACAGTTGTAGTCAAAGTCAAAGTTAAAGAAGCCAAAACACAGATCTGCAACCTAAGCAGCCGGTAATGAAATCAAAAGCACAACAACCACATCAGCCACAAGGCAGAGGGGCAGGAATGACTGGCCACATACGCTAAATGCCAGCGCAGCATCGTTAAAGCCGGCATCAATAACACAAACAAAACCAACCACACCGACAAACTTCAGCCGGAAGAGCACATTTCTCTGCGCCGCTCTTTTAGCCATGGTCCTCCTCTCTCCTTTTTGCACGTTATTTTATTTTTTGCTTTTTTCCGAAAGTTGCTGCAATTTTTCTCATTTTGCGTTGCAGCATGCGCCAAATGCGATGTCATCCCGCAGGGCCACTCGCTCAGAAGGAATGCAGCAGCAGCAACATTTGCTGTTCTTACCATTGCTGTGGTTGTTGTGAGTGCACTCATTTGCAGCCTGGACCACCAGCAACTGGCTTGCTGCAAATACAAGCGGCGGTCTCCACTGAGAATGGTGGTCACTGTTTTTGTTGTTGCTGTTGCTTTACCTCAACCATTAGCTGTGCATTTTGGTCTTTTTGGCTCGCTGGTTATATCAAGAAATGCGTTTTTATGTGAGTGTAGCACCGGATCCGAAGCATGCAATTATATGTCTCTGCTACCTCCTCAGTTTCATCATAACTTCTGGCATCAAGGACTCAGAAGTTGGGCATTAATCCAGACTCCTGCTTTGGCTCGCTTGCCAGCTCGGAAATATTGACCGATTATATTGCTATATTGCATTTAAGATGCCGCAGGAAAAGTTATTTGCTCCCCTCAATAGATGAACATATTTGAAGATTTTTTTATTAGAATGTGAGGTGGAAGGAAGTACAAGTTTTGAACGTAATCATACGACCAAAAAATGTATGCGGGGTGTAATAAAGGCACCAGTGAACATGAGCCAAAAATAACAGAGTTCGAGTACCAGATTGCGCCTCCCTCCTTTATCATTTTGATTTCAGTAGATCCGCTTCAGAAGACAGTTTTCCAACGCAAAGGTCTGAAGTACGAGTAGTAGAAAAATATGTCCTGTGACGTCACAAAACACCGAACATAGAAAATCTGCCTAGGGAAAAACTATATTTGTCCATACGATCCTAATCAGCACTTTCCCAGGACACTCTTAACAGGTTTTTGTAATTTTTTAGCATGAGTCAAGTCTTGTTTCTTGACAATATACCAATCCTAGTATAATAATAAACAAAATTTCAACATTGTTATTTATTTAATATCATTTACACCATAAGTCAGATTTTAGAGTATTCTTCTCGATTATCATTTTGGCAACATTCGAGTAAACTGATTCTTTGATTAAAAACTCCAAATTTCGAAAAGGAGAAGGCTTTTAGTTATATTGATGCTGTGCTGGAAAGAGCTTCGCCCATCAGTATTGATTAATTACTACTCTTTGGGAAATATTTGTTCAGTCTGGGATAGATATCGCAAAGTGTACAAATACTATCGGAGAATTTGTACTGAGAACATTCAGAACGGTTCAAGAGATTTATATGTGAGTAACCAAAGAAAGAACATCCTTCAACATTCTTGCTGTTGGATACAGCAGAAGAAGAAAGAGGCAGTCACCTCTTCCATTTTCGCAGCTTACTCCAATTTAGCAGAGACATTTTTACGGAAAATCTGCTATTCTTAGATATCGACTCCATACATATGTCATTATTCTCAATCCACTATGTTCTATTTTTTCTATCATCCAAACTGCAGTTTGATGTTGCAGAGTCTCCATACGACCACCGAGACATGATTTAATGGAATGGAATAGAACTGGAAACTGTCCACTATGGTGTATGATTTCTACTCTGAAATTTGAATTGCTGCCGCCCAGCATCTTATTCATTCGCTAACTGCGGAACAGCTCCCGCTTGATTATGTTAATGAAATGTGAAAACATTTAAGCCCACAAACGTACTAACCAATAATGCCAACAGTCGGCGATGTGTGCGCTCAAGATCAAACGCCAACTGCACCGTTCGCTGCAGTTCACTTCTGCCGCACGCCACATAATTATAAAGTTGAAGAATTAACACGGGCCACGCGCAGCGCATTTCAGGTGCACAGCCAAGTTCAGAAGCGGCAAGTGTGGTAACTCTATTAAGGCACTGCAGCCCAACCACACAATCTCAAACATCAAATATTTAAATATGGCAATCAATCGAAAAAGTAGCCAAATAAAAGCGCGCACATTCACAGATGCACACGTACCCACGTGTAAACGCCGAAAAACCAAGGTTCAAAAGTTGCCACCGCCCACAGTGCTGCGTTCCAGACACAAAAACACGCAATTCTTGTTGCAGAACCCACAAAAATTGATCCCCAGTTTGTAGAAAATTTTTCAACCAAGAACAAACAAGCACTCGCCAAGAAGCGGTCTCTCAGTGCGGTGAAATAGTAGGCGTGGCAAATGTCAGCGAAGACCATTACTTACATTAGTTCGCTACAAGGTACAAGTACATCCGTAGCTAAGAACGTTGAGACGTGGTCACTGCTATCTTCATTTAGAATTTGGACTTAAGGACCGTTCATATCCAGATACGTCCAAAGTTAGTCAGTTGGATTCTTATGTATTTACAAACTGCCAGTCTAAACTATTCTACATAGTTCATTGAGTCTACGTGTTTCTCCATTTAATATTTACTCGGAATTCCTGAGGGATAGTCTCCCACCTAGATTGCTAGAGAGCGGGAACAAGTCACCTAATCACTGCGGCCACCTTTGGACCTATTGTGATAAGCTCTGTAATTACAAAATATCCCAGAGTTTACAAATCATTAAGAATTCTGAAATCTTCTTAGGAGGATATGTCTGCAATTTCTGGCGGTTCTAGGTAATAATGTCTTAAGTAATGAAGTCTGGTCCAGATTACACAGTTACATTGACACAACAGTTGTTCAGATATTTCCTTTTCTTCGTTGCATAACCCACAATACTTATTTTGGATTACCTTCATGCTATATGGGTGTTTGTTTGCCCTACAATGCCCAGTTAGAAAGCCTGAGACAATGCGAGTACCTGTTCTCGTTAAACCTAGAATTTCTACAGTTCTTTTACGGGATCTTTTTGGCATGAAGACTTTTTCGGCTCTTATAACTTTTCCATCCAATACTGATGTGATTTTACCTCCAGCCATTGATTTAGGTTGTACTCTGTGGAATTCCATGGCCGCCTACAGAATGATTCCGGCCCAATAAAACTACTGGCAGACCCTTTCCTAGCAAGTCCGTCTGTCTCTTCATTCCGTACATGTTCGCTGTGACCTGGCACCTAAATCAGATCCACTCTGTTGTTGATTGCTAGTCTTTTCAGCTGTTGAAGAGAATCTCAAACCAGTTTGGATTATATAACAAAGGCGTTCAGCGCTAGTAGTGCTGCTTTACTATCAGAGTGCTTGTGGATATGGCTATTTATTGTACCCCTGTCTAGTTCCTCTTCTAGGCAGAGCGCGATAGCGTGAGTTTCCGCCCATGCTTGCAAATAAGTGACTTCTTGGTGTTCCCAAAAACCCCAGCCGCAACTTACTCCTCATCTAAGTGAATTCCTGTGCGATTGCACCCCGCTACTCATATATTATATCTAATACTCTAAGTGCATGTTAAAGGATTTTCAGATAAGAGTGAAAACTGAATTTGAAGAGCGTATCACATTTCTGACGAATTGTTGTGTAGGACTGGAGCACTGTGCTGCGTCACCGCTACTGGAATGCAGCAGACAAATATTGACTCGTTTGTTAGCTGTGCGCGCATGACCAGCAATCAATGCTCTGGGACGATGGCAGCCAATGTGGGGCATCGGCATCCCACTCGGAAACATATTGGGTGAACTGCACTGATGCGCCCAGTTGCAGTGCGTGCGTGTGCATGCGTGTGCGCTTTCTTCTCGACTTGGATAAGTTTAACAATTCAATTTGAGCATCTGAATTAGCGGGTCGAGTGCCTCTTTCTTCTTTGTTGGTCGACTTAATTTATACTTTCGGTAAAAGGTTTTATTTGTGTTGTTATTGTTGTGTTCATTAGTGAAAAGTGTCTTCTTAATTTGTACACATTTTTTTCTATTTGAGTTGCATCTCAATTTTAATAATTTCCGAGCATCAGCAGTAAATGGGCTGATGAGTCAATTTGACCCCAGTAGTAAATCAGGCTGCCTACCAATGAATTACTTCAGACTTTATAGTACAGTATACTAATAGACTCTTAAACAGGAATTGAAGGATGGTATTCTGATCTCACTATATTCATTCCGGTTGAACACTGTAATATTAACAATAATATCGGGCATATTTGTCGTTAGTCTACTCGAGACTTTGTCAAACATTTCTATCCTTCTTAGAGGTGTGATATAATCCTGGAAATTGTTCAGAGAGGTTCTTCCCTCCTTATCACCCGTTTCTAGTTTAGAACAAATCTGAGGGCCTCTAATTGCGTCGTAGATAGAGTACCTTGTAGAAACGTTTTTTAAATTGTCGGTTTGATTTCCTTTCCCACGATTTCCTCCCTCCTCTGCAGATGTATAGCGACGAGCAGGAACTCGTAGCTTAGATGTACGCGTATAATTAATGTAAATAGCGAATTGGAAATTTCATTGATTAATAAATAGAATAAAATCTGGGCAAATAGATCGCTCAAATCCAATTGTTTCTAATGGATACCTTCGCTAATAATACACCGAAAAGAAAAGCAAAAATTGCTCCAATGCCCGCTGCACCCAGTCCAAGTAAACCAAATCAATTTTCAAGTGAAATAACCTCGGAGTAAATTACAATTTAATACTTTGTGGCATTAGTGGCATTGGTTAATAAATGTATTATGTACTTCCATGCAACAACAACGACAACGACAACGACGATAACAACAACAACGACGGGGGCAGCGACAACTCCGAGCGCAACGTTTGAACGCCATTTAGTCAACACAATGCGCCAATTACTCGAAAACAAATGCTGCAAGAACGCGCTCTGTGCGTCCCCCCCCCATCCGGCTGTCTGTCCATCCGACCGCTCCGACTGCCAGACGGTGCTCCGTGTGCCAGGCTGAGTGGAATGGGTTCCCTCCACGCTCAATTGACTGTACTACCAATTCTAAAAATTGGTTTTTTTCCATGGCTAATGGGCAGATATGAGCCGCAATTGCAGCTAAATATGTTAATAAATAAATTCATTAAAAGCGAACTACTGAAGACCACAGCAGCAGCCGCAGTCACTCAGTTGTCAGTGGCTGACAATCGAGTTCACCGATTTCGGTTTCGGATTTGTGGAGGAAACCACGCAGCAGTTACGGCAGCAATAACAACCACATCCATATGCAAATTGTAAAGCGTCTGATCATAGCAATTCGCTCCAGCAGCTGCGGCAGGCAGCGTCGGAGCCAGTGCCGGTGCCACCGCTGAAAGCTCGCTAATTGACAATAATGCTCATTTGATGGATAGATAGATACGAGTGTAACCACATGTCATGTAGGCCACCAGCCACAAAGCCGACTCATAGGAAGGTGGTTGGTGCGGCGCTGTATGTGGCATGTGGGCGGTGTTTGGAGAAATCGTTTGTAGCTGGATAAGTTTTTCATCCAAATCAGAGGTGGCGTTATGACAATACTGATGGATTAATCTTTACACAAAAACCACATTTCGCATAAATTTTACAAGCCAAAAGAAGCTTATCGAGTCGATGAATAGACCCTTCCAGTAACAGTCGTCGTCACCACGAACGAAACACAATTTATGACCTTAATATGAATCAATTAAGGCGACCAAACTGCATAGAACTAAATTCTATCTGCTAATAAGTGGTTCACTCTTTCAGCAATTTTGATTCAACGGTCTTCGAGCGCTAATATAGAAGTGTGAATGAAATTCGCCAACATCCTAATCGTCTCTGGCGTGTTGTCGTGCTATGAGTATTTATTATTGTATTACTTTTGGCTATTTTTTTATTAAAATGTGCTAATTTCTTAAAGTAAACTAAATTAAGGCGTACAAAATTAATTAACCGCATTCGTTTGGTTATTTATGCAGTCCTAACTCACCCACGGGATTCTAGTTGCGTGATGCTATATAAATATGTGAGCCTGTACGACCAAACCTGTCAAAACTTCATGTGCAACTGCCGGTGTGAAGGAAATCTGACCTCACTACCGTGACAAACATTCCTTCAGCAGTCGTCCTAGAATTGGTGAATTTCACTGGGAATAAAGTGTTCCTAATATACGAGTAAATTTGGCTTTGGCAAATACGATATTTTTCATCGCAGATCCTGAGCTGCTGTCACTGTTCCCCATTCTACTGAAATCTGAATACATTATTTCTATAAGTTCGTTCCCACTGATTTAACCAAGCTGGAAATGGATTCGGAAAGGTGAGTTAAATGACTAAAATAGCCAAGCTGGACACTGCTCTGCAGCATACAGAAATGTTACTCCAATTCTTGTAAGGTTCACACTCATATTTCTCCCATAGTGTGAACCCAAACAGCTTCGCCATATTCAGTCAATATTCCCGCAATAAATATCTCCCCAAATATCCAAAATATAGTTCAGAATAGTAACCAGAAAATCAGAGGAAGGAAAATCGTTTATATTGATAATTCATGAGCTGCACAAAGAATCAAATTACACTTTCTAAATACCCCCTTCCAACTCCTATTTTAAATAACGCGCTCAACACCTGTCCCAACACTAAGAGCGTACGTCGGCAGCTGCACTTCTTTGATACTTTAATAATAGATATGAAAGTCAGATCTAATGGAGTTGACCCGTTTAAAGCATTTGCTCGTTTTATTGATCAACTCCAATTTCAATTTAAATTTATCAGCGTGTGAATGAAACCACACACGCACACTCACACACTTTGCACCCATACCAATGCTCATCCTGCAGCTACCAGAATCGCCCCAAGCCAAGAACATCCGCCGCACCGGCACAGGTGTAAATTGTAGACTGCCTTCTGTCCGGTCAAAGGTGAAAAATTAAAAGAAAGGATTTCTTTTATTATTTAATTTCCACTCATATTAAAGCTGTTTAAGATAATTAACACTTTCCATACACAGCACAGTCCTCAAACCCCGCCGCTCTCAGAACTTTCCCACGCAATCCTCTGAGAAGGCAGCCACAATCAGTGACCCTATTTGGCCTGCTATTGGCCACATTCGTGAGCGGCAACCTCAAAATACAGAAGCGCTAAAGGTTAATCCAAACTGTGCGGCAGTGGCGGTCCCCTTTTGTGCGTACCCTTTATTTCCCGGGCTAATCGAAACATGCTCAAATATTTGTGTGATTAGCCTTTATCAGTACAGGCTGTGGAAAATGGAAATGGAAATGAAAATTAAAGAAACGTCTACGATAGAGCCGACGTTGTTCATTTATTACACAGCGTAGGTAGTTATGACTGTGTACACAGGTCACTGTGCAGGGGCCCACCGAAGGTGGCCACTCTGTTGCCCATAATGGTGTGTATTGTAGTTGTTGCTGTTTCGCTGGTGTCCTGTGTCGGCACAGAATTTACGCTGCAGGATTCCATTCTTTGAAGGCAGCGCATTCTAATGAGACGTTTTGACGCCTCTGTGCTTCTTGTGCTTGCTTCTATATCTTATTTGGATTATAATTTATAAAGGATTACAATTGTGGAAGGATACTGAAGATTTGTGTAAATTTCATTAAAATGTTGGACACATTCCAGAATGTTTCGCATACATCGTTCTTTTTGGAGATAATAATAATTAGAATGTATTACAGATAGACTGGAGTTTAACTGGCTACTTACTCAAGTGCGCAACCTTTTCAAGGCAGCTGCAAGCATAGTCGGTGAGAAAAGGGCATACTACCAATCTCGGCAAATGGTTGTTGGCTTTTCAGTCCCATTATTTATACAGAGGTGAAAAATTTAACCTATCTAGGAGACTAAGCGGCTCTGTAAGAGATGTCATTTCCTAATTTTAAAGACCTTGCGAGAGTAATAGGTACTTAGGGACTTTCAGAAACTGCGAAACCAATAAATCCAGGGAGTAGAAACGGATCAATAAACTCGCTCTACTCCCAAAGGCTGAGACCATCAGTTTTCATAATTCAGCATGATCCGAAAATCCATTAATAGAAGATGAGACTACGTGAGAAACCTTCTCATTCTAAAAAGCATGTCCAGAGTTTTCTTATTGTTAAACTAAAGACCAATTTGTGGGGAATTTTTTTTATAATTCTTTCAATATTAACAGATGACAAAGTACTTTTATTGCTAATCTCTCCCAATTTCTGTGACTTAAGCATCTTGAAAAGAAAATGTTGTAAAAACAATAAAATTACAATTGAATTGATGAAAAATTAAATTCAGAATTAAAAAAAATGAGAGTAAAAAGAAATTATACCCCCACAAAATGTTTTGATGAATTTTCAGTGCATTTAGCGGAAATATATGAAATCTCTACGTCAACAGCAACTTATTGCTAAGACTCCACCATGCAGGCAATTGATGCCAGTTATTAATTCAAATTACAAATGAAAACTTTTCACAATTAATTCTGCTGCTTTCCGCACAAATTAATTGCTTGACAATGAGTGAAGAAAATGAATGAAGTTGGCTGCCGAACAAGTAAGAAGCAGCAAATGCTCTTGTTGTTTTTGCTGTTATTGCTGCTGCTCCAGCTGCTGCATATTCTAAATACAGTCTCGTTACGAAACGAAGTTTTTCTCGCTCGTGCTTACTGTGCAAAGGCGGCGGCAGCCAGTATGCAAGCACACACACGCCTGCACCTTGAAATCCCAATCAGCCGAGCCAGCCAGCTAATATGACGAACGCCATAATTACCGTTACATAAACCACCATTGCTATTTTAGCAGCTACGCTCTCTTTCTAAGCGTATGAGCTCGCAAGAGCAACAGAGAGAAAGCACACATTTGCTAAACGGTTAGTATCTCCAAGCGCTGTCCCACTCTAGCAAATCGCCAATCAGGAAGCGAGCGCTCTGCTCTGGCTTTACTCTCACACGAGTGAGCGAGCGCTGCGTTGGTGTGAGTGCAGATGTGTGAGTGAGTGTTGTCTTGTTTTACATTTTGTTCGTTCGTCATTTGTTCAGTCAGTTAGTTATGATTTGATTGTTAAGCTAACCACCAACAAACAAGACACGAAAGGAACGCAACATGCGAGCGAGCGAGCGCTAACGACGAGTCAAACTCACCCAACACTCACACAGTGGCGTAACGACGTGAAGCAAGCAAAGAAAAAAGCAAAACTGAGAAATCGAGTTGTCTAGTTAGCAATCTCGAATCTAGTTTTGAACAGGAACAGTTGACTGCGAAGCGTCGAGTGGAAAGGTGCTAAACTTTCTGTGTGGACTGCTTGTGGATCGCTTGTGGATTGTGGCGTTGTTGTACAACACAGTCGCACGTCAAAATTGGTTAACGAGCTCGGCAAGAAAGAAGACCACAACAACAACGCGAAATTGATTTCTATAAAAACGTCTGTGTGCGAGTTGAGCAAAGGCAACCAGAATAAAAACGAGTCAATTGAATTCGAAATGAAGACTGACTGACTGATTGTGCTTTGATTGATTTGATTTCAGTGCTTAGTGTGCAGTTAACGTGAAAAGTCTTGCGGTAGCGATAGGACAGCTACTTTGACAATGAACAAGCTATTCTATTGCCATTCTAGTTGAACACATTGTTTAAAGTGAAAAAACTAAAAATAAATTAGTTCAAGTTGAAAAATCGGAAACACAAACTATTTTAAATAGTGTCGACAAATTTACAAAAAAATTGTGAGACTTGCAAAATTAAATAAAACAAGAAATTCATAGTTAATTTAATCAAACAACCACCAAAACAAATAAAATTAAACGGAACTTTGTAAAGTTGCACAGTGATAGCAACAACCGAAAACTCTCCCCAAACACCGCGGCCTACTATGCTCTGTCCCCCTACAATGCGCCCCGCCAGCCCAGCTGAATCTGAAATCTCCGTCGGTGGAGCTCCCAGCCCACTGCCCCACCACCACCACCATTTGCTGCAACACCACCAACTGCTCATGCAACAACATGCCGCCGCAGCAGCAGCAGCAGGCCTCACGCGCACTGCCGTCGGCTCTGTGCCGGACGAGTACTTTCAGCCGCTCAAACGATTGCGCATGTCGTCGGACGCAGACGAGGTGCGCGAGCGTACACCAAGTCCAGCTGCTCTATTGCCGGCGCCGGCAACGAACGCCAAATCCAACATAGAGGGCGTCAAGAGTTTCTCCATCGCTGACATACTGGGACACGAGAAGCGTCGCTCAACTACTCCATCACCTCCATCGCACAATTGCACTGCACGCAGCACAACTGTGGGTCTGCTGCAGCCACGCAGCGATCCTCTGGATGGGATGACTGCCACTACGGCAGCTGGAGTGCCACACCCCGCAGCGATGCTGCTACCCACTGCTCAAATTGTGCGTCCTTGGGACCACTTGCTGGGGCCGATGCCAGTGCGACCTTTCATACCCTCGGCTCTGCTGCACTACGAACAACGCTTGGCACTGGACTACCACCGGCAACTACAGGAGCACTTCAACGCACGCGCCCAGCTGCTGCGGCACATGGGCATGGACATCATACCCTCGGAGAGTGGTTCGGAACGGTCCAGCTCAGCGGCTAGTGACTGCTGTTCCCCTGAAATAGTGCGCTCCTCAGCGGAGTCTTTGGGCACGGCCACTCGTCAATCGCCTCAGACGAGTTGCGATCGTCAAACCAACTCAGCTACGTCTGCCGGGTCCAGTGTGGGAGGCAAAAATGGGAACGGCGGTAATGGAGCTGCCAACGGCGGCGCAAATGCTAAGACTAAACCTAATGGAACGCCACTAGATGCGCTCTTCCAAATGACCACAAAGGACTTCGACGAATCTCAAGGTAAGTCTAAGAATTATTAATCAGTTTTTCAGTGGTTCTACTAAATCTGGGAATATAGTAGATAGCGAGATGATAGAGTGATGGAGAGGTGGGTGGGGGGTGTGGGGTTTGGAGAGGGAAGAAAAAGTAAGGAAAGAAAACAGTTAGCGAAAGGAAACCCTGGAGGCTCATTCTTGCCCTGATTGAAGTTTGTTGAACTCGTTTCTTGCAACCGTGCTTCATTCTCGAAGACACAGTACAACAGATAATATGGCAAGTAAAAGTGTTCCTAGCCGAATGCTCATCCAGCTGACGCTCCTTCTCGTCAATAAGCCAAGCAATGAAATAGCGTTCCTTTTGGTTAGGTCTGAATCCCAGCAATTTATTGCAGTGGATCCGCAGGACCCAAGACCTTGATTGAGAGGTTTGCACCAATTAAGGATATTTTTTCCTTCACTTTAAACAAATCCGAAATGTGTACTCGCTGGGAGAATTCGCGGTTCTTCAGATTTGATATAAACGGATAACGTTTGAGGCATGCGCGTCAACGCTGATTAAATTACATATACAAAATCGAGGCAATAAAATCGGTTAATTAATTGGGAGCGAGCAAACTGCCTCATGGCAGAGCAAAAGAAAGAACACAAAACCAACCGAAATTGAGATGAGATCCGAAATTGTCGCTCGTTCACTTGCGCCGCACCACAAATGGCAGCCTGGCCGAGCGGTTGGTTGCCACTTTACATTTTGACAAATAACTCAATTTAATTAAAATTAAAAATAAATAAAAATGCTATAAAAATAAAGACATTTGCGCGCAAAGCTCAGCAGCGCAAACTCACAAAAAAACCAAAACAGTCGCTCTTAAATAAAATAAAATTAATTGCAGGCAATAAATTTCAACAAATTCAAATAAGGCACCTTTTATTTTTATCATTTCATTGTTTATTTTATTATTAGTTGCTTTTTGTTTTTGTTTTTGTTTTATTAAAATTGTTTCATTTGTTTTCCAATTTGAAATTTCATCTTTAACTGCCGAGCGCCGTGTCTGAGAATTCTTGCGCTAATTGAAAACGCTGCCAAACGAATTTCAACCGAATTGAATTTAATTTGAGTTTATTGCCAAGTGTAGCTGCTTCATTGGTATTTTTTAGTGTTTTCAACACAACTTAATGGAAAATATCGAGTTTACTGCCGGCAGAATACAGGGAGTAGTCCGACATCTAACTAACTGAAGGGTTCATTTTTGGGCAAAAAGAAAAGCTGGCTCCCTCTGGAGTCTACGAGCTGGTTCCCTCGTATTTTAAATTTGCATATTTGCAGGGAACTGAGCACCGAAACATGAGCTATTTCCACTAAAACCGAACAGGGATCGAATCCAGTGGAGTGTCATTTGGAATAGTTGAAAGAAAATGTCGCAAGATTGGACTTAAGAGAAGTGGTGCTGTGGTCAGGATACACTGATAAGATACAAGGCTTCCGATGGGTCCTCTCTCTCTCTCGCCTAGTTTAAACGCTATTTTATTATTAGCGAAGGTGTAGCGATAGTCCCTCTGTGGTTGCTATCTGCCCATGTAGGAAAATGTTTTGTGTGGGACATTTTTGTAGACCCCCCAAAAAAAATTGTTTCGATTGCCAAAATTATAAATTCTCTTTATGTACGATATCATCGGAATACTTATATACAAATCAACAACTTTCTCAAAATCGGAAGTAAACCATTTATGAACTTTCTGAAACCTTCTTTGATGTCCATGGAATAATTGGAGGGTCCACAATGATCACCATTTTGTTATGAATGAAAGACAATGTTTACAAGATAAGATTGTTCTTACAGAAAGAAGTTTAAGCTATCTTGCAGAAATTATACAGAAAGATTTGAATTGACTGTTTTGTAAAAATTTGTTCCCAATGTACAAAAATCTTCTGAAATTCGAATACATTTTAATCCAACTCAATTTCTATATTCTAACTATGCCTAGAGAGGCGAGAGTCTTCTTTCTACTTATTCATTATGAAGGCACTTATTATTTTGCTTGCTATAATAAAATGTCCTTATATTATTATTAAAAGAACATTCAAGTCATATCCAATTTTATAAGCAACTTTTTCGAGACATGACTTCAGACTTGCTCAGCTAGAGACCCACTAACCGAAATCGAAGGTTTCCCATGCTAACAAAAGCACAAAAACCACGAAGCGCAACAGCAAGCAGAGGAGAGCTCCGCTTTTTCGGGTCTCGTAACAGCTCCAGAAATATTCTTGGTCATCATTACAGTAAAATGACTATTTTTGTACAAATTGGGTGACGAGCATTCCTTTTTTTTTCTTTTTTGCCAGTTCATTCAACTACCTGGGTATGGCCAATTTAGTTCTGGGCGAAACAACCCAGAGAACATTTTCTCTCATTGCAAGGAGTCTGCTCCTTGGATTCTCCACGTTTCAGTTCTCTTTCCCAGTTGCAGTCCATAGCGAAGTGTTCAACATTTCTTATCTGTGTGCCTCTAAATAATAATTGGTTTGTGTTGAGGAATGCGCCTACATGCTCCACGCTGATAAGCCTCATTTGGGGTTATCCGCTGTACGAATTAACAGTTTCAATATTCCTGCTCTCATTTCCCCATATTCGCATGTCAGAGCATTAAAATACTTCTTTTTATGTGCATTTAAAATTAAACCCTTCGTTTGAGCCGTGTTTGTTCTCAGTCAAACGAACTCATTACATGCCGCTTTTAAACTGCGCGATAACGGTAATTACTTATTCCTATTTCGCTCGGAACGGCGTCCTTTCCTCCCCTGCAGAGGCGTGTCGTATCACTGTCAGTTACGAGCATTCCAATAGATACGCGCTCAAGTGACGGCCGCCGCCATATTGGTTTTTGCCGCTCTGCGCCGCCAACTTAATTAGCTGTAATGGCTTTTTGAATATTGCTACTATTTGCGGTAATTACCCCTTTTGAAGTTGAAGTGCATCATTACGTTTTTTGCCTCCAAATGTTTTGTGTAATTTGTCCAATGTCGTGCGTAATTAGTGGACAAAAAAGGCCACTTACCTTAGTGTCGGTGTGTTTGTGTTGCTGGCCGCTTCGCATTCACTGCGCTTGCCGAAATTTTTAGTCTGTGGAAGGTAAAGAATAATCATGCCAAATCATTCGCAAATCAATCAAAGCCGCTGGTATCACACTGGATGACCCTTCAGCCATTTAGTTAGATGGAATTGGTAGCATAAATAGGCACTGATATGAAGACTTAAGCTTAATCAACAGAGGGAATAAAGATCTGTCTGAGACTCCTCTCCCAGGTGGTAGTTGCGTTCATTATGTCTCAAGCTTTAGTGCAGCAGTTTGACCTGCTCCCTCTTAATCGTCTCAAGCTAACCAAGAATATTAAATCTGTGAGGTCTGTCGAGTTTCTATAATTATAAGGCTCATTTTTCCATCACCACACAGAGTAACAGTAAAATTTTATCAAAAACTACACAAATCAATTAATACACTATCCCGTCCCTTTCCGTCCCCATCCATCCTTATCATTTGATTCATAATTACAATACTTAAAATACGAGTATTAACAGTTTACACTGCTAGACATGCACCCTGCGCACATCCATGGAACTGCATTCGATACCCGCTGGGGAAATCAGCGCCTGTCGCTGGAAGAAGTGTCAACAAAGAGCGAAGAAATGAAGTCGAGCGCTGTGCCCCAAACATGACACTCCATGTTCTCAACAAATCGTTTGTCAATCGTCGACAGTGCCCACATTTTTATTTGCTCTGCTCAGTTCCTCTGCCAACGTTGCATGCTGGCTGAGTGATCAATTGTCGCATGTGCCTGGGCTTGGCAGCGCACAGGCCACAATTGAATAATTTCCAACCATTCAATATTGCGCTGTTCCATCATTGTTCACACATAATGAAAATGTAATAAAAATATTGGTATTTCTGTGGCTATTTGCATACGCTGCGAGTGTAGTTCTGAGGGGGGTGCCTTTGTATATTCTTGCAGCATTTTCATTTGATATCTGGCTCGCGGTGTTGCATGTCGTGCAATTATGTATGGCAGCGCATGTAAACCCATTCCTCCTCCAAACGAATGGCCTGCCATGTTTGTCATCAAAATAATTACTTTGTTGTTGTATGCATTCAGTCGGTTGTTATTCTTATAATTAGTACTCCCCTTTCTGGTATTTATTTAATCAATACCAGTGACATAAAAATTGACGAACAATTGCGCCACCATGAGAGGGACAGACAATCACACAATTCTGGACTATTCCCACAATTTCTACCATTCGCAGTTACATTTACTCGTGTACAGTTGCTCCAATATTTTTTTTTGTCGTACGACTATGTTCCAACGACTATGGACTATTTTTGGAACGTTAGTTTGTTCATAGAGTAATGTTTCTCAACAGAGTAGTTGGAGTATTTCGTTGACAACTGGGTTCTCCCCTAGAACAAAAGTTTCACTCGACACCAATAGAAAACCCGCGTCACCAGGCAGAAAAAAGAATTGTTAATCTTGTAGTTTATATCTAAACCAGTCTCTGAACTAGTCCTATGGTCATTAAAAGTGACTGAGACTCCCTCTCTGGAATGAATGGCTTTTGATGATCTCAGAAAAATCGCAAGATGGTGCAATCACTCGTTGTACATCGTAGTCGATAAGATTTGCCCTGTTGGGGACTCCAAACTTCAATCAGTCGTTAGTCATCAATCTAACCTATGCCAGCACTTGTAGAATTTTTCTTGGACATCCATTCTCCGAGCGAACTCTCCTCTTGCCCCTCACAACGAAGATCTTGCCAGACATTGTGTCGCTGTCTACTTCTCTGTGAACCACGGAAAGTTCTGGGAATTCTGTTCCAATTAACAAATCCGTTCCTCAAGTCCTATGCTTACACGCACATTTAATGTTTCCATGGAATTTTTGTGTCCTAGCCTTTGCTGATAGTCCCTTCCACCAAACCACTCACATTAGTGTCCAATATTCATAAAAATATGCAGCATATTTATTAAAATTTATCCTCCCATCAGAATGGTTCCAATTTCAGGTTCTTCGCTGTCACATTTTTTAAAATGATTAATGTGCGATTTTTTATTGTTACAAGCAGACAACTGACAATTTTTACCAAAATAAACCACCCTTACATGTTGAGAGTCGCTCTGCCTCTCTGCTTTATCCGCCTGTCTATCCAGCAAGCGTCGATTCAAGTGGCTCGGCCGAAATTGGAGTATGGGCATTCCGAGTGAAAGGTCCTTTCCAAACAAGTGTACACAAACTCTCTTCTTGTGGTTGGCTCGGGGAAAACAAATTGCCCAGTCAGAGTCTGGAACTGAGCCTGTGCCCGCGTCCGCGTACGCGTCCAGTTGCGCATTAAATGAGGGTATTTAGGAGATAAGTTAGAGTGACTTAATGATTATTAAATGCGTTTTCCGAAAGGCTGCACTTATATTTCGGTTAATATCTCAAGTGGTTAATGGGTTTTGAATTACCAACGTTTATAAGGACTGGCAGCAAGCAAGCAGTGAGTAGAAAGCAGGGAGCAGATTGCATTAATGTGAGTATTTTGAAAGCAGATGCGTGTGCATTGGCCACCAATTGGTCTGATAGAGCGACATACTCAGAGATAGTTATGATAGTTATGCAGCCATGAGTAATCGGGTGTTTAAGATAACAACAGCGATAACGAGTCTGACTCATTAGCTATGCACGCCTGAATCAAGGCACAATTCCAGCCTAGCTCCAAATCTAGACCAGTGCAATTGCATGACTCTCGGCTGCACAAGTTCCAACTTTTCGATAGCTGCTAATGAAGTAGGCAGCGAGTTGACGCTGTCTGTGATGGTGTTGGTGCTGGTGGCGTTTGATGCGTTCAATCTGAAGCCCCGTGTAAATCTATGCATCGAATTAAATCAAATAGATGCCAAGAGCCGAGAGCGATTGCTTTATTTTCACCGCTCTGGTGCTGTTGCTTCTGTTGTTGGTATACTTAAGCAGCGATTGAGCCGAACAAAAGCCAAAAAAAAAAACGGTAGCTGAACACAGTTTGAAGGCAGCCATAAATTTCTTTTGAAATCAGCCGAACGCAGCATTAAAACAAAAGCAAGTTTTTGTGTAGAATATACGTTAACTTAATTAAGCCGGTTTGGCGCAATCATAAAAAATTCCAATCAACTAAAATTTTCGGTAAATTATAAACAAACGATTAAAGATTTTTGTATAGAACCAAAACTCACACACTCACAGACCAGCCCATACATAGTCAAGCGTTTAATTAGACCCCATTTCGACCGTGGTCCGGAGCGCAGTCATTTCAGCCTCAGACCCGAATTTAGTCAGCGCCGATTTTGAGGAGATTTACGACATACAAAAAATTCTCGTCAAAAATTCTGGAAACTTTTAAATGCCACTTTTACAAATGACATTTCGATTTGAATGTAAATTCATTAATCACAAAACCATTAATCAACTGTCATTTAATTGCCTTCAAAGCGAGCGGAGCGTGCAAAAATACAGGGTCATTCGTGCGCACTTGGAATATTTATTTGCGAATGCGTTCATGCGCTTCTCATGCCGTCAACTGGTGTTCTATGCACGCCAGGGAAGCTCGTGATTTTACGTGTTTGGTCCGAGCTTGTTAATAAGAGATACAAAGCAAACACTTAAATTGGTTACTCGTAGTTCGATGCACTTTATACCAAACATCTCGATTTCCTGAGTAGAGTCATGCTTCCAAGTGAAAAGGGACTAGAAACCCCAAATTCGCTGACTGAAGTAACATTTGCTTAGTGCGGACTTGATCGATTCAACTCATCTGAGCTTGAAAAGGCAAGTGTCATCAGCTCTTCGCATGTTGCAAGTTGGATAAAGTACGGATTACCCATTGTCCAAGTGTGCCATTGTGGTCTCTTTTGGCATTTGTGATATCTTAAGAGAACTTAAGCGCCAAATAGTAGTTTGTGACGTAAAGATGCAAGAATTGAATAAGAGAGAGAGAGAGAGAGAGAGAGTCCGTCAGGGTGGAGAAATTCAAAAGTGTTTAAAAAATGAGAGCAATGTGATTCTGGGTCATAATGAAACAACTCCTTTGTGAACAAATTGGAAATGTCAGTATCAGTTGCACTCACACTCCTTTCCAAGTAAATCAAGAGAGAATATTCAGTTGCAGTATGAAATAGCGCTCCTCAGTAACATGAGCACTAGAATACTGGGTTCATGTGAAGTGCGCTTCAACACAATCCAAAAACTGACCGTGGCAATCACAATATCAAATATGTTGCCAGCACTCTCTCAGAGCTCGTGGGAACAGTAATCAGGCTGTTTTTTAAATCAAATTCCGTTGGAGCGATGCCAATCGAAAAGTTCGGATTTCGAAAACTTTGGTCAAGAAGGTGAAGAAGGGATATATTTCAAGTACACAAAATAGATGTCGTGAGTCGTATTTCCATACTGTTCATACTGAACTTTATACAGTTCTTCTTGTTGACTACTCATTGAAATGAACTGTTTTCTTATTAAGATACGAGTATTCTCTCTACAAGAAAAGGTCTGAGTCATTATTTTAAAAAAGTTTTCCAACATAATAAATATCGGCTCAATGTTTTTCTGGACTCTTCTGAAGCAGTACAATATAAAAGTGGCGTTTTATTTATTGCCAGCCTATCATACTATCCCAAAACAAATGCGGAACCTAACGAGAGATTCAATTTGAAGAATCATCTGATGAATTAAAAATTGTGTGGTTCGCCCATTGGTTAATTTAACTGTTCGATTCTATCCTATTCTATGTCCCAGACACAGTCATCCCTCAGCTGATGCTCTCTGCTCAGTGTTCGAACACATTGGCACACGTGCAAGGCTTATGTTTAGGTGGTTGGGGTATTGAAATGTTGGGCGGCCCACCAGACAGACTTTTTCAAGTACACGCGTATTTTCTGATTGCACGTAATTGACATTTCTGCCTATGGACGAGCACGCCCACATTTGTGCAATTAGTTTACGAACATTCGAAATGCTAATTACCGTAATAAAACATTGCATAATTAAAGTGCTTAATCACAGCCCCTGTCAACATGATAAATGACAATCAATAAATGCACTGCGTCCCATGCATGCAAGTGTCGAGCGTCGAGCGTCGAGCGTCGTGTACAGCGGGTTCCCACTGAAGCGCGCAGTTAAATCTCGGGCTAAACGCTAAAATCGTTGTTAACACTTTTGTTTCTGGCAAAGCCATTAACTCGCCATTTAGATTGATTTACTCGCGGAGTTTATTATTTCTATTCTGTACAATTTGTTATTCAAATCGCAGAAGGTAGTCTGAACCCATTAATCTTGGCTTAGATTGATTTGATTATAGAGCAGACTATTCGGCTCGTTAACACTTGAAACTGACTGAATAGACCCCTCATACAATTCGAATCAGATTGAACCTTGTGTTGCTTGCCATTTAATTGCATATTTGAATTATATTTGAATAACTTATTAAGTCACATTCTCGCTCTGTTGTTTCCAGATAAATCCCATTTGGATCTTTTCTCCAACCGTCCGCAACCGAAGAAGAAACGCAAGTCGCGCACCGCTTTCACGAACCACCAGATCTTCGAGCTGGAGAAGCGGTTTATCTATCAAAAGTACCTGTCCCCAGCAGATCGGGACGAAATCGCCGCCGCGCTGGGCCTCTCCAATGCGCAGGTTATCACCTGGTTCCAGAATCGACGCGCCAAGCAGAAGCGGGACATCGAAGAGCTGAAGAAGGATTTCGACAGCGTGAAAGTGTTCTCGGCACACAAATCCTTTCTGGAGAATGTCAATGATCTCAGCATCCTGAAGAAGAAACCTATACACGACGCTGACATGGTGGGCTTGGCTGCCGCTGCTGGCATGGTGTCCGTGCAAACGGGCGCGCAGACCTTGAGTCCACAGAAATGAGACTTCTGGCGTCTGGTACGCCGCAATCGCATTTAAAGCAAACCTATTTGGATAAAGTTAACAGAAGAACGCGAGGGATTGGAACGAATTATGAATTTTGTTTAGTGATTGGCGCTTTTTGTTAGAGCAAATGTGCCGCTGAAATGATGCTGCACAGTTGCTGAGCGCTGCAAATTTTCTACCGGAGAGTGACTGAAGCAAAGAGATCCGCGCAACTGGTGGCTCCGACACAGCAAGAAGCACCACACTACAGCCGTCCACTCTCCTCCTGCAAACAAGTAATGGAACTGACCACAAATCCTCACCAACTATGACCCACACCCACCAAGTTCACAACCTGTTCACAGCCTGGATGATCGCCAGCTCCATCAGTCGCATTCGCTTGCAATGCAGCTGGTGGCGACATGCGCGGCTCTGGTCGAGGAGACCGCAGGAGCCAACAACGGTGGCAAGCTCGACACCCAGAACGCCGTAAACGTGCCGTTATGACTATGGAGGCAACAACGCACTAAAACGTACTCAAAGCATTTCATGATTATTAAATTAAACCTTACGAGAATGAATTAGAAATAAAATTACAAAGAGGAAATAAAGAAAACTAAGACTCTTCTTAGAGCCCCAAAATGTATGCCAAAGAGATAAATTTTTATGTTTACAAACGATTTATTTATTACAATTAGACACCCTGAACTGCGAGGGTCCGTAAAATTCCAATACTTGTGTTTCATTTCAATCGAAATTACTGCATGGTTGCATTCCTCTTTGGACAACATGGTAGCTGCGGACTCCAATGTCTTCTTGAATCACTGACCGTCAACTGGCACAACTAGGGTCCATTCAGGTGGAAATAAATACTCGAAATATTTACTTACAAGAACAAATTTATTCCAGAAAAAAAGCACTAGAGTATGCAGATTCCGACGTGGTGCCCCGTTACCTCTCGTGCTACGAGAAGGCAGGCTCATATGCCTCAGAAGATAACATTAGGAATAAATGTTTCAGATAGATCAAACATTCCAGAATTGATTCAGAACTCCTTAAAAAAATGTTCCGATAAAGAGAGATCTCTTAAAATTGGCAGATCAAGGAGTATAATACTGATAGATCATTTTCCGACCCAACTCGATCTGAATTCAGTTAAAAAGGAATATTTCTATCGATCAAGAAAGGTTTTCATGTTATAAGTTTCCTATTCTGCAATGGCGCTGCCACCAGCATCGAGTTTTGGCCTCCACAATGTTCTTCTGCTTTACTTTTGTATCTTCTGAGATTCACTTTAAGTTCTGAGTGTAGATGAGGTCAATGTCTCAGCATATGAACCTAGTCTGCACCACCGATGTTTTTCGTGGTACAGGTTGCTGAGCAAATATCTAGCATAGAATGCAAGGTGTCTCGATACTTTTCAGATGGCCTGACCACGTTAGTCGCATTACAACTGGTGTATTTGCATATTGTGTCGTATTCTCCATCCAGCGTAATGATGAGTTGGTCCTAGAATTGTCTGAAATGTTTTACGTTAAAAATATATAAATCTTTTGTCCCTTGCTTTTGACATTGTCCACGCCACTGTGCTAATCTCTCCTACAAAGTCATAGTACAAAATTCATTGTTTCCAATTCAAATCCACAAAATATTCTCTGTTTAAATTCACACACGAGGATAAAGAAATGCTGTGAGAAGTTAGATAGATAGATAGATATATTTAAGGGTGTTATACACTGCGACCTGAAATATCTATTGTGATGCCCCTATTTATTTGAAAGATGAGGATAGTCTCATCTATAAATCTTCTGTCAGGTTAATTTCCGTCAGGAATTCATTTTAGAGGAATCAAGATGAAGATATACCCAACTTGTTCAAATGGTAGTTGAGTCTATAATGTCCGCTTAAAATGCCTGTGATGATTCTTAATTTACTCCGAGGCATATTTATTAAGTCCTTAGCTCTTTTAGGATTAAAATCTCCCAGAAGAGCTTTGGACTGTTTTAATCCCGGAAGAGCTTTCCAGGTTTGACTTCGTTTTGCATCTGTACACTTCTTCAGCAGACCTCCAATGGTATTGGATGATAGTCCACAGAAGGCTTCAGGGCCTTGTGAGAAGTTAAAAGAAAATTAGCTTTCAGTAATTATGGAATGAAGTATCCAGTGAACCAACGTATTTTGATTAGTGCATCCGAGAAGCATAAGTTTCTAGTCCCCCTTCTAAAACCAAATCTCAAGTCGCTGTAGAACATGACACAAATTGCGGGCTGTAAAGGAAAGCAAAATTAGGAAAACACCTGATAATGGGGGTCGTAAGTCCCAACAAAGAGTTTCCACAAAGTTTCGTTGTGTAGCTTGAAACGAAACGACAAGATAACAAGGAAGTTTTCTGTGAGGGTGGTAACTGATTCCATAAACCGTATTGAATCCGATCCTCTTGAGCCTCTCTCGAGCATTGGTTCTCTTTCGATTATATGCTCCAAGCCACACCGTAATGGCAGAGCAGTAAACCTCACGTAGCATGGAACGCGGGCCTAGCTTGGAATCCGGGACTGCTCCATTGCGCTCTACCAGTTTGGCTTTTATTGTTTTGTTGTGTTCCTAATTTTTGTTTTTACTGTATTTTTGTTTATTGCAAACTGGAGACAATAAATTCAGCCACGTTTAGGCGAACAGAGCACCAAAAATTCAAATACAATAATTTCTCAAAAATTAATAACGACTCTTTTGAAATATTTTTCTTAATGACTGTTTAAAACGGCGGTTCATAAATTTTAATTAATTACCCATTAATTTAATCATTCCATACCAAATTACGAGATCTCAGCAGAGCAGTTCTTCCTCCACGCCCCATGCTGCTCTACGATTATAGTTGAGCCAACAGCACAAGCGATCTCGTACGTCATTTTCGGTTTCCAGTTTAGTCTCCAACACTTCTTTGCGCCTGTTTGCCTGATCGCCAGTCTGCCCGTTCGCCAGATTGACAGTTTGGCCCACTGCCGATTCGATAATTTGCATACAAATTAATTAAATTGAAATGATCGATTTTAATAAAATTATTCCGATCTCCTTCGAGCTCTCTGGTTCTCCTTCTGTGGCACTTTAGTCGATTAATAAATTTCCCATATTGAGCAGAGGAAAACAAGTGGCTGTGTTGAGCGAATGCGCATGCGCAAGAGGCAGCTACTGTGTGCCCGCGACCGACAGAGTGGACCAAACTCTCGCTGCCAAGCAAGCGGGCTCGGCTAACATCAAAGTGTCTGCTGCTATGCGCCCTCTGGGAGCGTTTCGTTGTTATTGTTGATTTTCATACGAACAACGCTTGGGGAGTCTCAGCCAAGCCACGCTGTCCACAGCCCCGTCGTGGCACGCAACTCTCCCGAGTACGATTGATGTTGCTCTGCTGCTAATTTGAATAATCAAGCCATCAATTTCAGTGCTAATGATACCAAATACGCTCGTTCGCAGCGCTGTTGCCGTTGTTGTTGGTGTTGCTGGAGCTAATCGCAGCTGAATTTCGATTGCGCCAACGTGAAAGAGAACTCGAAAGTCTGTGATGAGAGATCGAAAGTCCAAATCCTAAATTTATTAAATGCCATCGTTGACAATGTGCCTAACTGGAAACCAGTTATATAAATCGGGGAATAAGATTCTTTCCTAATTAATAAAAATTACGTGTAGAGCACATGCGTGTGCGGTGGTCGACGGTGTTTGAATGAGTGTGTGCCGCGCTCGCCGTTGGTGTTCAACGTAGGAACCACCTTCGTCGCTTATGCCTAAGCGCATTCTTACCAGCAATTAAAAGCGGATTAGGCCACTGCTGCTTCTGCTTCAGTTACTTGCGACTCCTCGTCGACTAATGTGGATGGAGCGCATTTGTCAATATCAAACCGCCACACAGAAAGACGACCAAAATTTGTCATACTTGAGATTTTTCATGTTTTGTTCTGAATCATCTCAAAGAGACTTCTTACTGAGGAGTTTGATTCGTATGAAAGGGATCTGGAGAAGTGTTTGATGTTGGCCGGCATGGCACTAGGCGTGATAATAATTACTGGAAAATGTTTATTAACTTATAAACCTCACCGAGAGTAGTATTAAATTCTCATCAGAAACCGACGGATAGTCACAGTGAATGTGCTTAAAACGGATGGAGAGAGCAGTTGCACCCTGAGTTGTTAGGGTATCCATAATATAAATCTATGGTCGAGTATTACGAGTTACTTTCATACGGAGTCTGTTAATCACAGACGGAGAGAGACTCCAAGCATTTCTGCGCATTGTGGGGCCGATGGGCCTGATACAGCAAAGAAATTGTGCGTGGTGATGGAAAATATTGCTATATTTCGATCTGTGAATTTGTTCCCATCTAGAATCGGAAAATGCTCGCTTGAATGTAAATGTAAGGAGGACGTGTGGTTTCAAATCAAATAAAGTGGGGTTAGAAAAACCTGTTACAAATACTGTTAAATCCAAAGAAGTTCATTTTACTGTCACAAAGCAGCATCCGCGGTCTACAAGTGTTACCACTAAGTCGTTTATATTCTGTGACTACCGAGTGATGGGAGTCCGTGTGGAGCGATTTGCTGTCAGCGCGAATAAACTAGGGATGAAAGGAGCTTGAAGACCATGCCGGAAATGGCCCATTATAAGTGTTTCGACTACTGGTTTCATAGTATTGATTGTACGAGTTTCGCATCAAGTGGGGTCTATTAGACGGGGTCTAGACGAACAAATTTGTGCGAGTAACCAATAATTTCTTTTTCACTAATTTACGTTCGTTATTGAAATCAAAGAGTGAACCGGTCATATAATGAGTAATTCAGGGTTCCTCCGGTTCTCTCACAATTCTCGTATTCACTGGGCACTTCAGCTACTCACCCTCAACTGCAGCATTGCATAAAAGCTTCATCAGTACCATTAAAATCGTGGTAAAAACACAATTTGCCTAATTGCCTAGGAAAATCTCCCTGGAACAGGAAATGTGGTCGCATTAGCATTACCACTTGAGAAAATGAGCAGCCAAGGCAGAAATGTTTTTCGCATATTAGCGGCAGCCGCAGCAGTCGCACACATAATTATGAGAAAATGAACGCCACTTCCGAAGCGCATGAATCCAGCCCAGTCAATAAAGTGCGTAAATGCCAAAGCTCATTAATACAATTCACTAAAAATGACTAATGACGCGATCGGAGCCGGCGACACAGTCATCAGAAGAAGCCGATGGCAGTTAAGCAAGCTGCGCACTGGCTCTGAGGAAACCGTGAGAAGAAGTGAGGAAGTCAGTTGAAGCAGTAACTGAAGTAAATGACCGGATAAATTGATACTCGTACAAAATCATCATTTTACGAATTCCTTTCGTTTCACTCACAAATCTATCTCAATTTTGGGACAAAGTCACTAATTTGCATGCGGTACAATAAATGTGGCCAGCACTCTGCAATAAAAGCTGTTCATTGCCACCAATGCTGAAGAGGCTGAAGAGGACGATGATGAAGGTGCTGATGATGATGCAGCAACTCTCGCAGCAATCAACATCAGCGCTCAACAATACAACTGTCGATGCTTGTGCCATTCTTCTCGCATTTGTACTCGGCCTCGGTTTTGGAGGATATTCTCTTCTTCCACTGTTCGCTCAGCTCACGGTTTCTTCGTGTGTGATAGAGATATAAAAGTTAAATTGGTAACTCATTCTTAATTTGTTGGCGGCACCTTTGAACACTCTTCCAATTAGCTCACAGCCGACACCTTAGGCTTTGGCTTTGGCTTTGCTTGGCATTGCCCGCCCGTCTGTACGCCCGTCCGTCTTCCCCAAGCCCAGTTGCGATGCGACGCGATACGATCAGCCCGTATGCATGGGCACAGCCATGTTGCAAGCGCGGGCAGAGGTGTGTGGCGGTGCAACACTCTCTTGTTGTCAAGCATGTGGATGGTGTTTTGAAAAGCGAGCATCAGGAAGACTAAATGAGTTGGCTGCATGTATGCCTCGGTCGGCTTGGCCTGCACTGGCTTGGACCACACCGATCCACACGCCGTTTCAAAGGGTATTACCAACAGAATTGTGGCGCAAATGGCACAGTGTGCGTGTTCAACGTGAGGATCACGATGATGATGATGATGATGCCGGGTTTCTGATGATGATAATTGTGGCAGGAATTGCGATACAGAAAAAGGTCACAAGAAATTAACGACGCTTCCTTTGACTTTGAGTGAGATTGTTCTGAAAGTAGTGGAAATATAGTATTTACGGAATGAGCTCAGGCATGATTATCGGTCACTTTGGCTCAGACAAGAGTAATCTGTGCAAGCTTCTTTAAGGTGTACTGTGTGTTTATAGCAAAGTGGGTCATGCTAAGAATTGAACAGGGCAAGTGCAGGAAACGTCGGTAATGAAATGGAGCTGTTCTACAACACTTAACAGCCCAACAGATTCATAACGGAAACACATTCGTCCCACCCTATTAAAGACACCTTACCTCCTGTCGAGAAATTTTGAGCAATACCGGGAATGCGGTTTGCAGCCTCATGTTGTGGTACCTAATTCAAGTTAATTTCGTACAATTGATGGTTTTCATAAAGAGGAAGAACCACGCCACTAGAAGAACACAGCGCGCTGAAAGTGGAAATGACATGGCAAGAATTTGGAAATGTTTGTGTCTATTTAAGGAAAGCGGCAATGGATCCAAAAGAATTGATGCAACATTTGTGAATGAAAATTTAAAATTGAAATGAGTCACGCAAAATGGTACGAATTTCAATAATCATCCACACATCGAGAGAGCAAAAAATGATTTTTTAAGTTAATTCCAAAGAAACGTCTCTCTACGCTACTCTCTGTCAGCGTGACAACTGCTTGCACAAGTCCCATCAAGAGTTGTGCATTGGAGTTTTGCAGTGAGCATCTCAAAGCTCCAGCCGCAGCCGCAGCCGCAGCTCCAGCCTCAGACTCCGCTCTTCTCCTTGCTGGTGTGGCGTTCTTTGGCGTCGTTCGCTGGCAGTGCTCGCCGTGTTTGGAGCTGGCGTTGCGAATCTTTTTAGCATGTTAATTGTAGAAGGCAATGGCATAATGCAGAAGATAAGATCGCGTTCGGGTTGATATGGAATTCCTTCCTGGTTAAGCCTGGAACACACACGGCGATCACATTGTGTTGAGTGTAAAGTTGAAGGAAATGAACACGGCTTTTTAAGATTACACGAGTATTTGCCAGATACAAGGAATGGACGCAGCACGCAGTTTTGCATGTGTCTGCATCGATTGCGTTTCGACACATATGCATTAATGACACCTGGATACAGGAGTAGACTTGAGTGCATGCAATTCTCACACTCACAGTTGTCAGTGTCATCCCTCCATCATCATTATTACCATCGTGATAGCCCCTCTGCCACTGACCCAAAATCACATGAGTAGCTATTTCGTGCAACAAGGTTCGAATAGTTTCGATCTCAGTCATAAACCGACAATTGCGGTTTTAAATGTCACACAAGCACGCATGCGCATCTTCCTGCACCAGAGTCTCAGTGACACGGACTGCCACTTAAGTGGGCACAACCGAAACCCAAGAAATAATCAGTGACCTGCACCAGGCAAGCACTTTCCACAAACAAAGCCACGCCGCAAAGCAGAGATTCACTTAAATGTGTCTGTCCGAGTCTCCGGTGTGCTTATCTGGCCACACCACAAAAGCGTTTAACTCTAATTTGCATAAAAATAGAAGCCAAGATGACGTCCAACGTGATAAACCCAAATATACGAGTACTGCCTTTAATCCAACAAAAAACCAGCTACCGATTTCGTTATTGATAAATTTTTAATTTATATCACGGAGATACTCGTATACGCTTGGATTATCGGATGCCACACAAACGGCCTGGAGGTGCGACACTCAGCTCGGGCGGTGTCGTTTGTGCATCCTCATTGTGCGGCGTTTCTGGCGTAAATCTTCTTATCATTTGTTGAAAGTGTCACTCTCAATGGAGGAGATATTGTGGCTTTCGTCGAGGCATGCATTCATAATGTCAATTTTGTAATGCGGTTAATCTATGCTCTTCGAGACTTTGTGTACAGTTAATTTGCCAATTGGGGAAGCAATGTGGTTGGGGAGCGATTTGGATATGATAAGTCTGTGCGGAGTATTTGAGGTCTCACGGATGAGTGACACTCAGAAAGCAGTTTCCGCTAATTATACAAAGTTCGAGAGCCACAAATCGGAGTTACACGAAGAGCTCGAAACAGATTTAAGAAAGGAGGGTGTCACATTAAGGAGATGGTGGTTGTTTGTTACTATCACATGTCCGAAGATTTCTGGAAATTATTTGAGACCAAAAATTGCTTCAGGTCTTAGGAAGGAAAGGTAAGGAATTTTTCGCATCTAAGATTTGAACTCATGATGCTAGTTCAGGAAAGCACTGACTTTCGATGTCACTCAAATGAATAACTGGACAGATCTACGGCGTAATCGGCGTCAATGGTGATTAAACACTAACAAGGAATACACGGAAGTATGAGCTTTGCTTCGATTTGAATTGGGACAAGCATATTATGATAGACTGGCTTGGACGCCTTGAAGATGAGGAGACGGTGGAATATTATGAGAGTGACAGTGCTACAGATGACGATAGACAGAATAAGTGGTCCCAATTTTATATGAAAGGTCCAAGCTCTGAGATATGTGACCGCGCTTGAACTTCCAACTGGGAACAGCCTTGACCACAGTGGCGACAGAGGCATAACATGTAGAATAACAAATGCTCTCAGTGTTCACATTTCAAACGCCGTCCACACGAATATAATTTTGGCGGTGTATGGCCCCCAACGTGCGACCAACGATTGCACAACATAAACTCCGTGGATCAACCTTCCAATCAGTCCGTTCAAACTAGAAATCGTTGCGCCAAACTGTCTGTCAGTTTCATATAGTTTCTGTTTAAATAATTTGCGTGGAGCCAATCATTCTGATGTATGCCACACAAATGCAAAGGAGTGATACACACTTCCCTCGACCACCCACAACCCTTCTTCATTTCTATAAAATAGTGGAGTAGAAATAGTGCTCCGAAAACTAAGGGCAATGTAGAAAGAATTAATGTCTTTTTTCGAGGGACGTCGGTGTTTGGACGTGTGCCTCACTTTGTTGAAGTGACTTAATTTTCCTCATGTTTTTAATTTTGTTTATTTTTTATCATATTTTCCATAAGATAAAATAAGTAAATTTGTTCTTATCTGACATACAATAAAAAACGCATCACGTAAAATATCAGACGGTTTGGCCCCTGTTTCCATGTGAAATTCCTACCACTCTCACCCGATTTACTCTTTGCGATCAAATTTCTATTTCTAACTTTATCTTTGATCCGAGATCAAAACTTTTTCTTTAAGCTTATCGTTCGGTTTTCTATGCTTTAATTACAGAGTAGTTTTGACTCAGAATTTTGCTTTGATGGCAAAGTAATACACTCGGAATAAGAGTTCACCTGGAATCTTAATTTCCCATTTTCCCACACAAACTAAATTACTTCCAGTCCTGAACCATGAAAACAGAGACAAAGGATTCTATGTGAGGAGACTCGAGCAATTTTATTTGTTGAATGGTGCAATCAAATCAAGTTTACTGTTTTCGCCAGCAATGTGAATATGGGCCCATTCACACACACACACACTCACGCACTCTCATTGCTGCTCCGCTCTGCTCTGCATAGATCGCATACCGCAGTGTTGGCTTTAACTAGATCACCACGTCGCCAAATGCTGCTCAAAATGACATTTGCCACTTCATCGGCAACAAGAGTGGATCACGTAAGCGAATGAGGACCAGACGTGTGTGTGCGGATGGGTGCATGCAGCACGGGCACATCCACCAATGCTCCGGCTTGCTTGTAAGCCTGGTACGAGTACGTATTAGTACGTCAAATTCCCGCCCGAGGGTGCGTTTTAAAATTGCGTGTGATTTTGCCGCCAAAGTTAAAACGCTGAAGTGCTGCAAATTGCACAGGCCCCTTGTTCGTTGTTTCGCTTGACGCTGCTCTGCTCTGCTGCCGTCGGTGGTGTTTTAGCGCTATGCTGCACTGAGGGTCTGGAGACTGGTTTCTTCGGCTGTTGTGTGTGTTAAATGACTTGCTTTGAGGTTGAACATGATTAAAACCGTTTTAACATTAGATTTTATTTGCTGATTTATAATTTAATTGGAAAACGCCGCCTCTCCCTTCCCTGGCTGCTAAATAAAAGTAGGTTAAGAGAGGAAAATTTGTCTGCAAGTTTCCTGATATATATCAGAATGTCATGATTAATGCGGGCGGTGTTTGCTGTTGCAGTCGGCATTTGTGTTCTTCTTTAAGGTACGCACCGAGTTTATTGCTTTCGATTAGTACAGGTGTCTGCAGGGTATGAAATCGGTTATCTTGGATTAAGAACTATTTGGAGAACTGCCCTCGACACACACTGCACACATTGAACTGCACATGAACGTTAATGAACAATCCGCATTCAACGTAGGGCAATTCGTTGCAGTCAAACGCAGCTGATAGACGGCATCGACGCCGGGCCCTGCCCCTGCAGATGCGGATGCATACGGCTCTCTCTGCCTACTCAAGCCTGACAACAATTTTGACATTTCGTCACACTTTAAACACACAATATCATCAATAATTGCAAGAGCAACCACAAATTGGCACTGCGAACGAACATTCCGTTCGCACAGAGGCCTCCGAGGAGCTGCCACTGCTCATTTACCACCGAGACAAGCTGCAAGCGATTCTCTTTTGACAGTCGCACATATCGAACAATAAACGCTGCACTCCCATTAAATAGAAACATGACACAGATATTTTTGGAAAGCAATTCCATTTTAGTGTCAGTGTCGCGCTGTGAGCATTTGTAGCCCCTACATTACTCGTATGTCAACAGCACAGTTGACAACTTCTTCATTTGCCGTTCGGTCACAACCCTTACTGAGGGTCCGCTGCATGCTTAGCTACGCACTCAAAATGACTGCCAAACAAAGGCCTATTAATGTACGGTGTTGATGATGAGGGGCGTGACAAATTGCTTAACAAAAACAACAAATGACTTTATTACAAAATTATTAAGTGACAGTCTCATTCTGCCTGCCTACAGGAAGCGATCTTCTGCGGTATAAATGCATGCGGACGCGCAGCAGAGAAGGCCCAACAACCGTTTAAAATATTTATGAGGATTTAATGAATCAACACTCCGCACGCCCTTTCACAAGTTTCTCATGTCAACTCGAAAATGTCAACTGGCCGCCCCTTGTGTGATTATGAGTAATGAATATGAATTTGATTATGTTCGCTTTATGCTGCTGCTTGCTGCTGGAAATCTGTACCGCCCGTCCTGCTTCCTTCCCTTCGGTGTATGAGCTTGCAAAAATTAATGCCATGACTAATTGCATTCCTTTGGGAAGCGGGATAAAATATGTAGCCAAAACAATAAAAAGAATCCTGGCTTGGAAAAGTACTCGTAATTATGATTGACAAT
Source organism: Clusia tigrina (assembly GCA_920105625.2). Taxonomy (NCBI): domain Eukaryota; kingdom Metazoa; phylum Arthropoda; class Insecta; order Diptera; family Clusiidae; genus Clusia; species Clusia tigrina. The sequence continues at coordinate 229,414,421 of OV050031.1, forward strand.
GCATAAGGCGCATATGGGCAGATACACAGGATACGCAAATAGGCAAAGAGTCTAACGGAGTTTATTACAAATCCCGATTTATGTAAATAGCGCGCATTCGGTGCAATCCGTTTGATTAGGTCGACACGAAAAAAATCTGAAGAAAAATGTAACGAACGCAGGAAACAGATGAAACTTAGAGGAGCATTCACAAGGATACACAAACACACACCTTCACCACAAAATTAAAAGCACGGCTTGATTAAACTGTTGCATTCTCTGCAGTTAAAATTGTCCTTCAACTTCGCTTTAAATGATAGCTGCGACTGTTTTAAGTGAGCTTGCAACTCAGTGTTCATGCAACAGCATTAATTCTTGATCTGGGCCAAAGAGAACCCAATGCCTGCATCAGATTTAAAGTTTAGCAGAATCTGTCTCAGTACTTGCACAGGAGACTGGTACCAAAAGTTCAGTTATTGACAGTTATCCTGCTGGTTATAATATTCTAACCGTAGTTCAAACCTCTTCTACACTTTTTCAGACTTTGATCAACTCATTATTTAAGCCCACCAATTAATTTCTGTAAATTGGCTACGCCTGTCCCATATACCATTGGTATTGCTATGAACCTAAACTAGTAAACTTGTCATCAGATTTTGTTCCATGTCTCCATCTACTCTAACCAAAATGTAGCAAACTTAAAGATCTTGGCGTCCATTACGGCGAAGTCTAGTTCACAGATTTCCTAAAACTCGAAAATTAAAGTTATATAATGAATTGCATAAATATGAAACTGCGTTCCTCAATATCTGAAGAACGACTGAACCGATTTGTATGCCAAATCTGCCTACATACTCGTATAAATAGTTGATGATTCCAACTACCATGCCCATCACCACCACTTTACTATACAAATAATCGATCGGCACTGCTCTTCGATCCTTAAGTCCTTTTGACAATTTGTAAAAATTGCGCTGTAAGAAACAGAAAAAGGATAACAACGTGGATCTTTTGTCGTCGAGATCGTGGTCTATCAGTTCGCATTCGATAATCCGAAACAAAAATTGCAAATTAAAATTTTTTATGAAGCCAAAAACTGAATCCTTGAATGAAATTGCGAAAACAATTCAACCTGACTACTACTAAAAATCCTCACTTGATGCTCACCACTCTATGCAGAGGGTGATTCTACAACAGCATTGGACATTATATTTTAAAATCCCAAGAGGTAATAATTATTGGGGATGTCTATCATGACAGGATCAGTTTCATATTCCATTCAACATAATGACAAAAACCACGGAATTTCAAAGATTTTTGTGGCATTGAAAATCGGTTGCAAATTAACAGTATATTTCAGAAGATCTATTTTCTTTTTAAGCCTCTTTCTTCTCTATGGAATATTGTTTCAATATTTGTTCCCACTTTTATTTCGTTATCAAGTACTCAATCAATGCTATTTCGCTTGACATGGTATCGAAACAAAAATCCTTAGTATTGATATAAAAACCAAGACCCTTTACTTCTTGCTCAATTTGACTGGGTAGAATCCATTACACTCTAATTAGAAATCCAGTTCGAGGAAGTTGTATTGCGTACTTGATTTCTCCTTTTCCACAGCAAAGAAACTGCTCAATTTGACTCGAAGAAATCGCGAAATTTTCTATTGTACGAAACGTTGAAGTTATATGAGGAGGAGGGACTTCCAGACTTCCAGACACAGTCTCTCCAAAGCACAAGTAAGGAAGCATTTTATGTGGGAAAGAGAAGTAAACAGCCTAGGCTCGGAATTCGATTGAAGATTTGAGGACAACATGAGAGAAGAAGAGTGGCATGGGCAACCAAAGCACACATCATAGTCTGAAAACACAGTTTATTGAAGAATCACATCGGAAAGCTGGTGCAAGTAACCCTAGATTCTATAGGTTCCTGAAACGCTCTGGAGGGAATATGTATATTTGGCACAATCTGCCACTACACTATATAACAAAGCTCGCTATGAACTGCTACTATTAAACTCTAACAACCTGGGAGCCAGTAGAACCTCAACGTGTGTTATATGCAATGTAAACTGGTTCATTTCATGGGAAGGAGCCCAATACTAAAAGAATTAAGAGCAGCATATTTAATAAATAAATCTTGAATCCTAAATTGATATTTTAAAGGGAGATATCCTTATAAGCTGGAAGAGTGTGGCAAGCTATATATTAAGTTCATTACAATATCGAAAAGATATCGAAAGAACTCTTACCATTTAACACAAACACATATTATGAAACAAAAACTGATCTATGGCAGACGGGTTGACGCCATGCCGATGTCAGGCTCTCTATAACAGATTCATTTTGTGAAAAATTGTTTGTAACTGTATAAATAAAGAGCATATTACTACTACTACTACTACTACTAAATCATTTATTAGAGCTCAGTTTTCTGTCGTTCCGAACAAACATACTCTGAAGCACCTATTCCATTTCTTGTTCAGTAACGCGGCTATTCTTGAAGTTATCGAAATCTCTTCTGAATGCAGAGCCAATGATTCCTCTGAATGCTATTCCACTTTGATCCAATTTTTACACAATGTTACCAATTGGAATTTAACTTTTCTTGTTATTCACTCCTCACCGAATTGGATTATTTCAAAACTCTTTAAAGTGATGCAGGAAGTTGAGCAAACTTCAGTTATCCACCCCCCGGGCATGTGAGAGTGAAGCAATACACGTTCCACTCAAATATTCACTTTCAAGAGAAATTTTGTTTTATCTAATTTACATTTAAAAGTTGCACGTAATTTCCCCCAAAGATCTTCTCCTGGTTTCAATTTTAATTAAAGGTTGTTGTCATCTGCCCAAGGCGGCATTACGACCTACCGCTCAGGCAGTATCCTCACTTGTTTATATTAACGGCAATTAATTACGCAGAAACCATCAATTAACTTTTTTTGTAAACAATAACAGAGCCCAGCCCGCATTATTCTTGTGGACGACCCCCATTAACATTATCCACCATCTTGCAACAACGTCAACAGCAACAACAACAACAGCAGCAGCACAGTAACACCAACAACATCGGAATGGACGCAATAAGCACACAACGAGACAGACGGAGAAAAACTATTTATCTATTCCGGCATACTAGTTACCAGTTACATAATTTCACTTAACTTCAAATACGACGGCTGACTCCATGGAAAAGCAAACAAACGCCGAAAGGGCGGCAGGAGCGCCGAAAGGGCGGCAGGAGCGCCGAGGAGAGCGGTGTGCAGAAGTCAGTTAGACACCAAATTAAGTACACATTTGCATGCAAATTGCCAGGCAAGTGGAAAGCTGGCAAGGATGCAGCGGGAAGCCTTGTAGCGTTGGATAAAAAGAAAGCGAACGAACCAAAAGCAAGCAAAACGAAACGAAAGAACGACGCAGGAGTGACGTGGAGAAGACTGACGAAATTAATATTGAAAGGAGCAAAAGGAGTGAAAGAGCGAAGTAACTCAGCGCCAGAACACTGCGTGGAAGGAACGACTGGAAATACGCCAGACTTCAAAAGACTTGCCAAACAAATGTGATTTACTGCAATCGCTTTAAATGCGCCTCCCCGCCCCGCACCGGATAGTACCAGTTGATCGGACGGGTTGGCAAACCATGTGTATACATACTTGGTATAATTGCAAGAGCCAGGCGAGATTGCGCCAAACGCAATAGCGAGCGACACCTTCGGAGTTAAATGCTTTGGCAAATTGCTGCAGTCAGCAAATACATCAAGGCAAAAATAGCCGACAAAAGAACCTGGGACGGAAAGAAAACTAGACATCATTATTGATGACAATTGAATGCGCGCTGTGCATACGAACAACTGAGAGAGCCCTACTTGCTCCAGTCTTGCCAGCACACAGTGCTCTGTCTAGAGGGAGTAACTCAAGTATGTGAGGCACATATCGGACTTCTATAAATTACTTATATAATAAACTACTAATATTAATAATACTAATATTTCGCACGATTTGGCACATGGCCTCAATTGTAAGCGAATCTATTTCTCCACACCGCTTCTTATGAAACTTCTTTCTTTTCTTGAACATAAGGCGAAGATTGCCTTAACTAAACGATTTTTTTTAAATTGGTAGGGAGTTTGTATTTATAGAAAACACGAACCATTCACTGAAATCGTACCATACTCTGTGATATTTTATATCAATTCATAAAAAAGAGACTATAATAATATTATAAGTCAGAGTCCGAAATCGCAAATAACGAGTTGGAGCAATCAGAACGGTAATTCGTCACGTCGCAGAGATTCGTTAGACGAAAATATATAAACCGCATTTGTTGGGACAGCGTACCAAAGAAATACTTCCTAATTTACCGCACACCGCAGCTTAATATATGAGTAGTCCAAGAAATCTGTCCTAAACAAATCAATTCTAATCAAGTGAGCAGTGAAAGAAAGATACGCAATAATTCTCCGACATGGAAAGTGGGATATAATAAGAGCAAACTTCTACTTTAATCTGATAGTCTATCAAAATTCACAATATAATTTTAAGCCCAAACCCAAAAATAGTCTGGTGTATATAACTTAGTATAGAGTTAAAAATAATTCCAAGGTTTCTTTTCTGACAAATCTTCAAAAATTCAGACTCCTCAGAATGTAATCGAAACAAATAGATGTTGATTGCCAACTCTAAAAGTAATGATCACAATTACACTCATTGAAACAGTCAAAAACTGTTTAGAGGCTATACAATAATATCAAATTGGGAAAGAAACTTGGAATAACCAAAACAAATAATAAAAACAGAAGCAGTCATCTGTGACCAACACGGTTTCAGCTAAAACTTTATCATGCTTATCGAATTGAGTCCGAAAAATAGCAGTTCAAAACACCTGCATGGAAGGCAATTGATTCTATTCTGCTCGAATCAAAATTCTTAAGGATGTTCCTACTATTCCTGCTCAAGCACCAAATAAAAAATATAAAGTTCCAATATCTTTGTGGTTAGTAGAAAATAATCATTGTCGCGATTAAATGGCCGACAATTAGCAAAAAACTGTAAATTTATTTATACGAATTAATTTCTTTTTCATCAAACTTTATAGTAAAAAACTGATAGCTTCTTAATTAGAATATTGTGAACCACTCTATCGAAAACCTTCGAAAATTCAATGATATCACAAGGCACCGAACGCCGTTTTCGTGGACGGAAGCCCCTTGAATTCGCATAAACTCGTAGATATTATTTGTATATGAATACAGTACTGTGCTGCAGTGGAAATGGCAGCTAACTGCCACCAAGAGTGAGAGAAGGGCAGAAAGCGCGAGAGCAGCTAAGCTAGCAAGTAAGTAAAGCAATTACGGTAATTAACACATGCAACCAAGTGGAAAGCACAACAGAAACACATCCAAAGCAGAAGCCAGCAACACACACAGGCATACGAAAGAGCGAGTGAGCAAACGGACACAGCGAAAAGCGAACGGAGCATCAAACGTCAAATTGGAAAAATTAATGACGTTTCGTTGACAGCTTGGAAACTGCAGCACATCACAGCGTCTGTCGAGGAGCACGACGGACACGACGACCGCACAACCAGGGTGCAGCATGTACCAAAGTGTGTGCGAGACGTCATTAAATGGCTCGTTGCTATTGGCTGCGCCGCGCCATTCAAAACACGCCCCTGTAGCTGCTCTCTGGTGCAGGCGAGGCGTTGCTAACAGTTTCAATTAAAATGTGCGAGCGGCAATTCTGGCAGTGACGTCACTTGCAACTGCTCACCAAGTCTCGTTTTCGCTCTGTACACACACACACTCAAAAACCGACACACACACACAGTCACTTTCGTGAACCAAACTAGTTTTCGCCTGCCAGCCAGCTCGCCTACCTTCGCGAGTTTTTGGTTTCGGATGTTTTTACAGTTGCTCTCCCGCTGTTGTTTGCAAAACGCGAGCGAGTTGATAGCGCCACGAGCCATTTTCCATACTGATTATTCGGTTGAGACACATTTGTGTAGCCGCTGTTTTACCGACGCGATTGCAGTGCGCCTTGGCGAGACGGAAGCTTCCAAGTTAGGGACAGTTGTGCGCGCCATTTTGAATTCGTTGACTTAATTGATTGGTGAAATACTCGTAATCGGGCCCCATGTGTCGCTTTGTGTTAATTGGTATATAAGCATCCAGTGTATTGAGGACTCCAAAGCGTGAGGGAATCGGAATTCGAGTCCCATGGCGGAAACAGGTAAACAAATACTCAAAAGAACTGACAGCTCCAAAGGATCTACCACGACCGACGTTTATGATTGCCAAACGCTTTAATTACGGCCAGTCAATAGCCTCGCTTACAATGTTGCGGTCCTCGAGCCCAGCGCCGCCACGTTCCAGTAGCCCGGCCGGCTCGGAAATTTCCGTAGGATCTCCCAGTCCCCCTCCAACGTTAGGAATAGCATTTAACCACACCACCACTGCATTTCGACCGCTCTATGTAAAACGCGTACGTTTGACTCACGAGCAACAACGCTGCCAAACTCCGACTGTGCAAGCTGCCGCAACACTCTCAGCGCCCACAGTACGCCGCAAATCCAGCGCTGAGCGCATGAAAAGCTTCTCCATAGCCGACATCCTCGGCAAGAAGGACGAAGTAAAATCGCCGCAATGTGCCACAGCAACGGCTCCTTCAGCCGCCGTTGGGCCTTTGCAGCTACCCACAACCCAAACTTTGTTACCTGTGCAGCTGCTGAACGAACGCTTGCAACCTCCACCGCCACAGCTGTTGCTGGATGTGCCCTCCGCACTGACCAAAGTTGTGCATCCTTGGGATCCTGTGCGCGGTCCCATGCCCTTAAATCCATTCTTTCCCCCTGCACTCCTGCACTACGAACAGCGTTTAGCGTGGGACTACCAGCGACAACTGCAGGAACACTTCCACGTGCAGGCGCAATTGCTGCGGCAGATGAGCATGGACCCCACAATTATACCGTCAGAAGATGGCTCTGAACGTTCGCGTTCCAGCTCGACTGGCAGCGACTGCTGTTCGCCCGAGGTGAATGCTTCCAGTGCAACTCGGAATCGAACTGATCCCAAGTCAAATAGTGAAGCAGGAGACGATGGTGGTAACCAGCAGCCGGCGGGCCCTTCAAGTGAAAACAGCAAGAAATCTGCCGGAGGTGACACGCCACTGGATGCGCTCTTTCAACTATCCACCAAGAATTTCGATGAAGAACAAGGTAAGTTCCATTTGTGAATGTAGTTTGCATACGGTGGAGAGTCCCTATCCTAGCCAAGAGTTATTTAAAATCGCTGCAATGCGACTAGTTCAGTAGCTGATCTCGTTGTGGCGATACTAGGAGCACTGCAATCAAAGTTTCAAAGCATTGAAATTCCATACTACCAATAGTAGTAGTAGAACGTTCACATAAACATGAAACACAATTGCATCGACGTCGGACCGGGAAGAATTTGCTCGTTCCCTACTTTCCCTGACATAGGACCGGTAGTCCAATTAACCTGAAAAGCGGAGTTTCTTCATTCATCTAGCAACATTTTGTTCCATTCCTCCACTTCAATCGCTACATCTGCTTTCCGCTTTTGCGCCTGTCTACTATGCGCCACAGCACTGATCATCGTCCGACCACTCGCTGATCGGTTGATCAATTGTCATTACGTCTTGATGAGATTCTGCTTAAAGCGTAAAAACAGTAGTGAGGTCAGCTGCCTGATGTTGCCAAATCAATTTCCACCAAGCAACTAGCAGCACTGCAGCAGTTCGTGTTTCAACACTGCGCCTCTCCGGCAGCCTGATTTGATTACAATGCGAGCACGGTCGCTTTGGCGCATGCGTATCATTCAGCATAATTCACTGAAACTGAAACCGAAACCAAAATTGTAACTCCATAGATGCGCCAAGCCTACTTGCTGCCACCACGGCGTTTATTGTAGTTGCCGCAGATGAGCTCGCTCGTTTCTTGTTAAGCCGGAGACCTCCAATTGTTCGTCTGATGATGGTCCGTCCGCTGCGGTCTGGTCTGATCCAGCAAAGTGAGTGGCTACTGTATTTGATCGTTTTCCTCATTTCGGCCATGGCTGTGTTTGCGTGGCGCTAAATTGAATTTACACAAGGCACGTACGCGTAAATCGGTGCATAATCCGCAAAGTACTTGCGCTGCTACTGATTGATCGATCGACCATCGACGATCGAGTGGCCCGCTCCCCGTTCTTTCTTCTGCTGACTGACTGGCCTGCGTTGTGCAACCGCAGCTGGCCTCGCAACCAAATTAACTACGTTTCTTAATCTGATTGGATTTGATTTGATTTGATTTGCAGTGATCTGCTTGCGATTTAGTGAAATTGGAATCCGCAATACTCCGCTGGGCTGCAGTAACGCGGCTCGGCTACTGGGATTGAAACTGGCCGCTGGCAGCCGAGCGAGTGAGTTTAGTGCAATTACATCGCAATTCGAAATTATGTCTGCGCTACGTGCATTCCCTTATTTGCAGGAGCGAGAAAAATGTTAGCGCCACACAACGCAGTCAAATAGGGCTGGGAAACTTGGAGGGTTTTAATTGCTCGCTATGTGAGCGGTTACTTCAGTGCTCCCAGTGCCATTGCGTCTCTATCACCAGCAGGCGAATTCCAGGGCAGTGTTGTGCTCACTTATGCTTAAAGTAATAAACAGAGCACTGCGTTGGGTCCCATCACTGGTCTTCATTCACTCTTGGGTATTCCTGTAAACAAATATTGTCTCGTCTTTGCACAGTCTGTCACAATAGTGCTCGCTCCAACTCTGACTCCAACTCCACCTGTGGTTCGGGCTTAGCCCCAAACCCAGGCACCGTTTCCGGTTGGCAGCTCATCTAACAAATGCTCGGCAATTACTGTCAACTACGGGCACTTTTACACGGAGCTATTAACTCTTTGATAACTTTTTGCGCTAATTTTTCACTGAACACCAGCGAACAGGCCGCGAGTACGTGGACGCTTTTGTTGTGGCACTAGCGCTGATGTTGCTACTCACACCGCGGTAGCCGCGCTTCTGTCAGTGCATTCGTGCGATTTTTTCTGTTTTAATACGAGTGCACTTGCCATATTATTACATTTAATGCTTAATGATAATTTCCCTTTGTGCAATGGAATGCTGCACAGAGGAGTGGAGTATGGCAAACGGGGCAGGGAGAGAGCAGAGCAGATTGTGTGAAGAGTGTGAAGCGATGTAATGCAATTTGTGCATGAGCAACGAACACAATTGCCAATAAAGTGAATAAGTTCAATTTGCAACTTGTTTTGCGGTTAATTTAGAATTGATCAAAAGACTTTTGCCGCAAGGAAGTAGTACATTTCAGGCTTCAGACCATCCAAACACACCAGCACGCACGCAGCGGCATAGAGAGGTATATTTTGCTACAATGAAGTTGGAAGCAGCGCTTCATCACAGCAGGCTAATGATGAGGACTGAGCAACCACTGGCAATCCACTCAACGTGCCATCATTACTCACTTTGACCGCACTTAATCAGGACGACATAGAAATAATGTCTCACCGGATTACCTGTCCCTCTAACTGTAACTTCTATGGAAGCGAGTACAGCGCAACATTGTAAGGGAAGAGCTCGCAGCACAGCATGAAGTCGAATATTTATTCCGGCTAAAGATCTAATTTGGCCTTGTGCTGAAGGAGGAGAGGACACTCCTAGTGGACCCCGCCTTCCGTGGCGAAAGAATATACAAATAGAAAATATAAAGCATGAGATGAGCATATAAAACTGTGCACTGTGATCCCTCCTCACATTCATTTCTAAAAGGCAATTAAGCGCCATCAAAATAACCAACTTTAATGGTCTGCTGTTGAGAAGCCCCCAATATTAACGGGTTTTAGGCTCCGACCTACTACGTCAATATGAAAGTCTGACACTTTATAGCACTCTGAGATGTCGTATCGAAACTGACTTGAAGTATGACTCACTGTTGTATATTTTTATTGCACAACTCTTAAAGACCGCAATCGCTGTCCTGACTCCATTGAGCTCTGCTTGTTATACTAGTAATTACAACAAACACCCAGGACAAACAACGCATTATGTAAGACCGGATGGGGACGTATATGTGCAATTGGATTTGTTATAGAGCTCCGCGATGTTGTTGTTCATTCACACCTACATATATATGAATATGTTTACTAGGGAACACATACAAGTCTATATTCCATAGACACGGAGTGAATTTGAAAATTTTATTTCTCCGATCGGATTTTTTAACAACTATTTTTATCTTCCAAATCATGATGCAACCTAATATACTAAAATTAGAATGCACATTTTAGTATATTAGGTTGCATCAACATGTAAAGTAAGTCGACTATATAGTAATCTCCTCCCGTTGAGCTCTTCCCGTTATACTTCCATGATATCACCTAAACAAACCCCCTTTGACCTACGGGTTGTTTGTTCCCTTTACCCTGAACTTTGTATTCCCTCGCCCAGAAAACTGGATATTCTTACTAACTTCCTTAAAGTGTGACATAGTTGCTTAGCGTGCACTCTGAGACTTGCGATTTGTCTGTTGGCCGTCTGAGTTTACATGGAGTTGGTGTTCCCAAGAATCTTTTTCTAATCTGGCATATTTAAGAGATGCATTGAAGATATTGCAAATGTTGTTGCTGTGAAGCTCCCGAACTTTATTGGCAGTGGCTGCCCTACTCCAGACTATAACGTCACAAACAAAAGTGAGGCGGCATTTCCCAATTGCACAAGAGATATTAATTTCTTTCACTCACTCTCAACACATTCTCTCATTAACTTACTATTATTATTATTTCTTACGCTATGGTCCAGAATATACTCTACGATTGTTGTTAGCTAAAAGAATGCTTCCAGATTGTGAACGTGGGAGAATAAGCGGCCTCAGCGAGTGACTAGCGATACCTACGTTAGAATCCGTTTCTCTTGTTGAGCAGCTGTTTGCGTGCTTTTTATCTGTTGTGCCTTGAACGGCAGATCATTGAAGAACTAATGCGGCCCAGGTCGCTCCTCTAGTTTACAATAATTCAGTCAATGAGTTGGAAAACGTTTTCAAACTGTCGAAAATATCATGCAAATGCGCTGTAAAAAGATTCAATTAACACCTCCAACGGCTTTTTATGACTCCGGTCTTTGCATTTAAATAAACGCGCACACACACAAACGTAAAAACTAAATTTGGTGTGGGTGCAAATATTTAAGTCCACCAAATGGGAGATTCGGGCTAAAATATAACACATCGTTTTATCTGGTTTTATCTATCGTTGGCATGACTGTGTGTGAGTGTGCCTGAGTATGTGTGTGTGTGTGTGTGCCTCTTGGGAGCATTTTTCAGCATTTTAAAATTGTTAATTTATTTAAACATCCATAATAAAATAACACACAAGCGCTCGTTTTTATTATCTTTTAAAATATACTTTAAAATTGTACTCCTTAAGCCCCCAGCGGCAGCGACGTCTCGCGCCGCAACCCATAATTAACGCATACTTCAGATGCGCTGAGTAGCGCCTCAGCTTCTGCCGCTGCCGCTACCCTGTCCCTGACGGCTGTCAATCGCTCCGAAGTGTTAAGCTGCGCGGCCGCTTTGCTCACCGCGAGACATTTTTTTGGCATAATTTATTCGCCTGCAGCCAGTTAAAAATTAATAATTTTAACATAACAATAAAAAACTGGTATACATGCGAGAGTCAGTACGTGTGTTTGCTTGCGTGTTTGTGTGTGTGTGTGTGTGTGGGCATTCTATGAAAATACAATACAACTCGTATTACTTATTTTCATATATTTTATTAATCATATTTTAAGTGTTCGGCTCGCAAACGATTTCTCTATCTTTGCTAAATAGGGAACCGTTTTCTGATTTACGCCACGATTTATGAACGCGGGGCTTGGAGCGTTCGTTTAGGTTATTCACCCACACCAGGCGAGCAAGTACGAATTTATTTGGGTCAGCACAGAGTTGCTTGGATGTGAATGACAGACGTGAGGAGCAAACTAACTGGAGAGGAAATTGCAGTCAAATGCAAATGGAGCCAGGGTACTGAGAAGGAAACAAAAAGTGTAGCTCATAATACCTGCGAAATACTGCAAAATACTACAAAAATTAGTTCCCAAAATAGTTCAAATCGCTGGACACTTATTGGATAATTTAGTTTTATTTTAGCAATTATTCATTTAAGGAACAGGTCACAAAATATTATTAGCGATTACTTTTTAATCTCGTTGTTTCGAATGAATCTCTTTTGCTATTTTATAAATATATAATATAAAGAGAGATGATGCATCATCATGATAGTCTATCTCGATGGTCATTTATTTCTTTGCCATTTGTTGTGCTTGCTATCAATTTAGGTGGCCTTAAGGAATGAGTGAGTTGCTTGTAGCCCTCAATCAGGTGTCCACTCAATCATAGAGTAAAGAAATAAGAGTCACAATCTGAAATGCCACTCAATTTTCGACATAGAAGAGATCGGTATCGACGATATGAAAATGAGAGCTATTGTGTAATTGGCGCTATTAGCAGCGCCACCATATAAAAAGTTTGTCGTTCGAGATTGTGACTCTTCTTTACTCTATGAATCAATGTAGTAAATCGCTCGAAATCACCACAGGGGCAAGGAAGAAATGCTGTTCAACTATTTATTGTCTGTTTTGTGACTGCATTCAATCGTTTTCTCGGCTTAGCTTAGTTTCTCGGAAAATGCCTAATGCAAAACTGAGTCCCTCTCTAAGTCAACCTATACTTGCACCATAGCCGCATTCTACATTGTTCCTTGCTCCACAGATTCGAGAATTTCAGAAGAGTAGATGCGACGTACTCGTAGCAACATCGAACCTCGTTGAGGGCGAGGCTGTTTTTATCAACTGTGGTTGTGCTATTTTAGCTTTTCTGAAGAGCTCTCCTACCCACAATGGACTCGAGGCACCACTATTTTGAAATGCCTGCATAGTTTTACTTTTTCTTTGAGTTACATTAATTTAAAATTGAAAGCACAAAAGCGGAAACAATTTAACAATCCATGTTTTCGATATTTTCCTTCTGTTTATAAGTCTGGCACTTCGGTTTCATGATTAAGCAAAATTAGTCACGCCATATTTAAATAGAAAATCATGTGTTTTTCGTGTTTTCGTGATTTCCCTTTTGCCTTTTGCCTCTTGCCAGATTCTGCAGCATTGGCATTAAGTGCTCAGCTCACTCCTACTCCGTGTACCCGGCCGGCGGAGCGCGGCTTAAAGCATGCCGTGACTGAATTTGTTTGCACACTCACAAATTGTGTCCTAACGATGTTAGCTAATTTCCATTTACATGGCAGTTAACGTTGCCCATTAAATATTATAATTATAATTAGAAATAAAGCAACTCTGTGTAAGGCATTTTTGTACATAAAAATGTTGTTAAATGCTTAAACAAAAACAACAACCGCAGCTAATAATTAGAAGTGGCGAGCTGCACACAGCGCGCGAAGTGGCTACCAGCAATTTCCAGAGCGGTGCCAGCGGCGGCAACTTCAGAGGCAGTCGGCTCCACTCACCGCAAATTTATTAATTCTTTATTGGGAACAAATTAGTGCACAAACTACGATCAGGTAATACCCCATATAATGGTCGGTTATATGAACATTCAGCACCACTACATCGCGTGTCGCTGCAGAAGTGGGACAAGTGATGCTGATGCACCCATGCACCGGCGATTTTTAGGGCGCTGCAAATATAAACAAACACCTTTTATGCCCTAAACCGTGAGTGCATTGTAATAGCGATGAGGGCCGACTTTGGCATTATTACATTCAATGTGCTATTGTGTACTCTAGCGTTTCATACTTTGGGTATATTTAAAGGTCTCACTTTCTCCTTAGCTGGGAGACATTTCCTTGCTGCAACTCCATTGTTCGTGCCTGGCTACTCTGCAGACATCAGTTTTAGTTCGAACTATCCAGAAATCATTGAGACTGTTTCTTAGGGGCTTCTAACTAAAGTGTTTCCGAATCCAGTCAGTATTGTAGAGCAATGTACTCATAAGAGCAATGCTAGACTAGAATCAAATAGAGGTAATAGTATCAGGATGAGTGAAACTGCAGAGTTGTACATGGCAAACAATTCATATATACTAGAAAAACCTCAATATTGTCAACGACAGGGAAGCCACTACGACGATTAAAGGAGAGCCGACTATTCTGGGGAATGAAAGGCAGGCAGTCGATACTCGCAACGCGGCAGAAAACGGCTGTGCTTTGGACTGGCGATTTACTGAACTTTAATATTGTGTATAACATTTCTTCATTAATTTCTTTAATGTTCAAGTGATTGGAATATAATCTTTTTTTGTACCTTTTATTTGTTGAACCTATTAATAAATATAATGACAATATATACATAGCAAGTCGAGTTAGCACTACGAACACGCTTTTCGTTGCGTTCTTCTCGTGTTCTATGAAGTCAACCTTCTTCGTAGTTTCAACAGGACAACCTTAGGGTATTAACAACAATAGTCAACGGTATGTGCCAGTGAGGACGTGTTCATTGTATGAATCTTCGCATCTTAACGGTACGTCCAAGCCTGAGGAAGTCTCTTGCCGTGTAATTGTTCCTCTGAACAATTTGCTCAATATCTATTTGGAGAACATTTTCGACTTCTGGGTGAAAAAAGCACCTAGTCTCATTTAGGCTTGGCACAACAAAATGATCAGAACTCGCAATGCTCTGCTGGCTCCTTTCTTTTGTGATTCTACCACGAGCATCTTTCTGTGTCATGAACAGTGGCGGATTTACAAAAATTGCCGCCCTGGGTAATTGTAGATACAGGTGAATTTCTTACTTTCACGTATTGTTGCGGCAATTCACGTGGTCACATGGCACATTTTTATTTGTATTCATTTGTTATATCTTTCTTCCAATACAAGGTAGTGAAAGTGATTCAATTTTGGAAATATGTTTCTATTATGATTAGGAAGGTGTTTCAATATCCATTTAAAATTTAATTAGATCACTAACTAGTAGTTAGAGAAAACTTAATTATAACGGTCTGGAAGTAGTGATCAACTGTTCCACGAGTAACGATCTACTTTGGCTTAAAGGTGGAGCTCTGACCTTCGCTGATGATTCGTCCAATCAAAACTTATCAGTGATATGAGACAATTGACCAGTGCAAATGAATGATGAATTCAATTAGTTCAGTTTAGAATGTGAGGAACAGAAACTAGCGTAGATATGGCAGGGTTCCGCTCGAGCAGGTTGAATTGCACTGGTGTATACTGAGCTGAAAATAAAACATTCAACCAGAGATTAAATATCCAATTATTGAATTAAAATAATCTTTGAACGTTTCATTTATATGGAGACTTGGCTTGGGTATTCAAGTTAAAGAAGAACATTACCCAGACACGTATATGGAATCATATTATATATTACGAACAGTTGCCGAATGTTGTGCATAATTTTAGTTTTTACAATATCTTTTGTCTAATTTTACATTCTGTGTCAATCTCAAGATATTTTTTGGATTCTATCAAACTAAAACGATGATTTCCTCACCTGTTTTTTCAAGTTTTCCTTGCAAGAACGTTTTGGGTAAATCTGAAAGACACAAAGAGAGGATATGATTAGTTCGTTTGTATTTAAAGGATTCCAAAGAAAAGAATCCTGTGAAAAACTGGGCCTTCCAGTAGCAGCGCCGGTGGACAATTCGCGACGGGTCAAGTCTCTTTCATTTCATTATCTGTTCGCATTTCCTCTGGTTTCGGCCATATCAGTTGTCACTCTCCTGCCTCCTTTGACGGGGCGGTTCACTGAAAAGCGTTCACTGCAAATGTCGCTGCCTCCGCGGCGGCAAACAGCCCGAAACGGGTGTGTGTGAAAAGTTTTGGTAATTAAATTGTAATTAGGGATGCATCCGCCACTTGCGCCCATTCGCCGCTCATTCGTTCGCTCAGTCGTACATTTGTTTGTCACTTCTGCCTTTATGACGACTGTACGAGTAATTGTTGCCCAACAATTCCGATTTGTTGTTTCTGGTGTCATTCGACTCGTACCTGAGTTGAATGCGTGTCTGCGCAGACATGAAATGGAATTATTTTTAAATACTCGTACATGGAAAATGTGTAACCGTTTTCTATAATTTTATTTAATGCTTCTCTTTTTGTTCTGTTCTTTGATTGTGTAGTTTCAGTATTTAATTGACGAGCTTTAATGACATTTTCGTTGATAATTGCGCGCACTATATTCCTACATTGTTGCCGCGATTTAATTGTAGCTCAACTCACTCGTGCAACATTTGCCGGATTTCTGTGTGAGGAGCTAAGAAATATGAAAACGGGCTTATTAAAAAACATGCGAAATTACTTCATTACTCGGATTTCCACAGAGTAGTCTAATTGCGGAGATAGAAAACAGATTAGGGGCTCATTATTCCGATTTATTCGGTTTACGGTTATATACTCACAGCGCATCGCTGACCTGAATTTGAAGCGAATCTAGTTAAATGCTTTAATTATCGGGCGAAATTGCTGCTCTCTCCTCTGTTTCTGCACAGCTATTCCGCACAAAGAGAGAACCAAACCATTTACTCCACTCGTATAGGAACGTGCTCGTAGTCGTCGTTTTAGTGGTCTGCTCTGTTCCTTGTCCTGAAGGTTTTGTTGGCCAGTGCTTCTTTTGTTGGTAATTGGCAGTGGAAGGTGAGTCCCGCCATTGCCAGCGCCGTCTCCATCGCTATCGCCATCATCAAAGCGCGCCGCTGCCAAGCAAACCCAAACACAGCAACGTGCCACACACTCTCAACCAATAATTCAAGTTTGAGCCAACAATTTGGTAATAACTTCATCATCGTCGTCGTCGTCTTCATCGTGATCATCGATATGGGAGGCCCTTTCGCGAATGTAATCTTTCTGTGCGGGAGAAATGCTGAAAAATATGCACAAATCTTAACCCTTACATGCTCTTAGATATCCTTTATGCATTTATAGATTAATATTACTTCCGCAGAAGTACTCCCAGCAGCGAATCAATGGGGGCGTTTCGTGGACTACGAACCTCTTCCCTGTAATACTGCACATCCTCTGGGAATGTTTATTCACATTAAAAGGTTCGCTACGAAACGTTCCTGATAAATTGTTTTTTTTAAATGAGCCACGCCCAGCATGTGGAGTAGCTCACACTTTTTGCTGCTGCAAAAAACAAAAGATTTGCCATTATTTTGCATCAAAGATGATTGCCAATGAAATACTTTAACCCTAGTTTACTGGGATGTGATATGAATGAATTAAATATATGCCTGAAAAGTATCTGGAGCAATGGAAGGATCCAATTAGAAGTGTTCTGTAGGTTCGCTGGAATTATCCCCTTTGGAGTTGGTGACTTGAAGGGACTGAAATTAGAAATAGCTTACACACGCCTATTTCTACTAATGATTCCTTGAGGGACCGCATGAGTTCGGTACGGATAGCATCCATAGTCATGATATAGCCACGCCGACGATCTCCTCTTGGCTCCAGCGGAGCTCCTTTGTTTCCGAGCTTGAGCACATCCAAAAGTACATTAGCTCTTTCCAATGAAGCTCGGTGGTGCTTCTGGCAGAAGGACTGACCTGATAGTTGCTTTACCTACCGCAGCGCTTTCTTAAACAGCCTTGAACAAGGCAGTTTTGATAGGACTCCCGTTCGCTTGCGACTTGGGTCTACATCGAAATTTTCACTGTCTTCCTTCTGTCAAATATGCAACATGCACCTTAGGCTTCATAAAAGAAAATCGAACTTATTCCTTACCACCAGTCCCATAAGCCCCATCCACATTCTGACTCTCTAACAAAGTTAATACGTACTTCCATAGTCTCGTTCGTCGTAGCCACTCTCTTCACCACAAACTCTTCCTTCTTTCAACCTGACTGAAAGTCGAGGAGTGCGTTTGCATATCACATTAATCAGAATCACTTTTTGCAATGCTTTAAATGGAGGAAGCGCGTGAATGAGGCACGGCACTCGAAAACGCATTCGTAACTGCCCAAAGCAATTGACAGCCCACACAATCAGAAGATTGATGCTCCAATGGACAACCCAATGCCCTAGTGCGACCAGTCGAGCAACTCCATAAACATCGATTTTCCTGTTCGATTGCTAGGCGTGGATAGAGGGCAGTTGTGCCTAGGTGCCGCAGTTCAATAGCAGCGAAATGGGTCACTCGCGCCAGCGCGGATTGAGCCGCCAAAAGTGCACCTGAACCTGCTTAACCCCGCACAGCCAAACATGCTCGCAAACAATGAGCAATTAAATTCGCTTCGCCAAAACAAAGCGTCAAAATTAAATATAAAAATAAATAAATAAGTTTGGTCTTTATGAAATTTATCGCTACAACTTTTTACAATTCATTTAAAGAGTCTGCCTGTGGAAGCACTGCGCCAGTGGGAGACCGGTGCCGGGGACCAAGGCATTTGATGTGGCCACGTTTGCCGACACTTTTGATAAATGAATGAGAAATGAATTAAGGCATTCAAATCGTTAGCAACGACGCTTAACAAACGAGAGATCAAACGACAGCAACTTCGCGCGTTGCATCAACGGATGGGAAATTATTCACAGTTACGCTCATGAGGCAGGGCCCATAGGCGGACAGACAGACAGACACACACACAAGAGCCGCAAAGGGGGACACTTTGGTACGATGGTTTTCATCTACAGCGTTCGCGGTTCGGAGGTGCGCAGCGAACACACCTTGCGAACGAACGAACGACCGAATTAGTTGCGGAGCAGGTGAAAAGAAAGTTTTGACGAAATTCGTTTGGAAAATTCATTAAAGCATTGAGTAGAAATAATCACCAAAGACGAAATAAACGAGAATAATTGTGACACATTTAAAATTCGAACCTCTGAATGCAGTTTGTTTATGCAACCACCACGGACCTGCCCCTTTTCTGTATGCCATAGTTTCAAATTGCCTTTATTTATCCAGTTTTGGAGCTGGCAAGTTGCAAGTGCTGGCAACGCGACTCACTCCATCTCTCCTCTGAAGAAATTGGGTCAAAGAGTTGCCAACTGTCGGCAAAAAGTCCCCTATTCTGTTAGTAATTGATTTGGGACGTCATCGAATGCAAGACAAAAAATTCAATCCGAAAACTGTATGAACAGGGCCCGCAGGAACTACAGGGCGCTGGGTGGACAGACATAGATCCAGACTCACCGGGATAAAAACGAATAGAAGATCCAAAAAAAATCGAGTTACCGAATTATATGGACTTCGCGGCAGAATACTCGGAAAACTGTTGTGCAACTCTGAAAAATGAGAAATATTAAATTTTTTTTAAAGATTTACGTTATGGGTAAAAAAAGGGGAGGAATACTTGGATATAAATAGACTGCAGAATATATAATTCTACTGGTACATGATTTAGATGCAGACTTGGCGAAATTAATAAAATACTTTTGTAGTCCTAAGAGGACAACACAAAAATAACTAGCAAAATTGTTGAGACTGGAATACCCGTGTCCGATACTGAGAATTCCAAACTCTATTCTCTTTATTTTACTATATATATAATATATTTCATAAAATCAGCCACTCTCTGTGGTTAGTGGTAAGCATGCTAGACTCACACTCAGAGGGTCGCAGGTTCAAATCCTGCCCGAGCTTGGTCTCAAAAATTCTTCTTTCTAAAAAATCGTTTTCTCTTCGAACCGAAAGCCCCAATGACTAGTACGCATTGCCCAACCCCTTGCAGTCATAATTAATGAGGGTGTGAGATATAATAATAATAATTTATTATTATTCCATAGAAAAATACCCCTTAATACACTTTGTCCAACTAATATAAGACTTTAAAAATTTCTATCAAACTAATTATCTGTCTATGTCACCCTTGAGCATCTTTTCTTTTTCGGCCCCTTCAATGGATTATTTAATTTCTGTTAACGAACTCGTGGAGCCCAGGCAGATGGTGATTATACGTGAATAATTATGAATAATCTGTCCGCCTAGTTTTATTATCCTTACTATGTTTACATTCACTATAGCGCCGCAATAAGTTACACTCTCACCACTTCCACCACCTGGTCTTCCACCATGGTTAATATCAATATTAGCATAGGGTGCACACACAGTGCAAGAGCCCAAAAGGTAGAACTGCAAATGGAGTCACCCAACAGAGAGCGTGATAGACTGACCAGAGAAAATGTAATGGACACAGTGTGCTGCATTGAAGGCTTGCTCCACATAAAAGAAACCATTTCCTTTAAATATGGATGATCGAGTTTCCGCTAGTGGATTTAATAGACGACGACCAGCGTTCGAAACAGAGAACAGTAGCGTAACATTTGCAGACAGTACTCCTATTTTTATATCTGTTACTCCATTGGCACGCAAACGACTCAGGTATTTTGGAGAATATATCTTAGATATGAACAAGATCCCTCAACTTGATTCCTCCAAAATATATGAATTCCTGTCGAAAATAAACCTCACAGAAGATTTATAGATGAGACTATCCTTATATTTCAAATAAATAGGGGCATCACAATAGATCTTTCAGGTCGCAGTGTATAACACCCTTCAATAAATCTAAATCTAAATCTACTCCTCTGTTGCTTATCGTCCAGTGGAACCCTACTCACTCGATTCCAATGAAACAAAATTAGTTTCATACGAAAACTCTGCTGAAAAATGGATTCTAAAACAATTTTAGAATTGTTATTTCTGGACAACGAGTTTGTAGCCCGGAGAAAGTATTATTTTAGTATAAAATTTTGTTCCGTGACTTAGTGCAAATACTTTATTTTTTGCCAAATTTGACATTCTTAGTTTGGCTTTGACCGTTTTTGATGTTTGATTGCCGGACAATGTTTTTTCTATATTTCATTTGGAAGTCCTTCTGCCCATGAGACGTACTCGGAAACGGGGAGTAATGTACTGAGGGTATATCGATAGTAAGTACGAGCTATTATGAGGGCATCGATTATTAAATTTACCAAAATTAGAATTTTCTTTGGTGGGCACATTTGCACACAAGGCTCAATACACTCACACAAACTCTCACTCTCGTGGCTGCAATTTAACCCTTGGCATTTTTGTTTAACACTTCGATTGAGATTGCAAAAAACTGAGTAGTGATGCAGGTGGATAGGAGCGAGCGACCGTTGGCAGGAGGCAGACGGCGGGCATTGGTGGACAATGCCGGCATTCATGCTCATGTTTAAACACGGGCACACTAGTAAATTACTCACAACGATGAAAAATAAAAAGGCAGCGAAATAAAACACGAACTTGCGGCTAAAACACGCACATACACACACACCAACATACACAATGAAACTGCATACAACTGCACACATTTCTGCACCTTTGCCGTGTTGTCCAGCATAACGAGATTGTCAAAACAGCAAAATCGTTGTTAAGAAGAGAAGAGAGAAAATGCACTGCATGACAAAGCAATTGTCAGCGACCTGACGATGGTGCGCGCTGGTTTCAGGCGGTGGCGACAGGGAGATGAAGCTTTAATTTGGGTTTGTGTGTGTGTGTGTGTGACCCACAATTCGCCACTAACATGAGCTCCTAAGCTAATGCAGCGCTCATTGTGCGGCAAGTTAATAAAAACCCAAAAGAAATTAATCTTGTCAACATGCCGTAATCACTTCAGTCGGCCGCCCCTCAGCTCGTTTCCCCTTTGCGCTTCCGCCTTCCACGAAATTGCTTTCTGCATTCCACCTTCGCTCCTCACACCACCAGTACAATAAACGCTTTGTGTGTGCTGTGCTGCTCTCCACTGTACTAATTTGATGAAGGTGTGAAATGACTTGCTGACAATGTTGCCAACATGGCAAGCAAACAAAGCAATAAAGACGAGCAACTTCCCCCGCAAACGAATAAACAATAAATTTACAGCTTCCTTATGCTTGCTGGCAGTGTTGTTGTTGACGTTCACTCTGGTGGTGTTCTTCCTGTTGTTGTTGTTGTTGTTGTTGTTGTTGTTGCTGGTATTGTTGTTGCTTATGGAAACAAATTGTGAATTTTTCCGAATCACTGAATTTGTTTTCAATTTGAGTTAGGAATTTGTTTTGTGTGTGCAGCAAATGGAGTACGAACAAATTCCCCAGATCGTTGTACGGGGGTTGAAAGCAGATCGGGGAAGTTTGTCAGACCCTCACCAAAGCAGTATTTATGTTTTGTATTTGTCATGAACAAAGTTATTTTCTTCGGGTAGGAGGGGTTATTCTATTGCAGGCAGAATATTGCACACTTTTGAAAGGAAGAGAATGGGTATAGTTATAGGGAAATATAATTGCCTGCACTGCGACCTGAAGGATCATTTGTGGCATACCTATTATGGGACAAGAAACTTTCTACTGTCCTGGCGAAAGCTAAAACAACTTTTGCAGAGCAGGATCTGATAATTCACATTAATTAAAATGACTGCTTAAGGATTCAGATTAGAATCCAAGCAAGGACTCGACAATCCTAGACAATGTGGGTTGTCGCTTCGATGTCCGCCATACACAGGCTTGGGTGGTGTCGCTGCTTATTAGATGCATAGGGAACCACTAAGCTGTTTTACCCGCAAGTCCATTATGCTATTGA
The DNA here is from genome assembly GCA_920105625.2 of Clusia tigrina. Taxonomy (NCBI): domain Eukaryota; kingdom Metazoa; phylum Arthropoda; class Insecta; order Diptera; family Clusiidae; genus Clusia; species Clusia tigrina. The sequence goes on from OV050031.1 coordinate 229,436,946, forward strand.
GAAACGACAATATTGTTGTAGAAAGAGGTTCTTCGTGCTTTTTGCTTGTCTAAGTCATGGTACGCAAATCACTAGCATTAGTCATTTATCTCGTCACTACTCTTCACCGAGCGCTTTCGAAGGGAATCATCCGACTCTGGTATGTGCATGGTCGTTCAGCCCACAATGCCACAGAAGTCTGGTACCCAAACTTGACGTTAAATGCTGACTGAATAGCAAGAAAATCAGTTGGATTATAGCAATGAAAAATGGAGAGCCGGATTAATGATAATGATGCACATTGAGTAAGCATGTTCGAAATAGTTAGTGGGTAACTATTGCAAAAGTGACATACAGGTTGCAGCTCTTTAGTTATCATATAAAGTTTTGTAATTTTGGTATGTCCTAGCCTCAATCGGATGAAGCATTTGCACATACTAGTTGCAGATGAAGCTGGAATGTTTATGTTGTTCCAATGGGGGTTTACTGTTTTGTATGGGCGGCTGTAATTTGCCCAATCTTGCTTGATAATACGAAGAGCAGGCCATTTTCGGGTGGAATTGTTGCAGAGTTTCATACATATGTGCAAAGGAGACTTAGCTGCAAACTTCGCAGAGGGGTCAGCTTGTTTGTTTCCGACAATTCGCACGGACCAGGAACCCACATTAATATAACGTTATTACTTGTTTCGATCAGAGATTGCTTGAGTAAAATTAATCTTATTATTTAAATTGTTTTCTGCCGTAAAGATTGATGGCTGTCTGTATATATGATTAACTTTCCTTCGTACAATTTGTAAACATGAAAGAACCCCTTGCAACTCTGCATTAAAAATTGAATCAAACAGACGAAGCAGACCATTGGATAGCGAATTGCCATCTGAATGAACAACTGCGAAACTGCCAACGTTTTCAATTTTGGAGCCAACGTTGAACACAAATTTCCAGTTTTGTTGCTTAAAAGGCTCAATGGTATCTTAGATATTATTATTATTAAGAGGTCATTATTGTTTGAATTTTACTCCTTTTTTGAAAGAGTTCTTTTGTATCCAGTCCTTCAACTTACTCTATTAACCAAATTCGTCGATATTTTAACAGCATATTATATAGTCTAGTAACTGGACTATGTTGTATGCAGCTAACTTTTTCAAGGCAGATCTCGTTTCCATAACATATTATTTCACTTTTTAGTATATTTTCATGAGGCAGCCTAATTCCGAACTTCCACTGAACTATAAATTAAGGTGAAGTTAGAAATTTTTGCAAATCTCCTTTTCCGCTGCTGCTCACTGCATAAATTTACCCATGGTTTTAAATAGCGCTCTTCAGGTGTTCATGATGTCATTAAGGCCTGTTTTTTCTTCAAATCCCAAAACTTACGAGCAAAGAGGTACCTTCTGACGCGAAAAAGAAGAAAATAAGAATGTTTACCGGATTGCACATTCTTGTCTTCCTGAGAATGGGTATAATATTTCATATTTCGGGAGAAATATATATCTGAGTATATCAGTTGGCGTCACAAGCGTGTACAGAGGACAATTTTATTGTTTTTGTCATCACCTCGCATCTCTACACCTTCCTTCGTGATTGTTGATTGATTTCAAAACAATGTCAAAACTTAATTAAAAGGTTCCCGGTATTCTTAGCCGCCATGGCTGGAAAGGTAGGCTTGGAATGAAGATCGGATGTTGCAGTGGCGGCAATTTGCGCGGGCTCTTTAGTTTGAAAACATTGACACTGCTGCTGTGTGGTGTGATTCAATCAGAAAAATTATTGTGACATTAGCTCTGACTTTCGGTGGTGGAGAACTCTGTAAAAGCTCCGCAAGGATGACGTTGCCCTTGACTGTGCATGTGCCACAATCATGAAAAGACTCACAATCTGACGATAGGACAATAAAATTCAGCCACTTTGCACATTCTCCTGACGAAGAGGCTGGGAATTGGTAAGAAGCCGTTGTTGGCCGATTGCGCGGCCTTTAATTCGGTCGATAAATTCACGCATTTGTGAAGCGAGTTTGATAATTTAATGCCAGCTATTAAACATAAAATGTTGCATTAGACGCATAAACGTGGAAGCCCAGTGGAAGTCAGGCAGTTAGAGCTGGTGCTAAAGATGATGTGGCTGTGGCTGCAGCTGAAGACTGAAGACTGAGCGGGTAATAAAAATGCCTGCAAATACGCCAGTTTAACAGTTAAAGTCGTAAACGGGCTTTTTGGCTTAATGAGCGAGAGCTGACAGACACGATGACATTTCATTTCAGAATTTGTGCCGAAGCTGTGCGCTGCGCATGCGCAAACGCAGGGCTCTGTAATTAGCGCAGGTTGGTGCGCGCGTCTGCGAGAGTGAAGTGAGTGAGTGTGAAAATGTTTATGGCTCTGATTGAATTAAATTAAGCGACGAGTAAGCACACTGGGCACAATGATGGGATAATGCACGATCGTGGGTTTGTGGCTGCAGCTAATCTGCTCCATTGATCTAAACCTCCCACTTAAGTGAATCCATTGATTTAATGGACGAGTTGGCAACTCGCTTTTTAATTGGGTTTAATGTCACACGCCCAATAAGATCGCTTCTGCCCAAATGCCGCAAATGAAGTCATAAAGAGACTGCATCATTGTTGCAGTTTTTATGGCGCTGTACACTTCTTGTAATGGTCCGTGATTTGTGTGTGTTTGGTCAACTGGGACAGTTATGGCGGTTTAACAGATTCACATTTTTATTGCAAAGCTTAAAATTTCAAAGTTAGTCTTCTTCAAAGAGGGCGGCCGGCCAATTGGCCGATCGCAGCGTTCTCTGTGAGACTGTAATCGTATCCACTTGTGTTGATGCATTTGTGAGCGATTTTATTGCCCGTCGGAGACTGCGCTTTGCCTCTACTTACTTGTGTCAATTTATGACCATTCCGTAAATGGGACGCAAGGAAATATAATTGGCAACCAAGTTAATAACCTCTAAGCTCTTCGCTACAGCATTTGTACCGATATACACTTGTATGTATGGTATGGAGTTGCGCAACTCCCATTTAGAATAAAATCGGAAATTCCAACGGCTGCAATTTAAAGAAATCAGAGCACACCAATAGCCTTGGATTGAAGCTGCAACTCAAGTGTCGCTCGTTTGTTCAGCGGCTGCGCTAATTACGGCAATTAAATTTCACTAAATACCCATGGTTAAGCGGCCTTAATGGAAATGGGAAATGGAAATGTTTCCCAGCGCAGCCAACCAGCCGCAAGCAGACAACCAAGACGCCAATCTCAAGTGGTTGGTCTGTGGTTGAGTTCTTCCAGCAGTGATCTCGTGAAATATCGGCTGGAGGCGATTTCCGTAATGAAAATTATTAACAAAGATATAATTAATGTGCCCGTAATTGGTATAAATGGCGCTTTAAAGTGTTGCAGACGCCATTGCAGTGGCGTTGGCAGAGTGCGGCAGATGCACCGCGCCAGCACGGAGTCTGCTTAGATCTGCGGCAGGGTGCGTCGGCATCCACAAAGAAACTTCAAGTACGAGTAATTGCGGATAAACGATATCGTCCACTGAAGAATGGTGATAAACTTAAGATAAAAGCAGTTGAAAAATGATGATAGAATGTCCTGAAAAGTACTAGTACTCTCTAAGGACTTTGAATTGAACTCAATTCAGCACTATATGAGATGCTGCGGTCTTTGCTGAGAAGTGGCTCTGCTAGACCTCAGCTCAACGGCACCCACCAGGTGGCCCTGCTTCATATGCACTGAAGAATATGTCTGGCCCTTCTCTTGCCCATTGGCCATAGGGGGGCACTGTACTGCACTACCAGCGCAAAAGAATGATCCACATGATGCAATATCCATATTCTGACTTGTGCTGCACATCATCATTGTATATGGTGGCATGATCCGCTCAGTGGGATCTCTGTCTGCTTTTTAATATGCTATTAAATTATGCTTAACTATTCTTTTATGTCTAAGCCAACTTGTTGACAATGGTACTAAAGAGCTCTGCCATTATATTCTGATTAAAGCGTAACCAGTTGCATTGCCTACAATGTTGAAGTTGGCTCTGCTGGCAGCAGACACACCAACAGCAGCAGTGGCAGCACGCATAAAAAGGATCATAAATGTACCCGTAGATGTTACAGTATAAAGGAATTCGTTCTGGTCTAAGCGAGTGTTTCATATCCCACGCGGCACTTCGTTTTATTTGTTCTCCTTTTCTTTTGTGGCCTCTATTTTCAGTTTACGGATCATAGTTCTGAAGAGTTGCATATTGCAGCCACCTTTCGTCAATGCTTGTTTCTTCGCGGTGCTTCGTAGTGCTGTCATTGTAAGCTTATTCCCATTAAAATGGTCAGATGCCTCATGCCGTTTGTGCTGGCTTCCTGGAGCCTCTCCTCACTTTTCTTCTTTTTCCAACTGAAACTGAAAAGTTATTTAACTAAAAATTCAAAATTGTTCGAGTAGAAGTATTGAAGAGCAATATCAGAATGATCTAAGGACAATCCTCAACTTACAAAAACGTGAATATGACCATCAAGTAATGTAAGCTTTAATTATAAAGATATCCGGTGTATTTCATGCTTCGTCGGATCTGTTAACATTCCCTAATGAAGCACTAATTATGCAAATGAAATATAGTAGGGGTGTATATCGCAAGTCCAAAACTACCGTGCAAGAATCCATATGTTGATACTATTAAATCGCTATTCAAATTGGAAGCTAAGAAAGTATAATTACAACAGTCTCATGATTTATGTGCAAAGTGAAATGTATTCTTGCTCTGGATAAGGTGCATGCAGATGAATGCATGGCCCTACTCTTGGAGATCTTTTGCAAATAGCCATAAAGACAGCATTAAAATGGGAAATCCAGAAAATTGGTTTTCAATGAATTCCAACAAACCCACAATAGATCGATTCACAACTATAATATCATGGAGTAATAAAGATAAAGCTCCTCTATACAGAAATAAAACGGGTTCTGCTTAAGGAGTCTAAAAATATTCTTCTATGTAAAAAACTCTCTTCAAAATCAATCTTAGAATACATTACAATGAGCGCCACAAATTCTCTTTAGGCCGGTAAATAAAACTTGGAAAAATGTTGAGGCTCCAAATCCTTGAAGTAGTAGGCAGAAATTGTTAGACCAAGATGCCAACTACACACACTCGCACTCCTTGGAACTAATCAACTACGGACATCTTCATAGCTGAAATTCAAGCAATCAACGAAGGTTCAATAAATATTCCCGATTCTCGTGGCGCATCGGGAAGAATATTTATGGCCAATAACCCATCATCAGTGAGAACAAGAACGAGAAGCCTTTAAGGATTTCGTATATGTGAAAAACTGAGACAATGACTTTTAATCGACTAAGCAGAAAAGATCTGAACAGTTATTCCAGCAATTTGTAGCAGAATATTAAAACCAGGTGCAGCTAGATACTTTCTCGCGAAAGGTAGGAGATAAGATATTTATTTTATTCCTATGGTAGAAGATGCTAGCTTTGGTTGCTCTCTTTCGTGGTATGTTGGCAAGCTGTGCATGATAAAATGTTATCCCACAACTTCAACTAACGAGCTGAAGTTCCCACAGAGCTATTAGAGATATTAAATAAGTCCTCGTTGTTTGAATGAGCAATTCCTCATTCGTTGCGATTGGTCCACTTTTTTGTGGACCTATTTTGAAACCATTTTACTGTGCTTCGTGTTATCATGAGCAAATCTTCCAGGCTCTTCTTGGCAACATACAATCCCACTGAATGGAACTAAACACTGCAGGCTGACGACTTCACTCATTACAGTTCGAGTCAACATTTCATCCGTCTTATTAGCCGGCAAGGGCAGATGGCTTGTCAGGGACAACACCGGATCAGAAAATGAAAATTGCAACCTGCCGCTGATGAGCATGTTCAGCGATCGACAGGTACATACGAGTACATCGATAACAACATCGACATCAATTGAGGGTCATTTAGCTCGACCAATTGATGTGATGATTATCTTAAAACCGTGTTAATTCCGCTGCGATATCGAGACCGAAGCGCTGCAGTCTGCCGTTATGCTTTGCTTCTTCTTTGTATTTGCGTGCACGGCGCGCGGCGCATGCGTAACAGTGGATAGACCAGACCAAACCAGCCCAGCTCAGACCGAGTTAATCCACTCGCGCTTTCGGTTTAATATTGCGCAGAGTCCACATAAATTTCGCAATTTACGCGTATTGGGCGCTCTTGGGAGCGAGCGCTTAGGCGTAATTCAATTAAATAAATTACAAAAGAAACGCTTGTCGTCGCATGCCCCGTTGTCCCATAACTTTCAAACGGAATTGTTACGTTTATAATTAAATAAATCTGCGTGTATTTAAACGCACCCAATGTGTACGCACCGGCGGCGGACGTCCCGCCATGTGCGCAACTCATAAATTTGTTTATTTATTGCCGCAAAAATGTCGTGTTCATGTTGTAGTTTCCTATACTGCTGCTGCTGCTGCTGCTGTTGTTATTGTTGTTGGTGTTGTTGTTGCCGTTGTCAAACGACTTCACCAACGCGGTCGATACGACTACAACAATTACCAACTACCAGTTAATAACTTCTACGAGGATAACAACTCCAGATACAACCACGTAAACATATTATTACTCCACATACTCGCACACACCCTGCCCCAACTACCCGCGCCCTGCTCCTTGCTCATAGCTAGTTACTCCTTACTCCTTACTCCTTACTCCGCCCAAATCGCACATGCTCAATTTGAATAATAATATCGTCGCTTTCGTTCGCTCGGTCGCTCCCATTTGATCACATCACATCGCATGCGACTACTTTTCATATTTTATAGGATTATAATTTTGGAGTAGTAGCTTAGTCTGCCTAGCTGCAGCCCCAGCCACATTCACAGCCCGAGTCCAGGCCTGAGCGCAGCCACAGCTCCAGCCTGCAAAGCGCGCGTTGGACTCACGGCGCAGTTGAGTGTCGTTGCGAATCACGGCGGCTGGTGAGCGGCGCAGGGGTTCGACTTTGTGTGTGATACGATAATTTATGGCTTTGTTTATTTGTCATGGAGTAATTATAAAACCGTTACCATGCCTGATACCACGTCCCATGAACACGGCAGATTGTTGATTTAGGCAAAGGTGACAGTTTACAAGTAGTAATTTGTGCGTACAATACATGACAGCTCTTGTTGTTGCTGCTCCCCCTCCCCTTCAGGCTCGCTCTATATTCTGTGTGTCACTCGCCGGGGCGTGCAAACATTGAAGTCTTTTATTAATTAATTTTGTGAAACATGTTATGGAGGCGTCTACTGTGATTAATAAAAAAGTTGGCGCTTTTCTCCGCTTACTTTTATGTTACTTCAAGCTAAATAGAGTCGATACATCCTTTGGAAAGATATTACTGAAATTATATCCTCGAAGGCTTCCCGGGAAGCCCACAGACTAGCTCAACGCCTAACGCTTATCGGCTTATGTGGTGTTCAGTATCCAAAAGTATTCCATGCGTTTCCCCACTTTTGTTGTGAGCATCCACTGCTCCCACAATAATTATTATACAACCGGACGCGCACAGTCGTTGGCTCACGAGTTCGAGGTCTACTCCGAGCATGGTCTCGAAATGCTTGGTACAATAACTTATTCTCGTCGAGTCGAAAGCGTGGATTGCTCATTTGCCCTCATAATTATAAAAATTACTGTACAAGAGTTCTGTCGTAGCCACTTCGAGAATTATATTTTTCTCAGCGACTATATGGACTTACGAGGGCAGATTGATATTGAAGCTACCTAGCGCTAGATGGCAGAACAAACACAAAAACTTTTTTTTAGAAATTGCGATCTGTCAAACGTCAGCTGTTAAAATTTCTCCCAAATTCATCGATTAGTTTATTTGTAGTAGTCGTTTGAAGTAAGCAACTTTTGTGTTTCTTGAAAAATGGAAAAAAGCGAATTTCGTGCAGTGATTAAACACAATTATTTGAAAGGGAAAACGGCGAAAGAGACAAAAGGAAAGCTCGATAAACATTACGGTGAGTCTCCTCGTCAGATTACATGGTAAAATATTGGATTGCTGAATTTAAATGCGGCCGAACAGGCACTGCAACAATACCCTCAACAGGAAGGCCAAAAGAGGTGGTTACTGAAGAAAATATCAAGAAAATCCTCGATATCGTTATGAATGATCGCCGAGTCAAGTTGCGTGAGTTTGTTGAAATGGTAAACATATCATATGAACGTGTGTTCAACATTTTGCATGAACATTTGCATATCAAAAAGCTATCGGCAAGATGGGTGCCGCGTTTGCTCAGTGTCGAACAAAAACGAGTTCGACAGACCACTTCACAGCGGTGTTTGGACATGATAAAGCGTAATCCTGTTGATTTTTGGCGTCGATTAATAACTGTTGATGAAACGTGGGTCCACCACTACACACCTGAAACCAAAAATCAATCGAAACAATGGGTGGAAGCTGGTGGAAGTGCTCCGAAGAAGGCGAAGGCAGTGAAATCGGCTGGCAAGGTTATGGCCACTGTATTTTGGGATGCACACGGAATATTGCTCATCGATTATATTGAAAAAGGATCCACAATCACAGGAAAGTATTATCGTCCATTATTGGATCAATTGATTGATGCAATCAAGGAAAAACGACCACATTTAAAGAAGAAAAAAATGCTCTTTCTTCAAGACAACGCACCGGTTCACACAGCATTAGATACGAAGCTAAAATTACGTGAAACACACTTCGAATTGGTTAATCATCCACCTTATAGTCCAGATTTAGCTCCTAGTGACTTTTCCTGTTTCCAAACTTGAAAAAATGGCTCGCAGGAAAAAGATTCATCTCAAACGAGGAAATGATTACCGAATCTAACGCGTATTTTGAGGGGTTCCCGAAATCGTATTATTCAGATGGTATAAAAAAGTTGGAATATCGTCTTACTAAGTGTGTCGAAGTAAAAGGAGACTATGTTGAGAAATAAATGGTTTTTGAAAAAAAAAAATGTTTATTTCCTACTTAGGTAGCTTCAATATCAATCCGCCCTCATATCTTGAAATAAGGTGACGCTGAAATCCTTTCAGTCACAATACCCTTGCATGGGAGACTATTTCACAAATAAACAAAATATATTCTGCATTCGTTTTATCAGGAGCACATTACACTGATAAGTTGTATATAATTCCGGAACTTCAGTTCTTTCCGGTATTGAAAATATTTTAAAGTTGCTTTCACTAGTGTGTTGTCCTTAAAAACATGGGATACACAGATCTCTCAAAGTTCATCAACATCTCATCTTGATTGAGGTCTGAAGCGGGGAGTTAGGATTTACGTTCACATGGCACCACAATTTGAGCCGCATTCCAATGAATCCGTCGGCTTCACCAAACAGCGGACAGAAACTGTAGAGCAAACATAAAAAGTGGACTTGAGGTGCGTCCTTGTGCAATGAATTTTTTACTTACAAATTGTGAAGACTCCAGTAAACTGACTTGAATGAAAGAGAGGGCGTGGCAAATATTCATCGTTTCCGTTCCGTCAAGTGCGTTCAATTCGTTTGCTTCGTTCAGAGCTTCTCAGCATATGAAAAGTTATGAAATACTTCGAAAAACTTTCTCTCTTTGCGTTAATTTAGATCCCAGATAAATTGATTTGAGTCCCAATGATTACGTCGGCTAACGCTGGTAGCAACTTCGAGCCTGACCTGGCTATGTTTTTCAGAAATTCAAATTGTCCTGCGATCTTTCAAAAACGAGAGCACTGGAAACACTTTAAATCTACCAGAGTTTAGTCGATTCACTGCAACCAAACCGGATTCTATGTGCCCTTTGTCTCTGATTCTACCAAGATGCAGCGTGGTTGTGCAAAAATACGCAAAAGGGTTCAAAGGTCAGAAGGGAAACAAGTAGCAAATGGTACTCGTAGGTAGGGTAGGTAGGAGTGGCAGCCTTCCACGCAAAAGCATACTTAAGCACACTTAAGCATACTTAAGCTCATTGTGATACCACACTAAGACGACGCGACTCTCCCGTCTCGAGTCGTTATGGGGCAGTGCTAGTCGTTATGGGGCAGTGCTAGTCTTTCAGCATGTTCACCAATCAGACAGTGTCCCGTAAGCACATTTATTGTAGTGCTGATGGAGTTCCTGCTAATTTAAGTAGCTGACTAGTACGCCTTGTGTCAATAGTGCTCCAGGTTTGTGGTACTCGTCAAAGTGGCACAGTTGTACAGCGTTGGGTTTGGCTTTTAATTTAGCATTTCCCCATGCCTAAAGCATGGCAGCGTATTTTAATGCAAAATTATGTACTCCGATTCAGTCGACCTACGATACAACCCACTCTCCAGTTCCCCATACAAACAGATCTCGGCTCTAGGATTATGGGGAAGTTATGCCTACAACTGACATTAACCGATTACAATTCCACTACTCACACCAATTTGCAGTGCAATTTATACGATGGGCCAATTCAACAGCACAGCTGGACTCTGTCCCCTGCTCATTTCGAGTTAATGATCAATCCATTTATCGTCAGCGATTTCCCACAAAACGCACTTTATACGCACATCTCATCTTATCATTTACAAGCATCGATAAACATAAATATTACGCGAATATTGTCATTCAAATAATTTCTGGACATGCGACAGCGAACATGCGCATATCTTTGGCTAAAGTATACGCCACGATTATAATGGGAATGACGGCGATAATGCGACGTCCCCGTCTCTGCTCGGTTGTGTTATTACAAATTATTGGCATGCAGGCGCACCTGACTCGGACTTGATTGGGGCCGACCATGAGCAGCCGAGCCGAATCAGAACCGTCAACGGCACTGACTGCCGAAGCGGCATGTTTTTGTTGGTCACGCTGGATGCGCGTTGCATACGGCGTTTGGTGCTGGGCACCCCGCTGCGTAACTACTCAAGTCCGCTTTGTCACTGATGGAAAAATATTAAAATCTCTTGTTTATAACAAGGCGGTGCATTTCATTGCAACAACTTAAAATGCCTGACTTACTCGTGCTTCGCGCTGCCAGTCCACTGCAGTAGTTTTAATTAAAATTTGCCCATTCGCCAAGGCAAGTCAAACGATCTTGTGCCAATGTGCAATTGATCCTTAACGGCGAAAGAAATTGTAAATTTTACAACATTCGATTTGGGAAGATCGCCTCGAAATGGTGAACTCGTTCGGGGAGCCCCTCAGCGGGATGCTAATGTGTGCTTGATTGGCTCATTTGCATGCTACATCCATCGCTGATCCATCGCATTGATCGGTGCTTCCTCACAGCCACTCACTCACCGGAAGGCACCCGCTTCACCTTGTCTGTGCTTTCGTTTCCTCTCACAGCCTTCCGTGTTCTAAACCGAACCATCTTCAACTTCACAGCCACCAGAATCAGAGATCAGAAATCTGAAATCTCCAATCTGTCTCTCGCTTATCAAATCTCAGTGAATGTGTGCGCGGCAATTATGGGCGGAATTATGCCTTTGATCTCCGATCTTCGCGCCATTCGATTTGCTGTGATGCGATATGATGCACTGCGACTCCTTCCCATTTTTTGTGCCCGCGTCATATTCGAGTATTTAATAATGAATGAAATCAAATCAAATCAAATGAAATGGTCTTGGATGCTCCAATGTGGCACAAATATTATTATGACTAACCGACTTTAGACAGATTAGAATTTTTTATTGTGTTGTCGGGCGCGCGCACGACCGGTGAGATGAAAACCAATTAGGAAGCAGTGGCGGCTACCGAATAGCAAATGAAACAACGCTGAAGGTCCTCGTCATAGTTGGCCAACTAACGTTTCAAAGAGATTAGATTTGACATATAAGTAAAAGTTCCACGGTTCCAAGGCCACTAAAAAATCTGCTCAAATACTGAGTACGAAGAGCTGTTTGTACTTTTGTCGTACACGTCACTGCTACACCGCCGCTCGTTTTGCAACACACTCTCCAGCTCTCTTTCATGAAGCACCACAAAAAAACTCTCCCAATCTTCACACAACAGAGACGAGATTAATTTTCTCGTATATTATTAGTGCGGCCCACCGACTTTGATCTCTGGTTCAGAGGTGAACAAGAAGGTAGATGCGGTGGCGACCACAGCACCTCCGTATGATGCATTTGGTAGCGGCGTGTTGTTAGCCACGGACTGTAGGGAACGTTCCGCAGCAGTGGCACTGGCTGTGTCAGGTAGCTGCATAATCAGATCGATCCGTCTTACTTTCGGTTAGTAGAGCAATGAATTTGGAAACATTTAACAGATTAGTTGCAAGAAAGGAGAGTGGAATGTTGATACCACTCTGGAAATTCAGTGCAATTGTTCTATGCTTGGCAGTTTATCCGGTGATGCTGCCTGCACCTGCACTTTGGTGGAATTAGCCGTAATTCATTTGAAGTAATTATTGTCGGCCTACGTGCCTCTCTGCATTAACTCGTTATTTTGACAGGTTGTCATAATAATTTCATTGTTCTATAACTACTGCGCTCTCTTACATCATTCTACATTATTCTATGAGGTTAGTGCTTTAGTAATAAGTGAATGTTTAGAAGTTCACACGATAATTTGCGCACATTTCTGGAGTGGCAGCTCTGAACTGAGCAACATGCCTCAAGGAAATTCCGAATCATCAAAAATATTTATCTATTTATTGTGCATTACATGAAAGCTTTGGGCGATTGGACACTAGCTACCTTCGATTCGAAGAGAAAATGTGTAGAATGAAGCATTGCGAGACCAGGATTTGAACCTGCAACCACAGCATGCTCACCATTAGACCGTGGAGGCCGGCCTTACTCATGAAAACTTTAATCCAGGCAGATTTACATGACTACTACATTTGAATAATGCTCTTTGTATGATCCAGATTTGTTGACTTTATGTAAAGACTTCAGTTCATTTTTGTCTTTCTTTGTCGATGACCACTTCAATGGTCGAATGATTTGTCCTTTCTGGAAAGCCGGTTGCTTGCATTTCGCATTCTGAATCCTTTTTGGATTATAAATTCTACAGTGTGAATGGTGCTATATTGACTGCCTATTCAACACTCATTGCTAAATCTGATCATTACTTTAGCCATGCATTACATTGGTGTACTCTAAGCTGTTGGAGCGGTTATTTCAACATCGTAGAAGTTTCTACGAAGATCCTTGCAGATGTTCGCGGTTGACAACATTCACTTGTCACCCCGAACATTGATATCTAAATAAAGCAATGGACACATTTTAATCCCTCGCCGCTAGCTCGCTCGAGAGTTGTCTGAGCATTTTGAGAGCTTTTCTGCCATACGTCATTTCATGCTTATTCAGAAGGTTTTTATCATTGCGCGTGCTACTTTGTCGTCCGCACTCAATAACGAATTAAGCCTCCTACTGTTTAATACACTTCTTCACACTTTCTAAAAGCATCGCGCCTCAGAAATCTCCTCATAAACTCGAACCCTTTTATGACCCATAAAATTTTAGATGGATTCCTTTCACATGCACAAGTAACTTTATATGATATCCTTTGTGAATGCAGCTTCTTTGTTAACTATCTTTGTGGCGTTTCTTCTCACCTGCTTCTCTGTCTTCTTGATGCTGTGTGCTGCAATCGTTCTACACTTAGATAAATTTTGATATGTTTAATTTTTTGCATTTCTATTTAAACTTGACTCAAATATGAGAGGCTGCCAACTTCAAATGGGATCCTTGAAAATTTCAAGTGTCCTTTAAGGTGTGTTTCCCAATCGCATTTATTTATAATTTTTCTCCGTGCATAATCCTGCTTGATCTCATGCTACTCATACGGCAACAGAGCAACTGCCTCACTCTGCTTGGCTTTGATCACATTTTAATGATGATGACCATTGTTAACTGATGTTGCCGACCGAGCAGATTTTCACTTAACAACAAAGATGCCCCACTCAGGGCTCACCGCTCATTGCTCACAGCTCACTACTCAGCGTAAACCCTTTATACAGCCCAATTTGAACCACAGCACTAAGCAAACACACGAACGTTATACTCCACAAGGAAGGAAAGCCGCCAACTGCGAGAACCCTCCGCGCGGAACTGAGTTGTACTGAGCTGCACTGAGCAAAGCAGAGTAAAGTGAAGCAAGGCATTAAAATGATAAAGTAGAAGTCGGACCAAAGGCGAAAAGCGAAAAGCCAGTTTGAACCCACCAGCAAAAAACAACCACCCAACCAAACGGATAGTTTTCGCCAAGCCAAACTGCAACGCTACGTAATTTTTATTACTTGCGCGCACTGCGCATGCTTAACGCGCTTTACCACCGCCGCACCGTGGGGTATACCTATTGCCAGTGGGCAGGCATGTGGACTGGACGGACTCCATCGTGTCCATTCGTTTCTCCAACCACTCTGAAGTTCTGCTGTTCTCTGCACGGTACGCTCTAAGCCCACAAGTAAGTATACGTCGCGGAGCGAGCGCCATCTCGTTTAATCTACCTTTTGAAGGGCGTGGCTATAGTATTTTATATGTGCTGATCAAAGGAGACCGCCGCTTTGTAGCCAGCCGACAGACACAAAGCCTTAATGTGCCCGGTGAAAGGGGCATGAATGTGCGTTGAGTGGAGTGTGAATGAGTTTCAAAGCCAAAAACACCAAACGGAACATGAAAAACGGTATCCTTGCTTCTACGTTGGTCGGCATCCCAATAGGGAATGGCAGTTGGCACATTTTCTAATTATAAGCACTGATGGAAGAGAATGGATTTATTGAAGTCAGTGGTAAAGAAGAAACGTTTTTTGATGCCAATCTTGAGATCGTTTCTTTTTCTTACTAATTTGGAATGAAATCATTCACGATTTCCTGGGAAGATGTTAGTGATTGGCAATTTTTTATTGAAATCACTTGTGAGCTCATCTCGAAGACACCGTCATGAATTCAAAATCATGACTACAGGCATTCTCGCAGTCCTTTACACAGTTTTAGTCGCTAAATGTCGTTTGAGGTCCATCACGGAACTGGAAAAGTGCTTCCAAAATCTTACAATCCACCACTATACACACCCCTGCCCCATCCAATCCCTAAGAAAAAGAAATGATCATGACTTCCAGTGGTTTGAAAGTTTTTAAACTTCTTAAAAGTCCAACTCTCGCCTTCACAGACTTCCACGTGCGTATAAGGCTAAATACCTATCACTGCTCATTTTATCAAGTTTCCTGCTGGGATGAGTGCATGCCCGGGCCATACGTGTTTGTGTGGAAGGTAGTTTAAGGATCGTTATTGCTGGCGAGGTACATTTCTGCGTGCGTCGTCGCAAACGTATTCATTATTAAATTAAGAATGACCGCGTTCTAAGTGCATTATACAGTTGGAGAGCGATCAGCCCCAAAAATTTAAGGTATTGTACGGGAAGGAGCACTTAAGCCCTTCTTTGGTGCTTATTGACGTATTCGAATGCGTGTGCGCATGTTTCCACTTCGTGACTCCTGCCATTTCATCACACTCAAATGCATGCAATTGATTTTAAGGGCATCATAACAATAAAAATTTAGGCTAATTACAGCCAAAGACGTCAGAACACAAAAATGAAAACATGACCAGGGCTAACACCAGTTTCGGTGCCACCGAAGTGAGTGTTGTTGCCACTTGTGAACGCTCTTACAACAACCTCTTTTTCCCAGCGAATTATGTTGTTTGCCAATTGCCGAGCATTACCGCCACCTCAGGGAGTCAGAAAAACTCGCGCACTAATTTTGTTGATTTGTCTGCATTCAAAGATGTCGCACGACATTTACTACCAACTGACCCAACAACTACTCGTACACCAACATAAGAACACTTCTTATGCATGCTCGCGAGCACTCGTATAACCAATGGGCAGGACCTGGCCGAGTCCCGGTAATTTCATGTCTTTCCCAGACGACAAAGTGAGAAACTTGAACAGAGCGCTCAATTGATAAAAAAAAAAATGCATCACTTTAGTGGTCATTTAAGCAGCGCTTAAAACGCAGTTAGGTTTCTGCCCGCGACAAGTGGCGTCGGTCCTCTCGTTCCCTGCAATGCCAATGAAGACGCGTTGCACCTAATCTTGGTCGATCGACCACCAGACAAGCAGCGCCCGGGCAAGAACAGCGGACGTGACTTCTGCGGCAACTTCGCAGCGAGCAGCAATTAAATTTTTATTGACACTCCATCGCCCGGCGGCATGGATCGTGCATAGATGGATTGCACACTCCTGCGCAGCCGAAAGAAATGAAGAAATGAGAGTGCCGTCCGTTATCAGTGCTTGTCGATCGCATCGATGTCATGTACGAAGTGTCAAAAACACGGCAGTTAATGACAAGCAAACCGGCCGCACAACGTAACACATAAATTAGGCTGGGCTGGCTGAAATGATAAATTAAATGACTTGGTTAAAACCACACCGCTGGCTCCCCCCCCATCGCGGTGCCGCTCGACCGCACGGCACAGTTCGCTTGAGTGTTCGGTGCTGTGCGGCAATTAATGGTCATGTTTATGTTTACAAGATGTACTACACTTGGACAATAAAAAGGAAGGCAGGAAGCCAAGCAGGCTGCTGTTTCTCCGCCGGCTTTGAGTTTGGCTCGGGCTCTAATGATGTGTAATTCAAAGTTGTACAAACGCAACTGGACATGCGAGTGCGGGCATGCAGAAGATGCTTGGAGAGTATTTGAAGCACACTAGCAGCGCACAGCATTTTGTCTTGGGCGGTCTCCTTCTATGATATTCTGAGCTTAAGTTTTTCGCGAAGTGTTGTCAGAGACCTGTGGAAAAATGGAAGCGGGAAATATGTACGAGTTTATAGTGTAGATACCAATTATCCGCACGCTTAGTTTTCTTCCTCGCACAGTGCCGTGAAAGTGTAGATTTATGGTCTAGGAGACTGACTGATCTTGACAAAAACTTGACTTATACCGATTTTCCAAAGATGTGCCTGTCTATGGACTACTGATATTATTCACGAGCAAAATGTGAAATGTCCCCACTATTTTCGTTCACTTCTAACATGAAGTGGACTTAGGCCGTTTGTGGACATTCCTGATTAACCTAACTCTTCTGGAATCATCCAACTTCATCTCGAAAATAACTGAATGGTGCTGTCCATAATGGAAACCGATATCTCACCTCTATACGAATCGGAAAGGGAATCATGTAAAGGCTCAGTTTACTATTTACAGATCTCCAAGCTTCATGGCCGGGCCAGATGGATCGCCCAAACGTGAGAATGTATTTCTGCCGGAGGATAGGATAAATTTCCATTTGATAAGCACAGATCAAGATCGCTGGTGATAACCGGAAATTCACCGGATATTCCTAGTGGAATTTTTCAAGAAGGTGCGGGGATGAAGATAAAGAAATATTATACCTTCTCTGCGAGTATCCCGCAATCATCCAGTGTGACAACCTCACTTAGGCAGCTATCTGTTAACTTAAAGTGAATGGTGTCAGATGCCGTTATTAATTAGGACCAATACACCGGATTAAAAGAAGATTTAAGCGCGCTTCAAGAACTTGTGTCTACCTGAATGCAACCATTAGAATAGTAGAAACAACTTACCACGGATCTAACTTTGAATAAATTCCTCAACTCTGATTGCATTAGTACCCAGTACAAAGTTTGTCGTTGACTGAGACTTCCGGTCTGGAATCAAATCTGAAGATTTCCAATTCATAAACTTCGAAAATATTTTCAAGCACGTATTGTGTCGTTCAGCACTGATCTTCTTCGAAATGTTCGGAAACACCCAAATTTATAATGTTCTCGTTAACCCCGTTCCCTTTCTCTTGCCTTCCCTTCCTCTGTTTTCTGCTCAGTCCTCCGCCTGCCTGCCTGCCTTTGTCGGTTAAAATTGTCTCATCTTCATATTAATGTGTGCCTCTTTTATGCTTTTAGTCCCGAACAGCCCAGAAAAAATTCCTTTCATAACCTGCTCACACTCATCAATTCATGCACTAACAACACTCGGGCACGCACGGAGTGGGAAATTTTCAGCCACTGAATCATCGAATGCCTTCTGGCGCGGGTATTCTGGAGGGTTTAAGCTTCAAGGCGCACAAAGCTATTTAGAATAAATTACCAGGGGACCTACCGCTAAAAAGCTGAAACTTCTTAAATGATTCCTTCCCCTCGCCACCTCTCTCCGTCGCTGACGGTAATGTTTCGAGCGTTCTGTTTTGTTGTTTTTGCTGCTTTTATTGTATTATCGTCATTTATTGTTGTTTCTCACATGCAATCAAATCAGTCAGAGTCGTATTAATCTGTGATCCCTCATCAACCGCCACAACAGGATTAAAATTAGTTTTTGATTATGCTTTCGAGCTTCTGGACAACGCAATTTGCGGTGGATCGGACGGTCTGGCCGACGTTTTTCTGTATATTTTCGTTCCTTTTTTGTTAAATCGCCAAGTTTCAAGTTTCCGCAGGCACTAAACTGACCGAAGCCACTAAAGCCGGCACTTTTGTGAATTCTGCAGCAGTCATATTTGCTGCAGCCGCAGACGAGCCCAGCACGGAATATGAATAATGCGACTGAATGATCAGTCCTTTGGTGAATGTAATTAACGCTTTTAACAAATTTTATTGTTACCGCTTTTTTACGCTTTTTGCCATTGATGAAGGTCGTTCCTATACGGTGGTAAAGGAATGCCGCACGGATCATGCTGATACTCGTATTGCTAAACGGCAAATCTCAAAGGAATGCAGAAATTTGAAGGGAATTTAGAAGTCACTTAACGTCATGTGTGAGTGTGTGTGTGTGTGTGTGTGTGTGTGTGTGTGTGTGTGTGTGTGTGTGCATCAGAGTCACCCTGCCGCCACTGAAATATTTGGCATTCCCTTTTGATGGATAGCCACACACTCTAATCAGGCGAGGAATTCTACACAACTAGTGGTATTCTAATTGAGTCTTCCGTTCCCACTGGAAATTCCACATGTCATCGGCGCACATACCGCCGCAGACCTCAACACAAATTAATGCCAGCATTGTGTGGTGATCCACACAGGAACAACAGAGCCCAGTATATCGCACAGAGAACGGCGCACAACGTAATCAATCGAATGCGTATATTTTCATTTGTAGGCAATATGTGTGACCACTGCTCCCCGCTCAGCTCCGGTCCACTCCGCAGAGATTCCGAACGGTTGATCGATCTTCATTTTTTGGTTTTTATTCTGATGCGTGGATTATTAATGGCGATCGTGGGCTTTGATTGCCATCTCGTTTGCTACTCCGGTGCTCTTCATTCTTGTTTCTTTAGTTCTTTTCAGTGCTGCCATGAGAGGCGAGTGCCGGGAGCACTCGTTGTTCAATTCTACATTTTAATTGAATTGATTTCTAATAGCCTGCAATGATTTTCTCCCTCTCTCTCTCTCTCTCTTTCTCTCCACTCTGCCTTGCTCTCACACTCGACTCTGGACTTCAGCCACAACAAAGATACATGCATACGCTTTTCTCCACTTTCCACTTGAGGGGTCGTAAGCCGATCAGTAAAAAGAGTTTGATTGACTTCTGCACTTTAAAAAGACACCGTGTGGTGGGTCCGTGTTGTGTGCATGGATCTGTGTGTGGTGATAAAAATCGATTAATTAATTGCTGTTAATTTATGCACTCTTGTGGGCTTCCGAAGAGGCTTCTTTGAAGGGAACTGCTCTGGAAATCGACGAAAATTGAGGAAATCACAAATATTTCTCAGCGCATTCCACATGTGCCGCAATTGCTGATATTAATAAAACTAATTACCCTGAGCTAGCTAAACAAGCTGCGATAACTATCGACTGGATAAGGCACTCAAGCGTTTCTGACCCCGACCACAGACGCTGGCTTCCCCGTCTTATTTACGAGCATTTCATTCATTAATTTTGCTAAGGCTTTTCTTCGTTTGCGTCTCAATTAGTAACGCTGCCTCTACATAACTGGCACTCATAGTCCATGCAACTCAAAGTTCGCTCGCCTGGACGGTCTGCGTGTCCTTTCGCGTGCGTGCTTAGCGCTGTCTGTCGAAAGCCACCTTCACATTGAGGTCTTCAGTTTGACAGCTTCTTTGTCCACCTTTGTCTCCTTAGCCCGAACAATGGGCACATTGTTACGCCTTATTTGACTCAACTTCGCTTCAATTCGGCAAGTAAAAGTGAGGTGAGGCCGCTTGTCGCCTTTGTCTGGATGTGTGTGCATGTCCTGCCATTGCGCTGGCTTTTGTTTGCCACCAACTAAGGCGGGCGAGAAGCAGTGAGGCCGCACGAATTGTCACCGTGCGGCGGCTGTCACAATGATTAGTTATGCTGACGACATTATTTTCCGTTGGTTGTGTTCAAATATGATTGCTCATTGTTTATTATTACAGCACGCGCTTCAGTGCCCGCCTCTATCCTGAGGAGTGAGTGCCTACTCGAGGACCACGTTGTTAGTGTGACCTTAATTTCCTTTCCGCTCGCTACTTAAGCATAAGACACGCGTCATTTGCAAATGGTAGTTAGCTTTTTAACGCACACACACACAAACACACACATATTAATACAATCCACACGCAGCCACATCCGAGACCAGTACCTTATCCATTTTTATTAGCAAAATTAAATGTTTTGCTGTCTACGCACTCGAATGCGGAGTAATTAATACAATAAATTGCCCATTTTAATACCTTCGCTCGTTTATTAATTAAATGAAGCTTAGCAAATGCTCAGTAATTATTTGGAATTTATTGAAATTTTGTGCAAATGACTTTAATTGTATTCCAGTTTGGCGCTCGGCAAACCCAACCGAGCTGAGCTCAGGCCAGCCCAGCCACGCCACGCCAAGCATTCGTGTTGCCAGACAATTTGTGTTGTACTCTCAGTTTATTAAATACTTTGAATTATGGCGAAGGAAACGCACATAATTCAATTCAATTGTTTGTTGGAATGTTTTAGGGCAATTACTTAAGAATTAATTAGACTGACTGCAAATGAGAGTGTGTGAGTCAGTCCGGAGCTGCAGCAAGACTAGTTGTGGGTGCATCAAAACCCTTTGACAACTGCGCCGCAGAAATTTCATTTCAATGTGTGGGATTCGGCCTCCTCCTCACATTATAAACTTAAGTAGAAAGACGCTTAAAGCGAGTGCAAGGAGCGGGGTTGGGGGTACACTGCAGAACAGCTCAGTAGTCCCACTCAAGCGTGAAGTGCCTAATAAAATATGTAATAAAATAGAACTGATCGATCGCCACTTGCCTCAGCTTGGTCTCCACCCACTTGCTTTGCAATTGTGCCATTCCCCCCTCCCCCTCCTCCCAACACCGTCCACCTGCACCGCCATTACTTGAGATCTGCACCGAATATTATTAAGTTTTTAATTAAAACTTTGCACTTTCGCGCGTTCAATGCCGAGAGGTGGACACCAATCTAACCGCAATCTAAGTCAGTGCAAGGCAACCAGAGATCTAAGTTAGTGCTCGGTGGGTTGATACGCTGCTAAATTAATGGGTTACATGGCTCAATTGCTGGTTAAGCGCTTGAACTTGGATAATTAAAGACTTAAGTCAATCGCTTAAATTAGTTTGAATGCTTCGCAACTTGCTACCTCAGGCGAACTTTTTCACTCATTTTAGAAATTCAAAATATGCAGGGGTGCTTCCATCTCTTGACATACTAGACACCATCTAAAGCGAAGAGCTTCTTATTGGCCAAATGTGATCAATGGAAATCATTGTGATGCCAGAGTGTCCATGTAATCTGTTGTTATATACGGGAGATTAAACCACATGCAGAAACATGTTGGGGATTATAGAGAATTTCTATGATTTACATCCACGAGGTTAATTCCTTAAATTGTACGAAAGTAGAAACGGTAGTTAAACAAGCGCAGTTCCTGGCCTTTGGTCACAGATAGATGGAAGCGAGATGCAGCCCAATGTCCAGTTTTTCCAGAGAACGCTTCCGTAAATCGATTGTGTCGATACAATCTCAAGTTACCACATGAACAACAAATGAGTGAATGGAGGTTTCTGAGGTATTTTGTCTGGCCAACTAATGGCAACTGTCTCATCATGATGGACGCACGAGCCGATTTCCTAGCAGATCCTATCCGGAAGAGTTATATAAAATTTTATAAATTGTGTTGTAACCGAAAAATCATTAACAAGTGAGACGAAAGTTTTTAAGTAAACCTCAGTAAACCTCCACTTAATTCCAGCAATTTCCGCTCTCACGGCTTCATTCCGCGGCAATCCTACATTTCGGCTGAATTTAGAATAAACTCCCTTTTCCAAAAAAAGGAAGGACAAACAACAACAATTTATAAATTAGACACATTACAATAAAATACAACACCAATGAAAGCAGCAATGACAAAATGTCTGTTAACCCAGCAGAAAAGTACGAAGTTGAAAGTGGCCGCAAACTCACCCCGTATCGGATGCAGCCCGGCGGAGCGGGCCCTTTGGTTGGTTCTATTCAGAATAGGAGGCATTTGTCTCTGGTGTTATTGTTGTTCTTATGTAAACAGTCTCAAATTCGACAACAACAGCCAACCGGAGACCCGAATGCATCACAAACAAACGCAGCTGTTGAAAAGAAACGCGCCATTTCCGCAAGCGGGCGGACGTATTCGTCATTAACGCCCAAAAAGTGGGTTAAGATAAAAATGCCTGCGTTCAAGGACCGCAGCTGCCTTCTTCGCCAATAAAACGCTTGCAAGCAAACCAATGGAGAGTAGGCGGGCAGAAATCCGAATAAATCAAGTGATTTAAGTGATCAAGCGAAGATGAATGCGCTGCTGAGCAGGATTTTATAGTCGAAGGGATAAGAGCTACGGTTGAGCAGTTTTGGAACTTCTGGAAGCGTGTGCAAATTAGTTGCTTTATGATTCCTAAAACTGAAAATAAAATGGTGAAAGTAAATTTAAAACTAATTTAGCAAGGAAAATGTACACAAGCCAAACCAATTTGCTGCGGACTGTAAGTTTCCTGAGGAACCCGATACTTGGAACTTTTGATGATAATCGAACTCCGGAAAGGGAGTTGATTTTTTTTATTAATATTATTTTATTAGTTCTACACATCCCTTGAGGATGGGAATGGAAAAGCTGCTTTATTGGTATCTCAGAATAATTGCATTTTTTATCATTCCTGAAATTCTTTACACTCCACAGTTCCAAAATTTTCGCTTTCCCATTTCCTGAAGTTGCTCCCAGCAACTGGAATTATGAAAACCCCACTCCCGTTCCTTTGCATTCATTGATGGTGTCCGCGCATTTCCTGTGGTTCTTTTTACAAGAAAAACTGAGACACAAATCAATCAAAATATTAAAATTGTTTTAAGCATTTGTTGTAAATTAGATTGAACTAATTTCCGCCGCTACTCATCAATCGACGCGCATCACCTTAGAACATGTGGGGAAAAAACAAACACGGGCCACAAGGGGAAACTACTACCGCAGAAAAGCAATAAAAATCGCACTGGCCATAAAACTTTCATCTATTTCGAGAACTATTTCGGCGCGGGCACACAATCCGTAATCACAAACTCAAATAAAAGCCGAGAAATCGCTCTTTGATGATGATGATGGGGCCTCATTTAGTGAATGAAATGAATGACTCGGAATGCGCGTGCGTGTGTGCTCTGTTTGTGAGTATGGGAGTGTTAGTGGGTCGATTCCATTGAATAGCTCTTAAAGCCGAATGATAAAAAGTTGCTAAATCAGATTCAAGCGTTGCCACCAAAGCGGAATTTTTCTTTTTTGGACAAACAACGTTTAAAATCGGCATAGGAGAAAAAATTTATGAAATATGAACGATCAATGTGTATTTTCTAAGCCATAATCCCAGATCTGTATATACAGAGTAGTTTCTCCATTCGAACAGCTAGATTCAGTGATACTGCTCCAGCACAGTTATAACGAGTATTTTTAAGGCACGCGTAATAAAATAGGCTGTGATAGGAAGAAACAGGAACGCATTTGGAAGAAACTTAAAAATATGTTGTGCTTATAGCTAGTCCTTGGCAATTCTGGTGTAAGCACAGTAACCGGAAGGTCTCTATCAGCACACAGTTGTTAACTTATACCACCCTCCCCCTTAAATGCTCAAACGAAATCGGTAACTTGTAATAATTCAATGTAATGAGTAATTGACTTCATCGAGCGTGGTGATCTGCCAAGTATTCACCCATGCATTTGGCTTCTGACTTCGCCCTCCTCTCCCCTATCCGGCGCAATTGTGTTTTGTTGTGTGTGCTCTGAGTTCGTATGATTAATCTGAAAGACTGTTTTATTAAAAATTTACGATTTTGAAAATCTTTTCATTTACCGAAAGTTCCGCAAGTTCAAACGCCTTCGCGTTCCCACTTTTATTGTGATAGGCGGCCAGAGCAGCCGTAAACGCGCGCTGCTCGACTGATCGATCAGTCGTCATAATTCATTGGCGTAACACACTTGCATGCGGACTGGTAAAGGCCTACGTGGGCTGCTCAAATCGCACCTTTGCTCGAATTAATTATAACTTTTATGATGATCGCTCTGACCATTTAATAAATATAGCAGCAATTTCAGCGGAACAATTTACAATGGCCAAATTTGATAGAGAACGGAGTCAGTGGAAATGGGCTTTGCTTTGATCTTGTCCGTTTTTAGATCGCTCTCGAATGTAGCAAAAATATCTCAATTAATGGTTGCACCCTACAACCATGGTAGTCGGTCATCGTACAGTCCTCATATGGGAACAACTTTTTAGGCATTCTTTTCACCTCTTATTGTACAACAAAGCCTGGTTCGTAATATTGATCTATATTTCATTTGTGCTTTCCAGATCCCGCTACTTTGAACATCTTCGCCACACGTCCGAATCCGAAGAAGAAGCGAAAATCGCGCACCGCCTTCACGAATCACCAAATATTCGAGCTGGAGAGGCGCTTCCTCTACCAGAAGTATTTGTCTCCCGCGGACCGGGATGAAATCGCCGCCGGCCTGGGTCTATCGAATGCGCAGGTGAATATCGAGCATGGAGTACTGCTGTTTAACAATTTACATATGCACCAATTGCCCTTCCCTCTTTGCAGGTCATCACGTGGTTCCAGAACCGGCGCGCCAAACTCAAGCGGGACATGGAGGAGCTCAAAAAGGATGTAGAAAGTGTGAAACAATTGTCAGCTCATAAAAGTTTTTTAGAAAATGTTAATGACTTAAGTATTTTAAAGACCCGACCAGCCAGCAGACATCAGCCCCCAGCAGCAGCACCAGCGGCAGCGCCAGCAGCAATACCACCAGCTGCAGCTGCAACTGCAGCAACAGCAACAGCAACACCAGCACATGGCAACCACCATCAACCCCTACACCATGCCATATCCCCCTCAACCTCATGCGTTGCCCTTGAGAACGGAAGCGGAAGCGGAAGCAGCCGCGGCGGCAACGCAGTCGAAGCAGGCCAAACGCGTCTCCACCACCAACTCAACAGCAGCCGAGGATAAACAGGAACTGAAAATGCTGAAAATGATGACGCTGATGTACTACAGCGGCGAAGCGGCTGCCATCGCCGGTAGCGGCAGCGGCAGCGGCAGCAGTGGTGCCAGCAACGGTAGCAGTGATGTCGTCAGTAAGCAGTGGAAACTGAGAAGCAATTAGAGCGCGTTCCCAAACCGTGCTCCGCTTGGCCTCTATTAGCCTCATTTGCCGCAGTTGCGCATGTGGCGCGCAACGCCGCGCGTATGTGTGCGTGTGTGGACTTAACCCACACTCATTTAATTATTCACGACCTGCGAATTGCCAAAAAGAACGCTGACAAGGACGCGCACCCCAACGCACACATGCATTTATTCCTAATAATGTTCGATATAGAGTTTCACCTATTCTTGGATTACGCGCCGACGTTTTTGTGAATTTGTTTTCGCCCCAATTAAATCGAAATAATTTGTAATTTGGTCCTCAGTCCCCCTGAGCATGCTTCCGCAATTCCGGCACGCTTCAGTCGCTAACCGTAATTTTGCTGATTTTTGTACATACTCGTAGAGCGGAGCGAAGAGATTTAAATGTTTGTAGCCAATGTAATTTTAAATAAATTATTTTCGCCTATTAGGGTTAATTCTAATAAAGTAAGATTCAAATGAAAATTGTGTACGCCGAGCAGTTATTTTTATCTCTGCGCTATGTCAGGGCCAGGTTCGGTCGACTGTGATGGGGGCAGTTGGAGTTTTTATAAAGTCTTCTTCTAAGATTGCTAAGCTAAGGTTCCTTTGTTTCGATAAAGATAGGACAGCGGAGGTGGAAGAGAGAAAGCACACCCCATTCCGGCCAAATGATTCTGGCGATGGAGCCGTTAATGAAGTTGATAAAGTTACAAAAGCGCTTCCTTTTCAGTCTTGCGGTTATGATAATTTATGCAACTCGAAATAAAAGTTGGGTTCGGTAACCATAAAACACCAGCAAAAAGCGAGTGAGGAGTGTTTACAGACGCTAATTTTGACATTGCTGGATCAAGCAAAAGTTTAATTTCAAGGATTCAATCAGCGCTCTCCTGAGAACTCCCAACGATCTCGTCCTTTTCAAGTATCATTCAAGAAGGAATATTCACATTTCTTTTTAGATCCTTTCCAGTTCGATGGAATTGAATACATAGGAAAACGTTTTTAATAGTGCCCAAAACTGGGCATGATACAGAAAAACCGAAGAAAAACACATTTAAGGAACTCAATTCACGGTGCAACTCAAAACTATGTTCGTTCGTTTTTAGACTTCAAACATTGCACTCGTATATATAATTTGATTGAGTCGGAGAACTTGAAACAAATTCCGACTCCGGTTCCGTTTCTGACTCAACCCAAAACGCAATGGCTTCGACTCCAACTAAAACTCTACATCCCTAGTTCATTCATTTCTGAAGAACTGTAGAATAGAATAGAATTAAACAGAGGACGTTATAAGTCTAAATTCTGAGCATACTCTTATTCTTTTAATATGTGAAACTTCTAATCAGTAAATGAAAGACATCTGAAGAGAAAAATATTGTGTATATACAACGTTAAACATTCGTAATTACAACAATATGTTCTGAAGCAGTTAGATCCAGAGTGGACCATAGAAAATTTGTGGAAGAAATTGAGTTCCGTACAGAAATTGCGATGTGAACAGTTAATTTCTAGAGCCATCAAAAGGTCCATTTGGGGTTCTGATACTTTTGAAATAAACTTAACCCAAATGTCTCAATATCAGGTCAGCTAGTGTTACAGTGAACCCAATCTCCACCCCCATATATCCATCCACC
This sequence comes from Clusia tigrina, assembly GCA_920105625.2. NCBI lineage: Eukaryota > Metazoa > Arthropoda > Insecta > Diptera > Clusiidae > Clusia > Clusia tigrina. The sequence goes on from OV050031.1 coordinate 229,464,097, forward strand.
AATATACAATTTAGTCTTACTGAATACGATTTATATGACTAAAAATATGTTAATACAAATAAATCAATCCAGCACCATCTTTTCTATTAGTAGGATATGGGAGCTAATTTGATTTCTTGAATTTGTTCTATATCTCGGCCAACTAAAACTAGATTCACAAAATGAGAATGAAACGAGTAAAGAAGTCTGAAAACCGGATCGACCGACTTCGAAATACCCTTAACCTTTCCATGAGCGTGCGAGTTAAACCGTGGCGAAGAACACTTTATTCAGATATCATCATTAGAAACACATCTCGGGTCATTTTCAGTGGCGTACCCTGAGTTGATTTGAATGGAAGGAGGCGTGTCCTTTATCTGACCGACAACATTTCTTGTGTATTCATCGGAACTAAGTTGTGAACATTTAACAATGAAAGCCCTCAACATGTCCCGCCCATTTCTTGCAGGGTGTTTTATACTAGCACCCGAAGCTTCATGTGAAGTTTCGGTGATGAATCTTGCATAGGGCCCCAGAAATGAATATTCCTTAATTGTGGGCGTGGTACTAGTAAAAATCTGCCCATATTCCATGCACCCTAGAACACACCTAATATATAATGCTACCAATTTCTACTCTTATGTCATTATTAGAAGCATAGATAGGGTAATTTTTAGGAGGGTCCCCAAAGTTCATTATATGGGAGGGAGGCTTGTTCTTTATCTGATCGACCTCAGTCTTTGTAGCATCAATGTACGTACTAATATATAATTTCGCTCAAAAATATTGTATATGTCGTAAGTTATAAAAATGTACCAATAGTGGGAGTGGCTGTAAAAAGAAGCCGCCCATTTTTTGAGTGGTGTTTAATGTTAGTACCCGTAACCTTCCTGTGGAATTTCGTTGCAAAAACTTCTATAGGAACCTAGTAATGATTTTGGTTAATTGTGGGCGTGGCAGTAGTAGTATAGTCCCCATATTTCACACACACTCTAATAGGCCCAATGTACATTACTGCTACTTTGCTTTTTATTCCCATAGCAGCAATACTAGCGTAGGTAGGTTAATTTTAATTTTAGACCCGAAAGTTCCTTCTATCGAAAGTAGGAGTGTCCTTTCTCTTATCAACCCAGTTGCAACCAACTTGTAGTTGCCTTTATAATGTCCACATGTTGCTTCTCGTAAAATTTCGTCCATAAATCTCTAATAGATCTTCAGTCATTAATATGTGTTAATAGTGGGCCTGGCAGTTAACGTACACCACCCACATTTTGCATACTGTAGGACACGCATCTACATAACTTCCAGTCACTATTCCATCATTTGGGCCGAAGTTATAGTCATTTTAAAATAGGTGCATATATGGGACATAGGCGTGTTAAAATCGGCTCTTATAGCAATCTGGATCTGTATCTTTGTCCAGATTATACTTTTGCAAAGTTTCATAAGATACCTCCGACGGTCTAGAAGAAAAGTGGCCACAGACGGACAGAAGGACAGACGGACAAAATCAAAATTTCTCAGAAAGTGATTCTCACCATATCTGTAAATCCATAATTGCCACGCCTCTTTCTGGTAGTTGAAAACCCGTTCAAAAGCAGAAAGAAGAAAAAGCCGCCCTCTGTAGCCTTGTGGTAAGGACTCATACTCAGAGGGTGCCCCGGGATTGGTCTAAAAATGCTTCTTTCTAAAAAATATTTGCTCTTCGAGTAGAAGCCCTCAGTAGCTAGTACTCACTCATTCACTTAACCCCTTGCAGTCATAATTTATTATGTTATACGATATAATAATAATAATAATATATTTCCTCTTGGGGGGCCAACTAAAACTAGATTCACAAAATGAGAATGAAACGAGTAAAGAAGTCTGAAAACCGGATCGACCGACTTCGAAATACCCTTAACCTTTCCATGAGCGTGCGAGTTAAACCGTGGCGAAGAACACTTTATTCAGATATCATCATTAGAAACACATCTCGGGTCATTTTCAGTGGCGTACCCTGAGTTGATTTGAATGGAAGGAGGCGTGTCCTTTATCTGACCGACAACATTTCTTGTGTATTCATCGGAACTAAGTTGTGAACATTTAACAATGAAAGCCCTCAACATGTCCCGCCCATTTCTTGCAGGGTGTTTTATACTAGCACCCGAAGCTTCATGTGAAGTTTCGGTGATGAATCTTGCATAGGGCCCCAGAAATGAATATTCCTTAATTGTGGGCGTGGTACTAGTAAAAATCTGCCCATATTCCATGCACCCTAGAACACACCTAATATATAATGCTACCAATTTCTACTCTTATGTCATTATTAGAAGCATAGATAGGGTAATTTTTAGGAGGGTCCCCAAAGTTCATTATATGGGAGGGAGGCTTGTTCTTTATCTGATCGACCTCAGTCTTTGTAGCATCAATGTACGTACTAATATATAATTTCGCTCAAAAATATTGTATATGTCGTAAGTTATAAAAATGTACCAATAGTGGGAGTGGCTGTAAAAAGAAGCCGCCCATTTTTTGAGTGGTGTTTAATGTTAGTACCCGTAACCTTCCTGTGGAATTTCGTTGCAAAAACTTCTATAGGAACCTAGTAATGATTTTGGTTAATTGTGGGCGTGGCAGTAGTAGTATAGTCCCCATATTTCACACACACTCTAATAGGCCCAATGTACATTACTGCTACTTTGCTTTTTATTCCCATAGCAGCAATACTAGCGTAGGTAGGTTAATTTTAATTTTAGACCCGAAAGTTCCTTCTATCGAAAGTAGGAGTGTCCTTTCTCTTATCAACCCAGTTGCAACCAACTTGTAGTTGCCTTTATAATGTCCACATGTTGCTTCTCGTAAAATTTCGTCCATAAATCTCTAATAGATCTTCAGTCATTAATATGTGTTAATAGTGGGCCTGGCAGTTAACGTACACCACCCACATTTTGCATACTGTAGGACACGCATCTACATAACTTCCAGTCACTATTCCATCATTTGGGCCGAAGTTATAGTCATTTTAAAATAGGTGCATATATGGGACATAGGCGTGTTAAAATCGGCTCTTATAGCAATCTGGATCTGTATCTTTGTCCAGATTATACTTTTGCAAAGTTTCATAAGATACCTCCGACGGTCTAGAAGAAAAGTGGCCACAGACGGACAGAAGGACAGACGGACAAAATCAAAATTTCTCAGAAAGTGATTCTCACCATATCTGTAAATCCATAATTGCCACGCCTCTTTCTGGTAGTTGAAAACCCGTTCAAAAGCAGAAAGAAGAAAAAGCCGCCCTCTGTAGCCTTGTGGTAAGGACTCATACTCAGAGGGTGCCCCGGGATTGGTCTAAAAATGCTTCTTTCTAAAAAATATTTGCTCTTCGAGTAGAAGCCCTCAGTAGCTAGTACTCACTCATTCACTTAACCCCTTGCAGTCATAATTTATTATGTTATACGATATAATAATAATAATAATATATTTCCTCTTGGGGGTCCAATAACACAAAATTTCAACGTACTAAAAGTATGCTATATAAATAACAACACACACGAATTTCCAGTTTCTACACCACTGCTATATTGTTGAAAATGGTTTGTGTCAATAATATTATCCACTATCCACTGTCAATTTGCCGCACATCGACTTGTTCGGTTTGTGTCTATATTTAGAGACAGTACGCATGGAAAGTATTTAATAGGAATTTCATAAATACACTATAAGCCGAGAGATCGTAGATTATTTACGGTAAAAGATTAAAGTTGAAACCAAAAAATTACTGGCCTAAATTTCATTAATGGTGAACACTTTTATGACAAGCATATTCTATTACACCACGAAATGAGGAGAAAGTGACGAAATTGGGCACAATGAAAGGTGAATTTATTGGGGTGAATGGAATTAATTTTCTTTTGTAAGCTGTCAAAATTGAAATTTTCAAACAATTTGAGATTTGTATTTGATAGAATTTTTGGTTTTCCAATTTTGTATATTATCAATTTCTGCATTCTTCTGAATTTCTTTTATCTCAATGTACATTAAGGAGGTAGAAGCCTCCCGAAATGCGGTCTCAGCTAGATGTCACGCAGCCAGAAACATAAATCAATATTACTTCAAATATATGGTATAGTATTATAGATATCAATCAAGGTGAATCCCCTTTTGTGGCCTCCAATAAAGGTGAATTTACTGATATGGTGAATGCAAGAACAAATTTTTTAATCAATGTTCCCTCATTAATTGTCAAAATTTAATGTATAGAAAATGTGATCAAAACAAATATGCAAACAACTGCAATTTGAGATTTGATTTAATTGAATAAGAGTTTTTCCATTTTATACTTGTTAATTCTTAAAATTGAAGAAGTAAAACAATGGACAGTATGCGAAACAAATGTGCAAAGGAAATGGCTCGCTTTACCGTGTTGCCAAAAATGAATATTTCAGTGGATCGATGTAAGTGGTGTTGACTTAAAAAAGTGGCAGTCATTTGTGAATACCACTTTTTGCTCAGTGATTTCATAAATGGTCCTGGAGATGTGTGTGCAAAAACCCGATTGCTGCCAAGTGCTGTGCCTTCTTTGTCCATTCCCAGTAATAATTTAGACTCCATATTTTGGAGGATAGCTGTTCATGGATAGTTGACGGTCCTCGTGTGGTTAATTCCTCCATGCAAACAAACTAAGTTTAAATATTTAAAGAATATTTTATATTAACAGTGGATACGATTCTTTTTGATTTTTTAATGTTTTTGTGGGCTTAGTAAGATTCCATTCAATATTGAAAACAAAGCTCTAAGGGAAGGGAAAAAGTGAAGAAGCTGGATGCTGAAATCGTTGAATTAAAGCTACAATTGGAGAACAATAATCGTCTGAGGTCAGCAGTACACGAACTTTTTACTATGGGCCAAATAATAAGGTTATGCGATATGGAGGGTAAAAGCGAACTGGCGCCTGGAAGATGTGTCGAATGCTATTTCCCTACAAGCTGCAGGTCCAATAGCGTGTAGGCATTTATATAGCAAAGGATTGCCTTTACCCCATTTTATAACTCTGCAGAGGTGGGCAAACAGAATTCGTATTGAGGAGGGTATACTGCGGCTTCCCATAGAATGCATGCGATTTGTTAACAATCTCTCGGAAGATGAGAAAATTTGTGTGATCTCTTTTGATGCGATTAAAATGGCTGCTGTCTACGAGTATGACGAATTATGTTCAAGTGGCTATGGCGCGAGGTTTGAAGGCCTCCTGGAAGCAGCCTGTATTTTATAGTTTTGATTGTAAAGTTACAAAATCTATAATATATAGTATTATAGCAGCTCTTCACAACAGGAGCCCCCGCCGTTGTCATTGTTTCTGATATGGGAACAACTAATCAAACTTTGTGGAAATAGCTTTGTGTGTCTATTGGTGCGTTACTTCATAATAATGAATAGGTATGTAATAGAAATACAATGGACAAAGCCTCGGTTCCAAAACCCATGCAGTATGGGTTTTTGTGTTTGCTGCCGCTCCACATCTGCTGAGGCTCATAAGAACCCACTACTTAGATTTTGAAATATTGTGGAATGAGAATATTGTAACACCACAAACAATAAAACAATTCATGCAGCATGTGTCCAGATCTGACGTGTCCATTGGATATAAATTAGGTGAGGAACAATTATTCTTCGACAAGCAGGTGAAATATATAGTAATTTTATTTAAATAAATATATATAAGTTTATAAAATCTAGGCCGACAAAAAGTGAAATTAGCAGCACAGCTTTATAAGAGGGTGTGCATCGGTTGGAAAACAGCTATATCTTCCACACGATACGGGAGACTTTATTCAGTTAGTGAACGATTGGTTGGATGTTCACAACTTGGCGGTAACGACGTTACACTGCCCTGGAAAAGGACTATATGGCAGCGATCTCCCGACTCCAACAAAAATTTTGGCAAAGATGAACAATTTAGTGCGCAAACTCACAATTCACAGAAAAAATACTTTGGCTCCTTTCCAAAAGCGTATTTTATTATCGAACATTTCGCTTCACTTGCTTCATTAATATTTGTCTCACAGGTACGGTCATATATTTTCACCTACCGACTTAACCAAGATATTCTTGAACACTTCTTTGGAGCCATTCTCACCAATTACATGATCACCCCAAATTTTAAATTTATAATAAAATTTTTCCCAAAAAATGTTTGTTGTCGTTCAAAGATTACTAATTGTGGGGTTTTATAGCAAAGGAGATGCTGTGCATTGGTAGAATCACTGAGTCAATATTTGTGTTTGTTCGATGTTTAGCTATTGTCTTGCAATAGTTTCTAACATATCGTTGAGGGAAACCTTGTAGTAATGTGATTGTGATTATAGTAGAATTTAATGGACAATTTTTATATACATTTTGTCTCTCTAAATAATCAGCACGAAATACGGTTTTTAAGTGGAACGGGAAAGAAATTGTCCATTCATAATAGTTTTTTTGATACTTATGACAAAAAAAAAGGGAAATAAAGCAGGGCGTCAGATAATATTCCAATTTATCATTCGTGTAAATGGATAAAATACCAAATGTTGAAAGTTTTGAATGAGCTCTCACAAGAGACAAAACTTTAAAAGAAGAAGTGATCCTCTTCGCTCATTTTGCACTGTTTTATTCGCAGCCAACAAGATCATATTTTGTCTTCTAAGAGTCCACCTTCCTTTTAAAATGTATGTCTTCTTCTTTTATCAAACATTACTTTCGGTTTGTATATTGCCTCCACATATTTCAACTGCAATAGTTGCATCTGCAAACCGATCCATTTTTTAAATTCCAGAACAATTCCATGAACAGTTCTAATATCGCTTTCTTAATATTGCAAAATTATCGGGATATGGTTTTGGTCGGAGCATAGTATTAAGTCCAGTTTTAATATAAATTCATCTTGGGTCCAATCAGTTTGTAAATGTGGGCCACACAAATAATTGTGGAAAACTTAAAGCAAGAAATAGAATGCTGCAAATGTGACGCTTGACTTATTCTTATTCTTATTATATCTTACACCATAATTAATTATAACTGCAAGGGGTTGGGAAGCTTCTGAGGCCTTCGATTCGAAGAGAAGGGGATTTTTTAGAAGCGCGCAAAGCAGAGGCGTCTGGCGAGCGCTGTTAAGTTCGGCCGTAACCCGATAGCGGGTTGTTTCGCAGATTCTTCGATTAGGCCACGAAAGTTAGTAAGTAATTTTGAGACCAGCCCAGGGGCAAAATTTGAACTTACGATCCTATGAGTATGAAAATAGCATGCTTACAATACGGAGGGCGGCTTAATATTGTGCCATTACGATGAATACGTCAGTGTCCGCAAAAACCGCCAAAGTCGGAAGTACTCATAGCAGCTATTTACAAACTTCATAGAACTGGCAAACAAGCACTATCATTATTGGTATTTTATGCGAAAGAAGTCATATTCTATGCACAAAACATAAAATCAGACTTGGCAGCACAGTTCCAAGCCGCTGCCAAGCCTGGTGGTATAAGCAAACTAATTCTACCTCGTTATACGAGGTGTGATCAAAAAATAACCGTTATTGTGTGATCAATAAATAAAGTATTTATTTATTCATCAACAACTATCTTGTCCCCTTGAAAGTAATACCCCTCAGATATAATACACTTATGCCAGCGTTTTTTCCAATCCTCGAAACACTTCTGAAACGCTTTTTTTGGTATCGCAAGCAGCTCCTGTTTCGATTTTTCTTTTATCTCCTCAATCGTAGCAAAACGCTTTCCTTTCATCGGTGTCTTCAGTTTTGGAAAGAGGAAAAAGTCAGCGGGGGCCAAATCCGGTGAATACGGTGGTTGAGGCATGATAACGGTTTTGTTTTTGGCCAAAAAGAGCTCCTGAGCGATGTCCATGCGACGTTGTTTTTGCTCAAAATTTTGCAATTTTGGAACAATCTTCGCTGCCGCACGTTTCATGCCTCAAACATCCGTAAAAATAGCTTGGCATGAATCGAACGATATACCAACATCATCAGCAACCTCTCTGATAGTGATTCGACGATTATCCAAAATCATTTTCTTCACTGCGTCTATGTTTTCTTCGGTTGTTGACGTGCTCGGGCGACCAGGACGAGCATCGTCATTGACATCTTCTCGGCCTTCATTAAACCGGTTATACCACAATTGAACTTGTGTTCTGCTCATAGTTGACTCGCCAAAGGCCACAGTTAACATTTCAAATGTCCTTGCGCATTTAATTTCATTTTTTACACAAAACTGAATACTTTTCTTCATTCTTTGATCCATTTTTTCGAATAGTACAAAATCGAAGAGCACACCAAAACAAGACTAACCTTATTATCTGTCAAAAACAAACTGACAATCCAAAATGGTTGGTATTGCCGACATATATAACAGACATGTGTACCAACATAACAGAAAAAAAATGCGAACATCGAACATACGTAACTCACGAAAAGATGAAAATAACGGTTATTTTTTGATCACACCTCGTATGTACCAACTTCGCTGTGTGCGTCTTTAGATCTAAAAGTGCACCCGGATTGGTTTCCCCTAACACTCCTGCACATCAACGCACATGAAATTCGAAGACTTTAGTGTGATTATTATTTGGATTTGTACTCAAAGCGACAGCTTTCCGTGGATAAAATAGAAGTGCAGTTGAGAAAAGGCCAATCCACACAGCAATTCAAGTACACTGTTTCCAATGGAACATCGACAATCGTTGCAGTTGCATATAAGTCGGCTGAGATCAGCATTAACGCGACTGTGGGTTGGGGTCAAAAATCTCTGAATTATGCTCCACTTCTGCTTCCGAATCGCTCAAAAGTTATCCGTGATTTGTGAGACTCGCAAGTGTTAAATGAAGTGAGCTCTCACTCCCCCTGCAAACGTAGTCTTTGCCAGTCACTTGACTTGAGAACCTTTTAGGCACTTCATAATTATTCGAGTATTTGGATGGCGACTACTCCAACCGCATTATGCCTCATAATGGCACAATTAGCTGAAATTAGGAGTGTGATCAAGTGTTATCATTCGGCTCTCATGACTTTCGGTGGCACTTTGGCTCGTACACTCGCAAACCCCCAACCCTCACTTGACATAGCACTCTTATGCGTCCGCACTACCATTTCCTTGCTTTTCAGGGTATCAAAGAATCAATAATCAAATTAGAGGCAATCGTTCATTATTAGAAATATAAAAATAAATGCCAGAAACTGCACGGAAGAATGTATTACTCAGGATTTGCAGAAAGTGTGCGAATAGTTCCAATTAACAGGGTTTGTTCTCGATTCACTGGCTCACTTTGCCGCATTCTCGTACGACCTGCGACAAAATTACATCCTGCGATTTGATTTATTCCACACGAGTGCATTTGAAGAGGCGATCATTACGAGCCGCGCGCTACGCCCGCCGCAAAGGAAGCGCTACCACACAAAGTACCAAAGCGCAAAATTTACATACACAGTGGGGCAACCACAACAGAAGACTACTCCTTGTTTGTCGGGGGCCCTGGAGTAAACCGACCACCCACCTCGCGAGCAACTTTTATCGTTGAAAAGTAGCATAAACAATTTACACTCTAGAAGCCACACACCTGACGGCGCTGCACATCAAATGCCGTGCCGCATAATTAAAAGTTATTATTGTGTTTCACTCAAGGCAACTCACTCACAAATCTCCCACCCAACGGCATTCATATTCCCGTTCACAGGCTGGAAACGAGCCGCTACTGGCTGGCTACGGGGTACTTATGTAAATAGTCACAAGTGTCTTGGTGTGGATTTGAATGTACTACTTTCTCAATCGCAGCTGTCTGTGGAAGTGTGTGTTGCAATTATCGCTGAGCATGTGTGACAAGAAACAGTCCTGAGAAATTTTATGCCTGGTGATTTTGATTCTAAGTTTTTGGGCTATTTCACTACTACCATATTTGAGGTGCTGTCCTTGCGCTGACTATCACCATTCCAAGTAAGGGAACTTTTTAGTCAGCGCTTGAACGGCGCCACACCGTGGTATCACAATGGGCCATTATGTGTGCTCAAGTGTGCTTTTGGCAAACTGGGCGGCCACTCCTACCTACCTACCTACCATATTTGAATATTATTCCGACCCAATCAGATATGTTCTCTATTTATCTACTTTGAATCCATTTAAACTGCCCTAATATATCTTTGACTAGTGCTGTGCATCTCACAATTTAAAATATTAGATTTGCGAGATTCAGACATCGAAAATAGGACTATCAACAACACCATCACAGATAAAAGAAGGATCGCCAGATAATAGGTGCTGAATATAGGAACGAATAAAAACTAGTCACTTATGTAGGCCTATTGTAACAGCCCTTTTTACGTGGGGAGGAAGCCAACATGTCTACATGCCTACATGTGGACAACTTTAAGTTGTGGACAACTCCAGATTTGTTACCTTAGCTTGGATTGAGGAGATTCCTTTGAAAATGCAAATTCCCGTTCGGACACGACCTCAGAGTTGCCTCCGCTGCTCCCTCCAACTGAGACCACCCAAACATACACTTGATTGTTTATTTTGACTAATAACCCATGGATGAATTGACGAGGATATCCATTTCAAATCCTTGCTTTGCTACGCAACTCGATATGATTTTGCGGCATCTACGCCTGCGCGTGTTCTACTTACTCGTATTTGAATTACGCTGGGCGGCATTTTTCAAATAGGAAATGAACCGCCGAACTCTTCTCCACACAGTTGCATGGTGGCAGGCAGTGTTTCAGTTGACTTTGACTTTGAACTCAAATAAACAAAGAAGGAACTTGGAAGGCACTAAAAATATAGCAACCGCGTAAAAAGCGGGCGGGTTACTCGCGCCGTGGTTGCTGCACATGCGTCTGGTTTATGACCTAAGCAAGTACGCCAGGCACACATTAACCCTCTGCTATCATCATTCCGACCACTCACACATACTCGTGAATTGACTAATCGCACAATTGCTGCAAATGGCTTCCTCGAACGCGTTTTCGAAGAGTTCATACTGGAGCAATGTTTGCACAAGTAATTGTAGCTGTCAATTGTCTTTAGTGTCCCAAATTTGTTAAATATTTTTTCAGAAGCTCCCAAAATATCCGCACTCGTAAACGTGCGTGCGCTCAGAAGTAGCGGCAACACTTTCCTCCCTTCCTTTCTCTTTAGTGATGTGGATACAGTTGCCGTCTTCAGTCTGCCACAAGCGAGAGAGTATTGTTTACTCACATGTACGCCAAATCGATCCGTGCAACGATTTCGACGACACTTGAACAAATACGAAATGACATATTAGCGATCGATCGACAGGGGAGCGACGAAAAATCAACAAAAAAGTGAAAAAGTCTCAACTGATCCATCGAGTATTCAAGTTGCGCCAGTTGCAATCCGACACCATAATTTATAATTATTTGTTTAGATATTCGTACATATCGGGAGGTTGTTATTAGCCACTGTGTGCAGTGCTGTGTTTACAAACAGCTTAGTAGATGCTTCAAGAGGCGTCTGCATATATCCTTCGGAGATACTTTTCACTTGCTTTGCTTTGCTCAGCCTGATCACCAAGCAATTTGCGTGCGCCAGCGATCCGTGTTTGTTTACAAATAACGCCTCCTGCGCCAACAGCAGCAGCCACCGCTGTGTCCGTCTGAGCTGGAAATGTCACCACATATGAATTTACTTGCAACCATTCATGCAGACACGCACCCACTTGACAATATCGTCAGCCGCATAGCCAGAGAGTGCATGGAAATACCTTGTCCAGTTTAATTTTTGCCGTTTATTTTCTCTGGGAAAATTAAAATAAGACAAGTGCAAGGGACCTCATTGCTGTAGGCCAACCACAGGACATCTGACTGGACTCTTTGTATCACTTGAAGCGAGGTTGCCACCGAAGACATTTGAGTACAATTACCAGCATATTGCGAAAATTCAGACTAACTACGCCCACAAAATGAGTGGTGATCATTTTTCCGCACACTTCCGCCTCTTAGCGAATTATTCCCAGCTATTTTGAAGAGCATTCAATAGAATTCTGGCCACTTAATGACTCACACCAACAACTTTTACCTTGCCAGTGAGACAATGGGTACCTCCAGCTAATATTAGGTGTAACAAGGAGGTTGCATAAGAATACAACCAGCTGCGATTAGACATAACATAACCGAATAGGAAAGAATTTCAGAGCATAACAGAAATAATTGTTAAAAGATTATCATCGAATTGAAGTAATTCTTCGATATTTGAAGCTCTGAACACTCCTCCATTGCCACGAATCTACCCAACTCTAGAGTTGGAGTTAACGTTAAGAATATCTTATTAACGAATATCGTAGAAATCTGATAAAGTGATGGTCGGAGTTGGTACATAATTGCTTCGAGAACACTTCGGCAAATCAACCATAATTATTCGAAGGATTCGCTTATGCATTATTAAGAGAATAAATTCTTTAGGAATACAGATATCGCCAGTACGGGTACACCCAAAAACAGACATAAACACTTGACTTCCCCAGAACCAAATCACACCTTGAACGGTTCCTTCTTTAAAGATAAAAGACCAGACATGTACAGAAGTAATGTTGTCCAAAAAAGTTGTTCGAAGATGTTGTCCCAACAGGATTACTAAATTATTTCAAATGTCGATAGTGGATGGGAGGCAGCCTCCCTAAGAAAGTACCTGAATTTAAGCGACCGCTTTGCCAGAAATCTTTTAAGGGCGCTTTATGACAAGTTGGTACCTAACTAGTTTTGAATCTTCGGTCCTTTTAGCGTCGGCTTCTACTCAAAGCTGTTAAGAACCAAAATCGACCGGTCTTGCAATATTTCGCTGTGTCCGCTAAACACACACTCCCAGCACTCACGCACTCGGGCAAATACTCGCAGTAATGGAGCATAAAATTGGCGAGCGAGGGAATATTAGAAATTATTAATGGTGTGGTGTGGCCTGGCGTGGTTGGTTTCGTCTGCGGTCTGGGCATTTTAAATACTCGTACCCCATTCCACTCCACCCCAGCGCACAAGTGCGTGTGCGAGTATTTTTATGGTAGCTCTCCTCTGCAGAAGCTCCGGCACAACATAATTTTTTTATCGCTTTTCAGTTTCGTGATTGACTGTGCCCGCCCTCCAATCCATGTGGAGACCCACGAATGCCACCCACCTCACAGATTTTCACAATTTTCACGATTTTCACGATTTTTTCGATCTCAATTTTAATTGTGTTTGAATAATCGCTGCGCGTATGATTATTTTTCTTCAAATAAAGAAACGTTTAAATGATTTACCAAAAAATTAATGATGAATGTTTTGGTTTTTGTGATTTTGTTTATTGTTTTTTATTCAGATGTGCGTGGATTATTCTATTTATTGCAACGTGTGCGCCTAGGACTCGAGAATGTGGCCCAGACACATTTCTCGCCGAAAGAATGTGTTTAGATGGAATCGCTTTATGCTTTTCGAGAAATTCGCTGTCGACAGAGGAGGGTGTGGTGGTGGTGGTGGTGGTAGCAACTCAATTAAACAACTCGTCAGTGAGAGCGTCTTCGATCGTGGCAATTAAACGGAAATCAAAGCATGGCCAAAATCATTGGATGCGGCTGGATGTGGAAATAAACGGCATGGAATTGCGCAACTGGCGCGCAAAGCGCACTAATTGGGCCGAAATGCTGTACAAACTGGTCTGGTGGTGAGCCGAACTGAACAGAACCTAAGTGGGAGAACCCTTGAGCAACTCAATAAATATGTGCGCGGGCACTTGAGGCAATTTCTAATCCGCCGCTGCTAAACGCATTTTGCTGTGAAGCCAGACTAAATGTTCAGAAATGTTTTCAAATACTTGAAATGCGTTAATATCTGCTGATATTGCCGCTGTTGTTGTTGTTGGAGTGGCTCTAGTTGTTGTATTTATTAAGCACTCTGACGCACGTACGCTGCCCCCCTAAAGCACTTTAAAGAGGTTTACGCATCTTGCTTCTGTTTCACTTTTATTTTTTATTAGAAAACAGAAACAAAGGCCGAACAACGCCTGCCTACGGCGGATTTTTATTAGGTTTTTAAGAAAGTTTAATGAAATGAACTCTTAAACACTTTTAAGTGTTAATTCAGTGAAGATAAACAAACATGAAAGTGAATCAAGCTGTTCCCAATTAAGCTGAAATCACGCCTACAAACATTACACTGGGCCAAGTGATCTCTTTGATGGATTGCATTTAAATTTCATGGAGCATATCTGTTCACAGTCAACTAAAGTGCCCAACATACAGGGTGAACCACTTTCAAAATCAAATCAAATTGAATTGAGCATTACAGTTCCAGTGTGGAATGGGCAATGGAAGCAGGACTTATACAATATATTTGTATCACAATTTGTTGCAGACGCAACACTAGTCTCCTCCAGATCTGAGATATTATAGTTAAATGTAGCCTCACAGGATGAAAAGCTTCGAAATCACAGGAGCACGGAGGAGTGAAGATTGAGCGATATGCTTGAGAAGAGTTGGGAAGACAGCAAACAAATTTTCTGAACTATCCTCTTTTTCTGGAATGCATGTACGAGTAGATAACTCTGAAGTTATGGGAATATATTCGATTTTTAAAAATACTTCTTAACTGGCTTCTTCTGTTCTTCTACTTCAAGCACAGATACTTGTTCCAAGTCTCAGTAAAATAAATTCCTACGAAAAATATATAAATGTTCTGCTTGGTAGCGTAAAATCACCACAAAATTTCCATAAACAGTTGCCCTCTTCGAAATGTGCATCTGGAATACACCCCAATCAAGTAGGTTGAACATGTAAAGAAGGTTGCAATCGGGTTTGACCGACTTGACTGCTCTGGGTACACTGCTGATTCATATTCATGACGTCAGAGAATTGTAATTTTAGCACACCACGCCCGTGTCCACTATCCACTTTCCAACTATATGCACGGCGAATTGTTGATGAGGAAGCTTGAGGAAACTTGCGGGCGTTCGAGCAACAGGCGTAAGTAAGAGTATATAAAAATAGCTTACGCTATAAAGTTCATCCATTATTTTATAGCGTCACTTTCTATGTAAACAAAAAATACATTTTAAATGCAATGCTCGCATCTTTAGCCGCAATATTAAACTTTTATAATTTGAAGACATTTTCAGTAGTAAAACGCGCGAAATAAATGCCACCCACATTTCCAAAAACAACAAAAACAATTAACTGTAGATTAAAGCAATTCATTCATATCAGCAAGAACAGTTCCAGCAACCGTTCCAACAACCACAGCAGCAGCAACATCAACAATAACAACAACAACGAAGCCATTTACATTTTATTTACCCAAGCAACACCTACTCTTCCCGGTTGTTTACTCAATTAGACTCAATTTAATTTGCCTCATACTCGCACGCAGAGCCACCGGCGCAGGGGATGGCAAGCATGGCCGCCACCCATTCAATTAGTTTCACCAAAAACGCCAACAATTTCCAGCTAACCATAAAACAAAGAGTTCCACTACAACAACGCCAGCAACACCAAAAATTTGTTTATACATTTTGTTAAAAATACTCGTACACCAAATACGCACGAGTAGTTGGTACGACCTGCTACCACACATGAGCCCAAAAACCGAAAGAAGGAACCAATGTGCTTCCACTCGTAACTGCAGACCAAACCAAATCAAATCAGAGCGGGCCTTCCTGCACACTCGCTCAATTATTGTTATGTAAACAAGCGGGCAAGGCGGACCACGTGCATCCTCGCGTTGCCTGCGTCCTAAAGACACTGCGACTGGGACTGCCACTGCGAGTGTGTGGTGCAATCATACGCACATGGGCCCAGCGCTACTTGGTAACCGGCAGCCCACAAGTGCAGCAGCGAAGCAGCGGCTGGGAAAACACCAACAAACTTAAGAGATCGAAGAGTTATTTAAAAGCCTTTTATGGGGAACATGTGTGCGGCAGATTGGAATTTGAACGACTGCGCGAATGCGGCAACGAGTGCCACGCCGTAAATTTCCAGCGCAACTTTCGCGTAATCACACAAAAAACTGATTATGAAATGGTGAATTTTCCAATATGCACGACCATTAATTGCAGCAGAATGCTTTTCCAACTCTAATTGTTTATACTAGGTCCGCCCTCCACCCGTCGCGGTCGCTCGTTCGATTCTGCGTTCTATCGGTCCAGGGCCCTGCGGCACACGCCATTACTGAACTCTCAAAATCTGCTTAAAAAGCTGCTTAAAACGCCTGCGAATGTTTAAACAACCCCAGCCACGCATTTGCAATGTTTACTCGCTCGAGAATTTTTGCGCAGAATGACAGCGGAAGTTAATTGCAGCTGCAGCGAGGAATTTCTTTCCCTTTACTGCCAACTTTTCCATTTCGCATAATTACGGGAAACTGAGACAACGCTTTCGTAGCAATTTCAAAGAAAACTTGTTCAGCTGATCTCTCTTTGTAGTAGGCATGAGTCAGGCGACAGGCACATATCCACTTTCAGCATCAATGGCACCACTCCCGTTTGGTTTGCAACTTCTCCAAAGTGTTTGGGACGCTTTCCAGTTTTATTGACCCACATACCATGTATTTTTTGTGAGATCGAGACTAAGAATGACATTGAAAGTGACATTCGACTGGGATTGAGAGCTGTAAGTGACATTCAAAGTGAGATCGCGAGCTAAGTTAAGAGCGATGTGTTATCTCGTATTCCAACCACCCAGAAACCAAAAGTTCAGTCTTAATTTTTTGGTTTACGGTGTCCCTTCAATTTAAGGACTCCGAGACCACTTCCATACACCTGTTTTCTAGTTCTTATGGATTGTTAACGTCGTAGACCTGATCATTCATGTATCGCCACAAGATAATCGAGAAGTGTCAAATCACACGATCTACGGGGATATTTCACTTCAGACAAACACGAAATTATAATTGTTGTTTTATAGTTGATTATTTTATTATTATTTATTTGGTGATGATTTTCTTTCGAATTTCTAAACCAGTGACTCTTCGTCACTAGTGTTCTTATCAGTCAGATTCAGGGAGATGCTCAAATCTTCTTCCTGAACATTGAGTCTCTTTGAAATGTGCGAACATTGAGTCTACTCTGCAAAATTTTTGTGGATAACATTAAAGCAATCGCCTTGGTGCCAATGTAGTCGTAAAATATCAGGTACCCGCAATATAATTTGGAATCACACATTTAAATTGGAATCCTTGAATTGGTTTAGTTTTGTTTAAGTTTCTAAAAATAAGTCCATTAATGACTCCATAGAGAAGCATTCTGGCAATTGTCATGCCAATTCCACAGTTCCCAGCAATTACGCTAACTGCCGGCTTTAGTCTCCGTTGTCGCAGTCTATCATTACCAAAATTGATTACCTGGAAAAATGTCAGACTTTGGGCAAAAATTAAATTAATTTGAAAGTGGGAAATGGAACCACCGCAACCGCAGCCAACCCACAGAAAAGTAGGAACAAAGCAAAAAAAAAAGGAAAATCCTTCTTCCATTCATTTAACAGCTTATTGGCTTCTTATTAAATGGAGCAATTTGTACAAGTGAAGGAGGCTGCGCCAGGAGCAGCAACAAAAAAGAAAAGAAAATAGCGTCGTTGCTGAGCAATTTTCCATAATTCGAAGCGAAATGCTTGACAATTGCTCAGCGTTTTCCTTCACCACTCTGCTTGCCACAGAATTGCACGACTCCCTCCCACCTTCTTTTCAGCAATGGACTCGTTTCTTCTTTTCATTTTTCATAGCTTCCCTTTACGAATAGAAGCAATTTTCAATTTCCTTTCCGATAAAGCACATCGCAAGAGCAAATTACATGCCACATGCCGCACGCCGCACGACAGGAATGACTTTGCCCTCAGATGCTGAAATGCTGTTGCACGTTCTTGATTGGACTTCTTACGAGCAACTTCGACATCTTCAGCTCTACTTTTTGATTTCTTTTTCTCATCATTTCAGTTCTTTTTTGTGGCTTTCTTTTTTTTTGTGAGTATTTCTGCAGCAGCACATTTCGGTAGAAGGACGACGACGCTAGGACACAATTTGGCTTATTTCTTATTTCTACACGGCAAGCAAGTGCAAATGAACGGCCATTATGTGAGTCTTTGTCAAGTGAAGAAAGCTGCTGATGAGGATTTTCAACGAGTGTGAGAGAACACATTAACGAGTGTAAAGGACATTCTTCAAAGAATAAGAAGAAAATTACACTTAAACGTTGTCATTTTGCTCTGGTTTTTTTCTATATTTTAGCCAACATTTGAGAAAAGGTCAATTTGAGCTGTGGAGCGGAGATGTTTAGTGAATGCGTCTGAAAAGGCGTGATTAAAATACATTTATTGTGAGCCGAGAATGAATGGTCCTAGAATGAAGAGACGTCATTTTCCGACTCTTTCATCAGATACCTTTTAGTTCCGCTGAATTCTGTCCGCTCTAATTGACTTTTATTTCGGTTAAACTTTAGATTATGTTTGAAGCCAATCTGAGTGATTCATTTCATTTCCGGCTCCCACTACTTAGGTTGACGAGCGATCGCTCCTTCCCACTTGGCTGGTTTATATGAAACATCAACGCCGCAATTAACGAATCGAGTCAATTAAAATTCATGCGAACCGTTTTAGTGCCTTTTAATTACGAGTATCATGCGAAAATCGCATTCTCCACAGTTTCCTTCAAACTTGTTGAGCGCTCGCTTCCGAATTGTTTACAAATACACCCATCCAGAGCAGAAGTTGCCGCATACGCCTCCGTCGCTACAATGGCATACATAATAAAAATGAAACAGAAATCCGTTTATTTGCCTACGCCGACGACAGACAAGAATCCGTTCAGCAGCAACAACAACACCATTAACAACAAACAACCGCCTATGACAATCGCAGTCGCCCGGAGTGCAATTGCTTATTTGTATAAGTATCTGCAGCGCGTATCTGTGCCTTTGTTTACACAAACGGTAATATTATGATTCGCCCAGCTAACCCATTCGTATGCTCAGCCAGCCTCACATGCATTTCGGTGCGCTACACACTCACACACTCCTACTTCGGGGCCCTAACAATTGCACGTACTCGAGCATGCTAAACGGTTGTAAACGCTCGCATGTTGGAGGTGGTGAGTAAAGGGCGGCAGAGGCGGCTCCTGCCTGCTCTTTTAACCAAGTGCACTCATGTACAGAAATGATTCTGGGCATATGTGTTGTGTGCTTTGTGTGTGGCTGTGTGTGTGACGCTGGCAGTTAGCTTGGGACATTTCCATGGAGTTTATTAATCCTTGCGCCTGTGTTCCCAGCCATCGAAATGTGCGCCTAGATCTCTGTTTTATGTAAACATTATTATTTCTGTTGCGCCTCTTCTGACAAGATCTGCTTCTTAGGCAGACAGGAAGAAGCTGTCGTGGACTTGTTTACAAATTACTCGTAGTTAAAAGTAAAATACTGTTCGGAAAGTGCCATTTAAATAATTAGTCCTGTGTGCCAAAGGGGGGAATTGCCAGCACCACATTACAGCCACAAAGACCGTGAAATTAATCCAGTAGTCAGGGACGTTCCCACCACAATTCACTTCTTCTCTGAGGAACTCCCCTTCTTCAAAAGTTTCTACGTAAGCGCCACAGCTCAATTTGCATTGGAAAGGGAAATAAGCAGGTAAGATTTATATTATCAAAACCAATCTGCATATTTTTTGCCAGGAGAGATGTCCTCTCTGATTCTAGTTTCCCTGCTATTCAGTTAAGAGACTTGGAATATTACTCATTCTCGCTGTCACTCTTACATCAATTGCCACTGGAATGAGTGATACTCGAACTATGGCCTATCAATCATGTTTACATGTGGGCGTGTAGCAAATTATCAGTCAGTTTAAATAGGTCCAGTGTCAGCAAGTTGTACTCGTACCATGGTTAAACGATTGTTTGCTTGGCAAAACTGTTTGATTTCAGGGTCGCAATACAATATTTTTTGTTACTCTTCAGATATAATGAAGATCCAACAAATGGTGAATACACCATAGCCCAGTTCATGGCAGGTTCTGGTCTTTGAGCTCTTTTTGCTTTATTTTGCAGAAAGCAATTTAAAAAACACACTTATCATAGAAGTATAGATACGTTTTTATCCCTCAAAAAGTTGTGGCTCCGTTTGTCCATAATTATTATTACTTAAGTTCCCTCTCTCAAATCATAAGTAGGCACCCTTCACCAAAACTTAAACTATTAAATTACTTTTACTAAATTTACTCCTTTTTTGTTTACACCCTGGCTTTGCTTTGATGAGGGTCGCTTGCTAATGTAATTGACATTGGTATTGTGGCTGACCTCATGAAGTTTATGAGTTATACTCTTATCTTTAGTTAAATGCATGAACGTTTTTAACAAAGTCCGTTTCCCATGATAGGGAAACGGACTTTGACCGTGCCTACAAAATGTTTCCAAAAGGTTTGTCAGGAAATATAGCATACACCCCGTTTGAAAAGGGCCCCATAGTCATTGAGGATTATGAAGATATGATTGCAATAGATTTTTGATTCTCAAAATCATCGGGAGTGTTACCCTGCTAGGATTTGGGAAACTCGTGAAGGAAAAGATGTTCACTTTTCAGCTATTTTCTTCATTATCAGAGCGAACCGTAAGAATTGTTTTCATAGAAATGCTTTTACAAATAATCTAACAGCCTCCAGAGCAATAAACAAAGTATCATTTTGGGAAAATAAGCGAGCGTGCACAAGACTCGAAGAGCAACAAACAGTAAACGAAATGAAAACACAAACATGGCGGATTGGGGAAACTTGTGAAAATCACCAAGTAAACAAAGCACGGACGCGCATTCGGATGCGAAATTGGAAATGCGAATATGCGAATATGCGAAATGGGACTCTGATTAGCATATCTGGGGTGAGCGCGAGAAAGGTGGGGGAGAGAGTGAGAGGGCGGCAATAGAGCGCGTTACTTAACAGTACTCTTAGTTTGTGGGGTCTTAACGCAACGTTCGTGGTGGTGGAGCGGGACGCAAGTGTGGCGAAAATTCTTGCAACATTTTTTGGCAACTGCAGACATTTTATTGCCTGCAATTTGCAATTTATTACAAATTAAAGCAAAATAATATCTGATTTATGTGCGCTGCGCGCCCTGAGTGAGTTGACTGGATTTGATTTGAGTAGTCAGGCAGTCGTTAAATGGGCCGACGCAGCGGACGGACGGACTGGCGGACCTGCATTCAACAATATTTATTCGGCCGCATGCTGCTTCCAGTTTATTTGGCGATCGATCGTTAAATATTATTTCGGCTTTTTTATGAGGTAGTTGGCTGCGTACTGGATGGAGACTTTTCCTTCAGACTATGTGCTCAAGTTGAGAAATGGACTTTTCCTCTCGAATCCAGCCTCTTCAAATATCACATTTAAGTGATGCTTACTTTATTTTTTTTCCTTTTAATTAATTTGTTTTTAGTTTCTTTTTTATTTTTGCATTTTCCACTCAAACTTTTACACTTGAAGCACTTAAACAATTCATGGCATTCATTGCGAGACAAAGTATTTTACAGTGGAAAGCACACAACCAACTTTTGGAGACTTGATGTGTGCGTATTTTCCCAAGAAGTTTGAATTTAAAGACTTCTGTAGTGGAAATGGTCTGACAAACTTCGCTACTTTATATCGTAATTTATGTGGAAACCCCACAGTCTTGATCAACTTCCTTCCCTACACTTATTTACCGCTTCTTCTGCGTGTTTGTTCCAGTTATCTATTACTGCATTTTATTCCTTTATACTCGTATACTCTTGTTTTTTAACTCTGCACCTAGTCGTGGTGCATCCGAAGAAACTACTTCTTTGAAAGCTCTATGATTCCTCATAGGGGATATTGGGAGTTAGTGGGAATTATATATTATAAACTTTGCACAGAGGAGCTCTTAACTTCTATAAATACATCATAATAGTAGTAGAGATAGTGTTTAAAATACGGACCATTGAAGACTTCAGAATCTTTTTATTTCACATTAGTTGTAGAAATCACGTTTTTGCAGTGGTTTCTTGAATTATAAAGATTCGCAAATTTCATCGATAAGCAGCGTTATGTATTCAGGATGATCGTCAAATCACTTATAACGAGCATATTCTATAGCATTGTTGCTTAGGAGCCCCTTCTTTGGGTACTTCACCTAGAACTGATTGCGTTCCACAGTATCTAACCTTGGGATGCCTCTCTCCGCTGCTTACGCACTGAAATATGGAAAATTATGTCGAAACGAAATTCTAACGAAACCAGAACTTGTATTTTCTTTTAAGAAGCCTTGAATGGAACGTGATTGGAGCGGTTTAAGAGCTCCGTGAGGGATTCGATCAGTCCACTTTCGATGCAAAAATCTTGCCGCTCTGGTTGGAAGTGCCTTTCAGGAGTGCACAAATGCGCCTAATCTCAGCGGACATCTGCAGTTTGCACATGCATGGATCTGCCTGCCACTTTAGCTGCCCCATTTCGAGCAGCTTGCTGCAGTATTCGCATTATCTGTGCAATAAATCGCTCCATTCTAATGAATCGCAACACTCCAGAAGAGCGCGCAAATGCCCACAATTCGCTATGATCTTTTAAGTAACTTTGCTATTTGACTGAAGTGTTTTGTTCTAATTCGTAATTGAGCGTTGCTGGCTACTGGCTGCTGGCGGCTCGCGGCTGGACTCCGACCAGCTCCTCAATGTGGCAATAACTTGTGCCAGTGTAGCTTAATTGTGGGCCATTTGCGCGGGCTGTTTCGAATACGTTTGCTATTACAGCAATTATTGGTACACGAAATATTTAATTGATAATTGAATTGCTCAAGAAATTCAATTTTGAAAGCATTTGCAAAAGCGCATTTTTGCTCAAGTACATTAAAGTGGAGGCGCTCGGCTGCTCGCTGCTGCAGAAGTGGGCCACTATTTAAAGCTGCCATCCGCCTCTACGGGACAGCAAATCGGTTGTTACTGAACCGCGCACTCATTAAAGTTGACTTATGGGTACCTTTGCGTAGGTTATTTTTGGGCCCATGTTTGCAACCAGACACCAACGCTGCTGCATGTGCGTTTGTTTATAATTCGGGAGGTCCACATTAGCCACCGATCGCCGATGTCACTGTGTTTACAAACAGCTCATTTGCTACTTGACGTGACGCCCGCAAAGCCACTCGAGATTCGTTTCCAGTCACTAATCATTGGTGACCACGGCACAATGTTTGTTTACGAATAACGCCTACTGCAACAATGGCAATTGAGGCGCCTTAGCGTACAAGTGTCAACGGGGCAGCCACGCTCGAGCAATCAGTAGCTTCATCCTGAAATACGTTCTCCGCCAAACGCAGACACGCCAACACTTGACAATGTCGTCACCGCATAGCGTGCGGAAAAGGACCTGCCCAGTTGGTGATCGTCGGATCCTAGCTTGCCGCCCATGCCACCAATTCGACGTGTTCCAACCACTGCATGGGAACTGGTGTGTGATCACTTTGATTCTTCCCAATTGGGTCAGACTGATTTGACATTTTGAAGCGTCTTCGCAGACGCTAAGTGGAACTGGCAGAACGAGCGTGAAGAACTTCTGACAGTCCATTGCAAAATCTCGCAATTGGTGCGGATGCTTAAAGTATGTAGTTACCAATACCCAACATGGGTGGTCATGAACTTTGCTGCTGCACACTTCAATCAACTCATCTTTGCGACTTTCGAGCACAACGGGTACTAACTTGTACATACGATTTTCAGGAGATTATCATCGTCATTTTTTGCGACACTGCAGGTGAGACACAGAGAAGATTGCTTTCAGAATTAAGACAATTCGATTTGCGCAGTTAAGAGTCTGAAATTAAAATTGTTCAGGGCATTGTAAAGTCATTATGATCTCCAAAATTCCGAAACCCCGGACTTAAACATTTATTTTTTAAATATTTTATTTAAAAGGAAATTGAGGTTTCGCTATGTATCTGGCTCAGTCATTATCTCTTGTTTGTCTATTAGAACACACCATCAAGCAGTAGAGGATTCTCTCAGAGGATTCTCAGCAGAGTTACCATAAAATGCTACAGCAGGTATTATCAAGAAAATGAATAAAAGGGTAGTGGCTGATCTTCTATTTGTTGTTAATTGTGGATTGCGTTGTGTGAACGATCACACTATGCGCTGTGTCCAGACCAACTTGACAGTGGGATATAACACAATCCAGACCAACTTGACAGTGGGATATAACACAATCATAAACTATCACAACAAGGTCACTATCCCTATAAATTTCCGTGATTCGATCTCACCCAGTTGCAGAATCATCACACAGTTGACTCTTCTGTTGCATGCAGCTTGATCGCAATTATTAAAAAAGTGTTCATCCCATGATAGCAGGAAGTACCTAGACCCGTAGCAACCTATGACTTGGGTAGCAGCAGTTCCCATAATATGTTGCTGGACGAATTCCACGAATTTCTCTTCGCCGATTCGCCCTTTTCGGAAAAAGCGGAAATAGGTGAATACTTCAAAGTCCCAAGTGGTTAGTCCCAAGTTGTTCTACAAACTTTGAAATCTGAGCCCACTCAGCTCGGGTCAGATTCCTCCCTCATTGTTCACCTGTTTAAAAAGTCTCTTTCCATTCTCAATTGCAAATCAAATTCGGTTCAAAGGTAATTTTTTTATTAGGTAGGTACTTTATTTTCTCTCGACTAACTTTAAATATACACAAACACAACAACAAATCACTTCACAGTGTTTTATCTAAGTATTTATTTTGGCACATTCGAGTAAGAGCTAAAAGTCATTTTTTGTCTACAGCTTAATGAATTATTCTATATTTAAGTACAATTACTCAATTAAATATTCCGCAGAAAGAAATTGCAATCACCGCAAATCCATCGACGAAACTTTGTTGAACTCTAATTACAAGTTTGCTATCACAATCGCGTCACCTCCGTGCGTCCATCTCTCTCCCGCTGTCGGCGACCTCACTCAATCGATTTCCACATTTTCTTCACCTTCTTCCGTCGCCGATTGACTGTCAGCTCCGCTTTCCACGTCCATTGGCAGCCGTACTTGTGTTCTGGCAGGACTCACGCGGGAACTGCCCCCAATGAGGTTCCCATTCACCGGCGAGGACGATGCAGAGGAGCAGTTAATGTAGCGTGCATCCTCCGCCCTGCTGAAGTTCACGGGCGTTTTGGGAGTGGTTTGTGATTGAAAATTGGCCGCCTGCTGATTTGGCTGACTCGGCGGCGGTATGGGGTGGGGCA
Organism: Clusia tigrina; assembly: GCA_920105625.2. Lineage (NCBI taxonomy): Eukaryota > Metazoa > Arthropoda > Insecta > Diptera > Clusiidae > Clusia > Clusia tigrina. The sequence continues at coordinate 229,489,268 of OV050031.1, forward strand.
CCTTACTTTGTGGGTAGAAGTAGGGGAACGAGACTTGGGGCAGTGGAACGCCGACACCATATGCCATTTGCAGCTGAAAGGCGGCACAAATGAAACACCAATAAAATAATAGCGATTTGTTATAAAAGAAAATTGCTTTGAAATCAATTGAAGGAAAGGCGATGGAACTAACCTGATGTCTGTAAATATTCAGTAGCGCTGGATCAATGCCATGCGTGTATGCGGTACCCGGAGGAAACATGTGGGCATACGTGGCGCTGCCGTCCTCACGTACCAACACCTGCACTGGCACCCGTTTGGTGGCAGTCATGAGCGCTGCCTCGTGTTGCTGTATCTGCTTCCTTTTGGTTTTGTAGCGACGGTTTTGGAACCAAATCTTCACCTGAGTCTCCGTTAATCGCAAGCTCTTGGCCATTTCGGAGCGCTCCGGGCCACTGAGGTAGCGCTGCTGAGCAAAGCGACGCTCAAGTTCGAATACCTGCATACATGAATACGTAAGGATCTGAGGAAAATCTACCCCCTTCATTCATACCTGTGCGTGACTGAACGCGGCACGAGAGCGCTTCTTGCGGTTAATGGCGCTGTTGAGTGCGTCGTCGTGCAGGGGCGAGCTGCCGCCATTGGCATTAGTTCCATAAAGCGTCGGTGGAGGGGACTCGCAGTCTAAAAGCATGCAACAATAGAAGTGGTTGGGAGTGGGTAAAAGCTTTGTTAATGGAAAGGCTTAAATTAATTTATAGTGAAAAGTGTTCCCACGGAAGCGCAATTTTGCAAAGCAGGACAAATACTGGCATAAAAACAACTGCAGCAAAGAGCCAAAGGACTTTTCTGATTGCATTTCAATGGAAATTTGTGCTCACCCGAATCGTTGCTGGTACACCTTCGCATGTCGATAGGGCAATCACGGTTTACCGCCAATGCCGCTCGCCCGAAGAACTCCAACTTCCTGTGCACATAATCGCCGTGATTGTTGTTATCCAAGGCTGCATAGTAGCGAATGTAATCCCCGCCATGCACTGCACTCGCCTTCAGGTCGCAACTGTTGATTGGGCTCGTGTTGGTGGACATATTCTCCGACGCCGACAAGCTGCACTGCGCCAGTTTGTAAATGCTCAAATCACTCGCGGCGCGACAACAGGACTTCCCGTTGTGTTCCTCACACGATTTGCGACGCCGCATGTTGGTCACCGTTAGTTCAACCTCTGATTCGGCACCGGACCATCTGCGTTGCTGCAATTGCTGGGCGGTAATTGTTGTGTTGTTTCGCGTGAGTATGTCATTGATAGAGAAGGGCGTTGTTAGAGCTTTGTTCAGACCCGATATGCCACCGGCCCCAGCACTGCCACTTTCCATGTTTGTTAACATTCTTTCAAACTTCACTTTCACTGCGGTTTTTCTTCGCTCACTTGTAAATATTCTTTCCGACCTTTGACACGTCTTGATACCTCGAACCGTGCGGAACGAATGTTCTTTTATGCGGCGCTCCTTGTGTTTATATCTATAAATATAATTCTACACAGATCACACTCATCTCTCACTCGCCGAGATGCGATACTCGAGTGCTTCAGTTGGTGGTGTGTGAGCACTCTATTTTTAACCAATGCCACCATAGTCGACCGCTATGCGCACAGCTCCTTGCTCGTTCGTGCACACTGGCAGAGGTGCGCCTGCTGGTGGTTGGCTGGAATTGCTCGCAGCAAGTGCTGTTTGTGCAAGTGATTTATGAGTGTAAACAAATTTTGTGCGCAAAAATCACTCATAAGCCGAGAACGAGAAAAACACCAATTTCCTTGTAATGACTTTGCGCAAAAAGTCAAATATTCCGGAGACTATCCTTTTCGCTTACTTAAAATTCAAAGAGAGTCTTGGCACATGGTGACAACAATTTTTTCTGGAGCTAAACTCTAGAACAATTTATTTTACAACTCATAGTGATGAATATCAGCACCTTTTGCAAGGGGGAGACCCTAGAGAGGAACGGTTGTAGCGGGACCCTGGTTGCAAATTTAAAAATATAAAAAACTTGACTTGTGCACACAACCCAAGTCTTAGTATTCTAATAGTATTCAATTGCCGACGTTTGTGGAATTATGTTTTCAGACAGAGTTTGGAAGGTTTTGGGGAAAAATAATCTGAAGGGAAAATGGAGCCAAAAAATTCCGGGACGCAATTGATACCTCGTTCTCATGACTGTAGGACTATCATACTAATCATTAAACGGGAGTGACCAACTGCTGCCAATATGGATTAATTTCTAAATATTTGTTTCGTGATTAATTAGGATGAAATTCTTTGCGAAAATTCCGTAAATTCTGCTATAAAAATCGATATATTTGGCACTTAGTTGCTGACCAATGCCTTCCTAGCAAAATGCTTAGCTCGACACAATGTGAAGTGAAAGTTTGGATCCTTTGGATATCCTGGGCACCAGAAGGTTGCAATTTCGAGTTTGTTGATTCTAAACTGAATGTAAAGACCCAATGAAGCTGCAGTTCAGAAACTTTGAGTTAAAAAACGAGCACCCCTTTGTGTACTTTCTTGGGTTCCACTGAACTCAAATGCTACTTTCTTACAAATGCCTTCCACACACACTTTCCCTCTATTGCCTCGTTGTATCTTAAAGAAGCTGCCAAAGACAAATGAGTTGTTCTTTAAACGCTGCTATTGGCGAACGCCAGCACAGTCGCTGCCGTGCGCTGCCATTGGCTTAACAACGGAAAATGGTTTCCTTGCTTTGAGTGGCTGCTTGCTTGGCACTCAGAGTAACTTGTGGACTCGGCGGGGCGCGGATGAAGACCGTACATTGTGTACATATTTTTTATTTCCAAAATCGTTACAATGAGATGGAAAAAGTAAGTTTTGTTGTTGTTGCAGTCGTAGTGGAAGGACAAATGTAGCTTGTTATGAATGCTTACTTCGTGTAGGGTGAGTTTTGAATGAATGAATGAATGAATGAATGAGCACACAGCGGGCGAAGTATGCTTGTAAACCACTCAGTCGCAGTCGGCGCTAACGAGTGGGAAGCAGTTGTTTGGTGCAGTTGGAATTGAAACTGGTGGTTGTTCGTTCACACCTTCGGGCTATAATCTTTTTATTGCCATTTGGATGGCTTTTAACTTAACCGGTGGACTTAACCGGAGTGTGCTCGCGGGCTGTTTTTATGTGTGAATTGTGGCCACCGCAATGAAGTGTGTGCTGCGACATTGCCAAATTACCGGGACGGACTAGAGCAACGCTCGTTATTTATTTTCATTTCAATGAGTTTCAATAATACTTGCGTAATTAGTTCATGATTCTGCTGACGAAGACGGTACGAGGACAAGGACGAGGGTGAGGTCGCATGAGGGAAAAGTTATTGGTGAAGTCACAGCTTTGACGGCAGCCCTCGAATTAAGTTGAACAGGAAATGTGTCAATGATCTTGCTTGCAAAGTTCGGAAGCCGGCGAACGTATGCTCAGCCATGTGGCCAAATGACAAAAGTGGATTTAGTGGTAAATGTAAGAGCGTAGGTACTTAATTTGCACACTGTGCTTATTGTATTGAAGCAACACCACGGAGCGGCTAATTTCGAGTGCTGCATGATTACATTGATGCGATTTGAATTTGAAATTAGTGGATTTTTAGTGTACAAGTATTCCCGATACGAGTGTTTCACAAGGAAGTTCTGTTTTTGCCGAACATATTCAATTTCCTTATCCTTGTTCCTGTAAATGCGGTTGTCCATGGCCCCTTGATGATGAATTAATATTTTCAATTAAAGGTCTCGTCAATTGTGGTGCCTCTCTCACAATTTTCCGCCCATCCATATCAGATTTGCTTTGATGGCTTTGGTGGTTTTGATAGCTTATCAGAAAACACTTCAAATGTTTGCTCAGCATTCGCATTCATTGCACTGAACCACTTCAATGTGCGCCCCTGATTTGCGATGAAATGCGATAGCATTGAGTTAATAATTTGTGTGCAAACAACTCATCCATCCATTACCGAAAGTGATCCTTAATATTTGCTTTTGATTTGGTCTGAAGAGTGGTATTATAATTTTAAAATTATTAGCAATGTTGTTTATGGACATGCATGTGGAGCTGAGAATATTTGTTATTAGGTGCGCAATCCAATTATAGATCAGAGAATATGCTAACTAAGATAAATTTATTTAAATAGCACAGCACAGTACATTAAGTGGAATAAATTTATGAGTTGAATGACTCCAATTTTGTATTTGGTCAGAGAAAATATAATTAAAAATCGTTACCAATAAAATTGCTTACATTTTTTGATTTTGTATATCACCAAATACAAAAACAAGTATGCACTTAATCTATCTATATCGAAATGTATACGTTCAATTTCTCGCAAAAATACGTACATAATTTGAATGAGACTAATTATTTATCTCTTAACAATTAGAAATGCAGTTATTAATAGCTTTATTACTATAATCAGGAAACAACAACAAATATCGTATAATAATTATACGATATTTGACAACAGTACTAGCAGCGGCGCTGTCGTCTGATCCAAATACCGTATATTATTTATTTACTGTATTTGTTATTATCTATGAGCAGAAACATATATTATATATATATATAATATATGTTTCTGCTATGAGGCTAAAATAACTCAAAAGATCCCAAAACAGACAACAAATGATGAAACCCTAAAAGTATGCAATCGGGTTTGCTAGTAAGAGTCAAAACCATATTTCAAAAAAATATTGTATGTTTTTGGTTTATTTATTTAACATGATTTATATAGTAATGAAATAAAAAATAAATAAAATAATTCAGCAGCATTTGCAACTGAGGCTTTCGGCTGGCTTCAAATACCTACATACTATTTGTTTTAGACTTTTGTTTCATCAGAACAACTTTCATATATGATATTCATATGTCTCTTCACTACAAATCTCAGGTTAATGTGTAGTTTTGCTTTGTTTGGCAATCCATATTTAGTCATATTTTGAATGTTTCCCCGGATCTAAATAGGTTTAAGCTCCTAAAGTAAGCCCCTCGCCTTTAAGTTATGAAAAATCATTTTTAAGTGTCTTTGTACACTTTTTCAATTGCGGCAGAGCCATCTGTGTGATTACTTCAGAACTCAAACTTTTCACGATATGTGGGACGAAAGCGAATGGTTGTTGGAAAGAATAACTACATGAATGCAATCCACATTGTAGATTAGCCCTTCTCTACCTAAAATACAATTATTCCACAATTTAAAATAAAACAAATCCCAACTTGATTTTTTACTATCATTATTCTCCTTAACTAAACATTTTTATTTACTTATTTATTTTTTTATTAAAACTTACTATAAAAATATATATAGTACTGGAGATTCATTCCAACGGATTTCCCAAAAAAAATTAATATGTAAAATGTGTTTTTTTTTTTATTTTGCGAAACTGAAAGGCTTGCGTTGCAGATCATAGCAAATTTATTATCAGGTAGAATCTAAATGTGTGTACTTGAGCAGTGAAATGAAGTCAAATTCGATAGGTAATCTTCTAATAAATTACTGTAATTTAAAAAAACAATTTTCAAGATTTCGCGGAGATGGCACATATACTTTTGTTAAAAGTATACTCGTATGTGGGCCCTTTTATACTCTATGCCAAATGTGGGTTGTGTACTGCTGTGCCCATTATTAACACATGTTAATAACTGAAGACCTATATAAAGTATATAAAATATAAAATATATAGATGAAATTTGGTGTAAATAGCATTGGCACCATAAAGCCCTATGATAGAATGGGTTCGATCAGAGAATACGCCAATTTTCCATTAGAGAACCCCACTTAAAATTATCCCAGCTATGATCTATTGATGATTCATGAATAAATCGGTAATAATGTACATTAGCTACAAACAAGTGTACATCCAAAATATTGGCAGCATTCTATAACTGCCGCGCCCACAATTAACCAAAAAAACGGGGAGATTATTTTCAAAGATGCACTTGCTATTGACACTTGTTTATAACTTTCGCCATATACAGAATTTGTGGACTGAATTTGCTGAATATTGCCGCTAGACAGCCATACACAAGAAATGGGATCGTCCAGATTAGCACATGCCTCCCTCCCATATAATCAACTCTGGGAGTCACACTGAAAATTACCCTAACTAGTAATGATGATATGCGTCATAAAATTTGGAAGTCATGTAATTGGCTTTATACTAGTTTACGTACAGAAAACTGCCACGCCCACAATTCACATAACTTCATTATATAAGACTATATAAAACTCATCGACGAAATTACCCTAGATTACACGGATTACAGTACCAATATAAAAGGCCAGACTTTTGACTTAAATGCATAACTTGAGTAGTATACAAGATTACTGTGAAAAAGTAGATATAAAGGCACAGAGTTATATTATGAATCTTAGCGGTCATAGTGGTCGTAACAATCCAGCCGCCCATCCCACCTACACATAGAATTCAAAAGTAGGAAAACCGTGCCTACAAATATCAAAACCATATTGCAATGGTTTAGCACGCACGCACATGAAAGGCTCAATGGAATCTCTAAGGCGGTCTAACCTGATTAGGCTTTAAAGGTTGAGTTGGTACAAGAACTTCGCCAATTTCATTTTTGAACTAAGTGCTGGTTTCTTTTTGTTTTCGGATGAGACCCATCTTCACTTGTATGGATTCGGAAATAAGCAGAACGGGCCCATTTGGGCCTCTGAAAATCCAAGAGAGATTATGGAGAATCCTTTGTAATGGCACTAATGTTACTGTTTGGTGGACTGATTGCGGCGTATTGATTGGAAAATGATCATGGAAGCGCTATTACTGTGAATAAAAAAATACCTTATTCTTGGCAATCCGCGCTTAATTTTTTTATTTCTACGCATTTACTATAATTTCGTATATATCTATTACATTTCATTTTCGATTTTTGGCACATTTCGCCAGACTCTCAGTTCCACAAGAGGTGGCGTAACTGTATTCGAGAAGTGTTTGTCCAATACTTCGATCACTCATAATTATGGCGAAAGAAATACCTTTGAACTACTTCGTCTCTGAGCGCTTTTGATTTTATTTGGGTAGTTGCAGGCAGTTCCGAGATTGCAACAGTCGGACACTGATTAAAAGATGCATTGGTAGCCCATAGATGAAGGATATAATGACTGTGAGGTGCACGAGTATGGATAAAAAGTATTGGAAAACAAATGGATGCCATGTAAAAGGTGTGGACGGCAAATTGTCATAAATGGAGAGAAAGGATAAATAGGATTTCAAAAATTTTAGAATGGTTTCTCCTATCTTAGTAAATTGTCTCCAAAAGATATCAAAGGGAGGTATACTTTCAATTAAGCAAGCAAATTAATACATAAAATATTGCAAACTTAATCAAAGCAAACTAAATGAACGCACTTCTGTATATTTGAATTATTTTCTGCGCAAAGATACTTACAGTCAGACCTTCAGCCACAAATAATCTTCGGAACTTTCGCGCAATTTTCAGTAAGAACCGAAAGATGAAAGCCCCATCAAAAAAATATATTCAAAAAATTCGATGCTAAATTGGTAGTTCTGCACAAAGTTTACGAAAGAATTTGATCCTTCCTAAACAATGCATTGCTCAAAAAGTGATGCAACCTTACAAGGAATGCGTTCAATGATGCAATTCATAATTCAAGAGCAATTTTCTCATTAATTTGTAGTTAATTGTCACAATTTTCCACTTGAAGTTTTACAACATCTGCCAGAGCAACCAACAATGAAAGAAACCAGAGTTAATGCGCCAGTCTATCAAAACGCACAGCGCCGCACACAACACAAAATTCCCACATCAAAATGAAATAAAAGTCAATTGGCGCTGGTTGATATAATGTCAAAGATTTGGATTTTATATTGTCAGCTAGGAAGCCAGTGCAAATCCACTTGACGCGCCACATCCACACGAGATTTTATGAGCTCTCACATATTCATGTCCGCTGGGGTGTCAAATAAAATAAAATATTTTCCATGTTTGCATGTGAATGCATGTTGAATCAAATTGCGGGATGTCGAACCTCGGCGGTCAGAATACGATGCCGCAAAGGAAGGGCTTAGCAATTGTTTACAACGACATTTCATGTGAGTGTGTGTGTGTTTGTGTGCAGGGGCAGGCCTATTGCTAAAGTAGGATAGTAAAGGATAATAAATATTAATTTCCATATACGGGGATTTAAAGGCTTGTCAAAGTTCGCTTTGTCGGCGCTTGCATACCAATATTAATTAAGGATATGCAATGAAGGCGATCATGAAGATTATGGCGGGTACATCAGCACCACGGATTACATAACAATACTGCACATAAAGTACACACCGCAATGGCTTCTGTTCCCTTTGATCCTTCGGCGCTGTCGCAAGCGTAGGCGGCTCAATGAAGCGCCATTACACAATTTCTCTTATCGCTGGCAACGTAATTGAAAGCAATGTAAAGACAGTGAAATATGGGGAAAATGACAAAATTTTCCACTTGAGCAAATACGGAGCGGACGCAGAGCGATGGGCAACAAAATTTCAATTTGTTAAGAAACATGGTGAGAGGCTGAATGATAGCAGCAGATCTGCACATGAAGGAAAAAGAACTCAGTAGTCTAGACTGCGGTCGCTAGACTGCACATTGTGCGCACTGCATTGAAAGAACAAGATCAATTTAAATATTTAAATTTGAAAAAATCTCCTCGTCCTGTGCACTTGTGGAATTGTGGGCCCAACGGACAGCAAGGCTGAATGTTACCAGCAACATCCAGCAGTATGTGCCGCAAAAGACAAAGACATGCGACATGTCATCCGACTCCTTGTTGTCCGTCTCTCGGTGTGGTCAGCGCGCTTACCATGTGTTACACACACAAAAACAGGCACACAAAGACACTTAATTAGTGCACCATGAGTTAGGAACGTATTTTTTTAAATTTCTTGTATTTACACTTCGGAGGGCGTCTTCCGCTTTTACTGCCGCAGGGCGTTTTATTTGAGTTTCCCCTAAATTTTGGTTTAAAGACGCGCTGCCTCTTAGCTGTAGTTAGAGCATATTTAACCCCCACGCGTCAAAATCGTCAAAACGTTGACTTGCTTGACTTGCCTTGATTGGCATTTACCCCACTACCATAACACGGATTTGCGGCCAAATGAAACTGTATCCTCTGAAAAGGGCGTTGGAGTGAGTAAGTGTGATCAGCTGCACGCAGCAAGTGCAGACCTCAGCAGAGGCACAGACACAGACGCAGGCAGTGGTAGTGGCGGTGGTTTGTCGGTGCCAAGGGGTGTGCATGTTTATTCAGTAATTGATATGCCACTCGCGTGCACTTTTCCCCTAACGCAGTCGCTGCCAAGCACGCAGTCAGCGCGCCCGCCCCTGCCAGTTACTCGGACGATCCTCCACAAGCTCTCCCCGGTACGCTGTCATAAATGTCGGGTTAAGTGAATTGCTCGAATTTTGTTTATTTATGGATTTACAGTTGCATTTGGCAGTTGGAGCACTTTATCGAATTCTACGCGCACATAAAAGCAACCTTTGTTTGCCACATTTCAAAGAGAGCAGCACAGCACAGCACAGGAATGAATGAATGAATGTGCACAACGCTTTCCTTCCATTCATTTCAGAAAACTGATCATTTTGATAAAATTGATTTATAATGGCGCATACTGCTACACTAGCCGCCGACCAAGCAGCCCCACGCACCCGACAGGCGTGCAAGGCGGCGGAGGCTAATGGATCGATAGGCTGGCGAACACCCAACAACAAAGGCAAACGCAAACAGAACAGCACAAAAACAGAAGAATAGCAAAATTATCTCGAACATTATAGTAAATTGCCTAAATGCAGGAAGAATTATCACACGCCCACCGCTTTTTATGTGTTCATTCAAAATTACATTTTCGAAGCAGCCTCGTAATGAATTTTGCAGAGGAATTGGCTAGCACGGTAACTCTACACCTCCTATGCACTCAGTAGCACTGCGATCAGTAGGGAAAGCACCTTCCATCTGTGAAATTGCATGCATGAGTGCTTATTGGATCTGGTAGAGCTGACCATTTGCAGCCTCCCTGACTTCATTCACAACTTCAGATGACTGGGAGAGCTAACGAAAATCCTGAAGCCATTTTCTGTGTCGAGACCGGGACTTCAAAGATTGATTAGCACAATGCCAAATACGCACTTAAAAGCTCAAAAGCTGCAAAAGATAATACAAGGATTTATGCATACCTCGAGCCCTGATATGGGTGCTGAACATTACCCAAAGAGCTCTCCCCACAGTTGTCAAAAACTGTATGAAAGAAAGAAATTGTCGATTTAAGATTTATAAATTTTGTCCTTTTTTGACCCTACAATATAAATAAAATTGCGAATGTAGATTTTCACCGAAATACCTCTGTAGGGAAATTGGATATTAATCAAAAGCAACGCATTTTGGACAGACGTACATAAATATTTAACTCTGGGCCGCACGCAAAGTGTGATTTGTTTGAGTACCAGGTTCGGATTGAGGTTAACGTATCCTGGACCTACCAAAATGCAACGCCTCCAGTTCTCGCATGGGCTTCCAATGAACAATTAAACAAAATATTATTTGAATTGATCAGTTTCGCAATTTATTTAATACTTCCCCCATATAAGTACACATGCAATGTACTCGTATGCTTGTACATGTCTCTATTATTGTCTGTCTCTATATACACTACAAATGTTTATTATCAAACGTTTTTAAATGGTATTAGGTACGATAGCTTCAAAATTATGATAATAGGGACAATAAATTAAATTTAATAAAGTTTTATAAAACCATATTCGAGATTCAGTTGCATTTGTAGCTAATTCGTTGACCAGTGGTCACTGCTGATGGTGATGATGGGCCAGCCCTGGGCCAAGAGACTGTGGCCACAGCATATTTTGACTCGCATCCGTTTTCAGTTTCATATTTGCCGCTATGTCGCCATCGACGATTTCACCACGTTTCGATTTGTAGCGCCGATTCTGGAACCAAATCTTCACTTGCGTCGGCGAGAGATTCAATTTGTGGGCAATAACTTCGCGCTCGGCTCCGGTTAAATACTTTTGCAAGCGAAAGCGGCACTCGAGCTCGAGGACCTGCGCCTGCGAGAAGAGTACGCGAGGCTTCCGCTTCGAGCGTGGTTTGCCGTTCTTGCGTAGTTCCGAACGCGAAGAGGTCACCAGTGAGCTGTCTTCTAAGAGAGATAAAGAGAGATAGATAGAGAGAGAGATAGAGAGAGATAGAGAAAGAGAAAGAGAAAAAAAACAATATAGTTTTAAGCAATCAATCGGACACACTTACTGCGTTTACCTCTCTCCATAGGCCCGTGCTGTTCGTATGTGGTGGCCCCTGCCGAAATGTTGCGCAGGGACGCCGAATTGGTGGCTGTTTCCAACAAGCTCTGGACTCTCGCCTGTGGTGGCAGTACAATCTTCTTTGGTGGCGCTGGCGTATGAACGTCGACCTCGGCGGAGCTGTTGAGATCCAAGGTAGGCGAGGGTGTTACATACGGTGTGGGTATATATTCACTTTTGACTGGGCCCAAATTGGCGTTGTCTAGGTTGATTTGTGGGATGGCCGCGGTGGTGGTGCTGTTGTTGTAATTGTAGTTGTAAAACGCCTGAGTTGTTGATGGGCTGGCGAAGGACGTTGGAATTGGTTGGGTACTCGAGGAAGCATAAAACTGGTGCGAATTGTATGCCTGATACGGCTGATGGTGATGATGATGCATTGCTGCAGCAGCTCCTCCCGCTGGAGCCGGATGATGGTGGTGGGGTGGATGGTGTGAAGTCGCATATTCAGAATAGCTGGGATAGAACTGCGCTGTTGTTGGTATATGGCCATGGGGCACGACAGGGGTAACGGCTTCCTGATACTGATAAGCTCGGCCATCATAATCGCTGGTGTAATGAGTACCGGAGTTAGGCGCAATACTGAAATGCAACAACATACGAGTATATATCATAAATGAGCCACTGCTGTTGTGGTGAGAGAGAAATAGAATTCGGTGCTCTAAAAGACCGTTGAAACTGAAAACACAGACTAAAATACTAATTGCCACCCACGCGTCTGCATTAATGCTTCACACATGTTGCATCGGCACAGCGAGCGTCCAATCCGACGAGACTAAATGCGAGTTGCAAATATCGTCACTCAGTCGCCGGGTGACATCAGTCCTTCCTGCCTTCGTCACAATTAACGGTCGGGAGGATAAAGTGCAACAGAAAACAATGGCTCAGGCACTGGAGAGGCAATGGGTTCATGCATCGATCGCACATATGGTAAACAGGCGAATTCCAAATTCTTTGCGGGCATCGCTCGACCGTCGCTTCTGCCTTGTCTGCCTGACAGCCTAACTGCCGGCCTGCACTCACACGCAGACGCCCAATCTCTCTCAAATACGTGTTTTTTTTCTCATTGTTAGCAATTTGTGTGCACAGTTTTGGTAGAAAAACAATGATTTGACAAAAAGAAGGATGAGAAGAATCCAAATTTTTCTAAATGTCCCTCCAAGGTTGCAATCCATGACCGTGCATACATTGCCGCTGTGGTTGTTGTTGTTTGTATAGGACACAGCACCAGCTTCCTTGCGAGGAAAGGTTATGAAAATATTGTTTCTTCAAAAATGTTAGTAGAAAATTCTTATAAGGCGTTATTGAAAGAAAATAAAACGACAGGGCACGAAGCTTAAAGATGAACTGGCTGGATCAAATTGTGTTTCTGTTTCATTTCGCATTGACAGAGACTCCTAGATAAATCCACTCCTAAATCAAAACAATCAAATTTCTATGCATCCCCAAGGACGAGAAAATTAAATAAGGGGATAATAAATATGAAGAATACAGTTTTTCCTCTAAGTTCCCAAAGCTCTTACAAACACTTCAATCTTCTGTGCAATCATCGAAAATAATTGTCAATCAATTGAAAAATGCCAAATTTTTTCTTTTTATGTAAAATATTCCAGACCCTAATATACCCTAATGTCATCTGAAAACAGAAGATATTATTTATAACCATAGTTAGTCAATATTGAATACATTTGTCAATATTGAATAAGAGCTTGGTTCGAAGAATGGCTTAAAAGAAAATTGAGTTGCTTCTTCGAAGAAAAAGTTGACTTTCTTATTAATGCTGTGGTGCTACCATTTCCATTTTGCTCTGCAGTACTGCATCGGTACGAAATGATTCCACTGGTTCATCTGAAGGATGTAAAATGATTCGTGGTGGGAGTTTTAATAGTTCCAACTTCCATTTTAAATGCCCGTAGCTTGGCTCATATCGGGTATTATGTTGGTGCGATTCAGGAATTAATGAGCCATTTTAAGCGATGGTTTACGTCAAGTCCCCGAAAGTGAAGTAAAAATAGACACAATTTTTATTTCTTATAAAAAGGAATAAATCCCTACATATTGCTTCAAAAGTAGATTACTGAACCAATCAACAGAACAGGCCAGTGCGCAGTCTTTGTGTAAAATTACTCAAACAAGAATTAGCAAACATAAATACTCTTAAATTGTTGAATATGCCAAACTCAGTGTGAGGAAGGATTAATTTTGGATTTGACACCTTTTTGAGTAAATTCTTCCGCATTGGCGAAAGTTCAAATTTAAATACAAATACTCAATTAGTTTATCTTGATGTGTAATATAAGTCGTACTGTAATTGCTGGAATCTGGACACTTATCGTTACACCGTAAGGAAGACATTAGCTGGAAAAATGCAATGGTATGACAAACAAATGTGGTACCATTGCACCACAATTGCTTGTCCTGCATTTCATTTTGAAAGTCATTAAGACATTGAAATGATATCGTTCAAATTTAATATCCTTTCGCCATAGAATGTGAAAACAGTGCTTGGGGATTCGAAGACGCGCGGAAGAGGCAAAATGTCCGACGATTTGTTAAAGTTGAACAGTGATAACTGCATTTAATTAACCGAAGAATGACTGAAATCGGACAAACTGAAAACTATATCAACGGTTTCCCCAAACATAAGTTCAAATGCAAATACTGCTGTTGTTTTCTTAATATAATTTAACCGCCTTATTCAGGGAACAAAAAAATAGCACTTAACGCATTTGCTCTTTTCTATTCTTGCCATGTTTTTCAAGATTTATTTTTGCTCACACTCTTCCCAACTTCCCAACGAAGGTAGCAGGATTTTAAATATCCAATAATTACGTTAGGAAGTATTTATCAGTCTCCGCTCTTGGATATGTATTCAAATTGCACAAACCTATCAAGTGCTCCATAACTCTCGTAAGGTTCACTCTGATTGACCAAATTTAAAATATCCTTGACAGAGAATGGTGTCGAATTTAAACCATCGGAGTTAGTGGCACTGCCTGGACTGTGTTGACTGTAATCATAGTATCCTTGTGACACCTGGGACTGTTGGTGATGTTGTAACATGAGTGTGTTGTTTTCTTTTTAACGCTACGGTAGCACTTTCATTAATCACACGAATTATTGTCAGATTATCTATTAATTAACGAGTTCAGTTTCTCAAAATTTTAAGCATCGCGCGCTTTAACAATAAAACACTTCAAATTTCTCTGAAGCGTGTCTGTCTGCAATTAGTCGGAACAATATTTCAACTGATTGAAATTCAAAAATTCCGACGCACGCATAACAAAGCAATCCACCCCCATACATTCCTTTATTTGTGATGCTCAATTGCAATTTTTTAAAAATGGCCCCTCAGCAACCAATCACAAGAGTTTGTATACCCTACACACATATCGCAAGTAATGTGAAGTAAACATCGATCTCTGCATCCGTTTGTAACCCTGCCTTTGCACATTAGAAGAAACTGATTTTCATGTTGAAGTGTGTATATGAAAAGTATGTACACATGTATAATATATATGCATGACCGTATGGGGAACAGTCTCGGGCATTCAGGCTTCCGGAATTTGGTGCTCTGGTGCTTTGGTGATCGCTGAAAAATCGACACCGTGTTCTTCCAAAACTGACAATTGCTTTAAGATTTTCAATATTACAAAAGTCGGTATATTTTATAACATTTCCTTTAAGGAAGTGTTTATAAATCATTCAACTGAATGCTGCTATGACAATCCTTTCTTTCTAAGCTAAATTAAAGATGAATATGGAAAAAAAGAATGAATGGGTTCAGCACAGTCCACAGCGCTGCAATCAAAATATGTATATTTTTGTTTCGTAATATTCAATAAATAATGAAATTAAGGTCATATTACATTGTCCACTACAAAATTCAATTCACAGCATTTAGGAAATAATATATTTTCTTAAGAAACGTAATCAAATTAAAGCAATAATACCGAAAAGTATGATCTGAAAAACAATGAAGCACAATAATTGTCATGAGTTAAATTATCTCTTAAGCAACTGTAGTCTGAAAGAATAGTGCAATGACTCCACTAGTTGCCCTCCCTAACTATTATTTGCGACCCGCGATAATCGTCAAACCAAATGGTAAAGAAAGCACATATTCGTGCAAAACTGTTGCGCGTGCATGTGATATTAATTATTTTGGGAACCTTTTCTATGTCCATTACAGCTGCAATCCAATGCTCTCGATTTCGTGTAGTTCAGAGCGGCACTTACGCAAACATTTCCCGCTTCATATGACGATTTTATTACAGTTGTTACATACCAATAGATGGCGCTAAGATTTTGTAATGTAATATTTCACAACTTTTATTTTTCTTTACACTGAAATCTGTAAAAATTATTAGAAACAAATAAAATGTAGTATTGTAATAAATAAATTTCATACAAATTTTACTCGCAAAAAACAATTTAAAGCCTCTCTTCTAAAAAACAGACATTCTACATTTCTGCATACACCTTAAGGAGTTGTCACAATTAAAATATTTAGAACAGAAACGCTGCCATTTGTAGAAAAACTGCGTTCCATTGGTATCTACTAGCCAGTACTCGGGAGTACTTGCCCAGGCCCAATTGAACACAGCATATATATTTCCATTAAAATTGCAATATTTAGTAGTGAAGCAATGAATGTTACATATTTTGTGTGTCAAGCCCAAGATTGCAACTCTGAATGTTCAACTAATAGAATTATGTCAGCTTGCCAATTAGTAAGAAGTTGTATTTAATTGATTAAATCTATGTTTGTTTTTGTGATAGTTAGTGTGTTTATTTTTAATACTAAGTTGATAATAATAATAATAATTATAAGTTAATAAAGCTGGAATGTTTTAAATAATTCATTTGTGGTGTGAATCAACTCTGTGCTCAATACTTGGAATTGCTTTCAAACCACTTCCCAAAAATATATTTTTGTGTGTATTACGATGGCATATTAACAGCCAATCAAAAGTGAGCTTCTAAAAATTTCGTTTTCGGAAACACAAATTTTCTCTACAACAAGCCCGAGCAATAGGTTTGGTCGAATTTAGGCATCATTTCATTTCTTAACGGAGGACGCAAAGTTTCGTAGAGTTTTGTGTTTTGCTGTGAACAGCAAAATAATTTAGTGAAAATAATTTCTAAGTAATTTAAGCCTTTATAATTAAGGATTTAACAATTATATTTATTAATTCGGTGAGTTGGATATATATTTTATTTATAATTGATCGAAACAAAATATTTTGTGATTTAAAATTTCCCAGTTTTTCTCTGCGGTATAAAAATTGGGTTTTTTTTATTCGAAAAACAATAAAAAATAGTGTAAACATGATATATTTTATAAAAATTGAACTGAAAATTTTATTAAACAATAATAGTTTATATGTAAAACAATTGGGTGTTTTTTTTTTATTTTTCAGTACTTGATACACATAATATCGATTTGCGCATAAAACGCTGTCAGCCAATATGGCGGACGACGAGCAATTTTCGCTGTGTTGGAACAATTTCAATAGTAATTTATCGGCTGGTTTTCATGAATCTCTATGCAGAGGAGACCTTGTTGATGTTACCCTGGCGGCAGAGGGACAGTTTGTAAAGGCACATCGTCTTGTATTGTCCGTTTGCTCTCCATATTTCCGTAAAATGTTTACACAAATGCCAGCGAATCAACACGCCTTTGGTAAGTTACTAAAGAAACAATTATAAAAATTTGCCAGTTTTATAAATTTATTTTTTCCCCCCTCCTTCAGTGTTTTTGAAGGATGTTAGCCATACAGCGCTAAAGGACTTAATACAATTTATGTATTGTGGTGAAGTGAATGTAAAGCAGGAAGCTTTACCAGCGTTCATCAGTACTGCAGAGGCTCTTCAAATTAAGGGGTTGACAGATGTGAGTAGACATTAAATATATAATTTTTTAAAGTTAAACGTGGGTTGGGGAATATATCGTCTTTTTTATATTGATTGAGACTGAAAGTGTGTGTGATAACTGTACACTTAAGGATATTCAGGAGCAAACACTTTTTATTGAAAACATGCATATGTATATGTTGACTCACTGACTAGCAATTACACAAGATCTTCTTCTACCTGATATTAAAAGTGCATAATACTTCCTTTAAAAGTATTTCAAACAAATGGGTCAAGCAGCAGTCTTGTGATACTATAAAATGAAATATCCCAATAGCGTTAAGTCTCCGATTTCAAATGTATAAAAAATAATTAAAGGTTCATCTTCATAAAGAGCTCTTGGGTGTAAAGAATTTATTTTGTTGAAGACCATAGTATTCTTATCTTTAAAAAACTTGGCAATATTGGCTACCTATAATATTACCGCAGATTCAGCTTTTTTTCGATATCTTTGGAAGTATGTCCATTCAGTCTTAATCCTTTTAAGAAGCGTGTTTAAATTATTGTGGGAGACAACAGCATTAACAAGTCTTGTTTTAGTATAAATGACTTCAATATTTTTTGGAAAGAAAATTCGTTTAATGGTAAATCCAACGTTAAGAAACTAAGGTTTATTTAGTTGTACCCAAGAAAATTTCGCTGTTTTAAAAGACCGATTATTTTCCAAATCAGGCTGGGCGATAGTATGAATTTAGCTGTAGTTGGCTAATGGAATAGACTTGATACATATAGTATAGATAAAAACTGAAGGATTTTCAACACTTCACTCCTAGTTTCCGTGTGGTGGCTTGTAACTTGTCAAATTTATTAGTTGGCAAATAAAATACATATAAAAAAGGAACTGTAATAAACAACGAGCTTTACATGTACACTGCCTCTGAGTGGCATTTAAGATTCGTGACTGGTGCGTCGTAGTTTTACATGCATGTTTAAAATAAAGAAAAAATTTAATGTGGTTTCAGAAAAAGCATAAAAGAAATCAATTATTGTTTGTGATGAGTTTCCGAAGAAAAAATTAAATGGATATTTAGAATAATTATATCTAATAATTGGGATTATCCTTATATAAATCAAGGTTTAAAAATAATGATTTTTTTTTTTTTTAGAGTGACCCACCACCTTCGCAATCTCCTCCCGAACCTTCAACACCTACGCCGCAAATTCAACAAATAACATCACCCCGAGTACGACAACGTTCATCAACGACGCGTTCGTATAAGATAGAAACTGTGGACGATTCAGTCAGTGACCATAAACAAGCCACACAAATTGTCATACAGACTACTGCAGCACCACAAGCTACAATAACCCAACAACAAAGTCAGCACCTTCAACAAAGCCAGCAGCAACAACAACAGCAGCAGCAGCAACATAATACTGCTCAGCAAATTGCTGCAAGTGCGGCCACCACTACCACCGTTGTTACTCACAAAAGACCCGCCCAGCGCAGTATAGGAGGTACCGCGCCACACATTAAACGCACCAAAAGTACAATAGATCCGCTGGATGTAACAGAAACGGCAAATACACAACAAATTACTGTACAAGCCGCCGTAGTTGCGGACTCCAAGCAGCAAAGTGACACCGAATACATTGATTTGCCCATCGAATTGCCTACAAAATCTGAACCAGATTATGCGGACGATACTGGTGATGTTGAAACAGCCGAGCATGACGCTACCGCCTATGTCGAAGATGATTCGTATGGCGAGATGAGGTACGATGAGAGCTATTTTACCGAAAACGAAGACGGTGGCTCTGGCAATGTTGTTACGGGAACGGGGACTGGTAGTGTGAGTGGTGGTCCAACGGCTGCAACTACTTCAAAGGCTCTTGTGAAACAGCAGCCCACTTCATTCTCGGACTCCTCGTACGTGGAAACTGGTGATCAGACTAACAACGATGCACAAGGTTGGTTGAATACCCATTTGTCAAATTGGAACCGTAACCGCCGGTTCCAATGTTCTAATACAATTGAAGTGGTGTGGTTGCAAGCGAAATTTTGTGTCTTGCAAAAAAATAGGGATGGGGGGGGGGTATTCACGAAACGTTGCACAAGTAATTTTTTTAGCCTCGTGAAAAATAACATTGCATTTATTTCAATTATTCGTTGTATTTCAGACAAAATTTATGAAATTCTATCAAAAGTTTTTTAACAGTTGGTTATCATTTTAAGGATTATGTTTATAAAGTTTCGTGAATGCCCATTACATTCTTGCTATTTGAGGTTTCTTTCAGACTACATTTGTGTATAACACGTTGCTTAATAATATATAGTTGGAGCAACATCTCGCTTACAGCCACTTCCACGTTGTAAAGATGTTTGCAACTAGGTTGGCGCCAACTATTAAGTGCCGTAAAAAGATACCTGCTTGAAAATGTCTTAAGAGCAACGAAATTTAAAATAAGATATTTAGAAGAATATCCGCTTAAGAAGTTAAAGTTTCGCATTCGGTCGTTCGCATACTATCGGGAGCGCGTGTCGAGAGTGTATGAAAGTTTTGGTTGACGTCAGAAGTGAATTGTGAAAAAAGTGTTATTTACTTAAATACTGCTTATATGTATGAAAAAAATTTATATATATATTTGTGGAATTGTCAGTGGAGAGTGCATTGTGTGGTTAGATTGAAATTTTTGGTATGTAATTAGTTGTGAACTTCATACATTTTTTTAGCATATATATTAATTTTAAACATTATATACATATGAATCAACAATCTAGGTGAGTGGTGGAGACTTGCAGACGTAGATTCGTTCAAAATTTGGTAAGTCGATAAAAATATTGTAGAATGAAATCTTATAACTGCCGTTATGTTTAATATTGTAAATTTGTATTATACCCTGTTCAGTAGAAGGGTTAATATCTATGGTTTTGTTAGATGTTGTTCATCATGCACCTAGTGAGTGGATACGAATTCGAGATTGTTATTGAACCAATTTGAATGTGGAACAAGCTAAATTATATTTTGCTATATAATGATTTTTCAAAAATATTAATCACCACTATATCGTCAATAATTTTCTTAATTCATTACTGCTGAAAATCTATGTGTAATTGGTTGAACAACGGCAAAAATATTGCCGAGTCTTCCATTGTGAATTGCCCTATATATCTGTTTGGTAAAACAATGCAATTTATTTTACGTAGTGTCTCGACTAGCTATAGTTCGTTGCAATGGTCATGTCAGTAACTGATGGCTGTCAGAATATGGAGTGGGCAAATTGTATTGAAACGTTTCATTTTTAAAGTGGTTTTAACAGTAAACATGCGTACTCGCATTGAATGCTTTAAAGGAGTTAAAGAAACTGCAATTGGAAAGACGCATTAAAATCGAGTGAAACTTTTGTCTGGGTTTCTGTCAGGACTGCTGTCTTGACAATATTTACTTTTTTGTGGTATGACGAACATTGCCATTAATTATACCTAATCGTATGTAAAGATAGTCGAGACACTAGTGTAAAAATTAAAGCTTTTGACGCCTTGGTTGGTTTTGATTTGTGTGTAGATTTTTTTTTTTAGAGAATTTAGGGGCGGAAATGCATTTTTATTGTGGTTGAGTTGTGAGGTTAAAAGTTCACAAATGGGAGAATCCCAAATTTGAGGAAATGGGGCAGTTCCAAATTTAAATGGTCGCTTAAAATTGTGGATTTTATTTTCATATGCGTATGTTCATATAAATGTAGAAGTTTTAAAATTGAATTATTCCAACCGTGGTGGGTGGTGTGTGTCCTGGGCAAGGTGAACTTCCTTACATGGTGGTTGCAAAGACTTTTTTGAACCAATTTTGCCGCTAGCTGTCAAAATTGAAAATTATGGAGAAATGCAACCAAAACAAATTTCAAATGGACTTTTGATTTGAGTGAATAAGAGTTTTTTTTTATTATTTTTGTGAAGTTTGAACATTATGCATAAATTATGAATATATTTACAGTGACTCACACTGAAAATGGTCCACTTGTAACCACACACTTTAAAGCGTAAAATGTCTAAGAAATCGATATGTAAATATAAAAGTAAAAATGCCAAAGTTGTTAGTTTGTTGTATTTTAATAAAAAAACATAAAAAAATTTATTAATTCCATAACATTTTTCAAAAAATTAACATTGAACGAAATAAAAGAAAAATTCAGGTCACAGTGAAAATGGTCCACTTAAGCTTATGTACATTAATTTAAGTATTCATAGAAAAACTACATATTATTAATATTTTGTTGGATAGCCTTTCTGATGAATAACAGATTTAAGGCGACTTGGAATAGATTCTACCAGCTTTTTTGTATAATCCGGGCTTATTTTCTCCCACTCCTCCAAAAGGACCTTTTTTAAGTAATTTTTGTTTGAAATTTCGTGTTTTCGTATTTCAACTTCCAGTTTCT
Organism: Clusia tigrina; assembly: GCA_920105625.2. Lineage (NCBI taxonomy): Eukaryota > Metazoa > Arthropoda > Insecta > Diptera > Clusiidae > Clusia > Clusia tigrina. The sequence goes on from OV050031.1 coordinate 229,510,916, forward strand.
GCCACAAATTTTCAATTATGTTCAAGTCCGGTGATTGGGGAGGAGTTTTGATTACTCTTGGACAATGATACAGAAGCCATTCTTTAATTATTCCTGCCGTATGCTTTGGATCATTATTCTGATAGAAGTGAAAAGTTTCTTTTATGCCGAGTTTTTCAGCACTTTGTTTAAGATTATTTTTCAAAATGTTTAAATATTGCATTTTCTCCATAATCCCTTCAACAAAGTGCAATTTGCCAACACCAGCAGCCGAACAAGCACCCCAGACCATCACATGCCCGCCACCATGTTTAACTGTCGGACGTAAATGCTTAGGATTCATCTCCTGGTTGGGTTTTCTCCAAACGTTTACTCTGCCATCTGACCCAAAGAGGTTATATTTACTCTCATCCGTGAATATGACGTTCTTCCAGAATGAAAAATCTTTCCCAGCGTAGCTATGAGCGAACTGCAATCGAATTTTTTTATTCTTTAGACTTACAAAAGGTTTCTTGCGTGCAATTCTGCCATTTAGTCCATCCTTCCGAAGGACTCTCCGAATTGTCTCGGCGTTACAGCTTATATTGAAGTGTTTTTCAACCATATCCCGTAGTTTCGGTGCACTAAGTCTAGGATTTATCTTGATTTGGTTGACTATCCACCTTTCTTGACGCTCGCTGAATAGCTTTTTTGTGCTAATTTTCGGCTTATTTGTAACTCGTCCTTCATTTTTAAACCGCTGAATGATATTTTCGACTGTTGTGCGGGCTTTTTTAACAATTTTCGCTATTTCTCTTTGACTTTTTCCACTTTTATAGTGTTCAATAATTAAATTTCTCAGCTCGAGAGTAGTATGTCGACCCATCCTCAAATTTATAGATAAACAACTGAAGGAATCGATCTAAACTGTGTTTGCTTCAATGCACAAGTGTAAATAAAGGTAAACAGAACAAAACAAATAAGGGAATATGGAAAAGATCCGTTATTTATCGTAGTTCTGCACAGTGGACCATTTTCACTGTGACCTGAATTTTTCTTTTATTTCGTTCAATGTTAATTTTTTGAAAAATGTTATGGAATTAATAAATTTTTTTATGTTTTTTTATTAAAATACAACAAACTAACAACTTTGGCATTTTTACTTTTTTATTTACATATCGATTTCTTAGACATTTTACGCTTTAAAGTGTGTGGTTACAAGTGGACCATTTTCAGTGTGAGTCACTGTAGCTATTAAATATATTTTATACAAATTGTGTACCACTTTAAGCAGCTCTTATGCATTCCTTTCAATTTTTGATCGCACATTGCTTATGTTTGACAATTCCGGAGGTACGAAATTCACTTTGCAGCCACCATGTAAGTAAATCACCTTGATCCTGGTTATTAGAAAAATGCTTCAAAGAAAGCAAGTTTACAAGTACCAAATTCGTTTTTGTGCGGTGAGGGTTTAAATAGGGTAAAACGTATCTGATCCAAATTTTAAAAAAATGATCTAATTTACTTGGTGGGAGGAGTACTCTATATTTGCGCTGGTTGGGCTACGTAGTTGTGTATTTTTCTCGACTTGGACAAGAGGGAACAAAAATGAATTATGCAAACAAGGATGTCCCGCGTCATAGGGAGAAATCGCGATCATTTTGTATGACGTTGCCTTTAATCTGAACCCCCAAGATGAATTTACTTACATGAAGAATACAAGAACAAATTTTTTAACCGATTTTCTCGATATATGTAGCTGTCAAAATTGATTTTATAGAAAAATGCGATCAAAGCAAATATGCAAACGATTTTTAATTTTTTTTGTGGAGATTAAACATTGAGTATTTTACTATTAAATATAGATTTATATAAATTGTGTGCACCTCTGCATTTCTCCATTCCTCTCAATTTAGTTTGTTTTGAACAGTATCTAATCGCACATTGCTTATGTTTGACAATTCTGAAGGTACGAAATTCACCTTCCTCTTTGACAATTCCGGAGGTACGAAATTCACCTACTAAACCCCTCTATTAAATATTAAAATTGTTTTAATATTGCAACATTAGGTGCACAGAGTGGCACGAAACGATTCGGAATGTTTTGACATTGCATTCCTGCAAAAATTTTCTAGGTCTAACACACTCAAGCTTGATAAACAATTAAACTAAAGCAATAGAAGAAATTTAAAGGCGTGTTTTTCAAAAGCTGTGTAAAAAATTTTAATTCATTTTATAAACTAATGCTGAATTCACTCGAGGCGACCGTTGAAGCAACGAATGCATTTTACTTTGTATGTACCTTTATTTGCGTGTTGCCGCAGCCGTTGCTTGAAATTGTAAAATATTTTGTGTCGATTCAACAGTTGCCTCGTGTGTATTCAGCATAACTTTTCGTGAATATATTTCATAAGAAAATGGAATTGAAATTGGCGGCAATCACCTCAGCCAGTAAAGTGCAACGTTTTTCCTCCATTCATAAATTTTAGTTCCCGATTGGTATTTTGTCAATACGACAAAAAATTGTAATATTGCAATTTGCTTGTAGCGTGGTAAGAATGCTATGGGGCAAATTTGTTCTATAATAAACGACATCTACAAAATAATGAAAATGCACTACTTCATATATGTATTTACAAGTAGTTTTAAGCTTTATCGAAATTTTTTTTAATCAAATGAATAAGTTAACCGCAAAGATGTTTGAATAGTCTATACAATAACTTTGAATTGTTACCAAGTCAATAGAGAACTGAATTTTTATCAATAAATAGTGTATCGATCTTAATTTTTATATATAGTATAGATTAATTTCTTAATTATGGAAACGACGGTGAGTAAGGACTAGCATATATTGTATATTTATTTGAAAAATTGTATTAAATCTTGAAATATAGGGCCTAATACGCCAGGTTACCGCTATTACTGCTGTACTGATCATTTTATAAAATTTTAATTACATCGAATTAGTTTTCGTCTGCAAAGTATTTATAAATTGCTAATATTACTGTTCTATTGCTTCTGATTACGTATAAGCAGAGAATACAGGGGAAATGACTTTTTTTTGCCCACCGTTGGCCTCGTTTCACACAAACGGCAACGATGCGACACGTCGATGATAAATATACATAAAACTGCACAACAAAGTCCCGAATCCAAAACAATATTTAAATTTACGGCGCCGCAGTCCGACTCTATATGAAACAAGTCACCAAGTGCGAAAAAATCATTTTTCCCCAGCAATAATAATTCAATTTGATCTTCCTGCAGTCTCATATGTAAGTAGGTATAGAAAATTCTTCTGCAAGTGCCACAAAATCAATTTTCCAAAGAAATTAAAAAAGTCTGTTTCGTCCGTTTTTTTCCTCCAAAAATTTACAAAAAAAACGAGAAAGATGCAAGCAGAATTGCCAAAATAAACAACAAAATCGCTCGACTGTTGACAGTTTCCGCCGGCAACTTTGCGAATTGCGCAGTATTCTTTATTTTGATTTGTCATTTTGGTTTTTGTTTTTTTTTGTTTTTCAGCCGCAATCATAGATTGTCTGATCGTGTGAAGCTCTTGGTATGAGCATACACACTTTTCCCCGTTGTTGTGAGTTTTGTGTACATTTATCATCGCCGTGTCGCGCCGTCGCCATTCATGTGAAACGAGGCTAACCCATGTGCAAAACTGTAGTAGTGAGGCTGATTTTCTTCAGAATTCTGGTTAACCAATGATAAACAAACCTATCCATATAGGCAACTACTGATAAACAGTTTTTTTTAAACGTCAGAAAATTTGACGTTTGTGTCCCGTCTCTATAGCAGAGACTTCTCTGTCTATAGCCTCTGGTATGGTTAGGCAGTCATACGTCAGACCCTGTTGCCTAGCAGTATGCAAAATTAGTTCTGTATAACTTCAATAATAAACTACAATTATATAAAAATATATTTCACAATTATCAACCCTGTGTGCAGAGTTGGCATTTATAGTTAAACGCAACACTGTTTGGAATTAAAATTAGTGGAAAGAAAAAAGTTGTAGTTGCTTTAATTGACAAATTAGTAGAGTATCTGAAAAATATTTAATGTGTATTTTCCGTAGTGCATTCAGATATTAATTTTACTTCATAAATATTTTGTATGTGAACATTAAAATCGCAGCTAAATATGGATTTGTTCATAATTTCTTAAGCAAAACTAGAGCGAGATTAATAATAATAAATTGCTGTGATTTAATTGGAAAGGAGGGAGGAATGATGGTAAGCAAAAATTGCTAGTAACTTGTTACCGAATGAAATGAGTTTTTACAATTTCAGAGTGCTAAAAAGATGCAATTGATTAAAATACTTAACGCAGCTGGTAAATTTTGTATCTAGTACTTTCTGCAACAAATATCTGATTCTTTTTTACTGGACTCAAGAAGCCATTACCATAGCATTATTACAAAATTTCAGAAAATATGGATTCATGTATCCTAGTCGTCGTACTTTTCACAATTCTAGATATTTGGAGTTCACTGATATGAATATTTAGCATTACAGTAAGATCAACTTAAATTAATTGATTCACCGTCTGCTTCAAGGTATTTTCAAAGTAGTGTTTTCATTGTTAACATTGGGATACCATACACTAAAGTAAACACAGTAATCGCTTTAAGGACAATTTTTGCCGTCTTCATGCTGTATTCCCGTCAACCCCATGTGAAATGATAGCAAAGTACTTCAATTATTATTTTAAAACAAAATTTTTATATTTTATTTATATATTATAATTTGAAAATAAAATTTAAAGCATTGAAATGCGTTTTAATTCCTAATATAATAATAAAAAATAAATTCAGTTATTTAATATTGAGTAATCGTAAATTTCCCCCACAGATGTGAAATTCATAAGGAGTCAAAAGAAAAATGCTCAGCTTGTATACAATGGTTATATTTACAACAAGAAACTGACTCAGGCAAATGGTCACACGACTTGGCGATGCATTGATGTACTAAAGCTAAGATGTAAGGCTGTGGTCATAACCAAGAGAAATGATTTTGTTGCAGCGCGTAGGGAACACAATCACGAAGACCATACACAACGTATTGGGCAAAGACAATTGTATAATGTTGAGGAAGATCTCGACGAGTATATCGAAATCAAAGAAGAGTCCAAACTTGCTGAATTTATAACTGTGTCGACTGACCTGGAATTATGTACGCTCAAAAATCGAAAGGAGTACAAAATTTTTATGCCAGCTCCAATAAAAGTTCGCGAATACCACGAAGTGTGCGAAGTGCATGATATGGAAGACGACGACTAAATTGTAAGGACATTTGAGTAAGGAGTATTAATGGTCACTCTTGATTGTATGCAGAAAATAAAATTTCTAATAAATAAAATGCATGATTCCACAAAAATTCCAAGCAGCGGGTTTCCTTTCGTGTTTCACTTTGCCTTAATATAAAAAATATCGAACAAACTAACAGAACTCTTCTCATTTTAGAATCACCTTTGATGTTCATCGAGAGTCCATGGTCAACGCCTTGCCTCGTTCTTAACAGCTTTATGTTTAACTGCCACAGCCGGAAGAGCAATAAGGAATACTGGCGTTGTCACAACTACTCGAAAAAAATCCAATCGGAACGCTGCCGAGCGCGCTGTGTTTTGGAAAATGGAAAGCTAAAGTCCGTGTCTGGCGGAGCTCATAACCATCCGCCGCACTCTGAGAAGATACAAAAGATGGTACAACGGAATATCCTTTCAAGCAGTGGGAACGGGTTTACTCGTATTAAATTAACTCGTCCAAATCCTATTTCTCTACAAATGCACGAGCCAGAGGAACAAAATATTGACACTTCAAATGATGAATTCATGAACAGTTCCATCATGCTGTTACATGATTAGATTGTAGATTGACAAGTTCCCAATTAATGTATAAAATAAAATTATTTAGTGTAGTTTACCCGACAGTACAAAATGCTAACCACATAAACCGATTGTTTCTTGAACTTGTTGCATTGGTACTTGGTACTGACCTGAATGTATAAATATCTTATTTACTAAGTTGCCATTTTACAGCCGTCGGCAGCAAAACGGTGGATCTGAACCGCGTCAGCTACAAAACAAGCCAGAAAGGCACATATCAATTGGTTTTGGATGGTTTTCCTTACACGCGTCAGCACGTTAGAGGCTGTACAATTTATTGGCGCTGTGTTCAGTCCAAGCCGCTGAGGTGAGTTTTTTGTGCATACCTTCCAATTACACACTTATCTTTAGAGTTTAACATAAATCTTTGTTTAAGATGTATGGCAAGAGTGAGAACCAACATTCCCGGCGATCTTGTTTCAATTGTGAAAGACACACATAACCATGTGATTTTGAAAGAGCGCCGAAAGAAGGGATCTCTAAAAAGTGTTTACGAGCAAAGAAAACGGGAGAAAAGCATAAAAATATGAGTTGGAACCATGTGGTTTGCAATTTTATTTCTAGACCTTTATTGTGTTTATATGGATAAGTCAAAAATGCATACTCATGTAAAAATAAAGTTATGTACATAGTTGTCCAAACAGTACCAAATGTTACGCCAAATATCAATGAATGTTTCTTAAAATTGTTAAACTGTAAATGCACAACAACCAATTACGCTTTGTGAATGGTTTAAAATGTTCGTACAAATTTCTTATTTACTAAGTTATCATTTTACAGCCATCGGATGCCATGCGGTGGACCTGAACCGCGTCAAATACAGGACAAGTCTGAAGGGCACTTACCAACTTGTTCTGGATGGATTCCCTTATACTCGCCACCGCGTTAGAGGAGGTACAATTTATTGGCGATGTGTACAGTTCCGACCTCTGAGGTGAGTTAAAATAACTGAATATGTTATACCAGATACTTCCAATCTAACGTAAACCTGTATTTAAGATGTAAGGCGCGGGTGCGTACAAACGCTTCAGGCGATCTTGTTTCAATTGTGGAAGATGATCACAATCACGTGATATTGAAAGAGCGTCGCAAGAAGGGATCTCTAAAATGCGTTTATGAACAAAGAAAACTGGACAAAAGCTTCAGTTAAGATTGTGGTCAGTAAAAGTGATGTAGTACGGCTGAGTGTATATACCATAAAGGAGAATAAATTTAACAGATTCGTTGTTGTGAATAAAAACGAGACTCCTGCTGACGAAGTATAAAACAATTAATCTGATTTTGCATTGGCTTTTCTTTTTTACTTGTGTTGCGTTTGAAATAAAACGTGTGTGTCAAATTCTAATGCGATCATTTCCTTTTTGCAGATACCTTTACAAACCAAAATAAAACAAAAGATTTGCTGCTCACCTATAATTACCGTGGCCAATTGATCTACAAAAACTTCACATACTCCATGCATGGGAAAAACGGAACCACATGTGTTGTATACTGGCGTTGCTCCTCATATGCTAAAACTCGATGCTCGGCAGTTGTGATCACAAAAGAGAAATCAATTAGGTCCATACGCGGTTTTCATAATCACTTACCAAGAGCGCAGAAAGCATTTTTGCCCATGGTTTACAAATAAATATATCTTACGTACACATTAAATATCTACTCTCTTTCTTCTTTTATATGCTACTTGGGAGTTTTACTGCATTCTAGAATTTTACTTGTGAATTGGTAGCACACCTTCTAACGTTTTATTGTTTTTATTATTTTCCAGCCAAAATCCTAAACAAGAACTACTTAAAACCACGTATGTTTACTTCAAAGGGGGCCACGGTCACTCCTGTGCGGTTAATAGCAAGAATTCCAATCAGAGAAAGTGCGACGGCACGGAAGAGCACATCGAGGTTTGCCTTTGAACCAAGCCAGCTGATTGAAAATATTATTGAGCCAAAATTCAGCGACTTAGGGACGCCCAAGATAATATCATCGACATATTCACCTGTCAATTATCCGGAGAACGTTGTGAAGACTTCAGCTAACAATCATCATTTAACTATAATACAAAAGCCAAGACTAAAGGGCGCCTGCGTGCAATGTCTGAAGAGCGTGGGTAAAGGAAATTCACAAAAGTTGGCGAAAGTCAAGACGTATTGTCCTGAATGCCCAGGAGGAGTTTGGATTTGCGAAGCTTGTTTTGACAAAGAGCACAAATAGATCTCATCTCGTCTTCTAATTGCGAGCAATTTAAACATTTATATTTCCTCACTTTTACTTGGCTATTTATGATATTTATGGGTAGTTTATACTTATACTTTACACATACTACAATTTCAGCTTATACACGGATTAATAAATTAGATGAGTTACATCAGCAAATCCTGACTTAAGTGGCTTATTTTTAAGAACTATTTTTCGTTTGTGTTTATTCTAAACTTTCTCTGCGTAGGTTTTGGCGCGTCTCTTTGACTTTTCGTGATTGTGTTCCGCAAAGAGTACCTGCAGTTCTTCGTCCTTGGTTATCCTGATGCGCGCACGGCATTTGGTTGATGACCGAGTGGCGCAAATCCATTTCGTTCCTCTTGAATTTTTCATGAACTTCACAAACTGAAAACCATTGTAGACGAGTTTGACGGAGGCCCGTTGACCCGTCGTAAAGTGGAATAGCCTCTTTGCCTGTGCTAAAATGACAAACGAATATGTGTGGTTAATGAGAGGAAGTTGAAATGTTGAATGTGAACAGTTGCGTCTTTCTTCAATACACATTTCTGTTTAATCAAATTAGCTATAATCGTTTACAATCCCATTTAATTTATTTAAATATCGATAAGAAAACTTTCACTTAAAACAAACTATCAAACTTTATGTAAACGTAAACCAAGTAAATGGTAATCAAATTTATTTTTTATTATCTTTCGCTGTTGTGGCAATGGGTTCGTCCACCATGTCGGTAACATCCGCAACGATTTCTTCAAATTTCAGGTGCATATTCAGGCTCGCCACATCAATGCCACTCGCGTTTTGCCCTGATGGCGTTTTGGTACTTTTGATTATACTCGACGCATTTTTGCGGACCCGTTTCTTCCTCTTCACAATATCTTCGTGAGTGTGGTAGCGATTCAGAGGGACCACCGTGTTGTTTATGGTAAATACTCTCGAGCGACACTTTTGGTTCCACCACTGATTGCAGCGCCAGTATTTCTTCTCCTCTCCGGTCGACAATTTTAGGTTCTTTTCGAATATGAACGGTTGGCCATTGTAGATGAGTTGCACGCGTCCCCGGGATGTAGCAGCATAGACGGCCTCACTTGTATCTAGGAATAGAAAGAGAAAACGTGTTAAAAAGAGAATATAAAGGTGTCGAACACACTGTGATTCTTATAAACGTGTGTACAAAATTAGCTGCATAAAAGACAAAATGAAAATGCAATATTTCTTTATTTTGAACTTCTTAAATTCGTTTTCTTAAATTAACACAAGGCTAAGGCTAAATTTCCGAGTTTTTTCAGAATCCGTGGCGACGGCAAGTGATTGTGTGCTGGTTTTGTAAGGCACACTTTGAAGAGCCCGTTTGGCTGCTTTGTCGTGGTAATTCTGGCTTTACACGGCTTCATGCCTACACGTCGGCTGCGACAGTTCCAGTAGGTGGTATTTCCACATATGTTGTTCTTGGCGAAAGTGAAGTTATTGAAGCACAACAACGATTTTCCTCGTTGACCCGCTATAAATTTTAAATTTAAATCTTTGTGTACGCTTTTTGGTTCAGTTTGGGAAACATGTAAATCGTGTGGTAATGCCTCCAAACTTTCATTTTCCAAATTACCCTTTTTCTCGGAGCTGGTACATTTGTTGACTTTAAGTTCTGTAAATATGTGTGAAATTATATTGTTAGTAGAATTTGTTTTGAATGTAGACGGTAGGATATAAATTATGTGAACAGGATATTGTGTAACAGAAAGGAGTTCGAGTTTTTTTTTTTTTTTTTTTTGTTTAAATCCATTACTTTTCTATATAGATTTACATTTTTATTTAAATTCAGTTTCTGTGAATTCCGACTTCACATAAAGTTCAGATCTCATACGGGACAAAACTTCGTCGCTCTTGGAGGTGCTGTACATAGGCGGATGCGAATGAATTGCCGACGTCACGTGTATGGAACCTCCAGTGGGCGTAAATTTTGTAACCAGACGGGCACGACATTTAGCTTTATGATACATGGAGCACTTCCAGTCACGAGACCTCTGACCGAAGTGCGGCTTTTCATTGGGTGTGTAAGTGTTGCTTTCGAAAAATACCAGTTGTGTACCTCTACGTGACGTCATGTATTGTACTTGTTGAAAAGGACGACCTGTAATAGAAACAAAAACTCCTCAGTCAAGTTATAAATGAATTTTCTACATTTCGAGTTCGAGTTTCGATACATATTTATGCTATAAAGAAACTAATAATAATTAATACACTTTTCATTTCTGTTAATGCTTAGATATTTATTTCCTTGTAATTTATGCACAACAAGTGTTATCACAGCATCACTTTTTTATACTCTTTCTTCTGGAAACTGAACAACTCCTACAATGCTGTAACTGTTGCTCTAGAGTATGATTATGTACTGGATTGCGTACCCGCACTCGCATGGTGTCTTTCCGCTGAACCGCTCTGGCGCGACAATTTTGTCGAAAGTTGGCACATTTCAGGTAATATGTATGCAGCGATTGTGAGCCTATAACGTAACGATAATTGTCTATGAGCGTGAAATTCCCCGTACGCAACGCCTTAGTTTTGTCTTCTGCGATTGTATTTAAGAAAAAGATTTGTCTTAATTAAGTGTTGACTGAATGTGGCAAAAGTTTTTTTTAAATATAAAGTAAATAGAGAAAGAGCGCTACAATAATTTATGAAATCAACTTTTCATTATATTATCGGGAATATTTAAATTCTATAAAATTGATAATAGTAATCTAATTAATGTTTAAACTCATTATTGCTATTCTTTCGAAAAGTTTAAACGTATTTCCTGTGATAAGAAATATTTCCTTGGATGAGGTAAAGTGTCAATTACAATAGCGACAGAAATCCGCATTAAATCTAGAGCTCATCGGTTTGTTGAAGCCAGTTGATTCTTTCGGACAACTTTGTCGGAGAGTGGTTGTGCTTCTTTCGACTCAACTTAATGTTACTTTCGCCGGCCGTAATACATCGCGCTGGACATCGTAGCGAAACATTTGTGTTTTTATTACAGACCCAATTGATGGTGGTGTGGTATTTCCGTTCTACAGAGTACAGATACCCATCATATATGAGATTCTGGCCGCCTCTGCGATTCGGTACATATGTGAAGCCCGCTTCTCTCCAAATACCAACTGCAAGAAATTAATTTTAAAAAATGTTTGCTTAAAAATAAAACAGTTGCTACTGAAAAAGAAGAAAACTGCAATTATTTCCGGCTAAAAAGTTTTATTTTCGCTCTTCCGAGACTACAATTAACAGGCCCAGGACACACTAACCAAGTGGATCTTGAAGAAGCCATTCAGATGTCTTTTTTACATTTTCCCAAACGTTTCGTGAAGTTTACTCATGATTATGCTGCCCGCGCAATGATACGATCTTATCCAACTTTGTGATGACACGTGAATTGCACTTGGTGTACTTGCAACGCAGTTTCACGCACTCCCAATAGCAGGCGTTCTTGATGCGCCTATTTAGCGTATATGGTTTCCCATTAATAGTAAGTAGGTTATTACCACGTACACTACGTGTGAAACAGACATCTAAATCACCAATTTCATTTTTGATCTTATTTGTCATATGACCGCCTGTAATTAAAACAAGTTCACATATAAACTTATATCGATCCAGTATCAATAATTGTACACTAAATTCTCAAGAGAGCACTTTAATATGATATACGCAGTTTGTGTTTGTTTGTTTTTTTAAATATGATTTTATTGAACAACTAACTAAGTCTTAGAAGCAAACTAAACAACTGCTTCCAAATGTGTGAAATATCATTATCGTAACAGGCTACAACCGTTCAAAGCAGCTTGGTAAACTAAAAGAAATCAATTTCAGCTGGAATTGCAAGTAATTGCATTATATAAACAAACAATTTATTTACCCGTACTTAATAGAAAACACTACTGTAGCCTTCCTTCTAGCTAGGATGAGGCTCACTTTAATTTACAAATTTTAATATATTGAGGCCGCCTCCTGCTACTCGCCAGAGAACGTAACCACATCACACATTGTTAGGCATTTCCCTTAAAGACTTTTTCCGTTCACTACAAGGAAAATATGCCAAATTACAATTATTTTAAACGAATTTAATGTAATTCATTAAATACCGACTGATTTTGTTGCGGAAATTAAACAAACATACTAAAACTTATTACTTCAGCTAAAAATTTACTTTTTTGTCGAAGCGTCTGCAAGGATTGCATCTAATAAAAAATGGTGGTATTTTTTAGTACTTTTATGTCTAACAAAAGACAATGTGCAAGTTTTATTTCTTTTCGTAATATCTATTTTATGCTAGTGTATATTTATTATTTATATACATATGTATTTAAACATTTTTGAAAGTTGTATTCGGTTTTCGCGTAGAAAAACTACTCTAAAATAACAATAATTTACCATTTTAACAATAAATGAATAAATGATCTGAAATGAGCTTATTATATCCTAGGTACTGTATGCCGAGGGAATCGTCATGATACTTTCAAATGACGTTATTTGTGCATAAAATATAATTAAGTAATGTTAAGATAGTTATATATGAATAAGCTTGAAATGAAGAGAAAAATATATATGTATTTAGAGAAGAATAAATATTCTTCTTTAAAATAAAATAGTACTATGGTTTGGTGCAGCTGCGAAATAACAACCTTGCAATACTGACAGCTTAATATCAACCCTGTGGAGTTGCAGGATTTTGTTAGTGTGTGTGGTGCGCAATGCGTCGTACAATTTGTTTAGGTTGACTTTTAATAGAAGTATGAAAGCAAATAAAAATAAATTTTATGTTATGGTCGGGATGGTGAAATTAGAAAAATTTAATTAAATAAACATTGGACCTGCTGCATATACATGTATTAATTTTGACGGGTACACGAGGATCGCAGTTCAAGTTGTCAAGTAAAATGATGTGGAATTTTTGGATTCACACATTACTAAATAAAAGTGGAATTAAATTTATGAAATATTTATACATACATATTTAAGTGCTATTTTAAATAGGCGTGGTTGTAACAAATAAATTTGAAATCAAAGTAGAAAATATTGTTTTAATTGCATGTCGTTTGCGAAGCTTCCGCGTATGCATGTACTAATGTTTCTTGTTAATTTTATTGCAGTGGCCACTACAACTGAGCATAAAATGCCATTGCATGCGGAGAGCAAAATCTATGTCCACGCAGAGGAGTTAGCGCGGATATTCGTTGCTAATCCATTTGTTTATACAAGTCGACTATGTGAGGTACTTTTCGGAACTGAAGTGTTGCAGAATGTGGCATCTTCTGAGACGTCTAACGTTGAGGAGCTAGAAAAAATCAATCCTGATATGCTACAATCTATCTTGAGTAAATTCCGAATTCAATTGTATTGATGTCAACTATTATGTTGTTTTTTTTCACTTACAGTACATGTCGTCCAAGTGTTTTCCAAACGGGATGTCGTACTCACAAATCAGGAAGTACGGATGTTCATTCAACACAAACTTAGTCTAATGGCTGATGTTACCGAATAGATTTAAATGTATTTAATTTCTAAGTTTAATATGTTTCTGCCGCTATTAATAAATAAAATATGCAATTTTCTCTTTTAGTTATCTAGTTTTTAAGGATTAGCCATTATAATAGAATAGGTTTATATAGAACTGTAATAAATATAGTTTTATATTTTTGTTTCTTTCTAGATTTAGGATACTTATACGAGGATAAGAACACTACCTACATTCAGTACTCAACCACGCAACGAGGACGTGTGATGCTAATTTACAACGGCTACCGGTATGTCGAAAACAGACAAAGCCATAAAAATATATTTTGGCGTTGTTCCCGCTATGTCAAATATGGTTGTCGCGCAACTGTCGTTACTTCTAAAGTAAATGATGATGTGTCCATTCGAATAGCTGGGTCTCCACATACACACGATCCCGAATTGAAGACGGACAACCTAGTTGAACTGCCCACCGAGTTCATGGACGAATCCAAAGGAAATCTATTTCGCATAGTGTCATTGTTTGGAGATCTTAAATAACAGCTTAATCTTGATGCGATATTTTATAATCGCGAGCATTTTAAACATCAATCGTTCACATCGTAATATGAAATATTTAGAGAATTGATGAATCGTTATATAAAAATAAGCAAAACGCAATATTGTGAAAATAAAATTACAATGAATAGTTAGTGTGATTGCAAAGTAATTATTATTTATTTTGTGTATAGTTTATAGGAAAGCATAAAATTGCCTTTGTATACCGTAAAAGTGAGTTAAGAAAAGCCGATCGTAGTCATTATTACAGATTTAATATTATAATTAAAAACTTACACTAGGATTCAACTAATTTATGGTAATTTTTGCATGTTTTTTTTTAGTGAAAAGCGATTTCGGGTATCCAGAGGAGGAGTTCCGGAAGAGATTCAGTTTGCCTAAAATTCTGGATGGACGATTTTATAATAACATTAAACCAAACAAGAAAACCGAAAGCGGTATACAGGCCACATGCACCACTTGTTTTGGTATAATTTCTGGCACAACAAAGTCAACCGGTAATTTTCTCAGTCATATCAAAAGGCGGCATAAAGGAATTTTAGCAAGTTGCCAATTGTATTGCCAATCAAAAGTTGCCCATGTTCCAAACAATCTTTCTGTGTTTGAAAAAATTTCAAACGCCGAACCAAAGTTTCCCGTAAATAATATACAACAGCAGCAGTCTGTAAACTGCCTTCAAAGGGGAACGGGGTATGAGTACATGCTACATAAAAGCATAGCACTATTGAGCTCAAATACGAAAGAGACATTCGTTAGCAAGAAGTCTCAGGGTGTTTAACTTTCTTCGAGTGCAGCATTCAGCTTCCAGACTGGATTTTTTTAATGTTTAAGGTAAATGGAGCAAAATAATATTTTCAACAAACGGGTAAAGAAAATTTATAAGCTGCTTCCTAATTCCATGCAATTATTGAATTATATTGGAACATCAATTTTATTGTTTAGAAAAATATTGCTAGGTATACTTTGAGAGAATTGGATGAATATTTCAAAAAAATTTTATATAGATTTAGAAACCGATTATACCTTAATTTAAATGTAACGAAATATCATTTAAGGATTATTCTAACCACC
This sequence comes from Clusia tigrina, assembly GCA_920105625.2. NCBI lineage: Eukaryota > Metazoa > Arthropoda > Insecta > Diptera > Clusiidae > Clusia > Clusia tigrina. The sequence goes on from OV050031.1 coordinate 229,526,099, forward strand.
TACGAAATGGTAATAAAGAATCAAAAATAAATGGAGATTATTTAATTTATTATTCATCATTTTAACTTCAAGTGCAATCAATAATATTTAGACAATTTTTTTTACAATTCGCAGGAACTAAAGCAGTATCTCTTAATCGGCATGAAATAAATAAAATTTCAGAGAATTTTGAATTGATGGCCCATTTTGGAGTATCAAAGAGGAAGAGTCCTTCTGATTGTGGACAATTATACGTTTATTCTTGATGCCAAAAGAAAGAACACCTATAAGTCCACCTGGCGTTTCTCTATGTATGTAAAATCTTTATGTACGACCCGTGCAGCGACAAAAAAAAGTTAAAAACGATGTAAGGTACAAAATAACTCATCCTTTCCACACGCACTGGTGTATAAGGCCCAACTCAAGATGTATTCGAATGAACGCAAATAAAACATTCACGTAACGTAGTAGCGCCATCTCCATTGGAGAAATACCTTAATTTCATCGTTGCCGCAGAACTGATATGGAAATTAATGTAGCAAACATTTCGACAGGTCGTTGAATAAGCAGCAATATAATAATTTCAGTAGGCCTCAAAATTTAGCAATCCTGCAACATACTCCGTTAAAAAATTATGTAAATCCCATGAAGTGAATTGGAGAAGCTCATCAGGACGTGCTTTCAAACTGATTATCCACGAATTTGAAGCTATAAATAATTTTGTGTGCGTGCAGACAGAATAATGATAAGCTCCTATATTTAAAACATACCTATTAACATTGCTAGTATTACTGGGATTTCATACGTTTGTTTATTTAAAAAAAATTGGAATTTATTTATTTTCCACCAAGTCCTATTGTACTGAACTTTTTATAAATTAGCATTCCAGCTCGTCGTGCTAATTCGATGCGTTGCCCATCGCTAGAGTGATTGTGCACATCTAAAGACATTTAATAATTGTTATAATAAAAAATTTAACTGATATTAATGAAATATATATGTATAGGTATTAATTTATTCCACGCACCATTTGTGACGTACAAATCATCACCAATGGTTTTCAGTCGACTGCGACACTTTTTCGAGCGGTTGTGTATACACTCCCAATAAACTTTGTCAGAATTACGTCCAAATCTTTTCAAATTAGAGCGATACACAAAGTCATTTATTGCCAGAAGAGTACCACCCTTGCGGCTGATGATGAACAATTGGGGGCCACAATTCCTCAATTGCTGCAAAACTGTAAAAATAGAGAAAACGGTGTTACTTCTACTCATGCAAATCTGAATAATTTTAACCGCTTATGTAGTAACCGAAAGAGGGATTTTATTTGTATTGCTTCTTTTTTTATTTATTGTCGTTAATAATAATAAAGGATAATTGGTGTCTAAATAAGGCAATGAAATTTTTTAGCTAATGATAATATGTTAAAATTCAATAAATCATTTTTTCTTTCCCAGCAACGCTTTTTGCAAACGTTTTTTAATTTTTTCACGAAAATCGCTAGCGTCTACAGCCGAGCGTTCTTCGGCATTGTCACTCAGTAAGCGAGAAGTATGCTCTTCAGACGCTTCATTTCCAGCATGATCTATTTCCTCCTTCTGCACCACAGCTGACCCAGACTGGTGGAATGACAATGAATCCTCTATTACTTGCTCACTCTCATCATTAGAACCAGCTGGTTCAAACATCATCGCAGTAACACTTTTATCAGTGGCTTGCATAAAGTGAACATGTTCTCCGTCTAATGGATATACGCGTTTCTGATCGGAAACTACTCTCACTAAGCATTGCTCTTTATTTTCCTTATAGCAACACTGAAATATTGAATACTGTCCTTTACGGAACGAGTATTTGAAGTGGTGTCCATCATAAATTAATTTCATGCCACCTTTTGTTGTCGAAGCATAAATTGCTGGCTGCCCAGTACTTTTGCGCACAGCCCCTATTATTTTGTCCCATAATTTTTCCTGTGGTACATCCTTCCGTTTCGGTCTCCCACGCTTGAGTCGTGCGACTGGGGCCGGGACCACGCAACCTATCAGAGGTTTTAGTAGGGAATCACCTGCAAAATTTCGAATATATTGATATTATTTAGTTGTTGGTTTTTACAAGCATAATATATAAATAAAAATAAAACAACAATAAAAGCAATTTGGTCAATATCTTTATTAATTTTCATCAATTTTATTGTAATAACACGCGTCAGTCGTTCGGTCAGGGTTGGTATTGCAGTCTTTCTTTCACCATTATTGGTTGAGATTTTGGTACCATCAAGAATAGATTCATCATCTACACTGTGATCACGCTGAAATAACTTAGCTTAGATAAATTCCCCTTGGTTGTGATCAAATATCATTAATTTGAAGTTCCATACAAATATCGATAGCCTATATAAAACTAATATTATTTAAAATTTTCAAATCAGAAAAATAAGAATATTTATTTAAACTATGAAATATAATTTAATCATGTGTAAAATTGCATGTTTGTAATTTGTAATGATTACTTGAAGAATTTCTGTTATTTTTAGTGGAGGCAGAAACATATATTATTGTTTCTGCCAGAAATATATATTCATGTCAGAGCAAATACTCTCTATAAAGAATATGCGACAGCCTTCCAGTTAGTACAAAATCTTGAAATGTTGCTGTCAAATATGGGCAACAACATTTTTTTAAAGCGCTTTTTATAAAATGTATCTTGTGGGAATTAGTTTTTATGTGGATTTTAATTCCTTCTTTGTTTTGAATATTACTATCTTCATCGTTTTATTTTTATCATTCGTTGTGCTCTATATTGATATCATATGGTATTAAAGCAATTAAAGCGCAATTTTATACGTACACACTATGTATATAAATTACATACGCATATATTGTATTTGATTATAGCTAGTCGAGACAATATTTTATGTCAATATAACAGTGCTGCTGGAAACCCTGACATAAATTTGAAGTTTCACTTGATTTTAACTATCCATAATAACTTAATAAATTAAAGAATAGAATGTAAAATAAATTGAAATGTGATATGTGTTCACTATAGAAAATGCAAAAATATAGTTAAACACAAAAAATAAGATAGTAAATAATTCTGTAGAGTATCTCCATCATCAAATTTCACAATTCGAATTTTTGGAAGCATTACTCATTTATATCAAGCATGAGGCAAGGTCATTTGATTGAAATTGAATGCATTCACGGTATTTCGAAACTTCGGTTTTGAATTCATTCTCTACTAAGGGAATTTTGAAATCATATTGTATGTGAGCGCTGGTCACGTACCAAAGAGCATTTACGATTATTCGTAGAATCTTGGTATAAAAGGTATAGCTGGAAGCCGTAGGTCCGCAGTTGCTTGAGAATACTTTTATAAAAAAGTGTTTTGTTTTCCAAAGACATGAATAATAGATCATAATAAGAAAATGTTATAAGAGGCCACTTCAATGGTGTAGTTGCCTCCACCAGAAACATATATTATATTATATATATATATATATTATATTATATATATATATATATATAATATAATATATGTTTCTGGTATATACATATTTACATTATTGGGTACAGATTTTGAATGATACTAATTTTTATGGTATACAACAACCCTACCTGATATAAGTCTATCCACCATTTTGAAATCTATTACGTTCTTTGCTGAAATCGTCGCTATTGAATGTATTTTTCGCCGTGATTTTAGTTCGGTTTGCATCAGAAGAAATAATTTATATTTATTTATATACCCATTAATATTGTGAAAATTGTGATAAATTTTTAAAAGAAGTGTGCCTGTGAATATGAATCCAAATTTTTTTTACTGATACTTCTATGGTATTGTAAAAATGTGTGTAAAGCAGTCATAATCCAAACTAATTTACATGAACGCTTTGTCTCTAAAAATCGTACATATAAAAAAAGTCATGGATGAGAATAAGATATAAAATTTAGTTGGATTTTAAATTTGATTGTTTTTGAAAAGTGCTAGTGACAAAAGTAAACAATGGAACTTCTCTTTGCATGTGGGGCGGAAAAGCGGCGGTAAGTGCACAGATAAGTTTTCTTTACAGTTTGCACGCCAACAACATTAAACACTATTGAAGTGGAAGTGGTTACGGTCATTTTGCTAAGGGTTGATTGGAAGTTGGTGGGTAGAGAACAGGACGCTTCTTGCTCAACAGACACCATTAAAAGTAGTTAAAGGAACGGTTAATAAACCTGTGACAATTGTACACAATAAGATACCAATCAATGTGCAAACTTAATTTTACGAAGAGGTGCTTAGTTTCATTATATTTAACCGAGTGTTGTCCATTTATGCCAATCGAACAATATGAATTATCGTAATTGAATGAATGGATTAATAACTAGATTTCCGTACTTTATTTATTTATAACACTAAAGTTTATAGTATATTATATTTATTTGGAAATTTCGATTTATTTTAACATCTTTCCAAAACATTTTGTTTAGAAGCATGAGGTAAATGAAAGTTTAGCGGACGAGGCAGTGGTTCCGGCAAGGTAAGTGATAAGTATTTACTACACAAATATGCTCTCCGTTTAACTTTTGAAAGGATTTCCTTAACTTTGCTTATATATAATTTCAATTATTATGTAAAAACAATTTCTTGACAGTGTTCGTCAGCTGCAATAGTGGCATATACCCGGCGCAGAAGGCCCTTGGATTTGTTTGCATTAGTCTTGGGACTTTGTCACCACATTGTCATCGCATCCTGAATGCCGATTCATTCTGCTACTTATGTGGTTATGATTATAAATTTGATATTATTAATGTACAATTGTTAATGTATTTGGTGTTATTTTTTTTTTTTTTTTTAATAAAATGTGAGTAACTTGTGACAATAGGCAACCGAGAAGTTTTTTTCCATTTTACATTTGTTGTCTATACTAAATGTTTCATCTTCAATAATTTTCATATTTTTACAGGCGTGGAGTTTATATACAGTCAACGAGGCCATCCGTTGATTGTGCTTGATAATTACCTCTATCGTAAAAATCGAGGAAAATACTGGCGTTGCTTGAGATGCACCAAGTACCAGTGTAGGGCACGCCTCATCTTTAATCCCAACGACCACGTAAAAGTATTCGGAGAGCACACACACGGTAGGGAGAGTGAAAAAATTGAATGGGGCCGACAGGTATATCAAGCTTTGAAAAGTAAATTTCGCAGCAGACTCGATTTGGAATCGAAAATTAAAATCTCATTACGCCAACCACATTTTAATACTGACGATGACGACAGTAAATTTGATGAAGCTATACAGAACCAACAAAATATTGCAATTGAGTATGCTGAGGACATCGAGGAGGTCAGCAATGACATTAAGCCGTCGTTTCTAGACGATTGTTTTTCTGAAGACAGTTTAAGTTTTGAACCCGCAGATATATAATCAAATTAATACCATACTATATTGCTATAATAAATTAACTATGAAAAAAATACTTAACTTTTATTTTCATATGTGTATAACGAAGTTATAACTACTTGTATATGTATGATTTGTAGAATTGTTCTATAACGGCAGAAAATTTTTTTAAATTTTAAATGTACTTTTTTTATAGATCTAAAAAGTCATATCGTTTATGCATTACCTTATCCCACTGGTACTTGGCTGCAAGATACACATATATACTTTATACGAAATCAGAAACAAGGCTTCAACCTCATCTTCAACGGTTATATGTATAAAAGAGAGGCCAGCTTCCGTACCACAATAAACTGGATTTGCTCCAATGGAAATGGCAAACGTGTCTCCGAAAATAAATGCACAGCACGTTGCATAACCAGGTTGGAAGGTGGACTTAAGTTGGGAAAACATTTGCACAATCATCCTCCTAAATTTGATAAAGACGCACTGCCGGATAATCTGTTACCACCTCCGGAATTTCAGCTACATTAAATACACCATCATCATATCATCAGTTGTTCCTGTTGGCCAATTCTTGAACGGACTCGATTTACAGCAACGCCTTTAACCTTGGCCCAATTGCGTCGAAGCTGTCTAATTTTAGCATTCATTCCTTTCCTGCAAGTGTCTCATGGCAGCGCACACAACGTCCTCAAATGTATTCGAGACACGTGAAATTAGTGGTGTCTGTTCACTGTGCTTACGGCTACTTCCACATTTCCTACTGGAATTGGCCACAAATGACTGAATTTAGTTTATTTGGGGTGATATTTCCGAAATAGCTCAATCCAAGTTATAAAAGTTGTTGGTGGGTGGTGCGCGGTCTCTGTTGCTCTGCTTGCATTCTTAAATCGCTTTGGAGGGGGTCCTTCAAATTTTCCATGTGCTTAGTCATATTGTAGCCCTTCTTAACAGTACAATTATCCACATCGTAAGTTGAAGTCGTACTTCTGGGGTCCTGTGTACGTATGTATTATTAGAATAGATAACGAAAATACATGTAAATTTGTTCTGATTATGTGAGAATTAAAGGAATTTGTACTGTAAAAACCTCAATGCCTTTTCTTTATACGTATTTAATAAAAATATTTATTAATGGCCCACAATTATTAACACTGCTTATATATTTTAAAATTGTATTTCAGTCAAGGGTCTGTATAAGCAAGAACTGCTGGAAACCTCGCCTGCCCATTTAGATAACCAGGGGCCCATCTATGTGGTGAGCAAATATGGTACAAAGCAGCTGGTGTTGAAGCAGCACACATTCAACCGTCATGTTAGCCGGGAGGAGGTTACTTATTGGCGGTGTAGCCAGTTCGCTGTGCTGCGTTGCCGTGCTCGCATCAAAACAAAAGGCAATGTGCTGACAGTACTCAACAGCGAACACAATCATGAAGTTATTACGAAAGCTAGGAAATACGGATCACTGAAGTCAAGCAAATTGGAAGCCATCAAATTGGAAACCACGGCTGAGATCGCTGGGTACAATCGTAGCTTGCATTGAAGCTAGAATATACCTTTATCATATGGCTAGATATCGATTATAGTGACAGGCTTTTGATACGACTTTAGTTCTATAATCGCCTAACTTTGTATTTAAGCAATCAATTTCAGACTAAAATAAAGACAATTATCCAGAATTTAAACACGATTAAAATTCCAAACACCAATTCAATGTTTCACTTTTTGACATGTTTTTTGTTGTTATTTGTCAGCACTTTCTCGCTTTCATTTAGTGTCTAAATTAACCGATTCACCATCTTCTCTTCCACAGATCAATCCAGGCACTTTTATTCATACGTAACTGGGTTTCGCGGTAGTCGCAAGTTGAAGGTGGGGGATTATAGTTTCACACGCAACAAGGCCTCGGGTTCAAAAACCTATTGGTCGTGTGCACGTGCTGGTATCCACAAGTGTAAGGCTCGCGTGGTCACCATCGATGAGAACTTCCGTCACGATGTTGTGGTGAAATGCGGCCGGCACAACCATCCACCCTTTTAAGCTGCGATCACACTTATTTGCTTTAATATAGTGCACGAATTAAATTTACTGTTTATGATATTTGTTCGTCTTTTGGTTATTATACAAAAATGCATTCGATGTTTTTAATAAAGAAACGAGTTGTATAAATTGTTTAATCTTTTGCTGTTGTGATGATAAACATGTGTGTTTCCTTTCAGTAGAGCATTTATCATTTTCACTTTCCATTACAAATTTAACAATGACATAAATTTTTTAGAAGCATTTTTGATGGGTACTGAACAAGCAACCAGCTTCATCAAAGAGAAACTCGTTAACTTCATAGTGGGCCAGCGTGGATGCACTCTGCTATCTTTCGACGGATTCAACTATGTGCGCAACAGACGCAGCGGTCTGAAGACATACTGGATATGTGCGAAGAAGGTAATTTTATATATTTAACAATAACTATATACGTGTTTCTTAAGTCTTAGGAGTTGTGTTAGAGCCGAATGCCAGCAAGGTTGCGATATTCCTTCCGTCATCCAGAGCTGCGCAACCATTCTTTATAAAAACTATTTTCACTATTGCAATTTTTTCTTAGGGCAGCACGAAATGTAACGCCAGGGTGGTCACTAATATCATTGAAGGTGTGCACAAAATCGTGCTGGAATCATGCCATCACAACCATTCACAAATAGTGGCGCGAAAGAAGAGGACCGACACCTGTCCAACCGAACACGTCCATATGGAGGAAAATAATTTCAAGGATTACTTAAATGAGTAATCAAAGCAAATGCAGAAGTAATAGTTCAGGTTTGTATGTTTGCTGATCTGAGAGCGATTTCAGGCTTCTGCACCACACTCAACTTCGTAGTAAATTTACGCTTTAGTTACTTAATAATACTTATATAGCAACTCAAAATGTTTCAAATAAATCACGAGTATAAAAATAGCTGCTGTGTTTGGTTTTGTGACGTTTGATTGAATATTTGAACCTATATATCTATTTGCTATCGTTTCTCCTTCCTTCCTGCAAATATAAGTGCTAATAAATTTGTTGTCCATTTGCAGAAATAGCCACCTTCAGCAAAGGACAACGTGGCTGCACTGTCTTATTATATGAAAGCAATAAATTTGTAAAAAATCGTAAATCAAAGACACGCACTTATTGGATATGTTCCAAGAAGGTAAAACACACAGCGTTCGAGTTCCGCATGCTTTTAATTGAGAAGAAATATCTCTCTTTGCAGGATATTACCTTTTGTAGAGCTCGCATCGTAACTGCACGTGATAAATTCGGAACGGAGCTCATAATTCAGCGGACAAATGTGCACAATCATATGCGGCGGTTTCCGTGCAGAAGCCGTAGCAAAAAACTGCTTCAAGCATCACATAAATGATTAACTGGAGGTTAGGATAGCAACAGCAATAATTGCAGGTATTTTAGAACATTGTGGGTTAGCGTTAGTGTTCTGGCCCACACTTTTCTTACCGAACAATGTTTCAAATAGATATGAAACACTTAGAAAATTATGATAACCCAATTATTTCAAATAAATTATGCATAAGTTAAAAGAGCCGCTGTTTTTATGTTGTTTGAGAGAAATCTTCGAATTCACCCTGCTGCTTCAGTCACATTTTTCACCTGTAGTATTACAAATTGTAGAAGTTGCCACTTCCATTTGAGACAACGTAGTTGCTCTGTCCTCGCCTGTTAAATGAAAGCAATCTATTTGTAAAGAACCTTAAATTCAAACACACGCATTTGTGTGTAGGATCTGGTCCACCGAGGTAAATGCTCAAGTGGGGTTTTAAACTTCCTCAATCAATTTAATTTTAACTGTAAATTGTATTGTTTTTTTTTCATTTCAGGATAAGCAGCGTCCCGTTCATAACCGCATGGAATTGATACGGGATGGAACTTATAATTCTGAGAACAACGGTGCGGGGGTCTTCTAAAAAGAATAGCAAATTGTTGTTAAGTGAATAGGTTTATTTGTGTGTGTGTGTGTTCGTGTATGTGTGTAATTAAAATAAACTTTAAATAATACGATTTACTTTAGTAATATTAAAAAAAGGCGTGTCTAATTTACTTACTCAGCTCTCACTTACACTATTTCCATTCACCCATGTTTGGTTTTAACTCATATATTTCATTTTATTTCCAGAGACGATTACGTCATTCCGATACACAGTGACTAATTGCAAAATGGACTTCACAGCAGCAAACGAGAGTTTCCTGCCGAAACTGGTTCCATGTCCTGTTGCTGCCAAAAACGCAACTGTAAAGACAGGCTTGTCGAAACGCAGGCCATACTTTCTGGAGAGTCGCACTTTGGACGATTGGGGACAAATAAAGTACACAACTACAGCACGCGGCAACAAGCTTCTGTTCTATGGAGGCCATCGCTTCATTAAGAACAACATTTACGGATCGAATATTTATTGGAAGTGCACAAAGTGGCACAGCAATTGCAAAGTGCGGGCTATTACCAGCTTGGACATACCAACACAGTGCATTGTAAAGGGTGCGCACAATCATCCCTTGCTGAAGGATCAGTAATAAAAGTCATACATTGGAGTTAATTATAAATGGGGGCGGGGTGGGTAGGTATTTAAGGACGGAGTTTCCTTGTACTTTGTCAACCTAGTTTAATAGTTTGTTGAAGGCGTTTGTTTCTTCGAACCACCACTTCAAAGCTAAATTAAAGCATATTTGTGTTACAATAAATGCCCCTGTTTGAACAAATTAAATCACCAGTTTTTCGTTCGTTTTATTGTTTGCTTATGGCTCGTTTTCTCACTACTCTGTTTAATTCCTAATGATGATATATTTTATTGCAGGTTTTCGAGTTGATTTCATAGACTCGAAAAAGAACGGCGGCAAGCTTCTCGTCATCAATGGCTTCAGGTTTTTTCGGAACAAAAAACGAGGGTCGCGCCAATATTGGAAGTGCAGCAACTACTATAAGGAGAAGTGTCCGGCGATTGCCATCTATGACGAAATCTCATTGAATTTGAAGCTTTGCCACCAGCACAAACACATAACCAGTAACGACATCGAAATTAAGCCTCTACTCTCAAAAGAAGGGGTCACCGTGGGAGAGAACTCATCTGTACTGCAAAGCATAATGATGCTAAAAGACTAAATCCTTGAACATTGTTTAGGATGTTGTATATATGTATTCGGATTAACAATTTGGGCTTTGTTAAAGTTGATATAAATACATAATTATTTCGTTTCCCCTTTTGTTTACGTGAACTTGAACATCAATAATGTAAAGTTGTATTTTTATACTTGAACTCAATTTTAATGGAAGTGAATAAAAATTTTATAGTTCAGCACTTGCTACTTTTTTGTTGCGCAGCTGGCAGCACTAAATGTGAACGCAGGAGGCGGCGGCTTGTGGCTGCGCTGCGTTTGAAGTTGAAGTTGCTTAACACTCATATCTTTGCTTGATTTTGTCCTCAATGCTTCAATAACTCATTTTATATTTCTTTAAGGTCACGGCCAATACCCTGGAACGCAACCGAAGATTCAATTCTCCGTGTCAAAGCGTGGTGGTCAATTGCTGTGGCTTGACGGGCTCAAGTACTTTCGCAATAACGAGAATCGGACCAATTTGTTTTGGCGATGTCACTGGTACTACCGACGTATACGCTGCCCCGTGCTGATATGCATGAACAAACACGATGCAACCGACTTTCGCCAAATCCATAGTCACTGTCATGTGAAGTCTTCAAAGAAAATTCAAACTGCTGTCGCTCAGGATAATGCCAGACGGACGTACACCAAAAAAATGCCCTTGGTCATGCATCAGAAGCCAGCGTTAAGTACGAGTTCAAGTACTAGTACAAGCGGCATGGCAGTGCACACAGATCAAGCCGATATATTCACTTTATAAGATATAGTCAAATACCTACAGAAATACAGTGGACACAGTGCAACGTTTGCCGGGAGGAGGCATGTAAAACCTTCTGCAATGGAAATTCTGTAAAATATAAATAAATGATATTGTAAACATGCGCTAATATAATAAATAAATATGTCAAATGTTAAAATTTGTGTGATATCACAGAGACTTCATTTCTGCTAACTGCTTATGAAGATATGTTTGTTTTATATCGAAATATTCCGCTTGCATTTTTACTAACTTCTGTTTTCTCTCTACTCTGCAGTTGTGCTGGCGAATGACGTCGTACCTAATCCCGAGGATGTGCTCGTCTTCTTTACTCAGTCGTTGCGTGGGCGCCCAGCCATAATGGCCAATGGCGTGCGGTTCCTCATAATGAGTGAAAACAAAAAAAAAATCTTATGGAGGTGTAGTTCGATGGCCACGAAGAAAATCAAATGCCCAGCGCGTATAACGATGTTGAAGGAGACTCCCCCCAAGTTTATTATAAACAAAGCAGAACATGTTCACGCCGAGCTGAAGCGGAGCAAATACGGCTCTAGCAAACAGCAGTGCTATTCAGCAGTGGCTCAGCTGAAGGGCGAGAACATCGAAATTGATGGTTCCGTCAATTTCGAAATATTAGACCCATCAACAGGACAAGTGCAACACATTCAGCAAGTACAACAACAGCCTCACCAATATATACAGGAGCAGCCAATGTAGACATTTTCTTATTAAAACTTTAGTTTACAGTGTGTTTTTCTTCCGTTTTTTTTAAATGTTCTGAAAAATGTACCGTCGCTGAATGAAAAAAATAAAAATAGGCTTCGAGAGTAAACGTACAATTGTCCTGTGTTTCAACTGATGAATGTAGCACAGGATTACTGCCTGCAAGGCACAATTTGACCCGTAATAATTCATGCATTTTTACTTTTTTCAGTATTGGCAGCACTGGAAAATGGCATAACGTACGTGAAGAGTCAAAAGGGACGCATACAACTGGTGCACAAAGGGAACTATTATGTGCGAGAGAAAAAGATACGGAAAAAAGTTTACTGGCGTTGTACACAGTATACCACGATCCTCAAATGTCATGGTCGCATCCATACGGAAGATGGGATCATTGTTCATCAGAGCAGCCACAATCACCACTGTATACAATATGGAGGGAGGCCTCACATTCAGAGACCAAAAGCGCAAATGCTGATAATGAAGAAAATTACATCTCCAGCCATGTGGAATTAAGTGTTGTACTGCTACTGATTAATAAATCATTTATATTAAAAACTTAACACCAGACCTTCCTTCTGCTTTCCAATTACATGTTTTATCTGTGTTTTCTAGTCAAATTCCAGGTGCAATTTTTTATTAGGTCTATACTAATCGCACGCTTCTCTTTTTTCCAGAAATATCGCAGATCGCCAAGTTCAGCAGCACCAAGAAGAAGAAGCGTAAATTGCTGATTGGTTCTCACGATTATGTGATCGATCGCATGCTCAAGCAGAGCATCAACTGGCGCTGCGCTCGCTATAAGAGTGCACGGTGCAAGGCGCGGGCCACCACTCGAATAGGCACGGATGGAGTGGAGCGATCTTTCGTACGCTATCCGCTTCATACCCATTCTCCCACTACCCCGTAGTTGCACCACGGTTGCTAATTGTGGTCAAGGTGTACAAGTACGAGCATAATAACATTATTTAATTCTTAAAAACACAAAACATGACAAAACGAAAATAAATGTGTATAAATAAAAGGAAATTTGATGAAATGTTTCGGTGGCGTTTTAACAACATTTCAAGTTTTACCCTCTAGTATAATTTAATCCTTCGTTCTCTTAAATGTTGATCCACTTATAATTTTATTTCTAAATTCAGCCGCACTCAAGCGTAAGGACTGCACTGATTGGAGCGCTGTTTACTTTATGCCAGGCCAGCGCGGAAAGCCCAAATTGGTAGTAAATGGTTACTCGTATATCAAGAACAAGATCTACATCGATCGGGTCTACTGGAATTGTGCCCATGTGAAGCTGAAGAAATGTCGCGCTCGGTTGATCACACAGAAAACCCACTTGGGCACAAGCAACGAGGTCAAACTCACTTTCGCACAACACAATCACTCGCCAGATTTCAGGACAACAAAGCATATAAATTAAGTTTGTTTTAGACAAAGAAATACAATCCAGAATTATGCATTCCTTCTTACATACAGACATAGATATACCTTAGTAGTAAAAAGAAAAAAAATGCCAATAAAGTATTCAAGCGACAAATGTTCTCCATTTTACCTACTCGTAGTAAAGAATGTGTCCGAAAAGGCGAATTGCACATTGTGGAAATTTTCGCTAACAAATTGTCTTTTTGCATTTTAGATCTGGAGATGTTGGCCAAAAAGCGTGGTATTATGATTGTGCGGGGCAATAAAGGGAAACCAAAACTTATCATGGCTGGCTATGCGTACTTCCGCAACAACAGCAGAGGGCCAAAGACCTACTGGCTCTGTGCAAAGAACCGCTGTAGTCGCTGCAAGGCGCGGATCATCACATGCTCTGTCACCGGCGAGCTGGTGATCAAGAATCAAGACCACAATCACCACCCGCTCACCATAAAAGAGGAAGAATTCGATGACTAAATTAGCATATTTCCGAACATATGATTTTATTTATTTTAAACTAAGCACCTCTGAGTTAAGAGCGCAACTCCTTGCCAGAGATTCCTTTTATTTGTATTTAATTAAAAGTAAAATTATTTCATGATATCAATAGAAAGCGGCTAGAAGGGCGGCCGTTACGTAAGAGCGTATCTGTCATAATTAAGAGAAGTTGTCTGCCTATCAACTTCTTCAGTTGAACTCAATAAAAATAGTTTGAAATGTACATAAATGACGAGGTAAACTGACGCACGCTGCCTTCCAGACCCTTTTAAAGTTTTTAATAATTTTTCATTTTGAAACTGCCCCTATTACAATGCTTTTTTTTATTAATTTTTGTATTCTAGGTTTTATTTTAATAGACAATGCCGACGTTCTCAACACCATTCGCATTAAATATGTCACTGGCCAGCGTGGTTCCAGGAAGTTGGTGTGCAACGGATTCGCGTACGTTTGCGCTAAACTGAAGAAAAATCGCAAATATTGGATTTGTGCGAAACAGCGGAGTAAACATTGCAAGGCGCGTTTAATCACCGACGTGAAAGAAGAGGAGTTTTATGCACGCAATATTAGACACACTCATCCGCCCGACAGGGACTGAAGAAAATGTCTACTATACGAAAATTCAATAGATATAGATGAAAATATTAGAATTAACAATTTAAAAAACAACAGTTGAAGGCAATTTTTGTCAAATAAAAGCAAAGGACACATTTTCCCCAGACACTTACTTTCTGTGCGTCAAGTTGTAGCTGAAGCTGTGGGCACGAATTTTGTGCAGTGAGAGAAGGGAGAGAGACAGTGCATGTCGTGTCGAAAGATAATGAGTATTGAATATCATAAACAAACATCTTGTCAAAGGTGTTCAAAAGCCACACAGGCACATAGCCAGCGCTGACTCAGAGTCCGCACAAAGGTATTCTTATTAATTTTGTAAAAGCTACGAGTGAGTTGTGAGTAATATTGGTGTCAATGGCAGCATGGCTGATACATTATTTAAACAATGAGTAAATCTGAGTAACAAGTCTCATATGGACGGCCTAGAAGCAAAACCGGCCAACTCCATCAAAACCCTTTTCAAGAAAATCGACAAAGTAGTTTGACTTAGTTTTTAAAATTCTACGTAAGTTGAATTTTTAAACGGACTAGACAGATCTTAAGTGTGCAATAGTACCTTCCAATCATGGGTATTTGTTTGGTATAATGTATGATGTGCTTCGGGTAATGACTAAGGAAACGTTAGTTTACGGGTAAAAACTGGAGTTGGACAGTTTTGCCTCCAAATTTTTTTATTTTTTTTTTACAATCACTAATAAAATAATGAACAAGACTCGAAAGAAAAAGTGTGTTTGTATTCAACTTTTAATAAATTTTATTCCACTATTTGACATACTTTTTAAAATTTTTAATGAGGTAAGATATTTTTTAAATAGATATGATATTTTTATACTTAAATTTAATTTTTTCTTCATTCATTATAAATTATGTCCTAGTTATCCGATTCATTTTCCTTTGGATGGCGATCTATCCTTAAATTTCTATAATATGAGTTTTAGAAAAACAAAAACGTCATTAAAGATCCGCTTACTGATTCACACTAAACTGTCGACTTTGTAAAAACATTTACAACTCATCGATTTGAAAAAGTAACGAAAATGCTAAAACAGAACAGAAAAATACCGTTATTTTTCCTAATGCATTAACCAAACCGTATAGTTCATCGCAGAATACTTTGTTGTAATTCTGCTCTACAACAACACACTTTTTGTTTTTTTTTTGCATAACCTTTAAATTTTATAGAAACAAACAACAAGAAAAAACTGAAATACTCTGGTCTAATGAGTTTGCCTTTTTATTTGCTATGGGCTGACAACCTTAAGTAAACAAGCTTCATTAGAGTTTCTTTAATTATGACCTATCATAAATGCACTCTTTAATATCACAATTAAAGAGTATTTGTGGATAAAGGTAGCTTAATGCAGTATATAGTATAGCTTCAACTAGAGTTGGACGGTTTTGCTTCCAAGAAAAAATTGTTTTCTTTTTGGAAGCAAAAACAAACTTGCATTTTAATAATGCTTCTTCTTAATGTATTGAATGGGGATTTGAAATAATACGAGATTATGCTTTTCTGAACTCCATAAAGCTAAAACATGGAAATTTCAGAAAAGTGGAGTTGGCCGGTTTTGCTTTTGGGACGTCCATATTATGATCAGGTAAGTGAGTGTGAACAACGTTAAATATCGGGGTGTAAATGAACTGTGCTGAAAGGAGGGTTTTTTTTTTTAGTTTGCAGTGTGTGTTCCACACAGCAAATTTTTTTCACCACGGTTTGCAATGATGTGCGATCGCTTTGGGGTATCCGATCGATTAGCATCTGTTTTGGCTTCAGCTTTATTCGCTGACATACAGTTTAAGTATGAGCGAGGTGAAACCATTATTATGGATAAAAGAAAAGTGAGACGAGAGCGTGAAAAATCGAGACCCGATATTTTACGAGCAAATCACGATGGTGAATCGTTGATCGCTTTTTGGAAAAAAATAAGAAATAGAACATTTTTATGATTTTGCGCTATGAACAACTGAAAATGGTAATTTATCAATATTTTCACGAAAAATTTGCACTTTCACAAGGCCAAAACTGCCTGAAGGAGCGTTCCAATGCTTTTGCGATGTACTAGAGAGTTCTTAACTATTGTCTTGGCTACAATTTTTGTCTGAGTGTTGGATCGAAAATCTCAATGGTTTGGCTGTTATAGGCCAAAATATCCAAAAAAACGTGACAAAAAGTGGTGAATTTTCTACATTTTCGACTTTTCGACCATGAAAACGAAGTTTTTACTAAGTAATATGTTCAGAGAAATTGTAGCCCGAGACAATAGCTACAACTTTACTTTTGAAAATAAGTCAAAATTTCAAATACTTTACGAAATATGAGCCCAAGAAAATTTGCAAAATTTTCCAAAAAAATAAAGTGTGAGAAAAAACTGCAAGTCAAAATCTGGAAGCTCGATTTTCACCGTAGACGTATGGTCTAGTAGACTTTTTTGCTCAGTACAATCCCAAGAATCAGAAACGCGAAGCGCCCATTAAGATGTTCAAATCGCCCCACCCTAATGTACATATATAAATTAGTTGGTCGGAATATAAACAACTGGGTTTATATATAACTCGTTTCTTTTCACAAGGTTATAAACCCTGTATAGGAACTCTAATAAAATTCAGCACATTTGCAACTTGCGCACGCTATTGTAATTACCACATGGTAAAGCTCTTGTATGGGAAACCGACAGCAAATCAGAAAGAGTGAAGTTGTGGTTTACCTATGAACGTATTATGTACATAAGTATGTAAAAATTATATTTTCAGCTCCAATTTTATTTGCCGGCAAATACTGTACAAAAAAGTTTTCATATATCTGTACGTAATATAAATATGTACAGCTACGAGTAAAATGTTTAATAAAAGGCTTCATTGTTTCTAACTTTTTAACCATTGTTAAATAATTCTTTCGATTGTAGAAAAGCTACATAACCTGTATGGGGCTTTAAGCTTTGGCGGGACGGTTTCCAGACATGGAAGTGATGGCTGGAAATCTATTTCGTCTTTCCAAGTCTATTTCGAATTAGATATCGAATGAAGTTCGCGCAAACTGTGAATAAATTGTTGGTGACATTCCTAATTAAATGTGTTAGGGCTACGCCGGTATTGGTACGGATAAGTATATCAACGCACGCATAGTACGCAAATATCCTGCTTATACAATTTTATTGAGCGCAATCGAAAAATCAATGAAGCCTCGGTCCGGCCGTCCGTCCGTATGTCATTCTGCCATTTCGCCGCATATCGTTGCTGAGCAACCGTCGTATTCTCGCCAACGCAGTTCTTTAGCGCTTGTGGCTATTAGCCATCTCTCTCTACCCCTCCATTGCACTCAACGCTTTTTCGTGCAGATACATTCGCTCTAAGCAAGCAGCAAGCGAATCTACTTGTATCTTCCTTCGCAGCCATCCAGTTTCGATTCATTCGCCTGCATTCGACCGACCGATAGCTAGACATTGAACTTAGGCGGAAGACACTGCTGAAAAAATGAAAATGTGTATTGCAAGAAGCTGAGTCCGCAGAAAAATTCAATAAAACAAAGAAAATTATTCCTCATTTGAGTTGAAGTGTAAAATTTATTAATTAAGTGTATTTCTTGCGAAAGTTGGCGTTTTGAAATCAACGTACACGAAGTTCAAGGTTTTAAACGGGATCGAACGAAAAGTGGCAAGAAAATTTTCAATTTTTGTCTGTAGAATTTATTTGGTTCGACGGAAAAATAGATTCGAAAAGTACTGTGCAAAATTTTATATACCCTAAGCTCCCCTTTGGGTGTCGGTGTGTTGTGTGTTGTGTATCGGGCGTGCAGTTAGGACTGAGAGGCCCACTTTACTAATTATTTTTTTTACGAAATTAATGTGCTCATAAGCGATACTTTTTTCATGTTCTTTCATTCGTTAAATGCAATAAACAAAATGTGAGCCTGTGTATTGGAAAAATGTTGGTATCTTCAAAATATATCTAAACTCTAAACCCAATTACTCAGTTTCGACGTTCGTTCTCAGTCAGTTTTATTGGATTGACACAAATGAGAGGGCAACGGAGTGGCTCTCTTGCCAGCCTGCAGTGAATGCGAGTTGGAGTGAGTGGAGTTCGCTCACGCGTTGTTGGCTCACGGTCGCAGCGAGCGAATTCGTGGCAGGCAGTGGGAACACCTTCCGCTGGCTCAGCTAAGCTACCCAAAGAAGCGTACTGACGGCGAGCGGGCGAGCGTGTGGCGGAGTCGAGTAATTACGATGAGTAGTCGCCTCTCAAAATAAAAATACAAAAATTTTGTAATTTTCCAATGGTGGATGGATTCCCGTTCCAAGCGATTTCGTTTTCTTTTATTCGGGTCCTGCCAATTCGACTTTGGTGGTTTCTGCTGCTTGTTGGTTGTAACATTGGAAAAAAAGATGAGCCACACCGATCAGGTAAGTGCTCGAAAATAACGCCTAAGGAAATAGATGGGGGCTAAGTTTATCATAGAAATATGGGGAAATACATACATGTATCAAATCCATTTCCAATACATTGGAAGAGACAATTACTGTATATGAAGATGTTTCTCTGTGTGTCTGTCTGGCTGCTGGCCTGTTCATATACGTATTCATCATAAATTCCAATTAAGTTTTACAATGTCGTAGTACTCGTATTTGAGTGCACCTGGGCGCCTTAGTTGGCTGTGCACATTAATATTCCGTAGTAAGGTACACTAAAATCTAATTTGAGCTGCGAGAGTAGACTTAGTAAATACTACTAGGGATTAGGGCGCACGGGCTCCTTTTAGCTACTAGATAGTTGTTAATTTATACATATATCAGCAAATATCGTAGGCGGCCTTGTGTGCTGTAGGGTATTTACTTAAGCGACAAGCACATCAAAATATTGGGCATATTGGGTTCCTTAGTCGGAGGTGGGTACGAAACCACCATCATAGTCGCTTCCTTTATACATGTGCACATTTTATATACTTAAAGAATGAAATTTTAATTTCAGAGATACATTTCTCTTCACATGGTCAGTAAAGTTTGCTCCCCGTGTTTGCAAATGCAAATTTCCCTCCAGGATCAAGGCTGGGTCTTCTAATCTGTTTTTAAACCGTGGGATTTGCATTTCGTTTATACAATGGGATCAACCAGTCATGGTTAGACTTTTAATATCTTTCGAGAAATCTGACTGGCGGAACTTAATAATAATAAATAAATAATTAATTAGTACCACTGCTCAGGTACTTCATACTTTTGTAATTTCTAAATTTGGTGGCAGCTCATTTGTTTCAAACTAAACCCAACTGGCTTTTGAGTATGGGCTTGCATAATTTTGTTCTCTTTGTACTCTTTTACGCTGTTTTCTATGATATCAACTATAATGGTCCTCAGTATTAGCAGCTGGCCACTAGGAAAAATTACTGCTAAGCATGATGCAGTGTAAATGTTGCACATTTGCTTTTCGAGTTCGCTTTGTGCGAGTGTGCGTCACAAAATGTGATCCTTATCTTCATATGCTGTTATTTTAATAAATTTAAATTGAATAGCGTTGATACCGGCACCCATGGGCACACGGGTATACCGTCACATGTGGTTGAATTGGGTTAGTTTATGTTCCTGATCAAGATTATGCATATTTAATCGTACCCACCTGCCATGGGTCGTTGCTTCGGTTGGGTGACAAACATAACTGCCCGGGTTCATAGTAATGGGTGTCCGCAAAGTGGTGTGAATGACATGGCATAATGTTTACACTCAACCGGGAGGACGATGGCTTATTTATGCATTGCTCAGCGGTTTGTATCAGCTGGACGCCGGCATGGTTCTTTCTGCTAAGTCCACACACTCAATGCTCATAAATTATTTAAAAAAAGAGAGCCATGTGGAGTTAATGTGTGCGATTGAAGTAAAAATATTTTAACATTTTTCAAAAACTTAAATGCTATCAATTCAATACAAATTTCATTTCTGATGCTTTTTGAAATTTACTCGCGTAAAGCCCGTATATGATTGCATGGGTTGATCTGGAGCTCAGTTGTAATTTCATTATTTTATTGTTACCTCAGCGGAGAGTGCGTTTTGCAAGGAAATTATCTAATTGCATCTGTCGCACTAACAATGTTATGATGATGGGTGGCATTTTTCCTTACTAATAATGTAGCTCCATCAACTTTACTTAACAATAAGCAACTTGCTGGAGTGTCTGCTTCTCGATGTGTCAAGTAGTATCTAGACTTTTACAAACAAATCAGGTTCATTTTAAATACAGGCTTTGCAGGCACACATTTTTGTTTAAGTACAAATAATCGCACTTCAGTGCGGGGTCTGTTTCTACACGTTTTGTCCAGTAACTGTAATATTCTGATTTAAATATTCAGCTTCTTTAGTTTAGTGAGCTAGTCTACTAAACCAGAGGTTCTGGATTTTCGGACAAATCTGTACTCTTATTATTCTTTCTCTTCGAGAGTGGAATCCGTTGGTAGTCAATCGTCTTATCTACAAAACCTGCCAACTTTCACAAATTGACATCTTGTTTGAAATGTTTTGTTGGATCAATCTTCCACTCCGTGAAATTGCTTTACAATTTATTGTTGGCCATTTCCTAGGCGTGTCTAACATTTTGGTTTTGGTTTCTAAAAAACAGTTCGGAATAAACGTGCGCATAACCCGCTCTTGTGGAACACAAAGACCACTCCAACAACTCACACACTTATGCTACTCTGACTACATGGAACCCTTAACATTCTTCCATTCACTGCTCTGTTCTCAAACGAAAAACAAGAAACGAGACTAAGTTAATTCGTTGGCTTTGTTGTGACTTAGGAAATAAATTATAGCACCGAAACATGTTTACATAAATATTCTGCAGGGTCAGGTGGTCTCCCCAATTTTTACACCTAAGAATTATAAAACGTATATTTCTGACTAATTTCGAATATTTTTTGTTTAATTTGATATTTTGTGCGTGTCTGAAAAAAGAATTTGGAATAATTTTTTTTATTTTTTAGAGATTAGAAGTCCCTCAATTTAGAAACTATCAAGTGGGAGGGAAGCACGAACGTATGATTCCGATTCGTTGTTGTTGTCTTCTTGCGTGTATTTAAAATTTGATTTATGAGCAGCTTCGACTGCTTTAAATTTTTTATGGCATTTTATGTGCCGTTAAATAATTTGAAGCGGGAGGCAGCGGGATTTTAATATCAGTTTTCATTCAATTTATTGCCAGCGGAAATAGAAGAGGCAGTTCTGCGTGTGGAGCTTAAAGACTTTCACTAGGCCATTGGCATTCCATGTTGGTGGATTTTTAGTTTTCTATACAATTCTTTTGAAAAACTTAAGCCCGATTATTTGAAGCATCAAAGAATAAACGAAAATGTGTTTTTTTTTAAATTCTCTTTGCAGAATTCCAAACTAATACCAACTCCAATAAAGACGGCGCAAATCATAAGAGTATATTTGCCGCCTTTTTTGCAGCAATCATCTAGAAATGCTCCTGCAATAAAAACAAATGCAGCCACAAACGACTGCAGCAGCAGCTGTTGCCACCGTCGGGAACATAAAAAGTATGAACAGTATGCGACGCAGGCAGCCAGCGAACAAGCAAACAACATTGTTAGGGGTTCAAGAAACGGAAGAGACCGTCGCAAGAATTTTAACACGTACTGTGTCTCACTGGCAACGCCTTCGACGCTGTCGCTATCGCTGTCAACGGCAGCGCAATCAAGTCGACCGAAGGCAATGGACAACACGGTTGCCTTTAAAGAAACATCAATATCGTGGTCGTCAACATCGCTGCCACCACCAATATCAATAACAACCTCAACAAAAGCATCGACACCAACACTAACGCCAACACAGTCATGCCCATCCCAATCCCAATACGATCACTGTCGCAACGATGAGGATCGCATTTTAAAGACAAATTCTCACTTAGTCGATAGTAGAACTATATTAAGGAACACACAAACACAATTAGTTATGCCAATTGGAGAAAGTAGATTAGGTAGTGTGGCGGCCGAAACACCTGCGCAGACATGGGCTTGTTCAGAAGCGGCCGCGCACACACAAATACAAATACATAATAATATTTCGCAAACAACGACGCTTGAATGTAGGTGCTTCAAGAAACAAGGTGATATATACAGGAGTATGATGGACGAGGAGAGTGAGTTGGAGCAGACGTATGAGGTGGAAACCATTAGAACACCACACAAGCGAATTTCGAGGCAAATGCTGCAGACACAGCTACAACAGTTATGGCAGCAAATGACACTTCTGAGGTCACAAGTGGTGAAAACGCTCCCAGCATCGAAGCTATTGTTAGTGTTGTTGATGCTAATGCTGCTGACATCTTCGGCTAACTGCTGGGCAGGACGGCAAGACAGTAAGTACACATATATTTCCAATTTGTTATTACTTATTTGTGTAACTTAGTCTGTAGTTACTATTGGCTAAAAAGTGACCAATGCCAAAGTGCAGAAATGCGTGAGTCGGTATATGTATTCTTTAAATACATGAAATATTGTCTGTTTGCATCTAAAATGCAATATATTAATAAAAGATGAAGTTAAATTGTAAATCTCTCCTCCTCGCACCACTCTGTTTGCCAAATAGGATATATATGTACATTTATATTGGATTATATTGGATCGTATTTGTTGATTATCACTTTCTCTCTCTCTCTCTCTCTCTCTCTCCTTAAGATTTAAAACCTTTCGACGGATTGGATTTTATGTTTGTTTTAATAATCATCTTTTAGAAGTTTGAAATTTATTTCAAACTCTCCTAGCTACACGACTAGCACCTTCATTATTTTTACTGTGTCAGGCTTGCAAATTAGAGTAACTAAAGATGCTTCTTGGCATTATTCTCTTTAATGCTTGTTGAAAAATATGTTAATCGTAGTTTCATTTGTTAAGACTACACACTTACTTACATATACATACTGACATACATACATATGTATGTATTAATCAGTGGGAATTTAGTGGGTGTGCGTGTTTGCATTCGCATGCCTGCCACTTAGCTGTGACATGCACACACACACCCACACCAACCAGTCACTGTAAAGAACACAGCCATGAAAATGTTGCGTTTGAGCAATTTTCTTATGAAATTAAGCAATTGAAAATGTTAGAATTGCCTCATTGCGTTGCACTTATTATGCATTAAGTGGCTGCTATTCGCTCTCTATCTTTCCTCCCCTCTTTGCGAACACTGAGAGTGTTGGTATGTATTTATACGCACATTTGTCACTGGTCTTATGGGTACTTGAAAGCTTTCTTAGAGTTACGAGATTCCATGTTATAGGTGACGGTCAATAACTTATTCAATTTCTCAATTTCTAATGCAACTTTTAAGTAGATTGTCTAGTAGAGTGAGTAAGAGGTGTCTATTATTGCATATCAACAAAGGTCCATGTATATGACCTTTGCCAACGATTCGTCCAGATTTGCAAACTGTTTAGTATATGGCACAGTATTTCTACATATACAAATAAGTAGAACTGTTGTGATAAAAATTCACACGATTCTCTTTAACGAAATTAACGCTATAATAATGATCACACATATGCATGTATTTTTGGAATAATTTGGATTTTCGAGTATTTAAATTAGATTGGTTGTACCGCAAAAGTACATAAATATATTTTTTCTTTTTCCGTTGCAGTTCTTTCAAATTGTACATTTCCTGCCCGTTGGGAAGGCTCTTGGTTCCTATCTGGTTACCAGCAGTCGATACATATAAAAGGATCGCAGTTCAGTTATCGGGGCAGGTGTGCTGCCTCGGACGGTAACAAGTATTTGATCGTTGATGAGTAAGTCCGAAACGTATTTTGTCTTACTCTCCTCCCTTCTTTACTAAAACGATTAATTTCAAATATACGAATTCAGCTGAATCAGACTGAAGCAATCATTTTAACCTGCTTTGGAACGGTTGGGCTTTTAAGAATTTTATTCAAATATGAAGGAATTCAGGAAGAATTGTGTTTTAATTAGTTCATAAATTTGTGTTGTTGACGATGTTGTTTCATCTGAGGTAAGATATGTTGCAAATATCTGAGAAAAAGGCATACAAGAACTTAAGTTCAGTTGTAGGGAAATATGATTGAGTAAATATAATAAAATATGTGCAAGCCAGTTATGCGTCTACGCAACGTGAAAAAGGTGCAAAACAAAAGTTTGCGTGTTTCGTGTTGTTTTTTTTTTCAAATAAACTGATACCCAACTATCCAAATTTTAAATGGAAATTTTAGAATATTATTTTTGTTGTTTGAAATTCACATTACTTTAAATTTGAATGTGTCTTTCATATTTCGATGCTTATTAATTTTTTTTTTGTTGTCGTTGAAAATACTTCGTAAAATTTTGATCAAATGAACATTTCATTTAAAAACTTTATTGCGTTTTGTCATGTTGAATATTTTTTGAATTTTTGATTTGTAGCTGAAATGCGTAAATAATTCTTTAATTTAATAATAATATTTCTAATTGAACTATAAACATATTTTTAACATATTCCAAACTTTTTCTATTTGTAAGTATTTGTGGTAAAAATAAAACACGAAAATCATTATTCGTTCATTTAAAAATAGTAACTTAACGTAGTTTATGTGATATTCAATTAGGACATTCTTAGCAGATCTTCTATCCCTCTTTATACTTGTATGCGTTCTTCTTTTAACTATTTTCCTTATTATTTGATAAATTTGAAGTACCAAGTATTTCGTGTACATTTGCACGAGTATTCCAATTTTGCAATCAGAAACGCTTTCCTCTACCCACTCTGAAGATATTCCAGAACAGAATAGAAAACATAATTCAGATTTTATCCACACTACTTTACAAGATTGGCAATTTTGAACTCGGTCCATAGTGCTGGAAGAGGTACATATATGATTCTATAAATAAATTCGAAGTTTAGTGTCAAACTGAAGCACCTAACAAAATTATGAATTATTAATAGCGTACAGCAATTTCCGAAGCCCTTAAAAATATGCTACACTTTTTATGCGATGGCATTTTTAGGACTAACAAATTGTTTTATGTGAATTTTGTGAGGTCGTTTGTTGGTATTCAAATAGGTGTTTACCATGAACAACTCTAGTTTCTTTTCAAGATACGGTCTAAATCTGTATATCATAGTTTGTCATATCGACCCACAAAGTTGTGATCTGTTCAATTACTTATATGAATTGCATTATTTTTTATATCCTGAGTCTTTTCAGTGAGTAGCGGAAACGTTCTTTCCAGACATCTTTTTGATAAGTTCGATAACTCGTATCAGTTTAGCTCTCTTGAATCCATGTAATTTTTTTTTTAGTGCTTAATTAATAAATTAAATCTGCTATAAGCAGGACTCGTAAAGTAATATTTCACAGACTTGAACTGCAGAGTTCACATTTATTTGAGACTTGTTAATATCAAACTATTTTTTGTTCTTTCTTTAAACCGGAATACTATATCAGGTTTCACCAGTATATTTCTCATTGATGCCGCTCGAGTCAGCGCTAGATAAGTTAAGATTCAGTGAGTTTAAACTGATTTGAGGTACCGAGTTATTTGTTCTTTGTTTTACAGAAGTTTTCGATACGTACTTCATTATAACTACATATATCAATTATATTATCATATATACTTTTAAGTTACATCAAGTAATGTACTCGTATTAACCAGAATTTGTGCAAAACTTTGCCGTCTTCTATTGTTTGTTTCCATAAAAATTTGTTTCTCCACGCACGTGATGGTCGTGACATTTGTCATAAATCGATATCGGTGTTGCAGTCTTGTCGATTTTATCTCAATCGATGCTTCATAAAAAATTTTGTTTTTTTTGTCTTAGATTCAAATATGTAATTGTTAATCCGCCGAAGGGCGCACTCGTGATATCAATTGCAGTTCTTTTCAGAGCTTCTCTTTTTTGTAGTACTGTTTTTAAAGTTGGTGACTCTCATATTAACGTGTAGCATCTTTGGATGGTTTGGATGGTTTGGATGCCTTGAATACTGATATTTGATACCTAATAATTATCGTAAACAACATATTCGAATTAAAATTGAATTTGTGTCTGAATGTTGGACTAGGAACAAATGACAATTCAATATCAAGGCCTATTTGTTTGTTAAGATGTTCTATTGGTCATATTTAAACACTTGAGGGAACAATTGTCCAAAGAACTTTTTCATTATAATACGTATAAAAATGTCGCATAGTACAGAAACATGGTTTCATCTTCCCAATAAAACTTTAATTTCGAGATGGCATTTACTCAAAATTTTGCATAATTTCTCCTCATTATTAGATAAAAATGTTTTGTTTATATTTTCCTCATACTAACATGAACGACGAATACAAATGCAGTTGAAAATTTAGTCGAAACCAAAATAAATATATAAACCCCAAAAATACTCACTAATACTAATACAAATTATAATTATAAATATACATATATTTTTTATTACATATGAATGAAAAAGAAACACACATATAAGAACTCATTTGATCAAAAATTTTTAGGAAAGGATGTCATCGGTGCCTGGTTATCTATGAAAAGCATAAAAATGTACTCCAGTATAAAGAAAGTGAGTGCGAAGGTGATAGTATATATATGCATCAATCGAATCCATCTGCAATGGCGATGCGTAGCGTTTTAAAACAAAGTGATCTTAGGGGGGGAGCTCATCCCAATACGAACGGGCATTCAAGACTATCTTCATCGGATCAGTACATATTGAGATCCAATGACGATATGAATGATTGTAAGCATTGATTTTTTTTACAAAAAACGATATATTTTTATTAATTATTTTTGGGTTATTTAGTTTTGGTTTTTATTTGTTTTGATTTATTAGCATACATATTGTATTACTTTATTATTCTATTGTTTATATATATACATAAATACATATATTCAAAAGAGAAAATGATTTATCACCTTTAAATATCGTTTAATATCGTTTTTGTCAAAAGAAAAGATAAACACAAAATTAATCCAATTATTATTTTAGTGAAAAACTTTTCCTCTGAACTCACCTTTTTCATAGTATTTATTATTTATTCTTTATTTATTTTTATTTTCACAATTTAATTCTCTGGCCTAATAATATTAATATTATTTGTGGCCTCTAAATTATAGTTTCAACATTTCTTTTTTAAAATTAAAACCCTTATTTGAGTTAATTTTTCACCACGATAAGCAAAAAATGAAAAAAACAAAAGAAAAACTTGTAAATAATTAAACAGACATACTCTCTGCATCATACATCGAAATGTTTGAGTTTCTTCATTTATCATCACATGGCAAGGGTCCTCTCTCTGAATTATTAATTAATTAACTAAATTACGATACTACTTAGTGGCTAATCCAATGTTTTACTAGTTACGAATCCAAAAGTATTAGCGGAATAGCAGATTAACCCGTCCCAACTTTTGTAAGACACTTTAAAGCAACTTTTCTGGATAAAAGTTATTTACTTGAATTGAAAAGAAATTTCAAATAAATTTACAAAAGATTTTTACCGACTTTTCGTTTGTTTCAGTTTTAAAATATTTTCATTTACTA
Organism: Clusia tigrina; assembly: GCA_920105625.2. Taxonomy (NCBI): domain Eukaryota; kingdom Metazoa; phylum Arthropoda; class Insecta; order Diptera; family Clusiidae; genus Clusia; species Clusia tigrina. The sequence continues at coordinate 229,554,147 of OV050031.1, forward strand.
TAACTGTAAATAATTGAATTTTGTAAATACGAACTTGTTTGTTAATATTTTACATATATATTTATATATATATATATATATATATATACATTAATTATTATTATTACATTTTGCAATCTCTATAATTAAACATTTATATGATATGTATTTTTTCTAAATATTCAACAATTTTAAGACATTTCTTATTGTGTGTGCTTTATAATAACTTAAATAACATGAAAAATATCTTTGTTTTGTTACGCCGCGGTTTACAAATCTTAAAATTACCTACATATGTTTGCTAACTTTTGAAACTTTGCATTCAAACTAAACAAAAACAAAACATAAGACAGAAGAAAACGATTTTTTATACTCGCACAATCAATAAAAAAAGTTTCGTAGCCGAATTTCCGAATTTGAATTCCTTCCATCCACCCAATAGGTGCGAAAAGTCTCACACAATGACGACGTCTCTCGCTCTCATTTGTAAATAAGCCATACTCCATACACGAAAATGTACGCCATTTTATTAATGAGCATACTTTTTTTTTATGTCATATGAATTCTCATTTGCCACATGTAAATTTATTTGTTTTATGTATTTTACTTGAAGAGCAGAAAACTCGACTCGTACTTTTTGGTTTGATTTCATTTGCACGCCTAAAGCCATTTTTATTATTAAAAATTGAAAGTTGTTTTCCCCATAATTTATTTACTTATTAGTTCGTTTGTTTGTTCGGTTGTTCGTTGGTTCTTTTATTATTTTATTATTTTCAATGTGTGTGTCCTTGTGTGTGTATTGTCTTACCCAGTCTATCCTAGAGTCCACGCGCGTTACACCCCTTCAATTGAATTAGTCGGTGTTCCGAATGTGATGGGAACTCAAGATACGAATGCAGTCAGGAGACTTTTGAAGCCATCCGAAAATAACATCCACACCACAATGTGGATGTTATTAAACCACAATGTGGTTTATCAAATTGTATGCCAAGTTGCGAACATTTTTAGAAGCCTCAGTAAAGGCTCATTGCAAATCTTCAATATACTTTGACGTATATAGAAACTATTGGTGTAAGATGTTAATATGAGAATTATTCATATTAACATTTTCGGAAGGAAACATGATGTAAGTCACTTTCGATTCGTCCCTAGTTTATTGCTTATAAGAAGAACAACCAACCCAAGTCGCTAAGATCACATTTGATAAAAACTTGGCAGCAGAGTCCAAAAAAAATATGGCAAATATACAAGCGATCCAATTTATTTAAAACAAGCTACTTCCTTAAATTTTTTTTTTATAATCTCATAGAAATTTGAATGGACGAATTTAAGCGGGCAACGGCTGTGAAATCGAACACAACTGATTTCAAAGAAAAATTGGAGTACTGTTTGGTCGCATCGCGAAAAAATTGGCAATGTTAAAATAAAAATAATTTGGATTTGGCAATTATTAAGAATGGGCCGCTTCTTGTCGTTATTCTTCAATATTTGCTGGAATGCATTAGTTTGGAAAAATGAATTTAATTTAACAAGTTTCGCAACTTCGACTGAAATTACAGGTCAATAATTCCTTTGGTATTACACCAAATCATTTTAAGATATCACTATTATCGATACTTGAACGACATCGATAATGCCTTCATCAATTGGTATTAACCTCTCCGCTTGGAAGTGATCTGAGCGGAGGTTTCTCTCGGGAATTGTACAACAGTCCGAAAGGCTTGTGCACCACTATCACATAGTTAGAGGCTTCTGTAGAATACAGATATTGGCTACGGTGAAATCAAGTTAGAGACTATCTCACCTTCTTGACTGTGGTTAATAAGTCTATGAAACTGATATCGAAATCGTTAAGAGAAAACTTGCTGAGACTTTGATTCAGGTTGTTCTACAGATAAAATGTGCCTTGGCAGAAAATTATCTTCTCTACGAATTCTCGATAATATATGTTGGGTGTAGCGTGTTTCATGTTCGGTCTAAACCGAACTTGTTCATCATTAATTTTCAATTCAAATAATTTATTTAAAATAAAATTATTTCAGTTTTTATTTTAATTCGATTAGAACAATTTTGTAAATAAGTTTAGCAACAATTAAGAATGGAATATTTTTAATGCAATTATGAGAGAAACGAATAAACTTTGCAAATAAGAATGAGAGTTTGTAGGGCACCCATCTCTCTGAGAGGGAAAAGTGCAAACACAAACAAGGATATGCTTTAAAAGGCACAGAGCGAAAGGCAAAGGGCGAGTGGGAAGGCGGAAAAAAGTTTGAACCGCACAAAAAACGAGACGACATTGTGGCGCTGGTGACAAAGACGTCTGTGGCCTTTTATTATAACAAACAAAAGAAGAAAAAATTTAATGGATTTGTTCAAAAATCTTTAAAATTTTTGCTTTTTCATTATTTTTGCAGTATGTAGTTGCATTGCATCTTTCAGGCAGGGTTGTCAAACGCGCGGCCCGCTAGAAAGCATACACTTATAGAAGAGAACATGAGTACAGTTTTCCAATTGTGTTTTCTTGCTTTTGCTTCTCTTGATATAAATGGGCCATATGCTTGACGGGTTCTGTCGATACTGGCGCGCTTGATCAAAACAGTTTGAAACCCCTGCTCTAGGATACTTTATTCTGCCTCATGCTGCACAAAGAGTGTCCTAAGTGAGTTCCGATTGTTCGTTGTGGCTTTCACTGTAGCGTTATACAAATACCGCTTCCCTGTATTATGAATGAGCGTGACTAAAAATGAAATAAAATAACATAATGTAAGTAATTGTCTAATGCGAGGGAAGAAAGGATTTAATATAATAAAAATTGTCCAATGGTGTCTGGGTTAATTGGGTCATATTAGCAGACTGAGCGCATTCATGTTGAGTGGGAAGACGGTGTGGATTATTAAATTCACTCCTCATCTGTCCCCAACAAAATGTCTCCAACCCCAAATAGCGGCTGGTAGAAACATAAATATGGAAATTGACTGCTTTTTCCGTTTATTATTGCATAGATTTGAATTTAAAAGTTTTTAAAATGTTTGAATGCTTCCAATTAGCCGCTACCAATAGAAATGTAATTTGAATAACTCAGCTCTTTAAGTTAAGGCCGCCGCACCTTACTATACCCGCCACTGTAGCTGATTCCACCAATTATTTACAATTTACTCATTTGTTACTCTAAAATATTGCACTTGTTTTTAATCTAGTTCTGTTAAATTTCACACGTATTTAAGGTGTGGTTGGCGGGATCTTAGAGGGGCGAAATCTGTACCCCATTTCTGCTCAGAGCTCGAAAGAGAAATTTCACGAACCGAGAAATCAATTCAAAATGATTGCGCTTTCTTCCAGAATTTCAGAATCTTGAATACAGTTCAAAGCTCTATTTATTATATTAGATAGTCCAATATTTGTTGTAGTTTGGTGGTAGGCGTTATGGTCAAGGGGGATTGCACAAAGAGTTGGAAGTAAATCTTATTTGTTGTGTGGAAGTACCGAATATGGAGTGTGTGATGGTTCTCAAACACAATGCTAGATAGCGCTTGTAGACGTTTGTCATACACATACCATTTATCTGGGAAGATTGACAGAGACAAATACATTATCTTAATGATAGGTACCGATAAACAACTGTAAGCGCCATTATTAATTTCATTTGCTTTGATATCAGATATATTTGTCTGCGAATTGGTTTTTGTCAATTTTTCAGATGTTTACTAGGGCTATCTAAACGTCTGGTTTCCACACTATCCTTTGATATTCCCATCTAGGTAGTTTCATCTGAGAGGGTAAAGCACAGAGAGAATACACCCCTCGCGTTTCTTCACTCACAATAACGTATTTAAACGTACATACATACAATAAATTATTATATTACAATGGGAGAATAAAGTGATTTGTGAATACTTCGAGTAAAATACCAAATACGATATATTTGTAAAATACGATATATAGTTATATCTGTTTCGCTCATACGCACTTTTTGCCCAAGGTTTCTAAAACTGAATTTGCTCACATTGCAGGGAAGAATTGTTGCATTTGCTCGTCTTGAATCCCCTTAGTTAGAAGACCGTAAATAATGCTTTATAGCTATTTGGTGTGTCTTTGGAAACATTATAAACATATATAAAAGGAGCTGTTACTATATCCATTAAGAGTTTGAAAAACATACAAATTGTGGTATCTTATTAATTAATTTTTGATTTTGATAATTTAAGTTAAGTTCTGAATAATGAATTGTTTAAACAGTATATTGGATATGTTACCGTACTCTTTCCGCGATTGAAAATAAAGGCATGGATATTTCATAGTTTTTTATTGAGTTCTAAAGTCACTATCCATGATGAAGGTAAGCAGAATCTAATGAAGTACTTAGTATCTAAAATTAATGAACATGAATATGTAATGAATAAAATACATAGTTTCTAATTGTGATCATATTAAAGATTTTTAGGTATAAAGCCTTAGGAATATTTACATACTATATGTGAAACCCAGCAAATGCGAGGCTTCAGAGAAACCACGACGCGCGATATGCTTATGGAAGATAATACATTTGTAACATATTTTTAATGATTGAAAATAACACAATGAAATTAAAACTTGAAAGAAATTGTTTTGCAATTGAAACCCTGCAGTTGCTGGTGAATTATTGTTCGATGAATGATTGTATCAACAAAAGTAATATATGAAGACATGTGAAATGCCTTAATATGTATACCTTTGTTTTATTTTCGATTTACTTGTTACACTCACACATGTTCATTCTACATACACACATATATCCAATGATACGAGTATTTTTGTTATATTTTACATAAATTTAACGCCTTTGAGAAGTATTTGAGACGGGTTAAATTAGCTTTCTATTTACACATCAATATAAAACTGTGAGTACCGTACAGACATGTCCCGCCCGTTGCTTGAAGTACAGTTGGATGATTCATATACAGAATATAGCGTTGAGTATCAATTCTATATACTACTCACATAGTTTAACTATTTTCCTTGAAAATATAAAACTGTGTGGAGTTGGGACCGAAATTGAGAGGAACTGTTTAAGTGTTCTCGTAAATTTGCATTGCATATGAGAGTACTCTCGACTTGTATGCAACTCGGCAACAAAATTTAGTTTAATACCACTTTCTTGTACCTTAGTTGCCGGGTTTCCTTACGTTGAAATGCGTGCAAAGAACTGTTTGCATTGAGAACAGAACATGAACAAAACGAAAAAGAAAACTCCTTTTTGCACGTCTTGGTATTAGAGGGGGTGGTGAGGTATGCTTGCTTTTCGTTGTCAACAAATGCGTGTTTGAATTATTTTCTTTTTTAATTTACAATTTTATTTTCATATAAAATAAACACCTTTTTTCATTTATTTTCGTTTAAGTTGTTTCCATTTGACATACAAATGCAATTTTTAAAGTGAAAAACCAAAAACAAAAATGAATTCCTATACACGCTGTAAATATTTGTATACTTTTTTCTAATTAAATTCTCTTATTTCCTTTATTGTATATTATTATGTATTATTAGAGAGTAACTTTGTTTTTGTATATTATTAAATATTATTCATTGATTCTGTTCTGTACATACGTAATTATTTTGTTTTCTTTATGTTTATTTTCCCCATTTACATACATACATATACATAGTTAAAAATCTTAATTAAAACTGATCGATATAAGTTAAATAATGAAATTTGAAAGAAGAAAATTTTCAGCAACAAATGTGAAAGTAAAAATTCTGTCAACAAATTAACAAGAGAAATGTTGGGATGGGCTGCCCGGTGACCGCTAGTATATTTATAATCATATTATATTCATTAATTAATTACGTAATTAATCATTATTATTCAATTAACAACAAATTCAACAATTTCTGTTTTTAAGTTAAGTAAAAATTCATTTCTAAGTGTTGTTGCTGTTGCCGTTTCAATATTGTTGTTGTTGTACTACATCCCACTCACCAACTACAATTGTGCTCCCCTTCTTTGTAGAGAGTTGCTTTTACCAGTCTCATGTGCACTCACTTACTTTGCCTTTTATTGTTGTTGTTGCTGTTGTCATAAATGTAGTAGTTGAAGTTGAGTCGCTCCCCTCCTTGCTTTAAATATTCCTGGTTACTTTTCTCTTTCCTTTTTTTGTTGTTATTAAGTACTTTTGGCTTTGATGAGTGTTTGTATATCTCTAAATTTTGCTTGTTTTGTATAAATTTTACTTTAAGAACATTTAATTCAGCAAAGAAAAATCTGTGTGTACTCTGTTCTGTTTTAAAGTATTTAGTAAAGTGTGAGTTTGATTTGGTTACACTTCTTTTATTTTTTACTAACTGTTTTATTATTTATATTGAAAACAGAGAGGACCCTTTTCCACAAACAGAAGAAGGCGAATACTTCAAAAGAAATAGCAAAAACAAAAACAATTGGAGTTATGCAAATATTTATTTTTATTTATAAATACGTATTTTTGAATTATTGGTTTTTACAGTTTATTGTTATATACATAAATATTTGTAAGAGGAGGAAAATCGGATAAAAGCAAACATGTTTGTAATATTATGAAACCTTTCATCACAGCGTAGGAACCTTTGAGCAGGTGGTCGATGGGGGGGGGGTGGTAGCTGTTTGTGTTGTTGTTTGTGCGTCAAAAATATGTAATATGCTTCATCAATGCAATCTCCAGATATAATTTAATCATGAGTGCGAAGTATATGTCCGTCTGCTTGTTTGTTTGTCGATGTTTTTGGCTGGAACATCGGAGTGTGGTGAAGAATTCGAAGTAATTGCATGGAAGCATTGTAATTACTTACTTGCAAATTGGCTCAAAGTCTTCTATATTAAAATATAATTACCGCATTGTTACACTTTTGTGTATTTTCAGTTTAATCAGTTAAGAATGTGTGTGTACTAATGGCCCCACCCCCTTATGGGATATGCACGACTGCACGGTAATGTGGGTGAAATTTATAATTGTAGGTAGTTGACGCATTTATACCTACACAACAATTAGACAGATGGTTGCTTGGAGAGGAATTATTCTTTTACCAGAACTCGGCCCAACCCATTTTGGAACATTGGAACCTATTTAAAACCTCCTAATCGTTAGCTTTTCAAATAGTCCTTACTGGGTTGAACAAATATGTAATTTGTTGGTCCCTTTGTTAATATTACAAACAAGTTTGCTTTCGTATAAATTTGTTTAGAGAACAGGATAACGTAATATAAACGGACTCAAACTCATATATGTATATTTTACATACCTGAATGTGTAATATCCTTTGACCTATGAATTATCCAAACCAGACTAATTGAAATGTGGTTGAAATAGTAAAGTTTGTGAATGGATACCTGATTATATGCCATTTAGATTTGCCACAATTGTTTGTAAGAGTCCAAGGCAGTCTTCGTTTTAAGGATGAGTTTGAGTGTTTCTTACGAAGACCTCCTCAATATACTTTTCCAACTTACGATTAATTCATTGTAATGAATGTCAGTGAAGATGCCCATGCCGTACTGGGTGGGTTTTCCCTGGCATCACACAAATGAGAGCTTGTCCGCTAAGTTTACGAGTATCCGACAGAACATGCTGAAGGCATTAACCATTTAAAACTTTTGTACGCATATAATGAGGTATGCCTCCATGTAGTTTATCCTTTCTTTAACATTTTATAAGTCCTTTAATTAATTATTTTCTCCTACATTCTATAAACGTAAATATAAACAGAAATTGTTGTTTTTTGTATCCCGTAACTCAAAGAGTAATTACAAATATGTTTAATGTTCTTATATTTTTGCATATACTTAACTTCCTCATTCCTGCCCTTTCCCTGTCGAAAATTTTGAAACCAACCAATATGACCGTTGAAATGTCTTTGAGTGCAGAATTTGTGTTTTTATGTTTCCGTAGTTCTTTTATCCTAGTTACTATTAAATGTTTTCTTCTTTTAATTACGATAACTAAAATTCAAAACTGTACTATGTGCATTAATCTTGATTTCGCTTTGTAAAATCATGTCCCCCAGATTTCTGCAAGGGCCGTGAAACATTACAGAATCTCTGTGATCAAATACCTGGCGATGCGCTGCTGTATTCGCTGTTCCGAGAAAGTGCAGAGCCCGTGAAGTGTCCCTTGAAAGGTTTGAACTCAGATAAATTCTGTGACATGCCTGGTTTTCACTTCCATATTTCTAATGCAGGACCTTTCGTATTTACCTACAACCGGGGACACGGTGAGTGCAAAAGCCCAGCGTCGAACATTGAAAGCTGTACTGAGGATAGCCGCTTGCTGCTTAGTTTTCAGGCATGTCCCGATGTGCAGGGCACGGAAAGCACAGGTGAGTGTCGCGTAGTTTCACGTACCAATAAGTAATATGAACTGAATATCTGTTCATTCCCTTACGTGCCCAAAACAGTTGAGGAGCTCACATGTCTAGCGACTTGGAAGGATGGAAATTCGCGGTATCTCGTTGGCCTAGTGTCGCATCACCATGCAATCTCGAATGAGGAGCGTTATCGTTGCTTCGTCTACGAGAAATTATCTTCTCTCTTGGGTATGCATATGCAGACGTCTGAAATGTGCGCATTTTATGGTGGTTTCTTCTTTCCTCATTGTTTTTCATACAGGTCTTCCTACGACTGTCAACATAAAGGATGCTGAATACAAACTAGCGCAGTCGGGCGACGCAACTTGTAATGGACTTGACAGTGCGGAGGTAAATCAATTTTGTGAATTTCATCTTGAAAAATAAAGTAAAAGAAAACGAAGTGAAACGTTCTCCCGAAGCTTCCCGCTCGGGATTTCTTTCATAAATTATATGAGTACTCACGAAAAATTTGTATTACGTGAGAGAAATTTAAAATGCATGCATCGTTCTTCCCTTCTTGCTCTTGGCAGGTTGGCTCACGTATTATGTCCTTGCGGAAACCACCCCTGGCGGAGCGATGCGACTTTCCAGCTTGGTTTAAAGGCCCTCGTCATTGGCATGCCCTGATGGGTAATGCCGTCTACAATTATCATTCAAAGTAAGTACTTCGTTATATTGGCACGCCCATAAGCCATACACTATGTCAAACACACCACATACCCCACATCCTACCCTTTTGCTGCTTTGAAGGAGCTGAACAGTACGAGTGAAAACTGTGCGGAGCTTGAACGGAAAGTCTTGGAAGACTACGAATTTTCTAATGTCACATTTTCTCTCTTTCAGTGATGGCTCTGTGCACATCATTAAACCCAACGGATACATGGAGACCCGCGCCCTTTGTGAGCAGATCAATAAACAGACTTCGACGGAAATGATGGCCGTAGTTCATTACACCACAGGCTGGTAAGAATCAAAAGTAGTTGCAAGGACTATCATTAAAAATTGAATGCACATTTGTTAAGCCGTTGCCTCCTACATTTTAACCCCCTTCTACCCCCTCTGTCATTACAGCCAATCTGGCTTTATGTGCATGATGTTCTATCGACGGGACACGCACGTCATTGAAATTCAGACCGGTAAACAGGCGGCCCGACTGGAAGATGCGTGCGCTCCCGATCACTTTGACGTCAATAAGATGCCTTATATCACATTGCTCGGTAAGCTGCTTGCCAAGCACGTGATTAATTTCCATGTGCCTGCTTAAGCTACCTTTTGCCTCAAACCTTACATGAAATGAATTTCGTAATTACATGATTTCTGTCGCATTTACATTCGCAGCTAGCAACCCGGATCCGCAGATATGTCCCATGGAGGGTTTGTACAATTTGCGTGGTGCCATTGGACCGCCCTACTTGACAACACGCCACAAGCGAAACCATAACAACAAAGCGCACGGTGTGCATGGAGGCCACCACCATCCCATCCAGAGTCAGAGTGGGGTAGCAGCAGGCGGTGGCGCTGGAAATGTTTTGGGGCACAAAAGGTATGTAAAGGGGATATGGAAGAGGATAATTGTTTGCTCAATACTAGTTTGGAATTGCTTTAGTAGACACAGTACGCTGAGTTTCCGGAGTTCAGACAGAATCGAAAAGGATGCTTGGCACTCCAATACTCGCGGACTACCTGTCAGGAATCGACGTGCCACAGCAAATACGAGAGCTCTCCCTCAGCCTAATGCAAACGAAGAAAGGATATTGATGAACGTGGTCGTTGCGAATACGAGCCCATTTGTTGATGGCACTGCGAGTGCACTTATCTCTACGGACTTAACACTGGAGGCTGAGCGGCAACGCAATAGACGCGAGATACCTGGCTGCATCACGAACTACAAAGCCCAACGGCAGCTCTGGATAGGCTGCACCGAACCAAATGTCATTGATGTGCGACCTCTATGCACCGATGAAGGAGATGAAGGTAAGGGGAAATAATGTATATTTTCGGTTGCTCGATAATACATGGGTATTTTAAACATCTTACAGAGTATTCCTGTCATGGTTCTTGGTCCGAGAATGGCACCGTATTCATTATAGCACGACATAAAGGCAGCAAACATGGCGTTTGCATCAGTTATCGACCAATGGACGGTTCATCGGCCAAATTGGTGCTTGGAGATGCATGTTATCGCGGTGCCCAGAAACCTCAAGAGCATCATTTGGTGGCTAATCTTTCAGTTTATGGTGAGTTCTCGTTAAGAAAGTGGTAAATAAATATATTCATATTGAAACCTAATGAGAGAAGCGGGTGCATTATGTATGAAACTTGTGAAATCATTTAACTTAGCAGCGCATATTTTCTGAAGTTCTTCCGACCCATCTAAATATTGCACTCTGTTTGTAGGCAAATGCGGTGAGACTCACTCATCTGGAGCACATCTCTACATGAGTAACTGGTGGAGAATTCTGGCTGTGTCAATTTTGACAACGCTTCTAGGCCCAATTGAGAGTCTGCAGTTGGGCACTGGAGTCGGCGTTTTCGTTTTGAATCACAGATGACTTCAATCTTAAATTGCATCATTAAGGATAAAGTTAAATTCGAAACAAAAAATGAAAACACTCACAAAACGAAGAAAACAAAAACGAGACAAAATTTTTAAAAGTTAGAAATTTGAAATGCACAGCAAAATAATTGTTAAAAATATTCATTATTACACTCGAATTGCAAACCACATCCACGGTACTCGTATTGTTAGTGAACCAACCAAGCAACTAACCCAATCCAAGAGCAAACACTATTAGTATTTATTTAAAAAGGCAACTGTTGTATCGGAAAGGATAACTAATACTAAGACACACTCACACACACACACACACACACACACACACACACACACACACTCACAACTATTTACACACCACAATCAAAAACAAAGAAAGAAATAAACAAGATTTTATTTCTGTGGACAATGTATACCTTCAATTAAGACTTATTTGTAAATACATAATTTATAAAATAATTATAATTACTTTAATTAATTAATTTGTAAATACCTCTGAATTTAAATCTTAAGCGGGAAAGGAAATGGTTTGCAATAAAGCCTTAGCTGTGTATTTATAAAAGTATAGAGAAGAAAGGAGAAGGCAATTAAAGCTAAATAAGTAGTTTCGCTTGTATGTAAGGTTGGTCTAGCTTAGCGTCTATCTACGAACTTATCAAATTTATTAATTGTACTTAGTGTACCGTTGAATTTTGACTACTATGTAAGGCCATACGCGCTGAAAGTTTCAGTGAAACGAAATCACTGCACTATGTTAGTAGACTAACACTGCTCATACTTTTTTTCTATTGAATTCAGGCTTTGATTGAGATTTGAAGACGTTTGATTTGGTAAGTGCAAATATGCGAAGTTGTCCTTGCGTTCTGTTTTTGACTTTGAATTAATTATCCTTCTCAAGCTGTCGCAGATGGGCGAGGGATACAGTTACCTAAAAGCAACTTTCAACAAAACAGTGAGCCTGAGGTTTAGATAAGTATCTATAAAGAACAGCAGAGCCTAAACTATTTGTTTAGTACATATCAATCCATCCATCAATCTCTGGATGCCATAAGGATAATGAAAGTTCATACAATTTGAGGTTTGTTTCCAATCGCATATCTCTGATCTGTGGGAATCAATAATACAAACTCGCCTACGAGACTGAACGTAGTGCGCCTCTTCTTTACTGAGCTCGTTACTATCGAGTGTGTATACGTACTTGTGTGGAGGCTGTGTCGTATGGTTTTGCATTGAATGAACAGAAGTTGGCAAGCCTGCCATTAATAATTACTAGATAATCGGCGGGATTCATTTCTGGGACTAGGCTGCTGTAATGCCATACGCAGAGCGGACTTTGATAGGATTTCACTTTTAGGGTGCTCTGCTTCCTCGTGCAGGACAAGGCGGTTGCCGCCTTCTCTGAGTTCAAAAATTGTCATTGTTTTGTTTTAACTGTATGAAGCCCCTATATTTAGTTTACTCAAAACAAAAGACAAACAAAAAAAGTGAAACTATTTGTAAATACTCTCTCTCTAGTACTGAAATGTTTTCCACAAGACTCAAAGAAAAATGTATATTATATTGCCGGCAAAAAGCTTTCTGTTGTAGATGTTAAACTAAGTGCACATGTTTTCTTTGGGTTTAGGTGTTTTTAAAACTCAAACCAAAATAAAAACTAAATTTAAATCTATCTAAGCTAAGGGTTTTAGCTCTACCTACAAAAATGCTGTTTTCGATGTTATGCGATAAGATTAAAAATATTTAAAACAAATATTTTCATGTACAAACCTAATAGACACAAATATAGAACAACATATGCGTAAACAAACATAAATATAAATACAAATACATATATCTTTTGCATAGTATTCCATTGGTTTCATATAACGTAAAAATTAAATGAAATGAACAAGAAAACAACAGACGCATTTAATAATAAAGAATAACAAAATAAAAACTAAATAAAATTGATAGCACGATCATATTCAATCAGTTCTTCTTAAGAAAAATCAATAAAGACAAGTATGAGAAACAAAAAGAAACAACTAAAAATAACAATAATTATACTTATAATAATATTAAATTTAATTAGAGAGATTAAGGCAATTAAGAGGTGATATAGATCTAGAGAAACCAACATAAACTGTGTAAAAACTCTTATGAATTGAACAATGCGGAATGCGTGAATCGTTTGATTAGTACAATTAGGCGGGTGCTCTGAAACGGACCTATAACGAACACAATGTGAGCATAGGATGAGGCGTACATGCATATACATCAGTATATATACATAGCGCTCAGAGGGAATCGTTTGCTGATACTACCACATAATAAAAAGGATTTCATAGATAAGCTGAGAAAACAAATTTGTGAGGAACTGAAGAGAGCAAACACAATTGAGGGTAACGGTCGTAGTGGTAGTAGCAAAATTGAACAGTGTTGTGAAAGCGAAAGTGAAGTGAAAGAAGTATGTACATGTAAGCTGGAGTAATTAATTATAAAAGCATGTAAATATAGACATATGTACGTATAAATGCATCTTATCTAATAGCACTACAAGGCAAGAAAGACAAAATGGAAAACAAAACGAATAGTTTATTAAGCGTTAATATGCAAACAGTTGCTGATAGAGATACTCTTCCTAGCTAGTTAGGCAAACACAAAAACAAACAAACAAACAAATAAACCATTAAAATATCGTACAACAAAAACAATTGTGAATATGAACACAAACGACGAAGACAAGAGTTACTTATAAACACATTATGTATAAGAAAGAGAGAGTATAACATTCCCTAAATAAAAAAATAAACGGAGATCCTACACTCACTCACTCACAGGTAGTTACAATCGGCAATTGGCCCACAATCAGCATTTGCTTCTCAGAAGTAAGAGAGCGCAGAATTGCTACGTATGCGGTTTAAATACACAGAATCCCCCTTCCTCGTACAGAGCAAATAGAAAATAATTTAAATATGTATGTCATTTTTGAGTTTTGTTGTATTCAAATCACTCGTATTAAAGCTTGTTTGTTTATAATTTGCAAAGTTACTGCAAAGAATATCGAATGAGAGCGCGCGGAGGGTCGTTGGAATCACTGCGGCCGCACCTGCAACGCTGAAGTCTCTTCAACTATTTAAGTGTAACTAAACTACGTGTAACTAAACTTCCTTCACTGCTTTTGTCTAGGTACCAGATACGAGATACATATACAAATACATACGAGTATATTACATTTAAAAATATTACAATGAATGTTCTATTATTAAACAAAAGAGTAATTTTAGTGTTCGATATTTTTGTACATAAACGCTTGAGAATTTTTGCCGCGTGAGTGCAAACCAAATCCGCAACCAATACACAGTAGTACACCTTATCTGGCTGCGCGACAGGTGGCTTGACGTGCTCTGCAGTGAGCTGGTGGCGGTGCTGGGGTACAGTCAGTGGAAAAACGCTAAGCATTAAATTAGATTTAAGTGAATTTTTATATTCGACGTTTTTATAAATAATTTTTAACTGTCTATTTTAATGCAAAACAAAACCTTTTATTTTTAATGTGAACGAAACGATGTGTATTGAATTTTTTAAATATTTTATTTCACATTATTTTTAAAACTAATTGAAATAAAATAAAGAATTAATAAATAACAAAGTGTACATCATTATCTCAACGTCTGTTTATTTGCCGTGTAAGGTTGGTTGCTGGGGCAGGATATCGCATCAATGGATAGAAACACACAGTCCTCCTCCTTGCCGAGTGATCTGAATGTGCACAGTAATGGTTCAAATAGAGCTCGAGTGATGGACACCGCTGTCAGAAGAAAATAGCTTAACCTCCAATTTTACATTCTCCAAGAAAAAGGAGATTGGTCAGCAAACAACTTAGAGTTACCTAGGGAAAAAAATTTATATTTGAATAAAGCTGAGGTAGAATAATAACCGTTGCAAAATAAGTTCTTTGAACTCAGACAAACCAAACACAGTTTACTACCCAATCATAATAATCAATTAAAATCCCATTTTAAAGATTTCTACATCGAAGTTCCACATACTATCTCCAGATCGTCGGTTTCTTTGCATTGGACGATTTTCTTACTCTAAAGCAGAGATCGTTCAGTACACAAAGCAATCCAATGTTCACTTATAAATCTCAGATATTTTAAACTAAAATTTGCATTGGCAATACATTATTTACTACTTATTAGTCGTTAGTATAATAATAATATAACATAATAGATGCAGAGTTTTATTTATTGATTAAATTTTAAATTTATGTAAAAATAGGTCCAAGTCAATAGAAGTACTCTTGACTTGATGTGGTACCTACTCTTATCCATCTTCCAAAATAAGAAATCTATAATGACAAAATGACCAAAGAAGTATGTAATGCGCAAAATTGCAAAATTACAGATTAAATTTATGATCCGCCACATTCAAACCAGTCGCGACCTTTAAAGCAATGATGCAAGACAATATAATATCAATGTGGACGATAGAAAAGCTGATATCTGAGATACTTTCTTTGACCAGACAAACAATTTACAATATTTTGAATAGCGCCAAAAATGATGATAGACTGGAGTCAAAACCTTCGAACGGCCGTTCGCACAAAATAACAGAGAGAACAAAACGCACAAGGAAAGTAGTCGAAAGTCTGCAGATTTCTACGAGCACTCAAAAAGTGTATGATTTTGCGGTTACCTTCGAAATAGGAAGACAGGACATAATAAAGAATCAGTATATGTCGAAAAAACCACTCCTCAACACAACACATTGTCTTTCACTAGGATGTACGTTGGCAAACCGAATGACTACTGGGGATGACGTTATATTTTGCGATAAGACCAAAATCATGCTTTACTATAAATGATGGGCCCAATAGAGTATGGTGATAACAGTAAAAAGCGTTGGTATATCTTAATATAATTCCAGTTAAATTCGGTAAACTTTCTGTCATGGTATAGGGTGTGGTATATATCCAGACAATGAATAGAAGAGCTAGCTTTCATACAGAACACTATGGATGCAAACAAATAATTGGAGAGTAATTTAGGTTCATTGTTGATAACAAGTCGTAAATTCAAGCTTTACCATGATAATGACCCAACACATACGGCGCATATGGTAAGGATGTGGCTTCTTTACAATTGTAAAAAAGTGTTCGACACGCCTACCCACACAGTCCAGACATGAACCCCATTTCAAACGAGTAAAGAAGTCGGGTTAGACCGATTTCGAAATACCCTTTACCTTTCCTTGTGCGTGCGAGCGAGTTCAACTTGGGGGATGTTTTCTTCATAAATCAGCATTTGGAGCATATCTACGGTAAGGTACCTTGGGTTGGTTATAATAGAGGAAGGCGTGGCCTTTATCTGATCGACCCCATTTCTTGTGAATGGATTTGCAGCGTTTATATTATTACGTATATTTATATTAGTATGTATATTGGGACTAATATAAAATTTCGACCAAAAATATTGTATAGATCGTAAGTTATAATTATGTCAATAGTGGGTGTGGCTCTCACAACTGCAATCCGCTCAATTTTTGTGTGGTGTTTAATGTTAGTGCCCGCAACCTTCCTCTGCATTTTCGTTGATAAATAATAGAAACATAGTAATGATTTTTGGTTAATTGTGGGCGTGGCAGTAGTAATATCATCCCCATATTTTGCAAACCCACTATAATGGTCCCTATGTACATTTCCGCCAATTTTTGATATCGTCAATACGAGCATGGGCATTTTAGGCCCGAAAGTTCCTTATATCAAAAGTGGGCGTGTCCTTTTTCTGATCAACCTCAATTCAGTTGCAGTTAGCTTTATAATGTCTACATGTTGCTTCTTGTAAAATTTCGTCCATAGTGTTTAGTAGGACCCACATCTCCATAACTACCAAATTCCGTCACTATTCTATCAATTGGACCGAAGTTATAGTAATTTTAAAAAAGGTGGTCTTTGTCCAAATCGGCCCATATAGCAATCTGGTTATGTATCTTTGTCTAGACTATACTTTTGCAAAGTTTCATTAAGATAGCTCTAACGGTGTAGAAACAAGAGGCCACAGACGGGCAACAAAAGAGATTCTGATCATACCTGTATTTTAAGTCCTTACCAACCATGGCTCCTTCTTGTAGTTGAAACCCCTTTCAAAAGCACAAAATTAGTACACCTTTCTTACCTTCTTTAAAAGTTAAGGATATAAAAAGGCCAAGAGGCAACTAAAAGGTCGATCAGGTTTAAAAACTGCAATACTAGAGGAATGGAATAAAATACCAAGCGAATATGATGTGCAGAAGTTGATTTATTCCATGAGGAGAGTATTAGAAGTCGTGATAGATTCGAATGGGGCCCACACATTTCTTTTCTTTCTTTCACTTTTGTAAATAAGTTATTTTTAAAAATACTTTCTCGACAGCTAACTTTTAGATTTTTTTTTTGTTTTCTTATATTTTTTGTTTCTTAATTTAATATTAGTGTTTTTTGTTACTGTTCATTAGAAAATACATTCGAATCAATGAAATGAATTAAAAAAAACTTATCAAACAATAAATAAGTACTACATATTATGCAGCGGAAAAATCGAAAGGACGAATTTTTTCCCTCCTTTGCAAACTGTACGTGCTGATCAAAACAACACGTATTTTGTCAATATCGCTGCCGTTTGCTCTCTAACAAATCCTTACACATATTATCATTGTAAGGAGCAATATCCAGGTTATTCCTACATTGTGCTTGAACTTATTTACGTAGTTACCATCAATGCTCTAAACAGACAGTGTCCGTATATGTAAATTCCGTTCTGTTCCAATGATTCGAAATTTGGCTTATAAAAAGGCAAACTCGAATTAATCCAACATTATCGATTAAGATAAGTTGCATACCTCCTGGAAATTTTAGTTAGTTACCCACAATATCACTATGAGAGAATTCTGGAAAACTGCATGGGACGTTGCAAATCCTGCTAAAGGAAAATATATACTTGCTTACCATCAGTTCATACTTACGGAGCTGTTTACTGGTTTAGAATTGGAGCCATTGATCATAGAATAAATTTTCCGTGACTCAGGATGCTATAAACACAGTATCAATGACCTCTCCCCTTTCCCTTCAACGTGCAAGTGTTCCGTGGAATACCCAATTTATTGGCCGTTGTATACCAAGGTTCGTCCACTCTGCAGTTACATTGGGCATATCTATGTCTGGGACTCATATGAGATGTAGATTGTATATCTAAGCCCTCTTAGAGATATGCTTATGACGGAATTTGGTATTGATATATGAGCTCCCTATCGTAGCAACCGCTTGGCTGTCCAAGAGTTGGGAAAATACTGCAGTGATCAGACAGCCTAATGTTTGGTTTGTGAGTGTAGTGTAGTCTTGTGGTTGGCTGATTGCTTGCAGTGTATGTAGGTAGGTCGAAAGGAACTCGATGAAGCAGCGCTTCAGGGATCCTTGACTGTGAGGTTTTTAGCGCACTTGGCGTGGTAAAAAAATCACATGTCTTGGCTAAAATTCTTGTATATTTTATGTTCACAAACATTTAAGTTTCAAATGGAGTTCTTCAAATTTTATTTTGTGATTATATTTGAATACAAATAAATTGTACGTACAAAAATAAATTGTTAATAATTCCGAAATTTATTGTTTCACATTCCTTTGTTTTATTATAAATCGTATAACCGAGTGTATTCGGAAATCGTTATCTTCAATTTGATGTCCCTCCAATCTATCTCCGAAGTGAATCTACAAACAGTTGCCATATCTTGTCTGGTTACGGCAAAGACGGCAGAGTAACCAATATCCTCATCCCATATTAACATCTGTCGAAAATTTGCTTTTGAAAAGAAAATAATTGAAAATAAAGAATTAGCTCTTTTCACTGAAATTTAATTTTGTTCTTACATTTCTACGACATGTGGTTGAAATTTTCAAATATCCGCACCAATAGATTAGTAATATTTGTACGGCGGCATCTTGAACCCAGCGACTCCACAGCATCAGCATCGAAATAATCACCAGTACCAGCGGCATCTTCATTGTACAGCTCAGTTTCGCTCGTCCTTGTAGTGTTAGCGACGCTCCAACATGGATCCGAATTCAGTTCAAATAAAATTTTTAACTCTTTCTTCATATATTTGGTGGGTGAGGTTTACGTGAGGATATTCCAAGAATACTCAAATTGAGGCTCCCAGCAATGTTCTATTTATTTACTTTTACTAAGGAAAACCTCACCCGGAAAATTTTAATGCAAACATTGCAAGCAATGTGGAATATGTGAGAAGTATGCACTTCAAGGGAGCCTCTGAGAGCGCTCAAAGGTAAATGGAAAGGTAACAGTAACATCATTATATTTAAACACAATTAACAAATCCTTTTCTTTTTGTGAACGAAAAGCATTAATTAAAATACAATTAAACGTAAAACATCCCAACGGAATACGAATATAGTAATTAAAAGTTTATAATCAGATACTCTTTGGTATTGAATACAATAAATAAATGTGTATAGTCAAAAATAGAAACAATTTTAAATTCCAAAGAAAAATATAAGACGGAAACAAAAAGACACACACACATATTCACATGTTCATACGAGTATTAAAATAATACACAAAAGTTAAACACTGAACTAAAATAATCCTATAAATAATATAATAACAATAGTACTACTATTCTCCCATATTTAAGCAATCAATGTGCCGTGTCGCGAACGTGTGTGTGTGCTGTACATGGAAGAATATGTTGGGGGTAGTGTTGCTCGGACTGGGAGGGTAGTTAAGCTGCCTGGAAATAATTTTTGATTTTATATATATATATATATATATATATATATATATATATATATATATATATATATATATATATTATATATATATATATATATATATATATATATATATATATATATATATATATATATATATATATATATATATATATATATATATATATATATATATATATATATATATATACGAGTAGAAATAATAGAAGTTATAACGTTGTTTGAAATGGAATTGCGGCCGAAGATTCTTTAATTATATAAATTAATTGGTAGCTGTGTTTAGCTTTATTTAGAGTTGATTTATGAGGTTCCGGTGCGATATGCTCATGACTTGTAACTTTGCTGTGTAGCCAAGGCATAATTAATTAAGTGATAAATGTATGTACGACTATTTGAAGTTAGTTTTACTATGGGCTGTCGGGGCCAGTTATTCACTACACATTTGTTGAGTCTTAGTTTCGTCGTAGTCGAGTTTTTATATTCGATGAGTGTCCTGTTGTGTGAATTCCGATTCTTACGAGGATTTATGATGATCGATGCAGTAAGTTTTTTATAGCAACCATTCTGCCATAGTCGTCGTATATTAATATTATATTGATCCATTTAGATATTTGTTCGATATTGCTATATTTGATTTGGTTTACGTGTTCCCGATGCAGTTTAATTATGAATTCAAAAGAATTCTCGAAAGTTTCATTATTAAATTTAAAATAGATCCTTGAGAATTTCATTCAGGACATTGTTCGGGTTTCGTTTTTTGCGATTTGAGGGGAATAAATAATATGAGGATAAATATTTCCGTTTCCAACTATTTGTAATTGAAGTAGTTAATGCTGTAAAGTGCATCGCACTTAAGGGGAACTCTTTACACATTTTTATATGTACGATGTAGGAAAGTTTGTTCAATATTCACCTCCATTCGCGATATTGTTACATATAAAACTACTAAAACAACCGTGCAGAAAATGTTGAGGGAACATTTGCATACGATGTATAGAGAAAGGGTTCACTTTCGATACTTCCTGCATTATGCTCTGGTTATATTAAAATTTTGAGATATATTTTTTCTGCTCTGTAAATTTTTATGCACAAAAATATATGTTTATGTGATAATAATATTTTACTAGATATAGTTTACAATTGTTTTAGTTGTCATCTTAAAATTGTTATACGATGTGCTCATATGAAATTGATGGAACGACTATATATTATATTATTAATATATACGCTTCATCCTATTTTAGCATTTTTTCCATATTCGTGCTTAAGGACCGTCCAGCGCTCCATAAATTAAGATGCAAATTTGTTTATTATCCATGTAATGTATTCTTTAAATAAATATACGAGGTTTATTTCAATCGCAACATCTTCAAACTATCTTCTCGTAATCTTTATCCAGGTTGTTTCCTTGAATACGCCTTAAATCGTTATACGATTTGTTGATATGGTGGTTGTATGATTGAATTGTGTCTGATCAATTTATATACTGGGTGCTACGCTAGCGACAATATTTTCTTGTTATACTCGTGGTTAAGAAGTCTTATTTTAAGCTGTGTTGATTGTTATACGCCAAACAAAAACAAATGTGTGATATTTTTGACTCGTTGTATGTAGTATTAAATTCTTATTATAGTAACCCCTACTTTAATTTTTCTTTCATTATACTTCCAATATCTCTACGATGAGTTGTTCAAATATTTCGCCGCATTTTATAATTATCTGTTGACCTTTAACCTGAATGTTTCTTTGAATACGCCTTAAATTGTTATAAGATTTGTTGATATGGTGGTTGTATGTTGAATTGTGTCTGATAAATTTATATAGGGGGTGCTATGCTAGCGACAACATTTTCTTGTTATACTCGTGGTTAAGAAGTCTTATTTTAAGCTGTGTTGATTGTTATACGCCAAACAAAAACAAATGTGTGATATTTTTGACTCGTTGTATGTAGTATTAAATTCTTATTATAGTAACCCCTACTTTAATTTTTCTTTCATTATACTTCCAATATCTCTACGATGAGTTGTTCAAATTTTTCGCCGCATTTTATAATTATCTGTTGACCTTTAACCTGAATGTTTCTTTGAATACGCCTTAAATTGTTATAAGATTTGTTGATATGGTGGTTGTATGTTGAATTGTGTCTGATAAATTTATATAGTGGGTGCTACGCTAGCGACAATATTTTCTTGTTATACTCGTGGTTAAGAAGTCTTATTTTAAGCTGTGTTGATTGTTATACGCCAAACAAAAACAAATGTGTGATATTTTTTACTCGTTGTATGTAGTATTAAATTCTTATTATAGTAACCCCTACTTTAATTTTTCTTTCATTATACTTCCAATATATCTACGATGAGTTGTTCAAATTTTTCGCCGCATTTTATAATTATCTGTTGACCTTTAACCTGAATGTTTCTTTGAATACGCCTTAAATTGTTTTACGATCTGTTGATATGGTGGTTGTATGTTGAATTGTGTCTGATAAATTTATATACTGGGTGCTACGCTAGCGACAATATTTTCTTGTTATACTCGTGGTTAAGAAGTCTTATTTTAAGCTGTGTTGATTGTTATACGCCAAACAAAAACAAATGTGTGATATTTTTGACTCGTTGTATGTAGTATTAAATTCTTATTATAGTAACCCCTACTTTAATTTTTCTTTCATTATACTTCCAATATCTCTACGATGAGTTGTTCAAATATTTCGCCGCATTTTATAATTATCTGTTGACCTTTAACCTGAATGTTTCTTTGAATACGCCTTAAATTGTTATAAGATTTGTTGATATGGTGGTTGTATGTTGAATTGTGTCTGATAAATTTATATAGTGGGTGCTATGCTAGCGACAACATTTTCTTGTTATACTCGTGGTTAAGAAGTCTTATTTTAAGCTGTGTTGATTGTTATACGCCAAACAAAAACAAATGTGTGATATTTTTGACTCGTTGTATGTAGTATTAAATTCTTATTATACTAACCCCTACTTTAATTTTTCTTTCATTATACTTCCAATATCTCTACGATGAGTTGTTCAAATTTTTCGCCGCATTTTATAATTATCTGTTGACCTTTAACCTGAATGTTTCTTTGAATACGCCTTAAATTGTTATACGATCTGTTGATATGGTGGTTGTATGATTGAATTGTGTCTGATAAATTTATATACTGGGTGCTACGCTAGCGACAATATTTTCTTGTTATACTCGTGGTTAAGAAGTCTTATTTTAAGCTGTGTTGATTGTTATACGCCAAACAAAAACAAATGTGTGATATTTTTTACTCGTTGTATGTAGTATTAAATTCTTATTATAGTAACCCCTACTTTAATTTTTCTTTCATTATACTTCCAATATCTCTACGATGAGTTGTTCAAATTTTTCGCCGCATTTTATAATTATCTGTTGACCTTTAACCTGAATGTTTCTTTGAATACGCCTTAAATTGTTTTACGATCTGTTGATATGGTGGTTGTATGATTGAATTGTGTCTGATAAATTTATATACTGGGTGCTACGCTAGCGACAATATTTTCTTGTTATACTCGTGGTTAAGAAGTCTTATTTTAAGCTGTGTTGATTGTTATACGCCAAACAAAAACAAATGTGTGATATTTTTTACTCGTTGTATGTAGTATTAAATTCTTATTATAGTAACCCCTACTTTAATTTTTCTTTCATTATACTTCCAATATCTCTACGATGAGTTGTTCAAATTTTTCGCCGCATTTTATAATTATCTGTTGACCTTTAACCTGAATGTTTCTTTGAATACGCCTTAAATTGTTTTACGATCTGTTGATATGGTGGTTGTATGATTGAATTGTGTCTGATAAATTTATATACTGGGTGCTACGCTAGCGACAATATTTTCTTGTTATACTCGTGGTTAAGAAGTCTTATTTTAAGCTGTGTTGATTGTTATACGCCAAACAAAAACAAATGTGTGATATTTTTTACTCGTTGTATGTAGTATTAAATTCTTATTATAGTAACCCCTACTTTAATTTTTCTTTCATTATACTTCCAATATCTCTACGATGAGTTGTTCAAATTTTTCGCCGCATTTTATAATTATCTGTTGACCTTTAACCTGAATGTTTCTTTGAATACGCCTTAAATTGTTTTACGATCTGTTGATATGGTGGTTGTATGATTGAATTGTGTCTGATAAATTTATATAGTGGGTGCTACGCTAGCGACAATATTTTCTTGTTATACTCGTGGTTAAGAAGTCTTATTTTAAGCTGTGTTGATTGTTATACGCCAAACAAAAACAAATGTGTGATATTTTTTACTCGTTGTATGTAGTATTAAATTCTTATTATAGTAACCCCTACTTTAATTTTTCTTTCATTATACTTCCAATATCTCTACGATGAGTTGTTCAAATTTTTCGCCGCATTTTATAATTATCTGTTGACCTTTAACCTGAATGTTTCTTTGAATACGCCTTAAATTGTTTTACGATCTGTTGATATGGTGGTTGTATGATTGAATTGTGTCTGATAAATTTATATAGTGGGTGCTACGCTAGCGACAATATTTTCTTGTTATACTCGTGGTTAAGAAGTCTTATTTTAAGCTGTGTTGATTGTTATACGCCAAACAAAAACAAATGTGTGATATTTTTGACTCGTTGTATGTAGTATTAAATTCTTATTATACTAACCCCTACTTTAATTTTTCTTTCATTATACTTCCAATATCTCTACGATGAGTTGTTCAAATTTTTCGCCGCATTTTATAATTATCTGTTGACCTTTAACCTGAATGTTTCTTTGAATACGCCTTAAATTGTTATAAGATTTGTTGATATGGTGGTTGTATGTTGAATTGTGTCTGATAAATTTATATAGTGGGTGCTACGCTAGCGACAATATTTTCTTGTTATACTCGTGGTTAAGAAGTCTTATTTTAAGCTGTGTTGATTGTTATACGCCAAACAAAAACAAATGTGTGATATTTTTGACTCGTTGTATGTAGTATTAAATTCTTATTATACTAACCCCTACTTTAATTTTTCTTTCATTATACTTCCAATATCTCTACGATGAGTTGTTCAAATTTTTCGCCGCATTTTATAATTATCTGTTGACCTTTAACCTGAATGTTTCTTTGAATACGCCTTAAATTGTTATAAGATTTGTTGATATGGTGGTTGTATGTTGAATTGTGTCTGATAAATTTATATAGTGGGTGCTACGCTAGCGACAATATTTTCTTGTTATACTCGTGGTTAAGAAGTCTTATTTTAAGCTGTGTTGATTGTTATACGCCAAACAAAAACAAATGTGTGATATTTTTTACTCGTTGTATGTAGTATTAAATTCTTATTATAGTAACCCCTACTTTAATTTTTCTTTCATTATACTTCCAATATCTCTACGATGAGTTGTTCAAATTTTTCGCCGCATTTTATAATTATCTGTTGACCTTTAACCTGAATGTTTCTTTGAATACGCCTTAAATTGTTTTACGATCTGTTGATATGGTGGTTGTATGATTGAATTGTGTCTGATAAATTTATATACTGGGTGCTACGCTAGCGACAATATTTTCTTGTTATACTCGTGGTTAAGAAGTCTTATTTTAAGCTGTGTTGATTGTTATACGCCAAACAAAAACAAATGTGTGATATTTTTTACTCGTTGTATGTAGTATTAAATTCTTATTATAGTAACCCCTACTTTAATTTTTCTTTCATTATACTTCCAATATCTCTACGATGAGTTGTTCAAATTTTTCGCCGCATTTTATAATTATCTGTTGACCTTTAACCTGAATGTTTCTTTGAATACGCCTTAAATTGTTTTACGATCTGTTGATATGGTGGTTGTATGATTGAATTGTGTCTGATAAATTTATATAGTGGGTGCTACGCTAGCGACAATATTTTCTTGTTATACTCGTGGTTAAGAAGTCTTATTTTAAGCTGTGTTGATTGTTATACGCCAAACAAAAACAAATGTGTGATATTTTTTACTCGTTGTATGTAGTATTAAATTCTTATTATAGTAACCCCTACTTTAATTTTTCTTTCATTATACTTCCAATATCTCTACGATGAGTTGTTCAAATTTTTCGCCGCATTTTATAATTATCTGTTGACCTTTAACCTGAATGTTTCTTTGAATACGCCTTAAATTGTTTTACGATCTGTTGATATGGTGGTTGTATGATTGAATTGTGTCTGATAAATTTATATACTGGGTGCTACGCTAGCGACAATATTTTCTTGTTATACTCGTGGTTAAGAAGTCTTATTTTAAGCTGTGTTGATTGTTATACGCCAAACAAAAACAAATGTGTGATATTTTTTACTCGTTGTATGTAGTATTAAATTCTTATTATAGTAACCCCTACTTTAATTTTTCTTTCATTATACTTCCAATATCTCTACGATGAGTTGTTCAAATTTTTCGCCGCATTTTATAATTATCTGTTGACCTTTAACCTGAATGTTTCTTTGAATACGCCTTAAATTGTTTTACGATCTGTTGATATGGTGGTTGTATGATTGAATTGTGTCTGATAAATTTATATACTGGGTGCTACGCTAGCGACAATATTTTCTTGTTATACTCGTGGTTAAGAAGTCTTATTTTAAGCTGTGTTGATTGTTATACGCCAAACAAAAACAAATGTGTGATATTTTTTACTCGTTGTATGTAGTATTAAATTCTTATTATAGTAACCCCTACTTTAATTTTTCTTTCATTATACTTCCAATATCTCTACGATGAGTTGTTCAAATTTTTCGCCGCATTTTATAATTATCTGTTGACCTTTAACCTGAATGTTTCTTTGAATACGCCTTAAATTGTTTTACGATCTGTTGATATGGTGGTTGTATGATTGAATTGTGTCTGATAAATTTATATACTGGGTGCTACGCTAGCGACAATATTTTCTTGTTATACTCGTGGTTAAGAAGTCTTATTTTAAGCTGTGTTGATTGTTATACGCCAAACAAAAACAAATGTGTGATATTTTTTACTCGTTGTATGTAGTATTAAATTCTTATTATAGTAACCCCTACTTTAATTTTTCTTTCATTATACTTCCAATATCTCTACGATGAGTTGTTCAAATTTTTCGCCGCATTTTATAATTATCTGTTGACCTTTAACCTGAATGTTTCTTTGAATACGCCTTAAATTGTTATAAGATTTGTTGATATGGTGGTTGTATGTTGAATTGTGTCTGATAAATTTATATACTGGGTGCTACGCTAGCGACAATATTTTCTTGTTATACTCGTGGTTAAGAAGTCTTATTTTAAGCTGTGTTGATTGTTATACGCCAAACAAAAACAAATGTGTGATATTTTTTACTCGTTGTATGTAGTATTAAATTCTTATTATAGTAACCCCTACTTTAATTTTTCTTTCATTATACTTCCAATATCTCTACGATGAGTTGTTCAAATTTTTCGCCGCATTTTATAATTATCTGTTGACCTTTAACCTGAATGTTTCTTTGAATACGCCTTAAATTATTATACGATCTGTTGATATGGTGGTTGTATGATTGAATTGTGTCTGATAAATTTATATACTGGGTGCTACGCTAGCGACAATATTTTCTTGTTATACTCGTGGTTAAGAAGTCTTATTTTAAGCTGTGTTGATTGTTATACGCCAAACAAAAACAAATGTGTGATATTTTTTACTCGTTGTATGTAGTATTAAATTCTTATTATAGTAACCCCTACTTTAATTTTTCTTTCATTATACTTCCAATATCTCTACGATGAGTTGTTCAAATTTTTCGCCGCATTTTATAATTATCTGTTGACCTTTAACCTGAATGTTTCTTTGAATACGCCTTAAATTGTTATACGATCTGTTGATATGGTGGTTGTATGATTGAATTGTGTCTGATAAATTTATATAGTGGGTGCTACGCTAGCGACAATATTTTCTTGTTATACTCGTGGTTAAGAAGTCTTATTTTAAGCTGTGTTGATTGTTATACGCCAAACAAAAACAAATGTGTGATATTTTTTACTCGTTGTATGTAGTATTAAATTCTTATTATAGTAACCCCTACTTTAATTTTTCTTTCATTATACTTCCAATATCTCTACGATGAGTTGTTCAAATTTTTCGCCGCATTTTATAATTATCTGTTGACCTTTAACCTGAATGTTTCTTTGAATACGCCTTAAATTGTTATACGATCTGTTGATATGGTGGTTGTATGATTGAATTGTGTCTGATAAATTTATATACTGGGTGCTACGCTAGCGACAATATTTTCTTGTTATACTCGTGGTTAAGAAGTCTTATTTTAAGCTGTGTTGATTGTTATACGCCAAACAAAAACAAATGTGTGATATTTTTTACTCGTTGTATGTAGTATTAAATTCTTATTATAGTAACCCCTACTTTAATTTTTCTTTCATTATACTTCCAATATCTCTACGATGAGTTGTTCAAATTTTTCGCCGCATTTTATAATTATCTGTTGACCTTTAACCTGAATGTTTCTTTGAATACGCCTTAAATTGTTATACGATCTGTTGATATGGTGGTTGTATGATTGAATTGTGTCTGATAAATTTATACTGGGTGCTACGCTAGCGACAATATTTTCTTGTTATACTCGTGGTTAAGAAGTCTTATTTTAAGCTGTGTTGATTGTTATACGCCAAACAAAAACAAATGTGTGATATTTTTTACTCGTTGTATGTAGTATTAAATTCTTATTATAGTAACCCCTACTTTAATTTTTCTTTCATTATACTTCCAATATCTCTACGATGAGTTGTTCAAATTTTTCGCCGCATTTTATAATTATCTGTTGACCTTTAACCTGAATGTTTCTTTGAATACGCCTTAAATTGTTTTACGATCTGTTGATATGGTGGTTGTATGATTGAATTGTGTCTGATAAATTTATATACTGGGTGCTACGCTAGCGACAATATTTTCTTGTTATACTCGTGGTTAAGAAGTCTTATTTTAAGCTGTGTTGATTGTTATACGCCAAACAAAAACAAATGTGTGATATTTTTTACTCGTTGTATGTAGTATTAAATTCTTATTATAGTAACCCCTACTTTAATTTTTCTTTCATTATACTTCCAATATCTCTACGATGAGTTGTTCAAATTTTTCGCCGCATTTTATAATTATCTGTTGACCTTTAACCTGAATGTTTCTTTGAATACGCCTTGAATTGTTATACGATTTGTTGATATGGTGGTTGTATGATTGAATTGTGTCTGATAAATTTATATACTGGGTGCTACGCTAGCGACAATATTTTCTTGTTATACTCGTGGTTAAGAAGTCTTATTTTAAGCTGTGTTGATTGTTATACGCCAAACAAAAACAAATGTGTGATATTTTTTACTCGTTGTATGTAGTATTAAATTCTTATTATAGTAACCCCTACTTTAATTTTTCTTTCATTATACTTCCAATATCTCTACGATGAGTTGTTCAAATTTTTCGCCGCATTTTATAATTATCTGTTGACCTTTAACCTGAATGTTTCTTTGAATACGCCTTAAATTGTTATACGATCTGTTGATATGGTGGTTGTATGATTGAATTGTGTCTGATAAATTTATATACTGGGTGCTACGCTAGCGACAATATTTTCTTGTTATACTCGTGGTTAAGAAGTCTTATTTTAAGCTGTGTTGATTGTTATACGCCAAACAAAAACAAATGTGTGATATTTTTTACTCGTTGTATGTAGTATTAAATTCTTATTATAGTAACCCCTACTTTAATTTTTCTTTCATTATACTTCCAATATCTCTACGATGAGTTGTTCAAATTTTTCGCCGCATTTTATAATTATCTGTTGACCTTTAACCTGAATGTTTCTTTGAATACGCCTTAAATTGTTTTACGATCTGTTGATATGGTGGTTGTATGATTGAATTGTGTCTGATAAATTTATATACTAGGTGCTACGCTAGCGACAATATTTTCTTGTTATACTCGTGGTTAAGAAGTCTTATTTTAAGCTGTGTTGATTGTTATACGCCAAACAAAAACAAATGTGTGATATTTTTTACTCGTTGTATGTAGTATTAAATTCTTATTATAGTAACCCCTACTTTAATTTTTCTTTCATTATACTTCCAATATCTCTACGATGAGTTGTTCAAATTTTTCGCCGCATTTTATAATTATCTGTTGACCTTTAACCTGAATGTTTCTTTGAATACGCCTTAAATTGTTTTACGATCTGTTGATATGGTGGTTGTATGATTGAATTGTGTCTGATAAATTTATATACTGGGTGCTACGCTAGCGACAATATTTTCTTGTTATACTCGTGGTTAAGAAGTCTTATTTTAAGCTGTGTTGATTGTTATACGCCAAACAAAAACAAATGTGTGATATTTTTTACTCGTTGTATGTAGTATTAAATTCTTATTATAGTAACCCCTACTTTAATTTTTCTTTCATTATACTTCCAATATCTCTACGATGAGTTGTTCAAATTTTTCGCCGCATTTTATAATTATCTGTTGACCTTTAACCTGAATGTTTCTTTGAATACGCCTTAAATTGTTATAAGATTTGTTGATATGGTGGTTGTATGTTGAATTGTGTCTGATAAATTTATATACTGGGTGCTACGCTAGCGACAATATTTTCTTGTTATACTCGTGGTTAAGAAGTCTTATTTTAAGCTGTGTTGATTGTTATACGCCAAACAAAAACAAATGTGTGATATTTTTTACTCGTTGTATGTAGTATTAAATTCTTATTATAGTAACCCCTACTTTAATTTTTCTTTCATTATACTTCCAATATCTCTACGATGAGTTGTTCAAATTTTTCGCCGCATTTTATAATTATCTGTTGACCTTTAACCTGAATGTTTCTTTGAATACGCCTTAAATTATTATACGATCTGTTGATATGGTGGTTGTATGATTGAATTGTGTCTGATAAATTTATATACTGGGTGCTACGCTAGCGACAATATTTTCTTGTTATACTCGTGGTTAAGAAGTCTTATTTTAAGCTGTGTTGATTGTTATACGCCAAACAAAAACAAATGTGTGATATTTTTTACTCGTTGTATGTAGTATTAAATTCTTATTATAGTAACCCCTACTTTAATTTTTCTTTCATTATACTTCCAATATCTCTACGATGAGTTGTTCAAATTTTTCGCCGCATTTTATAATTATCTGTTGACCTTTAACCTGAATGTTTCTTTGAATACGCCTTAAATTGTTTTACGATCTGTTGATATGGTGGTTGTATGATTGAATTGTGTCTGATAAATTTATATAGTGGGTGCTACGCTAGCGACAATATTTTCTTGTTATACTCGTGGTTAAGAAGTCTTATTTTAAGCTGTGTTGATTGTTATACGCCAAACAAAAACAAATGTGTGATATTTTTTACTCGTTGTATGTAGTATTAAATTCTTATTATAGTAACCCCTACTTTAATTTTTCTTTCATTATACTTCCAATATCTCTACGATGAGTTGTTCAAATTTTTCGCCGCATTTTATAATTATCTGTTGACCTTTAACCTGAATGTTTCTTTGAATACGCCTTAAATTGTTTTACGATCTGTTGATATGGTGGTTGTATGATTGAATTGTGTCTGATAAATTTATATACTAGGTGCTACGCTAGCGACAATATTTTCTTGTTATACTCGTGGTTAAGAAGTCTTATTTTAAGCTGTGTTGATTGTTATACGCCAAACAAAAACAAATGTGTGATATTTTTTACTCGTTGTATGTAGTATTAAATTCTTATTATAGTAACCCCTACTTTAATTTTTCTTTCATTATACTTCCAATATCTCTACGATGAGTTGTTCAAATTTTTCGCCGCATTTTATAATTATCTGTTGACCTTTAACCTGAATGTTTCTTTGAATACGCCTTAAATTGTTTTACGATCTGTTGATATGGTGGTTGTATGATTGAATTGTGTCTGATAAATTTATATACTGGGTGCTACGCTAGCGACAATATTTTCTTGTTATACTCGTGGTTAAGAAGTCTTATTTTAAGCTGTGTTGATTGTTATACGCCAAACAAAAACAAATGTGTGATATTTTTTACTCGTTGTATGTAGTATTAAATTCTTATTATAGTAACCCCTACTTTAATTTTTCTTTCATTATACTTCCAATATCTCTACGATGAGTTGTTCAAATTTTTCGCCGCATTTTATAATTATCTGTTGACCTTTAACCTGAATGTTTCTTTGAATACGCCTTAAATTGTTATAAGATTTGTTGATATGGTGGTTGTATGTTGAATTGTGTCTGATAAATTTATATACTGGGTGCTACGCTAGCGACAATATTTTCTTGTTATACTCGTGGTTAAGAAGTCTTATTTTAAGCTGTGTTGATTGTTATACGCCAAACAAAAACAAATGTGTGATATTTTTTACTCGTTGTATGTAGTATTAAATTCTTATTATAGTAACCCCTACTTTAATTTTTCTTTCATTATACTTCCAATATCTCTACGATGAGTTGTTCAAATTTTTCGCCGCATTTTATAATTATCTGTTGACCTTTAACCTGAATGTTTCTTTGAATACGCCTTAAATTATTATACGATCTGTTGATATGGTGGTTGTATGATTGAATTGTGTCTGATAAATTTATATACTGGGTGCTACGCTAGCGACAATATTTTCTTGTTATACTCGTGGTTAAGAAGTCTTATTTTAAGCTGTGTTGATTGTTATACGCCAAACAAAAACAAATGTGTGATATTTTTTACTCGTTGTATGTAGTATTAAATTCTTATTATAGTAACCCCTACTTTAATTTTTCTTTCATTATACTTCCAATATCTCTACGATGAGTTGTTCAAATTTTTCGCCGCATTTTATAATTATCTGTTGACCTTTAACCTGAATGTTTCTTTGAATACGCCTTAAATTGTTTTACGATCTGTTGATATGGTGGTTGTATGATTGAATTGTGTCTGATAAATTTATATACTGGGTGCTACGCTAGCGACAATATTTTCTTGTTATACTCGTGGTTAAGAAGTCTTATTTTAAGCTGTGTTGATTGTTATACGCCAAACAAAAACAAATGTGTGATATTTTTTACTCGTTGTATGTAGTATTAAATTCTTATTATAGTAACCCCTACTTTAATTTTTCTTTCATTATACTTCCAATATCTCTACGATGAGTTGTTCAAATTTTTCGCCGCATTTTATAATTATCTGTTGACCTTTAACCTGAATGTTTCTTTGAATACGCCTTAAATTGTTATAAGATTTGTTGATATGGTGGTTGTATGTTGAATTGTGTCTGATAAATTTATATACTGGGTGCTACGCTAGCGACAATATTTTCTTGTTATACTCGTGGTTAAGAAGTCTTATTTTAAGCTGTGTTGATTGTTATACGCCAAACAAAAACAAATGTGTGATATTTTTTACTCGTTGTATGTAGTATTAAATTCTTATTATAGTAACCCCTACTTTAATTTTTCTTTCATTATACTTCCAATATCTCTACGATGAGTTGTTCAAATTTTTCGCCGCATTTTATAATTATCTGTTGACCTTTAACCTGAATGTTTCTTTGAATACGCCTTAAATTGTTTTACGATCTGTTGATATGGTGGTTGTATGATTGAATTGTGTCTGATAAATTTATATACTAGGTGCTACGCTAGCGACAATATTTTCTTGTTATACTCGTGGTTAAGAAGTCTTATTTTAAGCTGTGTTGATTGTTATACGCCAAACAAAAACAAATGTGTGATATTTTTTACTCGTTGTATGTAGTATTAAATTCTTATTATAGTAACCCCTACTTTAATTTTTCTTTCATTATACTTCCAATATCTCTACGATGAGTTGTTCAAATTTTTCGCCGCATTTTATAATTATCTGTTGACCTTTAACCTGAATGTTTCTTTGAATACGCCTTAAATTGTTTTACGATCTGTTGATATGGTGGTTGTATGATTGAATTGTGTCTGATAAATTTATATACTGGGTGCTACGCTAGCGACAATATTTTCTTGTTATACTCGTGGTTAAGAAGTCTTATTTTAAGCTGTGTTGATTGTTATACGCCAAACAAAAACAAATGTGTGATATTTTTTACTCGTTGTATGTAGTATTAAATTCTTATTATAGTAACCCCTACTTTAATTTTTCTTTCATTATACTTCCAATATCTCTACGATGAGTTGTTCAAATTTTTCGCCGCATTTTATAATTATCTGTTGACCTTTAACCTGAATGTTTCTTTGAATACGCCTTAAATTGTTTTACGATCTGTTGATATGGTGGTTGTATGATTGAATTGTGTCTGATAAATTTATATACTAGGTGCTACGCTAGCGACAATATTTTCTTGTTATACTCGTGGTTAAGAAGTCTTATTTTAAGCTGTGTTGATTGTTATACGCCAAACAAAAACAAATGTGTGATATTTTTTACTCGTTGTATGTAGTATTAAATTCTTATTATAGTAACCCCTACTTTAATTTTTCTTTCATTATACTTCCAATATCTCTACGATGAGTTGTTCAAATTTTTCGCCGCATTTTATAATTATCTGTTGACCTTTAACCTGAATGTTTCTTTGAATACGCCTTAAATTGTTTTACGATCTGTTGATATGGTGGTTGTATGATTGAATTGTGTCTGATAAATTTATATACTGGGTGCTACGCTAGCGACAATATTTTCTTGTTATACTCGTGGTTAAGAAGTCTTATTTTAAGCTGTGTTGATTGTTATACGCCAAACAAAAACAAATGTGTGATATTTTTTACTCGTTGTATGTAGTATTAAATTCTTATTATAGTAACCCCTACTTTAATTTTTCTTTCATTATACTTCCAATATCTCTACGATGAGTTGTTCAAATTTTTCGCCGCATTTTATAATTATCTGTTGACCTTTAACCTGAATGTTTCTTTGAATACGCCTTAAATTGTTATAAGATTTGTTGATATGGTGGTTGTATGTTGAATTGTGTCTGATAAATTTATATACTGGGTGCTACGCTAGCGACAATATTTTCTTGTTATACTCGTGGTTAAGAAGTCTTATTTTAAGCTGTGTTGATTGTTATACGCCAAACAAAAACAAATGTGTGATATTTTTTACTCGTTGTATGTAGTATTAAATTCTTATTATAGTAACCCCTACTTTAATTTTTCTTTCATTATACTTCCAATATCTCTACGATGAGTTGTTCAAATTTTTCGCCGCATTTTATAATTATCTGTTGACCTTTAACCTGAATGTTTCTTTGAATACGCCTTAAATTATTATACGATCTGTTGATATGGTGGTTGTATGATTGAATTGTGTCTGATAAATTTATATACTGGGTGCTACGCTAGCGACAATATTTTCTTGTTATACTCGTGGTTAAGAAGTCTTATTTTAAGCTGTGTTGATTGTTATACGCCAAACAAAAACAAATGTGTGATATTTTTTACTCGTTGTATGTAGTATTAAATTCTTATTATAGTAACCCCTACTTTAATTTTTCTTTCATTATACTTCCAATATCTCTACGATGAGTTGTTCAAATTTTTCGCCGCATTTTATAATTATCTGTTGACCTTTAACCTGAATGTTTCTTTGAATACGCCTTAAATTGTTTTACGATCTGTTGATATGGTGGTTGTATGATTGAATTGTGTCTGATAAATTTATATACTGGGTGCTACGCTAGCGACAATATTTTCTTGTTATACTCGTGGTTAAGAAGTCTTATTTTAAGCTGTGTTGATTGTTATACGCCAAACAAAAACAAATGTGTGATATTTTTTACTCGTTGTATGTAGTATTAAATTCTTATTATAGTAACCCCTACTTTAATTTTTCTTTCATTATACTTCCAATATCTCTACGATGAGTTGTTCAAATTTTTCGCCGCATTTTATAATTATCTGTTGACCTTTAACCTGAATGTTTCTTTGAATACGCCTTAAATTGTTATAAGATTTGTTGATATGGTGGTTGTATGTTGAATTGTGTCTGATAAATTTATATACTGGGTGCTACGCTAGCGACAATATTTTCTTGTTATACTCGTGGTTAAGAAGTCTTATTTTAAGCTGTGTTGATTGTTATACGCCAAACAAAAACAAATGTGTGATATTTTTTACTCGTTGTATGTAGTATTAAATTCTTATTATAGTAACCCCTACTTTAATTTTTCTTTCATTATACTTCCAATATCTCTACGATGAGTTGTTCAAATTTTTCGCCGCATTTTATAATTATCTGTTGACCTTTAACCTGAATGTTTCTTTGAATACGCCTTAAATTGTTTTACGATCTGTTGATATGGTGGTTGTATGATTGAATTGTGTCTGATAAATTTATATACTAGGTGCTACGCTAGCGACAATATTTTCTTGTTATACTCGTGGTTAAGAAGTCTTATTTTAAGCTGTGTTGATTGTTATACGCCAAACAAAAACAAATGTGTGATATTTTTTACTCGTTGTATGTAGTATTAAATTCTTATTATAGTAACCCCTACTTTAATTTTTCTTTCATTATACTTCCAATATCTCTACGATGAGTTGTTCAAATTTTTCGCCGCATTTTATAATTATCTGTTGACCTTTAACCTGAATGTTTCTTTGAATACGCCTTAAATTGTTTTACGATCTGTTGATATGGTGGTTGTATGATTGAATTGTGTCTGATAAATTTATATACTAGGTGCTACGCTAGCGACAATATTTTCTTGTTATACTCGTGGTTAAGAAGTCTTATTTTAAGCTGTGTTGATTGTTATACGCCAAACAAAAACAAATGTGTGATATTTTTTACTCGTTGTATGTAGTATTAAATTCTTATTATAGTAACCCCTACTTTAATTTTTCTTTCATTATACTTCCAATATCTCTACGATGAGTTGTTCAAATTTTTCGCCGCATTTTATAATTATCTGTTGACCTTTAACCTGAATGTTTCTTTGAATACGCCTTAAATTGTTTTACGATCTGTTGATATGGTGGTTGTATGATTGAATTGTGTCTGATAAATTTATATACTGGGTGCTACGCTAGCGACAATATTTTCTTGTTATACTCGTGGTTAAGAAGTCTTATTTTAAGCTGTGTTGATTGTTATACGCCAAACAAAAACAAATGTGTGATATTTTTTACTCGTTGTATGTAGTATTAAATTCTTATTATAGTAACCCCTACTTTAATTTTTCTTTCATTATACTTCCAATATCTCTACGATGAGTTGTTCAAATTTTTCGCCGCATTTTATAATTATCTGTTGACCTTTAACCTGAATGTTTCTTTGAATACGCCTTAAATTGTTATAAGATTTGTTGATATGGTGGTTGTATGTTGAATTGTGTCTGATAAATTTATATACTGGGTGCTACGCTAGCGACAATATTTTCTTGTTATACTCGTGGTTAAGAAGTCTTATTTTAAGCTGTGTTGATTGTTATACGCCAAACAAAAACAAATGTGTGATATTTTTTACTCGTTGTATGTAGTATTAAATTCTTATTATAGTAACCCCTACTTTAATTTTTCTTTCATTATACTTCCAATATATCTACGATGAGTTGTTCAAATTTTTCGCCGCATTTTATAATTATCTGTTGACCTTTAACCTGAATGTTTCTTTGAATACGCCTTAAATTATTATACGATCTGTTGATATGGTGGTTGTATGATTGAATTGTGTCTGATAAATTTATATACTGGGTGCTACGCTAGCGACAATATTTTCTTGTTATACTCGTGGTTAAGAAGTCTTATTTTAAGCTGTGTTGATTGTTATACGCCAAACAAAAACAAATGTGTGATATTTTTTACTCGTTGTATGTAGTATTAAATTCTTATTATAGTAACCCCTACTTTAATTTTTCTTTCATTATACTTCCAATATCTCTACGATGAGTTGTTCAAATTTTTCGCCGCATTTTATAATTATCTGTTGACCTTTAACCTGAATGTTTCTTTGAATACGCCTTAAATTGTTTTACGATCTGTTGATATGGTGGTTGTATGATTGAATTGTGTCTGATAAATTTATATACTGGGTGCTACGCTAGCGACAATATTTTCTTGTTATACTCGTGGTTAAGAAGTCTTATTTTAAGCTGTGTTGATTGTTATACGCCAAACAAAAACAAATGTGTGATATTTTTTACTCGTTGTATGTAGTATTAAATTCTTATTATAGTAACCCCTACTTTAATTTTTCTTTCATTATACTTCCAATATCTCTACGATGAGTTGTTCAAATTTTTCGCCGCATTTTATAATTATCTGTTGACCTTTAACCTGAATGTTTCTTTGAATACGCCTTAAATTGTTATAAGATTTGTTGATATGGTGGTTGTATGTTGAATTGTGTCTGATAAATTTATATACTGGGTGCTACGCTAGCGACAATATTTTCTTGTTATACTCGTGGTTAAGAAGTCTTATTTTAAGCTGTGTTGATTGTTATACGCCAAACAAAAACAAATGTGTGATATTTTTTACTCGTTGTATGTAGTATTAAATTCTTATTATAGTAACCCCTACTTTAATTTTTCTTTCATTATACTTCCAATATCTCTACGATGAGTTGTTCAAATTTTTCGCCGCATTTTATAATTATCTGTTGACCTTTAACCTGAATGTTTCTTTGAATACGCCTTAAATTATTATACGATCTGTTGATATGGTGGTTGTATGATTGAATTGTGTCTGATAAATTTATATACTGGGTGCTACGCTAGCGACAATATTTTCTTGTTATACTCGTGGTTAAGAAGTCTTATTTTAAGCTGTGTTGATTGTTATACGCCAAACAAAAACAAATGTGTGATATTTTTTACTCGTTGTATGTAGTATTAAATTCTTATTATAGTAACCCCTACTTTAATTTTTCTTTCATTATACTTCCAATATCTCTACGATGAGTTGTTCAAATTTTTCGCCGCATTTTATAATTATCTGTTGACCTTTAACCTGAATGTTTCTTTGAATACGCCTTAAATTGTTATACGATCTGTTGATATGGTGGTTGTATGATTGAATTGTGTCTGATAAATTTATATAGTGGGTGCTACGCTAGCGACAATATTTTCTTGTTATACTCGTGGTTAAGAAGTCTTATTTTAAGCTGTGTTGATTGTTATACGCCAAACAAAAACAAATGTGTGATATTTTTTACTCGTTGTATGTAGTATTAAATTCTTATTATAGTAACCCCTACTTTAATTTTTCTTTCATTATACTTCCAATATCTCTACGATGAGTTGTTCAAATTTTTCGCCGCATTTTATAATTATCTGTTGACCTTTAACCTGAATGTTTCTTTGAATACGCCTTAAATTGTTATACGATCTGTTGATATGGT
This sequence comes from Clusia tigrina, assembly GCA_920105625.2. Classification (NCBI taxonomy): domain Eukaryota; kingdom Metazoa; phylum Arthropoda; class Insecta; order Diptera; family Clusiidae; genus Clusia; species Clusia tigrina. Next base: position 229,593,143 of record OV050031.1, read on the forward strand.
GGTTGTATGATTGAATTGTGTCTGATAAATTTATATACTGGGTGCTACGCTAGCGACAATATTTTCTTGTTATACTCGTGGTTAAGAAGTCTTATTTTAAGCTGTGTTGATTGTTATACGCCAAACAAAAACAAATGTGTGATATTTTTTACTCGTTGTATGTAGTATTAAATTCTTATTATAGTAACCCCTACTTTAATTTTTCTTTCATTATACTTCCAATATCTCTACGATGAGTTGTTCAAATTTTTCGCCGCATTTTATAATTATCTGTTGACCTTTAACCTGAATGTTTCTTTGAATACGCCTTAAATTGTTATACGATCTGTTGATATGGTGGTTGTATGATTGAATTGTGTCTGATAAATTTATACTGGGTGCTACGCTAGCGACAATATTTTCTTGTTATACTCGTGGTTAAGAAGTCTTATTTTAAGCTGTGTTGATTGTTATACGCCAAACAAAAACAAATGTGTGATATTTTTTACTCGTTGTATGTAGTATTAAATTCTTATTATAGTAACCCCTACTTTAATTTTTCTTTCATTATACTTCCAATATCTCTACGATGAGTTGTTCAAATTTTTCGCCGCATTTTATAATTATCTGTTGACCTTTAACCTGAATGTTTCTTTGAATACGCCTTAAATTGTTATAAGATTTGTTGATATGGTGGTTGTATGTTGAATTGTGTCTGATAAATTTATATACTGGGTGCTACGCTAGCGACAATATTTTCTTGTTATACTCGTGGTTAAGAAGTCTTATTTTAAGCTGTGTTGATTGTTATACGCCAAACAAAAACAAATGTGTGATATTTTTTACTCGTTGTATGTAGTATTAAATTCTTATTATAGTAACCCCTACTTTAATTTTTCTTTCATTATACTTCCAATATCTCTACGATGAGTTGTTCAAATTTTTCGCCGCATTTTATAATTATCTGTTGACCTTTAACCTGAATGTTTCTTTGAATACGCCTTAAATTGTTATACGATCTGTTGATATGGTGGTTGTATGATTGAATTGTGTCTGATAAATTTATATACTGGGTGCTACGCTAGCGACAATATTTTCTTGTTATACTCGTGGTTAAGAAGTCTTATTTTAAGCTGTGTTGATTGTTATACGCCAAACAAAAACAAATGTGTGATATTTTTTACTCGTTGTATGTAGTATTAAATTCTTATTATAGTAACCCCTACTTTAATTTTTCTTTCATTATACTTCCAATATCTCTACGATGAGTTGTTCAAATTTTTCGCCGCATTTTATAATTATCTGTTGACCTTTAACCTGAATGTTTCTTTGAATACGCCTTAAATTGTTATACGATCTGTTGATATGGTGGTTGTATGATTGAATTGTGTCTGATAAATTTATATACTGGGTGCTACGCTAGCGACAATATTTTCTTGTTATACTCGTGGTTAAGAAGTCTTATTTTAAGCTGTGTTGATTGTTATACGCCAAACAAAAACAAATGTGTGATATTTTTTACTCGTTGTATGTAGTATTAAATTCTTATTATAGTAACCCCTACTTTAATTTTTCTTTCATTATACTTCCAATATCTCTACGATGAGTTGTTCAAATTTTTCGCCGCATTTTATAATTATCTGTTGACCTTTAACCTGAATGTTTCTTTGAATACGCCTTAAATTGTTATAAGATTTGTTGATATGGTGGTTGTATGATTGAATTGTGTCTGATAAATTTATATACTGGGTGCTACGCTAGCGACAATATTTTCTTGTTATACTCGTGGTTAAGAAGTCTTATTTTAAGCTGTGTTGATTGTTATACGCCAAACAAAAACAAATGTGTGATATTTTTTACTCGTTGTATGTAGTATTAAATTCTTATTATAGTAACCCCTACTTTAATTTTTCTTTCATTATACTTCCAATATCTCTACGATGAGTTGTTCAAATTTTTCGCCGCATTTTATAATTATCTGTTGACCTTTAACCTGAATGTTTCTTTGAATACGCCTTAAATTGTTATAAGATTTGTTGATATGGTGGTTGTATGATTGAATTGTGTCTGATAAATTTATATACTGGGTGCTACGCTAGCGACAATATTTTCTTGTTATACTCGTGGTTAAGAAGTCTTATTTTAAGCTGTGTTGATTGTTATACGCCAAACAAAAACAAATGTGTGATATTTTTTACTCGTTGTATGTAGTATTAAATTCTTATTATAGTAACCCCTACTTTAATTTTTCTTTCATTATACTTCCAATATCTCTACGATGAGTTGTTCAAATTTTTCGCCGCATTTTATAATTATCTGTTGACCTTTAACCTGAATGTTTCTTTGAATACGCCTTAAATTGTTATAAGATTTGTTGATATGGTGGTTGTATGATTGAATTGTGTCTGATAAATTTATATACTGGGTGCTACGCTAGCGACAATATTTTCTTGTTATACTCGTGGTTAAGAAGTCTTATTTTAAGCTGTGTTGATTGTTATACGCCAAACAAAAACAAATGTGTGATATTTTTTACTCGTTGTATGTAGTATTAAATTCTTATTATAGTAACCCCTACTTTAATTTTTCTTTCATTATACTTCCAATATCTCTACGATGAGTTGTTCAAATTTTTCGCCGCATTTTATAATTATCTGTTGACCTTTAACCTGAATGTTTCTTTGAATACGCCTTAAATTGTTATACGATCTGTTGATATGGTGGTTGTATGATTGAATTGTGTCTGATAAATTTATATACTGGGTGCTACGCTAGCGACAATATTTTCTTGTTATACTCGTGGTTAAGAAGTCTTATTTTAAGCTGTGTTGATTGTTATACGCCAAACAAAAACAAATGTGTGATATTTTTTACTCGTTGTATGTAGTATTAAATTCTTATTATAGTAACCCCTACTTTAATTTTTCTTTCATTATACTTCCAATATCTCTACGATGAGTTGTTCAAATTTTTCGCCGCATTTTATAATTATCTGTTGACCTTTAACCTGAATGTTTCTTTGAATACGCCTTAAATTGTTATAAGATTTGTTGATATGGTGGTTGTATGATTGAATTGTGTCTGATAAATTTATATACTGGGTGCTACGCTAGCGACAATATTTTCTTGTTATACTCGTGGTTAAGAAGTCTTATTTTAAGCTGTGTTGATTGTTATACGCCAAACAAAAACAAATGTGTGATATTTTTTACTCGTTGTATGTAGTATTAAATTCTTATTATAGTAACCCCTACTTTAATTTTTCTTTCATTATACTTCCAATATCTCTACGATGAGTTGTTCAAATTTTTCGCCGCATTTTATAATTATCTGTTGACCTTTAACCTGAATGTTTCTTTGAATACGCCTTAAATTGTTATAAGATTTGTTGATATGGTGGTTGTATGATTGAATTGTGTCTGATAAATTTATATACTGGGTGCTACGCTAGCGACAATATTTTCTTGTTATACTCGTGGTTAAGAAGTCTTATTTTAAGCTGTGTTGATTGTTATACGCCAAACAAAAACAAATGTGTGATATTTTTTACTCGTTGTATGTAGTATTAAATTCTTATTATAGTAACCCCTACTTTAATTTTTCTTTCATTATACTTCCAATATCTCTACGATGAGTTGTTCAAATTTTTCGCCGCATTTTATAATTATCTGTTGACCTTTAACCTGAATGTTTCTTTGAATACGCCTTAAATTGTTATAAGATTTGTTGATATGGTGGTTGTATGATTGAATTGTGTCTGATAAATTTATATACTGGGTGCTACGCTAGCGACAATATTTTCTTGTTATACTCGTGGTTAAGAAGTCTTATTTTAAGCTGTGTTGATTGTTATACGCCAAACAAAAACAAATGTGTGATATTTTTTACTCGTTGTATGTAGTATTAAATTCTTATTATAGTAACCCCTACTTTAATTTTTCTTTCATTATACTTCCAATATCTCTACGATGAGTTGTTCAAATTTTTCGCCGCATTTTATAATTATCTGTTGACCTTTAACCTGAATGTTTCTTTGAATACGCCTTAAATTGTTATAAGATTTGTTGATATGGTGGTTGTATGTTGAATTGTGTCTGATAAATTTATATACTGGGTGCTACGCTAGCGACAATATTTTCTTGTTATACTCGTGGTTAAGAAGTCTTATTTTAAGCTGTGTTGATTGTTATACGCCAAACAAAAACAAATGTGTGATATTTTTTACTCGTTGTATGTAGTATTAAATTCTTATTATAGTAACCCCTACTTTAATTTTTCTTTCATTATACTTCCAATATCTCTACGATGAGTTGTTCAAATTTTTCGCCGCATTTTATAATTATCTGTTGACCTTTAACCTGAATGTTTCTTTGAATACGCCTTAAATTGTTATACGATCTGTTGATATGGTGGTTGTATGATTGAATTGTGTCTGATAAATTTATATACTGGGTGCTACGCTAGCGACAATATTTTCTTGTTATACTCGTGGTTAAGAAGTCTTATTTTAAGCTGTGTTGATTGTTATACGCCAAACAAAAACAAATGTGTGATATTTTTTACTCGTTGTATGTAGTATTAAATTCTTATTATAGTAACCCCTACTTTAATTTTTCTTTCATTATACTTCCAATATCTCTACGATGAGTTGTTCAAATTTTTCGCCGCATTTTATAATTATCTGTTGACCTTTAACCTGAATGTTTCTTTGAATACGCCTTAAATTGTTATAAGATTTGTTGATATGGTGGTTGTATGATTGAATTGTGTCTGATAAATTTATATACTGGGTGCTACGCTAGCGACAATATTTTCTTGTTATACTCGTGGTTAAGAAGTCTTATTTTAAGCTGTGTTGATTGTTATACGCCAAACAAAAACAAATGTGTGATATTTTTTACTCGTTGTATGTAGTATTAAATTCTTATTATAGTAACCCCTACTTTAATTTTTCTTTCATTATACTTCCAATATCTCTACGATGAGTTGTTCAAATTTTTCGCCGCATTTTATAATTATCTGTTGACCTTTAACCTGAATGTTTCTTTGAATACGCCTTAAATTGTTATAAGATTTGTTGATATGGTGGTTGTATGATTGAATTGTGTCTGATAAATTTATATACTGGGTGCTACGCTAGCGACAATATTTTCTTGTTATACTCGTGGTTAAGAAGTCTTATTTTAAGCTGTGTTGATTGTTATACGCCAAACAAAAACAAATGTGTGATATTTTTTACTCGTTGTATGTAGTATTAAATTCTTATTATAGTAACCCCTACTTTAATTTTTCTTTCATTATACTTCCAATATCTCTACGATGAGTTGTTCAAATTTTTCGCCGCATTTTATAATTATCTGTTGACCTTTAACCTGAATGTTTCTTTGAATACGCCTTAAATTGTTATAAGATTTGTTGATATGGTGGTTGTATGATTGAATTGTGTCTGATAAATTTATATACTGGGTGCTACGCTAGCGACAATATTTTCTTGTTATACTCGTGGTTAAGAAGTCTTATTTTAAGCTGTGTTGATTGTTATACGCCAAACAAAAACAAATGTGTGATATTTTTTACTCGTTGTATGTAGTATTAAATTCTTATTATAGTAACCCCTACTTTAATTTTTCTTTCATTATACTTCCAATATCTCTACGATGAGTTGTTCAAATTTTTCGCCGCATTTTATAATTATCTGTTGACCTTTAACCTGAATGTTTCTTTGAATACGCCTTAAATTGTTATACGATCTGTTGATATGGTGGTTGTATGATTGAATTGTGTCTGATAAATTTATATACTGGGTGCTACGCTAGCGACAATATTTTCTTGTTATACTCGTGGTTAAGAAGTCTTATTTTAAGCTGTGTTGATTGTTATACGCCAAACAAAAACAAATGTGTGATATTTTTTACTCGTTGTATGTAGTATTAAATTCTTATTATAGTAACCCCTACTTTAATTTTTCTTTCATTATACTTCCAATATCTCTACGATGAGTTGTTCAAATTTTTCGCCGCATTTTATAATTATCTGTTGACCTTTAACCTGAATGTTTCTTTGAATACGCCTTAAATTGTTATACGATCTGTTGATATGGTGGTTGTATGATTGAATTGTGTCTGATAAATTTATATACTGGGTGCTACGCTAGCGACAATATTTTCTTGTTATACTCGTGGTTAAGAAGTCTTATTTTAAGCTGTGTTGATTGTTATACGCCAAACAAAAACAAATGTGTGATATTTTTTACTCGTTGTATGTAGTATTAAATTCTTATTATAGTAACCCCTACTTTAATTTTTCTTTCATTATACTTCCAATATCTCTACGATGAGTTGTTCAAATTTTTCGCCGCATTTTATAATTATCTGTTGACCTTTAACCTGAATGTTTCTTTGAATACGCCTTAAATTGTTATACGATCTGTTGATATGGTGGTTGTATGATTGAATTGTGTCTGATAAATTTATATACTGGGTGCTACGCTAGCGACAATATTTTCTTGTTATACTCGTGGTTAAGAAGTCTTATTTTAAGCTGTGTTGATTGTTATACGCCAAACAAAAACAAATGTGTGATATTTTTTACTCGTTGTATGTAGTATTAAATTCTTATTATAGTAACCCCTACTTTAATTTTTCTTTCATTATACTTCCAATATCTCTACGATGAGTTGTTCAAATTTTTCGCCGCATTTTATAATTATCTGTTGACCTTTAACCTGAATGTTTCTTTGAATACGCCTTAAATTGTTATAAGATTTGTTGATATGGTGGTTGTATGTTGAATTGTGTCTGATAAATTTATATACTGGGTGCTACGCTAGCGACAATATTTTCTTGTTATACTCGTGGTTAAGAAGTCTTATTTTAAGCTGTGTTGATTGTTATACGCCAAACAAAAACAAATGTGTGATATTTTTTACTCGTTGTATGTAGTATTAAATTCTTATTATAGTAACCCCTACTTTAATTTTTCTTTCATTATACTTCCAATATCTCTACGATGAGTTGTTCAAATTTTTCGCCGCATTTTATAATTATCTGTTGACCTTTAACCTGAATGTTTCTTTGAATACGCCTTAAATTGTTATACGATCTGTTGATATGGTGGTTGTATGATTGAATTGTGTCTGATAAATTTATATAGTGGGTGCTACGCTAGCGACAATATTTTCTTGTTATACTCGTGGTTAAGAAGTCTTATTTTAAGCTGTGTTGATTGTTATACGCCAAACAAAAACAAATGTGTGATATTTTTTACTCGTTGTATGTAGTATTAAATTCTTATTATAGTAACCCCTACTTTAATTTTTCTTTCATTATACTTCCAATATCTCTACGATGAGTTGTTCAAATTTTTCGCCGCATTTTATAATTATCTGTTGACCTTTAACCTGAATGTATCTTTGAATACGCCTTAAATTGTTATACGATCTGTTGATATGGTGGTTGTATGATTGAATTGTGTCTGATAAATTTATATAGTGGGTGCTACGCTAGCGACAATATTTTCTTGTTATACTCGTGGTTAAGAAGTCTTATTTTAAGCTGTGTTGATTGTTATACGCCAAACAAAAACAAATGTGTGATATTTTTTACTCGTTGTATGTAGTATTAAATTCTTATTATAGTAACCCCTACTTTAATTTTTCTTTCATTATACTTCCAATATCTCTACGATGAGTTGTTCAAATTTTTCGCCGCATTTTATAATTATCTGTTGACCTTTAACCTGAATGTTTCTTTGAATACGCCTTAAATTGTTATACGATCTGTTGATATGGTGGTTGTATGATTGAATTGTGTCTGATAAATTTATATACTGGGTGCTACGCTAGCGACAATATTTTCTTGTTATACTCGTGGTTAAGAAGTCTTATTTTAAGCTGTGTTGATTGTTATACGCCAAACAAAAACAAATGTGTGATATTTTTTACTCGTTGTATGTAGTATTAAATTCTTATTATAGTAACCCCTACTTTAATTTTTCTTTCATTATACTTCCAATATCTCTACGATGAGTTGTTCAAATTTTTCGCCGCATTTTATAATTATCTGTTGACCTTTAACCTGAATGTTTCTTTGAATACGCCTTAAATTGTTATAAGATTTGTTGATATGGTGGTTGTATGATTGAATTGTGTCTGATAAATTTATATACTGGGTGCTACGCTAGCGACAATATTTTCTTGTTATACTCGTGGTTAAGAAGTCTTATTTTAAGCTGTGTTGATTGTTATACGCCAAACAAAAACAAATGTGTGATATTTTTTACTCGTTGTATGTAGTATTAAATTCTTATTATAGTAACCCCTACTTTAATTTTTCTTTCATTATACTTCCAATATCTCTACGATGAGTTGTTCAAATTTTTCGCCGCATTTTATAATTATCTGTTGACCTTTAACCTGAATGTTTCTTTGAATACGCCTTAAATTGTTATAAGATTTGTTGATATGGTGGTTGTATGATTGAATTGTGTCTGATAAATTTATATACTGGGTGCTACGCTAGCGACAATATTTTCTTGTTATACTCGTGGTTAAGAAGTCTTATTTTAAGCTGTGTTGATTGTTATACGCCAAACAAAAACAAATGTGTGATATTTTTTACTCGTTGTATGTAGTATTAAATTCTTATTATAGTAACCCCTACTTTAATTTTTCTTTCATTATACTTCCAATATCTCTACGATGAGTTGTTCAAATTTTTCGCCGCATTTTATAATTATCTGTTGACCTTTAACCTGAATGTTTCTTTGAATACGCCTTAAATTGTTATAAGATTTGTTGATATGGTGGTTGTATGATTGAATTGTGTCTGATAAATTTATATACTGGGTGCTACGCTAGCGACAATATTTTCTTGTTATACTCGTGGTTAAGAAGTCTTATTTTAAGCTGTGTTGATTGTTATACGCCAAACAAAAACAAATGTGTGATATTTTTTACTCGTTGTATGTAGTATTAAATTCTTATTATAGTAACCCCTACTTTAATTTTTCTTTCATTATACTTCCAATATCTCTACGATGAGTTGTTCAAATTTTTCGCCGCATTTTATAATTATCTGTTGACCTTTAACCTGAATGTTTCTTTGAATACGCCTTAAATTGTTATACGATCTGTTGATATGGTGGTTGTATGATTGAATTGTGTCTGATAAATTTATATACTGGGTGCTACGCTAGCGACAATATTTTCTTGTTATACTCGTGGTTAAGAAGTCTTATTTTAAGCTGTGTTGATTGTTATACGCCAAACAAAAACAAATGTGTGATATTTTTTACTCGTTGTATGTAGTATTAAATTCTTATTATAGTAACCCCTACTTTAATTTTTCTTTCATTATACTTCCAATATCTCTACGATGAGTTGTTCAAATTTTTCGCCGCATTTTATAATTATCTGTTGACCTTTAACCTGAATGTTTCTTTGAATACGCCTTAAATTGTTATACGATCTGTTGATATGGTGGTTGTATGATTGAATTGTGTCTGATAAATTTATATACTGGGTGCTACGCTAGCGACAATATTTTCTTGTTATACTCGTGGTTAAGAAGTCTTATTTTAAGCTGTGTTGATTGTTATACGCCAAACAAAAACAAATGTGTGATATTTTTTACTCGTTGTATGTAGTATTAAATTCTTATTATAGTAACCCCTACTTTAATTTTTCTTTCATTATACTTCCAATATCTCTACGATGAGTTGTTCAAATTTTTCGCCGCATTTTATAATTATCTGTTGACCTTTAACCTGAATGTTTCTTTGAATACGCCTTAAATTGTTATACGATCTGTTGATATGGTGGTTGTATGATTGAATTGTGTCTGATAAATTTATATACTGGGTGCTACGCTAGCGACAATATTTTCTTGTTATACTCGTGGTTAAGAAGTCTTATTTTAAGCTGTGTTGATTGTTATACGCCAAACAAAAACAAATGTGTGATATTTTTTACTCGTTGTATGTAGTATTAAATTCTTATTATAGTAACCCCTACTTTAATTTTTCTTTCATTATACTTCCAATATCTCTACGATGAGTTGTTCAAATTTTTCGCCGCATTTTATAATTATCTGTTGACCTTTAACCTGAATGTTTCTTTGAATACGCCTTAAATTGTTATAAGATTTGTTGATATGGTGGTTGTATGTTGAATTGTGTCTGATAAATTTATATACTGGGTGCTACGCTAGCGACAATATTTTCTTGTTATACTCGTGGTTAAGAAGTCTTATTTTAAGCTGTGTTGATTGTTATACGCCAAACAAAAACAAATGTGTGATATTTTTTACTCGTTGTATGTAGTATTAAATTCTTATTATAGTAACCCCTACTTTAATTTTTCTTTCATTATACTTCCAATATCTCTACGATGAGTTGTTCAAATTTTTCGCCGCATTTTATAATTATCTGTTGACCTTTAACCTGAATGTATCTTTGAATACGCCTTAAATTGTTATACGATCTGTTGATATGGTGGTTGTATGATTGAATTGTGTCTGATAAATTTATATAGTGGGTGCTACGCTAGCGACAATATTTTCTTGTTATACTCGTGGTTAAGAAGTCTTATTTTAAGCTGTGTTGATTGTTATACGCCAAACAAAAACAAATGTGTGATATTTTTTACTCGTTGTATGTAGTATTAAATTCTTATTATAGTAACCCCTACTTTAATTTTTCTTTCATTATACTTCCAATATCTCTACGATGAGTTGTTCAAATTTTTCGCCGCATTTTATAATTATCTGTTGACCTTTAACCTGAATGTTTCTTTGAATACGCCTTAAATTGTTATACGATCTGTTGATATGGTGGTTGTATGATTGAATTGTGTCTGATAAATTTATATACTGGGTGCTACGCTAGCGACAATATTTTCTTGTTATACTCGTGGTTAAGAAGTCTTATTTTAAGCTGTGTTGATTGTTATACGCCAAACAAAAACAAATGTGTGATATTTTTTACTCGTTGTATGTAGTATTAAATTCTTATTATAGTAACCCCTACTTTAATTTTTCTTTCATTATACTTCCAATATCTCTACGATGAGTTGTTCAAATTTTTCGCCGCATTTTATAATTATCTGTTGACCTTTAACCTGAATGTTTCTTTGAATACGCCTTAAATTGTTATACGATCTGTTGATATGGTGGTTGTATGATTGAATTGTGTCTGATAAATTTATATACTGGGTGCTACGCTAGCGACAATATTTTCTTGTTATACTCGTGGTTAAGAAGTCTTATTTTAAGCTGTGTTGATTGTTATACGCCAAACAAAAACAAATGTGTGATATTTTTTACTCGTTGTATGTAGTATTAAATTCTTATTATAGTAACCCCTACTTTAATTTTTCTTTCATTATACTTCCAATATCTCTACGATGAGTTGTTCAAATTTTTCGCCGCATTTTATAATTATCTGTTGACCTTTAACCTGAATGTTTCTTTGAATACGCCTTAAATTGTTATACGATCTGTTGATATGGTGGTTGTATGATTGAATTGTGTCTGATAAATTTATATACTGGGTGCTACGCTAGCGACAATATTTTCTTGTTATACTCGTGGTTAAGAAGTCTTATTTTAAGCTGTGTTGATTGTTATACGCCAAACAAAAACAAATGTGTGATATTTTTTACTCGTTGTATGTAGTATTAAATTCTTATTATAGTAACCCCTACTTTAATTTTTCTTTCATTATACTTCCAATATCTCTACGATGAGTTGTTCAAATTTTTCGCCGCATTTTATAATTATCTGTTGACCTTTAACCTGAATGTTTCTTTGAATACGCCTTAAATTGTTATAAGATTTGTTGATATGGTGGTTGTATGTTGAATTGTGTCTGATAAATTTATATAGTGGGTGCTACGCTAGCGACAACATTTTCTTGTTATACTCGTGGTTAAGAAGTCTTATTTTAAGCTGTGTTGATTGTTATACGCCAAACAAAAACAAATGTGTGATATTTTTTACTCGTTGTATGTAGTATTAAATTCTTATTATAGTAACCCCTACTTTAATTTTTCTTTCATTATACTTCCAATATATCTACGATGAGTTGTTCAAATTTTTCGCCGCATTTTATAATTATCTGTTGACCTTTAACCTGAATGTTTCTTTGAATACGCCTTAAATTGTTATAAGATTTGTTGATATGGTGGTTGTATGATTGAATTGTGTCTGATAAATTTATATACTGGGTGCTACGCTAGCGACAATATTTTCTTGTTATACTCGTGGTTAAGAAGTCTTATTTTAAGCTGTGTTGATTGTTATACGCCAAACAAAAACAAATGTGTGATATTTTTTACTCGTTGTATGTAGTATTAAATTCTTATTATAGTAACCCCTAATTTAATTTTTCTTTCATTATACTTCCAATATCTCTACGATGAGTTGTTCAAATTTTTCGCCGCATTTTATAATTATCTGTTGACCTTTAACCTGAATGTTTCTTTGAATACGCCTTAAATTGTTATACGATCTGTTGATATGGTGGTTGTATGATTGAATTGTGTCTGATAAATTTATATACTGGGTGCTACGCTAGCGACAATATTTTCTTGTTATACTCGTGGTTAAGAAGTCTTATTTTAAGCTGTGTTGATTGTTATACGCCAAACAAAAACAAATGTGTGATATTTTTTACTCGTTGTATGTAGTATTAAATTCTTATTATAGTAACCCCTACTTTAATTTTTCTTTCATTATACTTCCAATATCTCTACGATGAGTTGTTCAAATTTTTCGCCGCATTTTATAATTATCTGTTGACCTTTAACCTGAATGTTTCTTTGAATACGCCTTAAATTGTTTTACGATCTGTTGATATGGTGGTTGTATGATTGAATTGTGTCTGATAAATTTATATACTGGGTGCTACGCTAGCGACAATATTTTCTTGTTATACTCGTGGTTAAGAAGTCTTATTTTAAGCTGTGTTGATTGTTATACGCCAAACAAAAACAAATGTGTGATATTTTTTACTCGTTGTATGTAGTATTAAATTCTTATTATAGTAACCCCTACTTTAATTTTTCTTTCATTATACTTCCAATATCTCTACGATGAGTTGTTCAAATTTTTCGCCGCATTTTATAATTATCTGTTGACCTTTAACCTGAATGTTTCTTTGAATACGCCTTAAATTGTTATAAGATTTGTTGATATGGTGGTTGTATGATGAATTGTGTCTGATAAATTTATATACTGGGTGCTACGCTAGCGACAATATTTTCTTGTTATACTCGTGGTTAAGAAGTCTTATTTTAAGCTGTGTTGATTGTTATACGCCAAACAAAAACAAATGTGTGATATTTTTTACTCGTTGTATGTAGTATTAAATTCTTATTATAGTAACCCCTACTTTAATTTTTCTTTCATTATACTTCCAATATCTCTACGATGAGTTGTTCAAATTTTTCGCCGCATTTTATAATTATCTGTTGACCTTTAACCTGAATGTTTCTTTGAATACGCCTTAAATTGTTATACGATCTGTTGATATGGTGGTTGTATGATTGAATTGTGTCTGATAAATTTATATACTGGGTGCTACGCTAGCGACAATATTTTCTTGTTATACTCGTGGTTAAGAAGTCTTATTTTAAGCTGTGTTGATTGTTATACGCCAAACAAAAACAAATGTGTGATATTTTTTACTCGTTGTATGTAGTATTAAATTCTTATTATAGTAACCCCTACTTTAATTTTTCTTTCATTATACTTCCAATATCTCTACGATGAGTTGTTCAAATTTTTCGCCGCATTTTATAATTATCTGTTGACCTTTAACCTGAATGTTTCTTTGAATACGCCTTAAATTGTTATACGATCTGTTGATATGGTGGTTGTATGATTGAATTGTGTCTGATAAATTTATATACTGGGTGCTACGCTAGCGACAATATTTTCTTGTTATACTCGTGGTTAAGAAGTCTTATTTTAAGCTGTGTTGATTGTTATACGCCAAACAAAAACAAATGTGTGATATTTTTTACTCGTTGTATGTAGTATTAAATTCTTATTATAGTAACCCCTACTTTAATTTTTCTTTCATTATACTTCCAATATCTCTACGATGAGTTGTTCAAATTTTTCGCCGCATTTTATAATTATCTGTTGACCTTTAACCTGAATGTTTCTTTGAATACGCCTTAAATTGTTATACGATCTGTTGATATGGTGGTTGTATGATTGAATTGTGTCTGATAAATTTATATACTGGGTGCTACGCTAGCGACAATATTTTCTTGTTATACTCGTGGTTAAGAAGTCTTATTTTAAGCTGTGTTGATTGTTATACGCCAAACAAAAACAAATGTGTGATATTTTTTACTCGTTGTATGTAGTATTAAATTCTTATTATAGTAACCCCTACTTTAATTTTTCTTTCATTATACTTCCAATATCTCTACGATGAGTTGTTCAAATTTTTCGCCGCATTTTATAATTATCTGTTGACCTTTAACCTGAATGTTTCTTTGAATACGCCTTAAATTGTTATAAGATTTGTTGATATGGTGGTTGTATGATTGAATTGTGTCTGATAAATTTATATACTGGGTGCTACGCTAGCGACAATATTTTCTTGTTATACTCGTGGTTAAGAAGTCTTATTTTAAGCTGTGTTGATTGTTATACGCCAAACAAAAACAAATGTGTGATATTTTTTACTCGTTGTATGTAGTATTAAATTCTTATTATAGTAACCCCTACTTTAATTTTTCTTTCATTATACTTCCAATATCTCTACGATGAGTTGTTCAAATTTTTCGCCGCATTTTATAATTATCTGTTGACCTTTAACCTGAATGTTTCTTTGAATACGCCTTAAATTGTTATACGATCTGTTGATATGGTGGTTGTATGATTGAATTGTGTCTGATAAATTTATATACTGGGTGCTACGCTAGCGACAATATTTTCTTGTTATACTCGTGGTTAAGAAGTCTTATTTTAAGCTGTGTTGATTGTTATACGCCAAACAAAAACAAATGTGTGATATTTTTTACTCGTTGTATGTAGTATTAAATTCTTATTATAGTAACCCCTACTTTAATTTTTCTTTCATTATACTTCCAATATCTCTACGATGAGTTGTTCAAATTTTTCGCCGCATTTTATAATTATCTGTTGACCTTTAACCTGAATGTTTCTTTGAATACGCCTTAAATTGTTATACGATCTGTTGATATGGTGGTTGTATGATTGAATTGTGTCTGATAAATTTATATACTGGGTGCTACGCTAGCGACAATATTTTCTTGTTATACTCGTGGTTAAGAAGTCTTATTTTAAGCTGTGTTGATTGTTATACGCCAAACAAAAACAAATGTGTGATATTTTTTACTCGTTGTATGTAGTATTAAATTCTTATTATAGTAACCCCTACTTTAATTTTTCTTTCATTATACTTCCAATATCTCTACGATGAGTTGTTCAAATTTTTCGCCGCATTTTATAATTATCTGTTGACCTTTAACCTGAATGTTTCTTTGAATACGCCTTAAATTGTTATACGATCTGTTGATATGGTGGTTGTATGATTGAATTGTGTCTGATAAATTTATATACTGGGTGCTACGCTAGCGACAATATTTTCTTGTTATACTCGTGGTTAAGAAGTCTTATTTTAAGCTGTGTTGATTGTTATACGCCAAACAAAAACAAATGTGTGATATTTTTTACTCGTTGTATGTAGTATTAAATTCTTATTATAGTAACCCCTACTTTAATTTTTCTTTCATTATACTTCCAATATCTCTACGATGAGTTGTTCAAATTTTTCGCCGCATTTTATAATTATCTGTTGACCTTTAACCTGAATGTTTCTTTGAATACGCCTTAAATTGTTATACGATCTGTTGATATGGTGGTTGTATGATTGAATTGTGTCTGATAAATTTATATACTGGGTGCTACGCTAGCGACAATATTTTCTTGTTATACTCGTGGTTAAGAAGTCTTATTTTAAGCTGTGTTGATTGTTATACGCCAAACAAAAACAAATGTGTGATATTTTTTACTCGTTGTATGTAGTATTAAATTCTTATTATAGTAACCCCTACTTTAATTTTTCTTTCATTATACTTCCAATATCTCTACGATGAGTTGTTCAAATTTTTCGCCGCATTTTATAATTATCTGTTGACCTTTAACCTGAATGTTTCTTTGAATACGCCTTAAATTGTTATAAGATTTGTTGATATGGTGGTTGTATGATTGAATTGTGTCTGATAAATTTATATACTGGGTGCTACGCTAGCGACAATATTTTCTTGTTATACTCGTGGTTAAGAAGTCTTATTTTAAGCTGTGTTGATTGTTATACGCCAAACAAAAACAAATGTGTGATATTTTTTACTCGTTGTATGTAGTATTAAATTCTTATTATAGTAACCCCTACTTTAATTTTTCTTTCATTATACTTCCAATATCTCTACGATGAGTTGTTCAAATTTTTCGCCGCATTTTATAATTATCTGTTGACCTTTAACCTGAATGTTTCTTTGAATACGCCTTAAATTGTTTTACGATCTGTTGATATGGTGGTTGTATGATTGAATTGTGTCTGATAAATTTATATACTGGGTGCTACGCTAGCGACAATATTTTCTTGTTATACTCGTGGTTAAGAAGTCTTATTTTAAGCTGTGTTGATTGTTATACGCCAAACAAAAACAAATGTGTGATATTTTTTACTCGTTGTATGTAGTATTAAATTCTTATTATAGTAACCCCTACTTTAATTTTTCTTTCATTATACTTCCAATATCTCTACGATGAGTTGTTCAAATTTTTCGCCGCATTTTATAATTATCTGTTGACCTTTAACCTGAATGTTTCTTTGAATACGCCTTAAATTGTTATACGATCTGTTGATATGGTGGTTGTATGATTGAATTGTGTCTGATAAATTTATATACTGGGTGCTACGCTAGCGACAATATTTTCTTGTTATACTCGTGGTTAAGAAGTCTTATTTTAAGCTGTGTTGATTGTTATACGCCAAACAAAAACAAATGTGTGATATTTTTTACTCGTTGTATGTAGTATTAAATTCTTATTATAGTAACCCCTACTTTAATTTTTCTTTCATTATACTTCCAATATCTCTACGATGAGTTGTTCAAATTTTTCGCCGCATTTTATAATTATCTGTTGACCTTTAACCTGAATGTTTCTTTGAATACGCCTTAAATTGTTATAAGATTTGTTGATATGGTGGTTGTATGATTGAATTGTGTCTGATAAATTTATATACTGGGTGCTACGCTAGCGACAATATTTTCTTGTTATACTCGTGGTTAAGAAGTCTTATTTTAAGCTGTGTTGATTGTTATACGCCAAACAAAAACAAATGTGTGATATTTTTTACTCGTTGTATGTAGTATTAAATTCTTATTATAGTAACCCCTACTTTAATTTTTCTTTCATTATACTTCCAATATCTCTACGATGAGTTGTTCAAATTTTTCGCCGCATTTTATAATTATCTGTTGACCTTTAACCTGAATGTTTCTTTGAATACGCCTTAAATTGTTATACGATCTGTTGATATGGTGGTTGTATGATTGAATTGTGTCTGATAAATTTATATACTGGGTGCTACGCTAGCGACAATATTTTCTTGTTATACTCGTGGTTAAGAAGTCTTATTTTAAGCTGTGTTGATTGTTATACGCCAAACAAAAACAAATGTGTGATATTTTTTACTCGTTGTATGTAGTATTAAATTCTTATTATAGTAACCCCTACTTTAATTTTTCTTTCATTATACTTCCAATATCTCTACGATGAGTTGTTCAAATTTTTCGCCGCATTTTATAATTATCTGTTGACCTTTAACCTGAATGTTTCTTTGAATACGCCTTAAATTGTTATACGATCTGTTGATATGGTGGTTGTATGATTGAATTGTGTCTGATAAATTTATATACTGGGTGCTACGCTAGCGACAATATTTTCTTGTTATACTCGTGGTTAAGAAGTCTTATTTTAAGCTGTGTTGATTGTTATACGCCAAACAAAAACAAATGTGTGATATTTTTTACTCGTTGTATGTAGTATTAAATTCTTATTATAGTAACCCCTACTTTAATTTTTCTTTCATTATACTTCCAATATCTCTACGATGAGTTGTTCAAATTTTTCGCCGCATTTTATAATTATCTGTTGACCTTTAACCTGAATGTTTCTTTGAATACGCCTTAAATTGTTATACGATCTGTTGATATGGTGGTTGTATGATTGAATTGTGTCTGATAAATTTATATACTGGGTGCTACGCTAGCGACAATATTTTCTTGTTATACTCGTGGTTAAGAAGTCTTATTTTAAGCTGTGTTGATTGTTATACGCCAAACAAAAACAAATGTGTGATATTTTTTACTCGTTGTATGTAGTATTAAATTCTTATTATAGTAACCCCTACTTTAATTTTTCTTTCATTATACTTCCAATATCTCTACGATGAGTTGTTCAAATTTTTCGCCGCATTTTATAATTATCTGTTGACCTTTAACCTGAATGTTTCTTTGAATACGCCTTAAATTGTTATACGATCTGTTGATATGGTGGTTGTATGATTGAATTGTGTCTGATAAATTTATATACTGGGTGCTACGCTAGCGACAATATTTTCTTGTTATACTCGTGGTTAAGAAGTCTTATTTTAAGCTGTGTTGATTGTTATACGCCAAACAAAAACAAATGTGTGATATTTTTTACTCGTTGTATGTAGTATTAAATTCTTATTATAGTAACCCCTACTTTAATTTTTCTTTCATTATACTTCCAATATCTCTACGATGAGTTGTTCAAATTTTTCGCCGCATTTTATAATTATCTGTTGACCTTTAACCTGAATGTTTCTTTGAATACGCCTTAAATTGTTATACGATCTGTTGATATGGTGGTTGTAT
This sequence comes from Clusia tigrina, assembly GCA_920105625.2. Taxonomy (NCBI): domain Eukaryota; kingdom Metazoa; phylum Arthropoda; class Insecta; order Diptera; family Clusiidae; genus Clusia; species Clusia tigrina. The sequence continues at coordinate 229,612,071 of OV050031.1, forward strand.
GATTGAATTGTGTCTGATAAATTTATATACTGGGTGCTACGCTAGCGACAATATTTTCTTGTTATACTCGTGGTTAAGAAGTCTTATTTTAAGCTGTGTTGATTGTTATACGCCAAACAAAAACAAATGTGTGATATTTTTTACTCGTTGTATGTAGTATTAAATTCTTATTATAGTAACCCCTACTTTAATTTTTCTTTCATTATACTTCCAATATCTCTACGATGAGTTGTTCAAATTTTTCGCCGCATTTTATAATTATCTGTTGACCTTTAACCTGAATGTTTCTTTGAATACGCCTTAAATTGTTTTACGATCTGTTGATATGGTGGTTGTATGATTGAATTGTGTCTGATAAATTTATATACTGGGTGCTACGCTAGCGACAATATTTTCTTGTTATACTCGTGGTTAAGAAGTCTTATTTTAAGCTGTGTTGATTGTTATACGCCAAACAAAAACAAATGTGTGATATTTTTTACTCGTTGTATGTAGTATTAAATTCTTATTATAGTAACCCCTACTTTAATTTTTCTTTCATTATACTTCCAATATCTCTACGATGAGTTGTTCAAATTTTTCGCCGCATTTTATAATTATCTGTTGACCTTTAACCTGAATGTTTCTTTGAATACGCCTTAAATTGTTATACGATCTGTTGATATGGTGGTTGTATGATTGAATTGTGTCTGATAAATTTATATACTGGGTGCTACGCTAGCGACAATATTTTCTTGTTATACTCGTGGTTAAGAAGTCTTATTTTAAGCTGTGTTGATTGTTATACGCCAAACAAAAACAAATGTGTGATATTTTTTACTCGTTGTATGTAGTATTAAATTCTTATTATAGTAACCCCTACTTTAATTTTTCTTTCATTATACTTCCAATATCTCTACGATGAGTTGTTCAAATTTTTCGCCGCATTTTATAATTATCTGTTGACCTTTAACCTGAATGTTTCTTTGAATACGCCTTAAATTGTTATAAGATTTGTTGATATGGTGGTTGTATGATTGAATTGTGTCTGATAAATTTATATACTGGGTGCTACGCTAGCGACAATATTTTCTTGTTATACTCGTGGTTAAGAAGTCTTATTTTAAGCTGTGTTGATTGTTATACGCCAAACAAAAACAAATGTGTGATATTTTTTACTCGTTGTATGTAGTATTAAATTCTTATTATAGTAACCCCTACTTTAATTTTTCTTTCATTATACTTCCAATATCTCTACGATGAGTTGTTCAAATTTTTCGCCGCATTTTATAATTATCTGTTGACCTTTAACCTGAATGTTTCTTTGAATACGCCTTAAATTGTTTTACGATCTGTTGATATGGTGGTTGTATGATTGAATTGTGTCTGATAAATTTATATACTGGGTGCTACGCTAGCGACAATATTTTCTTGTTATACTCGTGGTTAAGAAGTCTTATTTTAAGCTGTGTTGATTGTTATACGCCAAACAAAAACAAATGTGTGATATTTTTTACTCGTTGTATGTAGTATTAAATTCTTATTATAGTAACCCCTACTTTAATTTTTCTTTCATTATACTTCCAATATCTCTACGATGAGTTGTTCAAATTTTTCGCCGCATTTTATAATTATCTGTTGACCTTTAACCTGAATGTTTCTTTGAATACGCCTTAAATTGTTATACGATCTGTTGATATGGTGGTTGTATGATTGAATTGTGTCTGATAAATTTATATACTGGGTGCTACGCTAGCGACAATATTTTCTTGTTATACTCGTGGTTAAGAAGTCTTATTTTAAGCTGTGTTGATTGTTATACGCCAAACAAAAACAAATGTGTGATATTTTTTACTCGTTGTATGTAGTATTAAATTCTTATTATAGTAACCCCTACTTTAATTTTTCTTTCATTATACTTCCAATATCTCTACGATGAGTTGTTCAAATTTTTCGCCGCATTTTATAATTATCTGTTGACCTTTAACCTGAATGTTTCTTTGAATACGCCTTAAATTGTTATAAGATTTGTTGATATGGTGGTTGTATGATTGAATTGTGTCTGATAAATTTATATACTGGGTGCTACGCTAGCGACAATATTTTCTTGTTATACTCGTGGTTAAGAAGTCTTATTTTAAGCTGTGTTGATTGTTATACGCCAAACAAAAACAAATGTGTGATATTTTTTACTCGTTGTATGTAGTATTAAATTCTTATTATAGTAACCCCTACTTTAATTTTTCTTTCATTATACTTCCAATATCTCTACGATGAGTTGTTCAAATTTTTCGCCGCATTTTATAATTATCTGTTGACCTTTAACCTGAATGTTTCTTTGAATACGCCTTAAATTGTTATACGATCTGTTGATATGGTGGTTGTATGATTGAATTGTGTCTGATAAATTTATATACTGGGTGCTACGCTAGCGACAATATTTTCTTGTTATACTCGTGGTTAAGAAGTCTTATTTTAAGCTGTGTTGATTGTTATACGCCAAACAAAAACAAATGTGTGATATTTTTTACTCGTTGTATGTAGTATTAAATTCTTATTATAGTAACCCCTACTTTAATTTTTCTTTCATTATACTTCCAATATCTCTACGATGAGTTGTTCAAATTTTTCGCCGCATTTTATAATTATCTGTTGACCTTTAACCTGAATGTTTCTTTGAATACGCCTTAAATTGTTTTACGATCTGTTGATATGGTGGTTGTATGATTGAATTGTGTCTGATAAATTTATATACTGGGTGCTACGCTAGCGACAATATTTTCTTGTTATACTCGTGGTTAAGAAGTCTTATTTTAAGCTGTGTTGATTGTTATACGCCAAACAAAAACAAATGTGTGATATTTTTTACTCGTTGTATGTAGTATTAAATTCTTATTATAGTAACCCCTACTTTAATTTTTCTTTCATTATACTTCCAATATCTCTACGATGAGTTGTTCAAATTTTTCGCCGCATTTTATAATTATCTGTTGACCTTTAACCTGAATGTTTCTTTGAATACGCCTTAAATTGTTATACGATCTGTTGATATGGTGGTTGTATGATTGAATTGTGTCTAATAAATTTATATACTGGGTGCTACGCTAGCGACAATATTTTCTTGTTATACTCGTGGTTAAGAAGTCTTATTTTAAGCTGTGTTGATTGTTATACGCCAAACAAAAACAAATGTGTGATATTTTTTACTCGTTGTATGTAGTATTAAATTCTTATTATAGTAACCCCTACTTTAATTTTTCTTTCATTATACTTCCAATATCTCTACGATGAGTTGTTCAAATTTTTCGCCGCATTTTATAATTATCTGTTGACCTTTAACCTGAATGTTTCTTTGAATACGCCTTAAATTGTTATACGATCTGTTGATATGGTGGTTGTATGATTGAATTGTGTCTGATAAATTTATATACTGGGTGCTACGCTAGCGACAATATTTTCTTGTTATACTCGTGGTTAAGAAGTCTTATTTTAAGCTGTGTTGATTGTTATACGCCAAACAAAAACAAATGTGTGATATTTTTTACTCGTTGTATGTAGTATTAAATTCTTATTATAGTAACCCCTACTTTAATTTTTCTTTCATTATACTTCCAATATCTCTACGATGAGTTGTTCAAATTTTTCGCCGCATTTTATAATTATCTGTTGACCTTTAACCTGAATGTTTCTTTGAATACGCCTTAAATTGTTATACGATCTGTTGATATGGTGGTTGTATGATTGAATTGTGTCTGATAAATTTATATACTGGGTGCTACGCTAGCGACAATATTTTCTTGTTATACTCGTGGTTAAGAAGTCTTATTTTAAGCTGTGTTGATTGTTATACGCCAAACAAAAACAAATGTGTGATATTTTTTACTCGTTGTATGTAGTATTAAATTCTTATTATAGTAACCCCTACTTTAATTTTTCTTTCATTATACTTCCAATATCTCTACGATGAGTTGTTCAAATTTTTCGCCGCATTTTATAATTATCTGTTGACCTTTAACCTGAATGTTTCTTTGAATACGCCTTAAATTGTTATACGATCTGTTGATATGGTGGTTGTATGATTGAATTGTGTCTGATAAATTTATATACTGTGTGCTACGCTAGCGACAATATTTTCTTGTTATACTCGTGGTTAAGAAGTCTTATTTTAAGCTGTGTTGATTGTTATACGCCAAACAAAAACAAATGTGTGATATTTTTTACTCGTTGTATGTAGTATTAAATTCTTATTATAGTAACCCCTACTTTAATTTTTCTTTCATTATACTTCCAATATCTCTACGATGAGTTGTTCAAATTTTTCGCCGCATTTTATAATTATCTGTTGACCTTTAACCTGAATGTTTCTTTGAATACGCCTTAAATTGTTATACGATCTGTTGATATGGTGGTTGTATGATTGAATTGTGTCTGATAAATTTATATACTGGGTGCTACGCTAGCGACAATATTTTCTTGTTATACTCGTGGTTAAGAAGTCTTATTTTAAGCTGTGTTGATTGTTATACGCCAAACAAAAACAAATGTGTGATATTTTTTACTCGTTGTATGTAGTATTAAATTCTTATTATAGTAACCCCTACTTTAATTTTTCTTTCATTATACTTCCAATATCTCTACGATGAGTTGTTCAAATTTTTCGCCGCATTTTATAATTATCTGTTGACCTTTAACCTGAATGTTTCTTTGAATACGCCTTAAATTGTTTTACGATCTGTTGATATGGTGGTTGTATGATTGAATTGTGTCTGATAAATTTATATACTGGGTGCTACGCTAGCGACAATATTTTCTTGTTATACTCGTGGTTAAGAAGTCTTATTTTAAGCTGTGTTGATTGTTATACGCCAAACAAAAACAAATGTGTGATATTTTTTACTCGTTGTATGTAGTATTAAATTCTTATTATAGTAACCCCTACTTTAATTTTTCTTTCATTATACTTCCAATATCTCTACGAGTTGTTCAAATTTTTCGCCGCATTTTATAATTATCTGTTGACCTTTAACCTGAATGTTTCTTTGAATACGCCTTAAATTGTTATACGATCTGTTGATATGGTGGTTGTATGATTGAATTGTGTCTGATAAATTTATATACTGGGTGCTACGCTAGCGACAATATTTTCTTGTTATACTCGTGGTTAAGAAGTCTTATTTTAAGCTGTGTTGATTGTTATACGCCAAACAAAAACAAATGTGTGATATTTTTTACTCGTTGTATGTAGTATTAAATTCTTATTATAGTAACCCCTACTTTAATTTTTCTTTCATTATACTTCCAATATCTCTACGATGAGTTGTTCAAATTTTTCGCCGCATTTTATAATTATCTGTTGACCTTTAACCTGAATGTTTCTTTGAATACGCCTTAAATTGTTATACGATCTGTTGATATGGTGGTTGTATGATTGAATTGTGTCTGATAAATTTATATACTGTGTGCTACGCTAGCGACAATATTTTCTTGTTATACTCGTGGTTAAGAAGTCTTATTTTAAGCTGTGTTGATTGTTATACGCCAAACAAAAACAAATGTGTGATATTTTTTACTCGTTGTATGTAGTATTAAATTCTTATTATAGTAACCCCTACTTTAATTTTTCTTTCATTATACTTCCAATATCTCTACGATGAGTTGTTCAAATTTTTCGCCGCATTTTATAATTATCTGTTGACCTTTAACCTGAATGTTTCTTTGAATACGCCTTAAATTGTTATACGATCTGTTGATATGGTGGTTGTATGATTGAATTGTGTCTGATAAATTTATATACTGGGTGCTACGCTAGCGACAATATTTTCTTGTTATACTCGTGGTTAAGAAGTCTTATTTTAAGCTGTGTTGATTGTTATACGCCAAACAAAAACAAATGTGTGATATTTTTTACTCGTTGTATGTAGTATTAAATTCTTATTATAGTAACCCCTACTTTAATTTTTCTTTCATTATACTTCCAATATCTCTACGATGAGTTGTTCAAATTTTTCGCCGCATTTTATAATTATCTGTTGACCTTTAACCTGAATGTTTCTTTGAATACGCCTTAAATTGTTATAAGATTTGTTGATATGGTGGTTGTATGATTGAATTGTGTCTAATAAATTTATATACTGGGTGCTACGCTAGCGACAATATTTTCTTGTTATACTCGTGGTTAAGAAGTCTTATTTTAAGCTGTGTTGATTGTTATACGCCAAACAAAAACAAATGTGTGATATTTTTTACTCGTTGTATGTAGTATTAAATTCTTATTATAGTAACCCCTACTTTAATTTTTCTTTCATTATACTTCCAATATCTCTACGATGAGTTGTTCAAATTTTTCGCCGCATTTTATAATTATCTGTTGACCTTTAACCTGAATGTTTCTTTGAATACGCCTTAAATTGTTTTACGATCTGTTGATATGGTGGTTGTATGATTGAATTGTCTGATAAATTTATATACTGGGTGCTACGCTAGCGACAATATTTTCTTGTTATACTCGTGGTTAAGAAGTCTTATTTTAAGCTGTGTTGATTGTTATACGCCAAACAAAAACAAATGTGTGATATTTTTTACTCGTTGTATGTAGTATTAAATTCTTATTATAGTAACCCCTACTTTAATTTTTCTTTCATTATACTTCCAATATCTCTACGAGTTGTTCAAATTTTTCGCCGCATTTTATAATTATCTGTTGACCTTTAACCTGAATGTTTCTTTGAATACGCCTTAAATTGTTATACGATCTGTTGATATGGTGGTTGTATGATTGAATTGTGTCTGATAAATTTATATACTGGGTGCTACGCTAGCGACAATATTTTCTTGTTATACTCGTGGTTAAGAAGTCTTATTTTAAGCTGTGTTGATTGTTATACGCCAAACAAAAACAAATGTGTGATATTTTTTACTCGTTGTATGTAGTATTAAATTCTTATTATAGTAACCCCTATTTTAATTTTTCTTTCATTATACTTCCAATATCTCTACGATGAGTTGTTCAAATTTTTCGCCGCATTTTATAATTATCTGTTGACCTTTAACCTGAATGTTTCTTTGAATACGCCTTAAATTGTTATACGATCTGTTGATATGGTGGTTGTATGATTGAATTGTGTCTGATAAATTTATATACTGGGTGCTACGCTAGCGACAATATTTTCTTGTTATACTCGTGGTTAAGAAGTCTTATTTTAAGCTGTGTTGATTGTTATACGCCAAACAAAAACAAATGTGTGATATTTTTTACTCGTTGTATGTAGTATTAAATTCTTATTATAGTAACCCCTACTTTAATTTTTCTTTCATTATACTTCCAATATCTCTACGATGAGTTGTTCAAATTTTTCGCCGCATTTTATAATTATCTGTTGACCTTTAACCTGAATGTTTCTTTGAATACGCCTTAAATTGTTATACGATCTGTTGATATGGTGGTTGTATGATTGAATTGTGTCTGATAAATTTATATACTGGGTGCTACGCTAGCGACAATATTTTCTTGTTATACTCGTGGTTAAGAAGTCTTATTTTAAGCTGTGTTGATTGTTATACGCCAAACAAAAACAAATGTGTGATATTTTTTACTCGTTGTATGTAGTATTAAATTCTTATTATAGTAACCCCTACTTTAATTTTTCTTTCATTATACTTCCAATATCTCTACGATGAGTTGTTCAAATTTTTCGCCGCATTTTATAATTATCTGTTGACCTTTAACCTGAATGTTTCTTTGAATACGCCTTAAATTGTTATACGATCTGTTGATATGGTGGTTGTATGATTGAATTGTGTCTGATAAATTTATATACTGGGTGCTACGCTAGCGACAATATTTTCTTGTTATACTCGTGGTTAAGAAGTCTTATTTTAAGCTGTGTTGATTGTTATACGCCAAATAAAAACAAATGTGTGATATTTTTTACTCGTTGTATGTAGTATTAAATTCTTATTATAGTAGCCCCTACTTTAATTTTTCTTTCATTATACTTCCAATATCTCTACGATGAGTTGTTCAAATTTTTCGCCGCATTTTATAATTATCTGTTGACCTTTAACCTGAATGTTTCTTTGAATACGCCTTAAATTGTTATACGATCTGTTGATATGGTGGTTGTATGATTGAATTGTGTCTGATAAATTTATATACTGGGTGCTACGCTAGCGACAATATTTTCTTGTTATACTCGTGGTTAAGAAGTCTTATTTTAAGCTGTGTTGATTGTTATACGCCAAACAAAAACAAATGTGTGATATTTTTTACTCGTTGTATGTAGTATTAAATTCTTATTATAGTAACCCCTACTTTAATTTTTCTTTCATTATACTTCCAATATCTCTACGATGAGTTGTTCAAATTTTTCGCCGCATTTTATAATTATCTGTTGACCTTTAACCTGAATGTTTCTTTGAATACGCCTTAAATTGTTATACGATCTGTTGATATGGTGGTTGTATGATTGAATTGTGTCTGATAAATTTATATACTGGGTGCTACGCTAGCGACAATATTTTCTTGTTATACTCGTGGTTAAGAAGTCTTATTTTAAGCTGTGTTGATTGTTATACGCCAAACAAAAACAAATGTGTGATATTTTTTACTCGTTGTATGTAGTATTAAATTCTTATTATAGTAACCCCTACTTTAATTTTTCTTTCATTATACTTCCAATATCTCTACGATGAGTTGTTCAAATTTTTCGCCGCATTTTATAATTATCTGTTGACCTTTAACCTGAATGTTTCTTTGAATACGCCTTAAATTGTTATACGATCTGTTGATATGGTGGTTGTATGATTGAATTGTGTCTGATAAATTTATATACTGGGTGCTACGCTAGCGACAATATTTTCTTGTTATACTCGTGGTTAAGAAGTCTTATTTTAAGCTGTGTTGATTGTTATACGCCAAACAAAAACAAATGTGTGATATTTTTTACTCGTTGTATGTAGTATTAAATTCTTATTATAGTAACCCCTACTTTAATTTTTCTTTCATTATACTTCCAATATCTCTACGATGAGTTGTTCAAATTTTTCGCCGCATTTTATAATTATCTGTTGACCTTTAACCTGAATGTTTCTTTGAATACGCCTTAAATTGTTATACGATCTGTTGATATGGTGGTTGTATGATTGAATTGTGTCTGATAAATTTATATACTGGGTGCTACGCTAGCGACAATATTTTCTTGTTATACTCGTGGTTAAGAAGTCTTATTTTAAGCTGTGTTGATTGTTATACGCCAAACAAAAACAAATGTGTGATATTTTTTACTCGTTGTATGTAGTATTAAATTCTTATTATAGTAACCCCTACTTTAATTTTTCTTTCATTATACTTCCAATATCTCTACGATGAGTTGTTCAAATTTTTCGCCGCATTTTATAATTATCTGTTGACCTTTAACCTGAATGTTTCTTTGAATACGCCTTAAATTGTTATACGATCTGTTGATATGGTGGTTGTATGATTGAATTGTGTCTGATAAATTTATATACTGGGTGCTACGCTAGCGACAATATTTTCTTGTTATACTCGTGGTTAAGAAGTCTTATTTTAAGCTGTGTTGATTGTTATACGCCAAACAAAAACAAATGTGTGATATTTTTTACTCGTTGTATGTAGTATTAAATTCTTATTATAGTAACCCCTACTTTAATTTTTCTTTCATTATACTTCCAATATCTCTACGATGAGTTGTTCAAATTTTTCGCCGCATTTTATAATTATCTGTTGACCTTTAACCTGAATGTTTCTTTGAATACGCCTTAAATTGTTATACGATCTGTTGATATGGTGGTTGTATGATTGAATTGTGTCTGATAAATTTATATACTGGGTGCTACGCTAGCGACAATATTTTCTTGTTATACTCGTGGTTAAGAAGTCTTATTTTAAGCTGTGTTGATTGTTATACGCCAAACAAAAACAAATGTGAGAAATTTTTTACTCGTTGTATGTAGTATTAAATTCTTATTATAGTAACCCCTACTCTAATTTTTCTTTCATTATACTTCCAATATCTCTACGATGAGTTGTTCAAATTTTTCGCCGCATTTTATAATTATCTGTTGACCTTTAACCTGAATGTTTCTTTGAATACGCCTTAAATTGTTATAAGATTTGTTGATATGGTGGTTGTATGATTGAATTGTGTCTGATAAATTTATATACTGGGTGCTACGCTAGCGACAATATTTTCTTGTTATACTCGTGGTTAAGAAGTCTTATTTTAAGCTGTGTTGATTGTTATACGCCAAACAAAAACAAATGTGTGATATTTTTTACTCGTTGTATGTAGTATTAAATTCTTATTATAGTAACCCCTACTTTAATTTTTCTTTCATTATACTTCCAATATCTCTACGATGAGTTGTTCAAATTTTTCGCCGCATTTTATAATTATCTGTTGACCTTTAACCTGAATGTTTCTTTGAATACGCCTTAAATTGTTATACGATCTGTTGATATGGTGGTTGTATGATTGAATTGTGTCTGATAAATTTATATAGTGGGTGCTACGCTAGCGACAACATTTTCTTGTTATACTCGTGGTTAAGAAGTCTTATTTTAAGCTGTGTTGATTGTTATACGCCAAACAAAAACAAATGTGTGATATTTTTTACTCGTTGTATGTAGTATTAAATTCTTATTATAGTAACCCCTACTTTAATTTTTTTTCATTATACTTCCAATATCTCTACGATGAGTTGTTCAAATTTTTCGCCGCATTTTATAATTATCTGTTGACCTTTGACCTGAATGTTTCTTTGAATACGCCTTAAATTGTTATACGATCTGTTGATATGGTGGTTGTATGATTGAATTGTGTCTGATAAATTTATATAGTGGGTGCTACGCTAGCGACAACATTTTCTTGTTATACTCGTGGTTAAGAAGTCTTATTTTAAGCTGTGTTGATTGTTATACGCCAAACAAAAACAAATGTGAGAAATTTTTTACTCCTTGTATGTAGTATTAAATTCTTATTATAGTAACCCCTACTCTAATTTTTCTTTCATTATACTTCCAATATCTCTACGATGAGTTGTTCAAATTTTTCGCCGCATTTTATAATTATCTGTTGACCTTTAACCTGAATGTTTCTTTGAATACGCCTTAAATTGTTATACGATCTGTTGATATGGTGGTTGTATGATTGAATTATGTCTGATAAATTTATATAGTGGGTGCTACGCTAGCGACAACATTTTCTTGTTATACTCGTGGTTAAGAAGTCTTATTTTAAGCTGTGTTGATTGTTATACGCCAAACAAAAACAAATGTGTGATATTTTTTACTCGTTGTATTTAGTATTAAATTCTTATTATAGTAACCCCTACTTTAATTTTTCTTTCATTATACTTCCAATATCTCTACAATGAGTTGTTCAAATTTTTCGCCGCATTTTATAATTATCTGTTGACCTTTAACCTGAATGTTTCTTTAAATACGCCTTAAATTGTTATACGATCTGTTGATATGGTGGTTGTATGATTGAATTGTGTCTGATAAATTTATATACTGGGTGCTACGCTAGCGACAATATTTTCTTGTTATACTCGTGGTTAAGAAGTCTTATTTTAAGCTGTGTTGATTGTTATACGCCAAACAAAAACAAATGTGTGATATTTTTTACTCGTTGTATGTAGTATTAAATTCTTATTATAGTAACCCCTACTTTAATTTTTCTTTCATTATACTTCCAATATCTCTACGATGAGTTGTTCAAATTTTTCGCCGCATTTTATAATTATCTGTTGACCTTTAACCTGAATGTTTCTTTGAATACGCCTTAAATTGTTATATGATCTGTTGATATGGTGGTTGTATGATTGAATTGTGTCTGATAAATTTATATACTGGGTGCTACGCTAGCGACAATATTTTCTTGTTATACTCGTGGTTAAGAAGTCTTATTTTAAGCTGTGTTGATTGTTATACGCCAAACAAAAACAAATGTGAGAAATTTTTTACTCCTTGTATGTAGTATTAAATTCTTATTATAGTAACCCCTACTCTAATTTTTCTTTCATTATACTTCCAATATCTCTACGATGAGTTGTTCAAATTTTTCGCCGCATTTTATAATTATCTGTTGACCTTTAACCTGAATGTTTCTTTGAATACGCCTTAAATTGTTATACGATCTGTTGATATGGTGGTTGTATGATTGAATTATGTCTGATAAATTTATATAGTGGGTGCTACGCTAGCGACAACATTTTCTTGTTATACTCGTGGTTAAGAAGTCTTATTTTAAGCTGTGTTGATTGTTATACGCCAAACAAAAACAAATGTGTGATATTTTTTACTCGTTGTATTTAGTATTAAATTCTTATTATAGTAACCCCTACTTTAATTTTTCTTTCATTATACTTCCAATATCTCTACGATGAGTTGTTCAAATTTTTCGCCGCATTTTATAATTATCTGTTGACCTTTAACCTGAATGTTTCTTTAAATACGCCTTAAATTGTTATACGATCTGTTGATATGGTGGTTGTATGATTGAATTGTGTCTGATAAATTTATATACTGGGTGCTACGCTAGCGACAATATTTTCTTGTTATACTCGTGGTTAAGAAGTCTTATTTTAAGCTGTGTTGATTGTTATACGCCAAACAAAAACAAATGTGTGATATTTTTTACTCGTTGTATGTAGTATTAAATTCTTATTATAGTAACCCCTACTTTAATTTTTCTTTCATTATACTTCCAATATCTCTACGATGAGTTGTTCAAATTTTTCGCCGCATTTTATAATTATCTGTTGACCTTTAACCTGAATGTTTCTTTGAATACGCCTTAAATTGTTATATGATCTGTTGATATGGTGGTTGTATGATTGAATTGTGTCTGATAAATTTATATACTGGGTGCTACGCTAGCGACAATATTTTCTTGTTATACTCGTGGTTAAGAAGTCTTATTTTAAGCTGTGTTGATTGTTATACGCCAAACAAAAACAAATGTGTGATATTTTTTACTCGTTGTATGTAGTATTAAATTCTTATTATAGTAACCCCTACTTTAATTTTTCTTTCATTATACTTCCAATATCTCTACGATGAGTTGTTCAAATTTTTCGCCGCATTTTATAATTATCTGTTGACCTTTAACCTGAATGTTTCTTTGAATACGCCTTAAATTGTTATAAGATTTGTTGATATGGTGGTTGTATGATTGAATTGTGTCTGATAAATTTATATACTGGGTGCTACGCTAGCGACAATATTTTCTTGTTATACTCGTGGTTAAGAAGTCTTATTTTAAGCTGTGTTGATTGTTATACGCCAAACAAAAACAAATGTGTGATATTTTTTACTCGTTGTATGTAGTATTAAATTCTTATTATAGTAACCCCTACTTTAATTTTTCTTTCATTATACTTCCAATATCTCTACGATGAGTTGTTCAAATTTTTCGCCGCATTTTATAATTATCTGTTGACCTTTAACCTGAATGTTTCTTTGAATACGCCTTAAATTGTTATAAGATTTGTTGATATGGTGGTTGTATGATTGAATTGTGTCTGATAAATTTATATACTGGGTGCTACGCTAGCGACAATATTTTCTTGTTATACTCGTGGTTAAGAAGTCTTATTTTAAGCTGTGTTGATTGTTATACGCCAAACAAAAACAAATGTGTGATATTTTTTACTCGTTGTATGTAGTATTAAATTCTTATTATAGTAACCCCTACTTTAATTTTTCTTTCATTATACTTCCAATATCTCTACGATGAGTTGTTCAAATTTTTCGCCGCATTTTATAATTATCTGTTGACCTTTAACCTGAATGTTTCTTTGAATACGCCTTAAATTGTTATAAGATTTGTTGATATGGTGGTTGTATGTTGAATTGTGTCTGATAAATTTATATAGTGGGTGCTACGCTAGCGACAACATTTTCTTGTTATACTCGTGGTTAAGAAGTCTTATTTTAAGCTGTGTTGATTGTTATACGCCAAACAAAAACAAATGTGTGATATTTTTTACTCGTTGTATGTAGTATTAAATTCTTATTATAGTAACCCCTACTTTAATTTTTCTTTCATTATACTTCCAATATCTCTACGATGAGTTGTTCAAATTTTTCGCCGCATTTTATAATTATCTGTTGACCTTTAACCTGAATGTTTCTTTGAATACGCCTTAAATTGTTATAAGATTTGTTGATATGGTGGTTGTATGTTGAATTGTGTCTGATAAATTTATATACTGGGTGCTACGCTAGCGACAACATTTTCTTGTTATACTCGTGGTTAAGAAGTCTTATTTTAAGCTGTGTTGATTGTTATACGCCAAACAAAAACAAATGTGTGATATTTTTTACTCGTTGTATGGAGTATTAAATTCTTATTATAGTAACCCCTACTTTAATTTTTCTTTCATTATACTTCCAATATCTCTACGATGAGTTGTTCAAATTTTTCGCCGCATTTTATAATTATCTGTTGACCTTTAACCTGAATGTTTCTTTGAATACGCCTTAAATTGTTATAAGATTTGTTGATATGGTGGTTGTATGATTGAATTGTGTCTGATAAAATTATATACTGGGTGCTACGCTAGCGATAATATTTTCTTGTTATACTCGTGGTTAAGAAGTCTTATTTTAAGCTGTGTTGATTGTTATACGCCAAACAAAAACAAATGTGTGATATTTTTTACTCGTTGTATGTAGTATTAAATTCTTATTATAGTAACCCCTACATTAATTTTTCTTTCATTATACTTCCAATATCTCTACGATGAGTTGTTCAAATTTTTCGCCGCATTTTATAATTATCTGTTGACCTTTAACCTGAATGTTTCTTTGAATACGCCTTAAATTGTTATAAGATTTGTTGATATGGTGGTTGTATGATTGAATTGTGTCTGATAAATTTATATAGTGGGTGCTACGCTAACGACAATATTTTCTTGTTATACTCGTGGTTAAGAAGTCTTATTTTAAGCTGTGTTGATTGTTCTACGCCAAACAAAAACAAATGTGTTATATTTTTGACTCGTTGTATGTAGTATTAAATTCTTATTATAGTAACCCCTACTTTAATTTTTCTTTCATTATACTTCCAATATCTCTACGATGAGTTGTTCAAATTTTTCGCCGCATTTTATAATTATCTGTTGACCTTTAACCTGAATGTTTCTTTGAATACGCCTTAAATTGTTATAAGATTTGTTGATATGGTGGTTGTATGATTGAATTGTGTCTAATAAATTTATATACTGGGTGCTACGCTAGCGACAATATTTTCTTGTTATACTCGTGGTTAAGAAGTCTTATTTTAAGCTGTGTTGATTGTTATACGCCAAACAAAAACAAATGTGTGATATTTTTTACTCGTTGTATGTAGTATTAAATTCTTATTATAGTAACCCCTACTTTAATTTTTCTTTCATTATACTTCCAATATCTCTACGATGAGTTGTTCAAATTTTTCGCCGCATTTTATAATTATCTGTTGACCTTTAACCTGAATGTTTCTTTGAATACGCCTTAAATTGTTATAAGATTTGTTGATATGGTGGTTGTATGATTGAATTGTGTCTAATAAATTTATATACTGGGTGCTACGCTAGCGACAATATTTTCTTGTTATACTCGTGGTTAAGAAGTCTTATTTTAAGCTGTGTTGATTGTTATACGCCAAACAAAAACAAATGTGTGATATTTTTTACTCGTTGTATGTAGTATTAAATTCTTATTATAGTAACCCCTACTTTAATTTTTCTTTCATTATACTTCCAATATCTCTACGATGAGTTGTTCAAATTTTTCGCCGCATTTTATAATTATCTGTTGACCTTTAACCTGAATGTTTCTTTGAATACGCCTTAAATTGTTATAAGATTTGTTGATATGGTGGTTGTATGATTGAATTGTGTCTGATAAATTTATATACTGGGTGCTACGCTAGCGACAACATTTTCTTGTTATACTCGTGGTTAAGAAGTCTTATTTTAAGCTGTGTTGATTGTTATACGCCAAACAAAAACAAATGTGTGATATTTTTGACTCGTTGTATGTAGTATTAAATTCTTATTATAGTAACCCCTACATTAATTTTTCTTTCATTATACTTCCAATATCTCTACGATGAGTTGTTCAAATTTTTCGCCGCATTTTATAATTATCTGTTGACCTTTAACCTGAATGTTTCTTTGAATACGCCTTGAATTGTTATACGATTTGTTGATATGGTGGTTGTATGATTGAATTGTGTCTGATAAATTTATATAGTGGGTGCTACGGTAGCGACAACATTTTCTTGTTATACTCGTGGTTAAGAAGTCTTATTTTAAGCTGTGTTGATTGTTATACGCCAAACAAAAACAAATGTGTGATATTTTTTACTCGTTGTATGTAGTATTAAATTCTTATTATAGTAACCCCTACTTTAATTTTTCTTTCATTATACTTCCAATATCTCTACGATGAGTTGTTCAAATTTTTCGCCGCATTTTATAATTATCTGTTGACCTTTAACCTGAATGTTTCTTTGAATACGCCTTAAATTGTTATAAGATTTGTTGATATGGTGGTTGTATGATTGAATTGTGTCTGATAAATTTATATAGTGGGTGCTACGCTAACGACAATATTTTCTTGTTATACTCGTGGTTAAGAAGTCTTATTTTAAGCTGTGTTGATTGTTATACGCCAAACAAAAACAAATGTGTGATATTTTTTACTCGTTGTATGTAGTATTAAATTCTTATTATAGTAACCCCTACTTTAATTTTTCTTTCATTATACTTCCAATATCTCTACGATGAGTTGTTCAAATTTTTCGCCGCATTTTATAATTATCTGTTGACCTTTAACCTGAATGTTTCTTTGAATACGCCTTAAATTGTTATAAGATTTGTTGATATGGTGGTTGTATGATTGAATTGTGTCTGATAAATTTATATACTGGGTGCTACGCTAGCGACAACATTTTCTTGTTATACTCGTGGTTAAGAAGTCTTATTTTAAGCTGTGTTGATTGTTATACGCCAAACAAAAACAAATGTGTGATATTTTTGACTCGTTGTATGTAGTATTAAATTCTTATTATAGTAACCCCTACATTAATTTTTCTTTCATTATACTTCCAATATCTCTACGATGAGTTGTTCAAATTTTTCGCCGCATTTTATAATTATCTGTTGACCTTTAACCTGAATGTTTCTTTGAATACGCCTTAAATTGTTATAAGATTTGTTGATATGGTGGTTGTATGATTGAATTGTGTCTGATAAATTTATATAGTGGGTGCTACGCTAACGACAATATTTTCTTGTTATACTCGTGGTTAAGAAGTCTTATTTTAAGCTGTGTTGATTGTTATACGCCAAACAAAAACAAATGTGTGATATTTTTGACTCGTTGTATGTAGTATTAAATTCTTATTATAGTAACCCCTACATTAATTTTTCTTTCATTATACTTCCAATATCTCTACGATGAGTTGTTCAAATTTTTCGCCGCATTTTATAATTATCTGTTGACCTTTAACCTGAATGTTTCTTTGAATACGCCTTGAATTGTTATACGATTTGTTGATATGGTGGTTGTATGATTGAATTGTGTCTGATAAATTTATATACTGGGTGCTACGCTAGCGACAATATTTTCTTGTTATACTCGTGGTTAAGAAGTCTTATTTTAAGCTGTGTTGATTGTTATACGCCAAACAAAAACAAATGTGTGATATTTTTTACTCGTTGTATGTAGTATTAAATTCTTATTATAGTAACCCCTACTTTAATTTTTCTTTCATTTTACTTCCAATATCTCTACGATGAGTTGTTCAAATTTTTCGCCGCATTTTATAATTATCTGTTGACCTTTAACCTAATTAATTTTTTCGTGAATGATTCTTTGAATACGCTTTAAATTATTATATCATATGTGCTCTTAATGTTATCTGGTTAAGAAATATATTTCAACGTTCTATAAATTATTAGACACAAAAACATTTTTATATTGAACCCGTCGTAGTTTCAAAATGTTATTCTTTTAAACTAAATTGTTCGCACGAAAATATATTTATTGGATATTTCATATAAAGTTTTATGCAGTAAACAGTAACAATTTTTGTGATAGTGCTATGAAAACATATTTATTTTAAATAAGTAAACTAAGTATATAATGTTACAATAGAACGAACCTCGTCTACCCGTACCCCTAAAGGAACAACTAAAATAGTTTTTTATTGACCGTGTTTGGGAGAAGTTTATGAACGACAAAAAAAACCTTCCACTAATAGTGCTATTACAAGATCTTGAAAATCTTAAAGGCGCGAAGAATCGCGAACTAATTAGCTATAATATCCTGATCTTCCAGTGCTTCCGAGCGCTGACTTTCATATATCATTTTTATCATGGTTTGGCCATGTGTAATTTTGAGTTGCTAATATGCCTCCAGATGCAGGAATATTATAATTTGCGTTTTAGTTCTCGTTGTGAAATGAAAGGGAGTGAGCGATATATTTTGTCTTACACAGGTTTTTGAGTTATCGAGGCTCTAATACATTTGTATTTATTATAATTTTCATTTCCTTTTAAATTGTCGAAAGTTATTTTATGGGAATGTTTCTAGATACAGTCAATATTTTGGTAGTGATCGATTGTTCAATCCATCATATTCCAGTCTGTGCGGCTGTTTATAGGTTCGTTGGAACGTGTGTGGCGTTGATGAAAGAACCATTCCAGAAAGCGTCCCTTAGACGATCAATGTATTAGTAAAAATGTGTGAATGAATCACATACACATCGAATGATGGCATATAAAAACTTTGGGACTTTACTTCAATCAGTTTCCATGTTCCATTTTTCACAAATTCATCTAAATGATTGACCGTTTAAGGCCCGCTTTGTCATAGTCAGGCCTGTGCTGAAAAACGATTCGTTTAGTTTTCGATTTCGGGGTGGAAATCGAATTCGATTTCGCTTCGTGCTCTGTAAATTTCGGTATAGGCATTTGGAACCGAAATTGAAACCGAGTGGGACTTGTTTTTGCTTTTATAGCCGTCAAATAAATCTAAAGTTATTTATAAATAAATTGCAACCGCACGAGTTCACGAGTTCGGTGGTTATTATTGCACTCTTAATAGAGCAGAATAAAAATAAAGAGGAAACAGTGAAGCAAAAGATTCTTACTATAGCAACCCATTGGAAATGGCAGAAACAGCATAAATAAAAATATCCATAAATGGATGGCCTGAAAAAATATAAACATTTTTTTTACTGCAGATTTATTCAACAATTCCAATTAATTACATCACATTGCTGCTGCGTCTTATGTTTTCCCTTTTATTAAAATGAATTTATAAAATGCAATTTCAGTAAATTTGTATTTATTTTATTTACATTGCACAAATTTTTGTCTTTTACCACAGAAAAAGACAACGAAAAAACAAAACAGACAGCAATCCGCTGACCGGTTTGAAACCGAATGTAAAATCGTAAGTTCTGTTTTGGGAACACCTCCGTTCGATTTCACGCCCAAACCGAATTGATTCGGTTTTCAGAAAAGGCCTGATAGTGTCTCATAGCTTATTTCATGCAAGCAAATTTTCCTAGAACACAGTTAAATATTTCACTCACATTAACTAATATTACAAAAATGTATATGCCAGTTAATTGTTTAAGATCGACTTAATTTTAAAAAATAAAAATCCATCCACACGTTTCTAAAATAGCGGAAAAACTAAGATTATATGTTAATTGAAGTCACAGCTTATTTCATGCAGTCAAAAGAAATTTTAAAAAACATTAATAATTCATATAGTATTGCATCAAAGCACACACTAGTGCTTAGTGGGATAGCCTTTTTGTTTATAACATCATTTATTTAATGGGGATTGGAAAGAGGCGACAAAGTTATTTGTGTGTTCCGGTAATATCTTTGCAATGACATTTTAAGATCCGTTACATTGGAAATTTTGTTTTCTGGTGTTTATTTCAAATACGTGGTACAAGTTCTCTATAGGGTTCATATCTGTCGACTATGCTGATGTTAGCACCCACAGGGCAAAAGTTGGACAACTGCAGATTTACCCTTTGGATCGTTAATTGGAAGTTAATTCGATAATAGGAAAAATTATCGCGTATACTAAGTTTCTCAGCACTTTCCAAAAAATTATTTTTCAAAATGTTCCAATTACCTACATATTTTGTCCAAAGAGATTGAATTTGATTTTATCAGCAAAAATCACTGTTTTCCAAAACAGTTCCGTATTCGTAACGTACACTTTTACAAATCGTACTCTGCACTGGCGGTTATGTGCACTTACGAATGTTATTTTTCGGTGCAGTTCGGCCATGAATCATGATTTCGAAAAATTCGACGTATGGTTTCTGGAATACCTGACTTTCCAAGTGCTTCTGCTGCTTCAACTGCTAGAGTGGAAACACTCTTATGAAGATTTGCATTGATTTGCCGCAGGTTACCACTTTTCACCTTCATTATTGAACATTTTTTTCGTCGCTTTTCTGCCTTTGTTCTACACACGTTGCTAACGGACAACTCGCTGTAGATTGTATAGTCGAAGGGATTAAAGTAACTATTTCTGCTATTTTCCCTTGTTTTTTTCCTTCTATGTAAATCAGTGATGTTACACTGAAAAAACAAATAGTAAAATCTTTCTTTAAATCAGTCACTAATTTTTGTCGGTCATTATGTCCAATACAGTTAGTGACATAAATTTTTTGTGGGCAGTCAAGTCAAAGAAATCTCTCAATTTGAAGCTTTGCTGCTCGACTTAGAACCAGATATAGCATACCAGGTATTGGGCTTCATTTTGAAAATTCAACGAAATGAGATATTCGTTCTCCCAATTTGTGTTCAATATACATATATATATATGAGTCATGTCCAAAAAAAATATGATGCCGCCAAGAACTGTACTGCGGAAGCCAAAGAGTTGTTTACATGTCGTGCGGCTCCAACTACTCGATTATCCTGCGACACATCGATCGGCTGAGGCGGTAATTACTCGAAAATGCCTTGTCACTGAAAAAAGGGCTCACTAAGGTCTGGCATACTTTTTAACCGTCTTTTAAATTTTTTTCTCCGGCTTTTCCTCTTCGATCAATAAGAGCACTACTTCAATTTTAACACCCGCATAAATTGTACTTCACTCGCTGTCAATACCTTTCACGCCATTTACAAAATGGTAAATGGAAGAGCTTTGAGTTTTCCGTCAGAATACCGAATACATACTATTTGTCAACCATTAACTTTTAGTGAATGAGGTGAGCTTGTAAGCCTCGCCAGCAAAGGCCCCGTTAAAGTGCTTTTACACATTTTGCATTTTTTGAAAATTTTCGATCTTACTCTTTGAGCATCTGACAGCAACCACCAAGAGGGCTACAGCTTCCTTAATGATATGCAGACGGCTTGCTGGTAAATCTTGGGGATGTAACCCAAAAATCGTTCGCTGGATGTATACCATGATGGTGAGACCAATCATAACGTATGGTTCTGTAGCCTGGTCAAATAGAGTCAAGACTTAAGACAGCGAAATCTGCATTAAGTACAACACCTTGCCTGCCTTGTTATCACTGGAGCTATGCGCACCTGTCCAACAGCAGTTATACTAGATCTAACACCCTTACATCTAGTAATTCAAGACTCTGCTAGGAAATCTCTTACCAGAATACAAGAAATTATTTCGAGAGAATCAAATTACACCCAAAATATATGGGGTAAAAATTCTACTCAAGAATACGGTATACTAAAATCTCACAAGGATTTTATGCCAAGAAAATTCAATTTTGCACACAAATACTGTACAATGATGAGTTGCAAAAAAGAATGGAAAGGTCTAACTGAGACGTATAAAATTAGAGAAAATTCCCTCTTATGGTATACTGGCGGTTCTAAGACAATGGACGGAACTGAGGCAGGTGTATTTGGGCCTAGAACCAACTACTGGGAACCAATGGGTTCTTTTCCAAGCTTTTTTCAAGCGGAAATTCACGCTATTGAAACATGTGCCCAGATCAACATTGACAGGAAGTATCAGGGGAAAAACATCGTGCTACTATCTGATAGTCAAGCAGCACTCAAGAGTCTGAGCTCACCCTTAGTGAGGTCTAAACTTGTGTGGGACTGTATTGGGAAGCTAAACACCCTAGGCAGTATGAACAAGCTATCTCTAATGTAGGTACCAGGCCACATAGGAGTAGAGGGGAAATGAGAAGGTTGATAGCTTAGCTAGGAAGGCTGCGGCCTCTCACTTCAACGGCCCTGAACCCTTCTGTGGACTATCATCCAATACCATTGGAGGTCTTCTGAAAAAACGTACAGATGCAAAACGAAGTCAAACCTGGAAAACTCTTCCGGGATTAAGACAGTCCAAATCTCTTCTGGGAGATTTTAATCCAAAAAAAAAACTAAGGAGTTAATAAATATGCCTCGGAGTAAATTAAGAATCATCACAGGCATTTTAAGCGGACATTGTAGACTCAACTACCGTTTGAACAAGTTGGGTATATCTTCTGATGCCATCTGTCGATTCTGTGGAGAAAGTGACGAAACCTCACTGAACCTGATCACAGACTGCGGACCATTGGCACACAAAAGACACAGGTGTTTTGGAGAATATATCTTAGATATGAGCAAGATCCTTCATCCTGAGACCTCCAAAATATATGAATTCCTGTCGGAAATTAACCTGACAGAAGATTTATAGATGAGACTATCCTCATCTTTCTAATAAATAGATCTTTCAGGTCGCAGTGTATAACACCCTTAAATATATCTATCTATCTACTCTTTGGGCACTAAAAATTTAAATAAATTGGGGTCTTCGCATTGCATACAAAAAAAAACTTCCTTCAAAAAGCATTTTAATTAGTTATCACATCGCAAACAACAACGTAATAAAGGTCTGCATGAAATGAGCTGTATCATTTTCTGTCTAGTTTTCTTTGAATGCTAACGGGAAGTAAACACAATAAATACGCAAATGTTTATCAAGGGTCTCTGTACTGTATGTAAATGTTTGTGATATCAGTTCATATGAGTGAAATATTTCACCTTTTTCTAGGAATATTTGTTTGCATGACATAAACCGCGAAACTGTATGTGTACAAATTTTAGTGTTCTGATGGAAAGAGGGGAAAAAATGACTTGATTATGATGAAATAATACTTTTTATAAATTAAAACTAAATTATACAATGTACTCGAATTTTATTGGCAAAGGTAAAAAATTAGAGGACCTTGAAGGCACATTATATTATAGGAAAGACATGTAGACTGTGTGTTTCAAGGTATTTTGATTGTTGTGCGGAAATGTGTTTAATTTTCGCACTGTTGTTTTCACTGTTTTTCTTAACGTTAAAATAGCGATGGCGCATTTACTATATAAAACTTTTTATTTATAACTGGTTTTGTAAGTGTACTCACTTTGATATAATTTTATTGTTAAAGATGTGACAAGCGTTTTAATCAAAGACATTTAAAAGACGGGCAGGAATAATAATTTATTTTTAGGATATTTTTTAAGTTATTTTGTTTTGTTTTTTGTTTTGTTATAAAAATATAAACTTTTAGTGTGAAAGTAAAAATTTTTTTAAAATTTACCAAAGCCGCTTAAATTTCTGATATTTATACATACTCGAACTAGAAATATTTACATATACATATATCTAGTTTAGATATTTCGGTTGATCGTCATCTAGGGTCTAACTCTATATGTGTAGCTAAGCAACAGACAATTTGAATTGCCTTAAAGCCAGCGTTAAACGACGGCTGGTCTGGGAGAAACAACGACGTTTAGTGCTCTTAACTTAGCCCAAAATTTATACGATTCTTGCTGCCTTCTCTTTAGTGGATTTACTACTACCAACTTTAAGCAAGTTTCACATTACTTGCAGAATATTCGACTTTTCTTCTATTCAACGATGCCGAAACTACAAAGTTCAAAGAAAGAAATATGATGGTTAACTTCCAGAAAGATATGATTAAAATATTGAATATACATAGCTATTATAATATAAACAAATTAAAATATATGTGGTTCTAATTTTCTAAAATTTTTCTTTCATATTTAATTATAAAAATTTATATCATTGCTTCGAGAGTATTGAAAATTAGTTTTACCAATTTCATAAAATTATAAAGTTTTAAGAAAAACGTTACATATTCAAGTTTTCTTGTCTCTCGACGGGGATATCAGAACAAAGGGGCAATGTCCAAGAAAAACGCTTAATATATGTAAGTTAGAGTGAGACAACTATATTTGTCAAATATTACGATATTGTAATCTAAAAAGATGTATATGCGCATTAAGTACGTATCTGGTTTTGTGTATTACATGAATGCGTCATTAATTCACAGCGGAAATTTTTCATGTATTGTTTTTTCTAACCTAAATATGTATGTATATACTATGTATGTTTGTATGTGCGTATTGAGCAAGAGCGTATCAAGATGGGGGTATTATTTGAATGCGTCATTAAATTCACGGCGGAATTTTTTCATATTATTTTTATAGCAGACATTGTTGTATGATTTAATTAGCAAGGAATACGGTTACTTATATATTATTTTTAATGTTTACCACTTTTAAATTGTATACCTTCTTCCTACTTCCTTCTTAGATCCTTGAACTCAACATCGTACTGATGGACGATTGCCAATCTTCTGCCCTTCTGCCTAATAAATACTTCTCTATAAAATTGGATAAAATAACAGATTGGCAGAAGGATATGTAGGCGTTTCTTCCGCTCCACCGCTTTGATTTTTCGCAAATACCGACATGTATATATGTTTGTACATACATATACACAGCAACTATGTATTTATGTATATTACAATCTGCTTACGTGCTCATCTTCCCTTTAATATGGCAATTTGCGTCGTAGTTTTCAATCCAATGCATTTTGAAATACATTCGGCAGCCTAGTCGTTGACAAATAAAGCGATTTCCTCCTATTCTTACACCAGAACAACATGACTTCCAGTTTCACAACTTTTTATAAATATAAAAAATATAACTTCACTATACAACTTTAAAACCTTGTATTAATATGGAACAAAAGCTTCGAACACTTATAAATTGTGAATAACACCAAAGTCATACTGCACCCATATTTATACCCATTGCCAGTAGAACTAGAAATTTCCTGAATTTTCGTTGTTTCGTTCAGTTCGTTCAATCGATTTGTCTTTAAAAAAATTTACAAAACATCAGAAACAGAACGTTCGGTCCTCCAGACATTTATTTTACCCTATTCCTGGCAACTAGAAATATAAAAGTTTAAATTGTAATTATTACTAGTTTATATTATCAATAGATTTGTTCTATTCAAAAGTTACTAAAGCAGGTTCACGTATTTATTTGTCTGTTAACGTAAACAAAGATTATCTACAATTATCTTACAAAGATTATCTACAATAATAATAATGGCCAATCTTTGCGTTAAGTGGCGTAAACTTCGTACAAAAATACGAATCATTGTGACAAACTGTGTATGTAACTGAGCTTTCGGAATTTTAGATTTGTAACCAGTGAACGAAAAGAAAGAGAACACTAACGAATTGTACTTATCACTCATTATTAAATAAAATTTTCTAACAATTTTTGTAATTTGCTTCTATTCATCAAATTTTATTGCAATTTACTATATAAATATTCTTATTTTTGCATGCTGCAAGAAGACAGGTCTATATTTCCATAAGTACGAAAGCAAAAGGACACTACACGAACGAATAATTTCGTGAACTTCGTACGGGTTTCGCTTGCGATCGCGCTGCAAAAACAGTAGAAACCAGTGTGCACTTTAGGTGTGCCCTGGTAGAAACGTTTTCGTTTGGTTCTAGTTCTCAAGTACGAAACGATATCGTAGTGCACTGCGTTCAACTTTTTTATTTTAGTGTACTGTACTTCGTTTACGCTCATGATGAGTACGATTCGTTAGTGTAATGTAGTACAGTACAGTGATGATATTTGTAGTGGAATTGTACTTTTTTACCTCCTTTCGATTTTAAGAAGTCCCCAAGTCCTTTCGACCCAAAAAAAGTACTCTCCGATGCACAAAATTCCTATGTTATGTTCTAAAGCTGACTGCAGACACATCAAATGCCGGTCAAACATTGAGAGTGTGTGAGTGTAAAACGACAAACGTATACATCACCAATTGTTTTTGCTTTACATTTATGATTTATTAGAAAAAAAAGTACTCTCGAGCCGGAAAAAGTACTTTGCTTGAGTAAAAAAGTACTTTCGAAAATTCGGAAATATCATCACTGGTACAGTACATAAATAAATAAACTTACGTGAAAATTTTACAGTAACTGTACTGCGAAAGATGGAAGCGGAACGATATGAAACGGTACGATTGTGTTTCTTTTCGTTCACTGTTTGTAACAGAAAATTAATAAATATTGTTAATATTGGCAAGATGAAATGACTCGATAGATATAATAAACGTGCATGTGCGATATATGAACAATATTTAATATACATGGGAAAGCAAAATTAATTACTTCAACATTTTGCTATACGATTTATTTCTCAGTGTTATCTCTTACTGTAATAGAACAATTTTTCAAATGTAAAAAAAACACGCAATTTATGAAACTGCAAACCCACTAAGACTGGTTATAGTGGTGAAATACGCGCAAAAAAACAAAAATCGTAAATTCATTTGTTCAATCCATTTGCTAGAAAGAGAACACTCCTCGTAAGAAAATTTGATTTTTCTACGCTGAATACATTAGTTAAAACAAAACACTATGTAAATGTGAACAGTTAAATTTAAGCGGCCCCGACACGTTACTGCATTATGCACAGAATCGTAAAGATGGATTAGTGAAATAGCTATGTATGCGTCTCACATACAATGACTGAAGCCATGTAGTAAGCAAAATCCAAATCATTTGGATTTTGCTTACTGCATGCGGTGTGTTCAGTCAATACGTCATGTGTATTTCCGTGACTGAACATGCATTCATTCGAAGCAGAATTTCATAGCGTGCGGACTTCATGTGGTGACTGCAAGGTGAATTTCGTACTTTCAGAACTGTCAAACATAAGCAATGTGCCATTATATACTGTTAAAAATAAACGGAATTCAGGGGAATGGAGAAATTCTTAAAATCTGTTTGAAGGGTTAAACAATTTGTACAAAATATATTTAATAGTTAAATAGACTAATAATTTATTTTTAGTTTTCAGTATGTAAGTGAGACACATTTAACAAAATTATACATATGTTTGTTTGCTGATTGTTATATCTTTCTGCTAATCTTTCAATACACTCAAAATTTATTTATTATATACTTGTATATATATTTATTTGTATATTTATTGATTTGTAAAAGATTATACAACTTATAAAGTTTGCAGCAAATGTGACTGACTACTTTATATCGTATTTTCTGTACAATTTATAAATGACAAAAAGGTTTGCTTGATGTGATTGCCTCGCTGGTTTAAATCCAAGTGTTGCGGCTCCCTCGCTGATCCAAAAAGAAGTGTTGCATCTCCCTCGCTGATCAAAAACAAGTGTTGCGGCTCCCTCGCTGATCCAAAAACAGGTGTTGCGGCTCCCTCGCTGATACAAAAACAAATGGCCGAGTCAAGTGGCGAGAAATCGAACGTAAGCGCTTGATAGGGCCGATCGGCGGTAGAAATTAAAGGTGACTGTCGACCGGCACGAACTTTTGCCCGCGCTCTCTACGCACAAATCGCAGGGACATGGTGCGGGGAATTATATCCGCAGCATGCCATACACCGAATTGACAGGCAGATTATGGTCACGCTCGCACCGAGTAGCAGCAATCGGAAATAGAGGTTCACGACGTGAACAACATTAATTAAAATATCATGGACGTGGACTCGAAGTGGTGCCAGTATTTGAAAATTTAAATGGAGAATATTTAGGGAAAGTTACCTGACTCAGTTCCTGGTGCACTTGCTGGCTTTTGTTGTCGGACCCACTCAAGTCATTCGCTTAATCTGGAATAAAAATAAATCAATGAATTAATTATAAAATAACTTATTTCATTATTTAATATAAACTATCAATGAGCAGCTATCTTGCAAATTCACCCTGGGAATGGAGAAAAAAGGCTTAGCACTTCGCAGCAATCGTTTTTTTGCACACACATCTCCATGGCCATTTACGAAATCACTGAGCAAAAAGTTGTCTTCACAAAAAACTGCCATTTTTTTAAAGTCAACACCACATGCATTCACCCACTGTTGTCGAAAACCACTTGTTTTTTATTTTTATTTTATTTTTAAAAAAGTTTATACACAAATAAATTTAATGCTAAACTTATTACCTAGGCAACTAACAACTAAGGTCTTCGGCCTAACTATTAATAAAATTAACTAGTATTAAACTAATAAAAGTACATACATATATATTTTATATTTTATATTTATATGTCAAAGTAAATCTGACAGAGGTGGAGCAGTGAAGTTACGTCTTTTATGTTTTCTGTGGATATATTTTGTAATGCATGTGGTAAAATGATTTGTTTAAAAAAATGTAGTTGTTTTTGAACCACAGTCGGGCAGCTGTTGATGAGATGGACTATTGTTAGTGTGTGGGAGTTGCAAAGTGGGCAAGTTGGTGGTAATGTTCCTTCAAATAAATATTTATGTGTGATCAATGTGTGCCCAAGACGGATCCTTATGTATTTTCGTAAGTTCAATTTGGATATGTTACTTGGGTATCTGGATGCATTCCCGTCTGGATTAATTAGTTTATAATTGTGCGAGTATTGAGTCCAGTTTTGTTTTCGTTGGATAGAATGGTATGCATTTATTTGGTTTTTTAAGTCGCTTCTGCTGTATGTGGGATGAATTAAAAGTGGTGCACTTGTAGCATATTTTGCGGCTGCGTCGGCCAGGGTATTTCCAATAATTCCAGCGTGTCCCGGTATCCACATTATTTTTGTTTTATGGGGAAGTGTGATTAAAATATCACGAATTTTGCATATTGTTTCGTCTCCGTGTGATGGGTTTTGAACAGCTTTGATAACCGACTGTGAATCGGAGCATATAATATACTTTCCTTTTTGTATTTTGCAATATTTTAAAGCTGTATATATTGCTTCGGCTTCGGCTGTAAATATTGAGGAGTATGCAGGTAATTGGGATACTTGGAGTACTTTCATGTTAGCATTTATCACAGCAAATCCGGAACCGTTTGTTTTCTTGGAGCCGTCAGTATACATGAATTTCCATCCACATTTTAGCCAAGAATTTTGAATTTCTTTGTAGTTTTGATGGTATATGGTGGCAGTGGTTGTAATTTTTGAGAGAGCGAATAATTCACAAATTACACTTTCTTTTTTTAGTAGCCATGGTGGATGTTTCGTGTTGTATTTTATGTGGCTTTTTATACTGATTCCAATGAGTTTTGCTGAGGATATTATTCTATGCATAGTAGAGGGCTGACGTATTATTTTTCTTTTTGCTTGGTTGGATATATTTTCAATCATTGGATTTTCTGCTGGCAAAATTATTTTTGGGATCAGCCGTGAAGTGAGCAACGCCATTCTATCAGTTAATGTTAGTAGTCCGGCGTCTGTCAGTATGTTGGTCATTGGTGTGGTCCGAAATGCACCCAGACAGTAACGGGCAGCTGCATTATAAATTGAATTTATTTTCCTCAGTTGTGATTGTGGTGCGTTTCCAAATATAGGTAGTGCGTAGTCTATTTTCGACAATAATACAGTTTTTAGTACGTTTATGTTGCAATTTGGGTGTGCTTGGCTATTGTAACTGCTTATACATTTAATTAAATTTAATCTATTGTTGAGAGATACTTTTAAATAATCAATATGTGAAGACCATCTATATCTATTGTTAAATATAATACCAAGTATACGGAGATTATTTACATTTTCTATTGTTTTGTTTTGAATTAAAATATTAACAAGATTACAGTTTCTTTTACGGCACACAAGGAGTATTTTAGATTTTTCAAACGATATTTTAGACCCTGATTTTTGTAGCCAGGTATTTATGTCTGCAAAAAGAATATTGATTTTATTTTGGAGTATGGAAAAGGAAACAAATTTGGCTGTGATATATAAGTCATCTGCGTAGATTGTGTGGTTGAAAAAATGGTTACGATTTATTATTTTATTTAATTTTTCAAATGCAACAAGGAAAAGGGTAACTGATAATGGTGAACCTTGTGGAATACCATTTTGAAGTGGCCATATTAGTGAGTGATTTCCGTCCACTTTAACTCTTATTTTCCTGTTCGATAGAAAAGCATCAATATATTTTATAATTTTTTCTCCTACTTTCCATTCTTTTAATTGAGATATTATAACATGCTTGCCAATTCTATCGAAGGCTTTTTCAAAATCGATCGATATTACCGAAAAATGTTTTTTTGATGAGATTGAATTAGCGATTAGATAGTCTATGTATAGAAGGGCGTCAATTGTTCCTTTTAGTGGTTTAAATGCTACTTGTTTTGGATTTATGAGCTTTTTCCTCGTAAGAAACCAATTGAGGCGTTTTGAAATGATTTTTTTCCATATCTTTGATATGCAGGAAACTAGGGAAATAGGTCTGTATCCTTCAAATGAGTTTCCTTTTTTATTGGGTTTTGGAAGTGGTATAACAGTTGCTGTTTTCCAAATTTGAGGAATAATGCTGTTATTGAAAATGTGGTTGTAGATGTTGAGAAGGTTGTGTTTGCCAGAGATAGGTAGGTTTTTTAGCATCTGGTAAGAGACTTTATCATAGCCTGGTGTAGTATCTTTTGCTGATGATAAAGCTGCGTTGATCTCAATCAGTGTTATTTCGTTTTCTATTGATTTTGTTATTGTATCTATTGTGTATGATATGGAGTTGAAATTTGTGTTATTTTTAAGTGTTTGGAATTCATTAGTAAAATTGGAATCATTTGAATATTCGGACCACAATTTTGCAAAATGGTTGGCAATGTCGATTGGTTCATTTAAAACGGTACCATTAGGTAGAACGAGGGTGTTCAGTTTTCGATAACTTTCATTTCCATAAAGTCGGTGTACATTTTTCCACAGAATTTGAGTAGGAGTATTTGGATTGATGGTAGATGTGAAGTCTTGAAATGATTTCCTTTTTGCTCTCTTAGCTTCAAATTTAAATTTCGCATTCGATTTTCTGTAAAGTAACCTATTTTCTTGTGTTAGATTATTTTTAAAAATTGTCCATCTATTTTGTTTAGCTTTTTGAAGTTTAGACAATTCATCGTTCCACCAGTAGGAATATTTATGTAGAGTTTTACCTAATGTTTTGGGGATAGATTCGTTAGCAGAAGCGATGATAAATTTTTGAAAGCGAGCAGCATCTTTATTTATATTGCCAGTTATTTCCACTGTTTTTTTACTGACAAGTTTTCGGAATCTACTCCAATCAGCTTTATCCATTATATATTTATAATTAGAGTTTCTATTGATTGATCTAGTATGGTTATTTGTCATGGACAAGATAATCGGAAAATGGTCGCTGCCATATAGTTGTGGTTCAATATGCCATGAAATTAAAGGGAGTAAATTTGCAGAAAAAAATGAGAGGTCAATATTAGTGAAAGTGGAATGGGTAGATAGATGGGTTGGTGAGCCGTTGTTTAAAAGTGTTAAATTAGTGTGGTGCATGAATTGTTCAATTTCTTTACCTCTGGAGTTTGTTTTATTGGACCCCCAGATGGTATTGTGTGCATTAAAGTCGCCTAAGAGGATAAGTGGAGAGGAAATATTGTTAACAAGGTGTAATATATCACTGCATGACATTGTTATGTTTGGTGGTTTAATCAATCTGGTCGATATTTTCCTTTATTTTTGTAGTTAATTTTAATTCACAAACAATCCAAACTTGACGTGCGACAATTCGCTTCTAATAATCTTTTATATATATATATATATATATATATATATATATATATATATATATATATATATATATATATATATATATATATATATATATATATCTATATTTCCCGCGCAAAACCAGTGACGTCGCGCGCTTTTTCCGATTACCCGAGAGAGGGAAAAAACTGTCAGTCAAATCACAGCTGTCATTTAAATTACACTATTGCTATCTCGTTTCTCAAAAGCGTTGCCACTTAAATTTGACGCAAATATTAATACACTCTGCGAATCAGAAAAAGCACCGACA
This sequence comes from Clusia tigrina, assembly GCA_920105625.2. NCBI lineage: Eukaryota > Metazoa > Arthropoda > Insecta > Diptera > Clusiidae > Clusia > Clusia tigrina. Next base: position 229,644,210 of record OV050031.1, read on the forward strand.
AGACCGGTATGAAACAACAGGAACTGACTACAGTGGCAAATAAATTGAGATTATTGTTAATTTAATTTCTGTTTGTATTTCAATGATTGTTGTGCAAAGATTGGAGGTGTGTAATTGGTGTGTAATCTATGCATTTTTTTATGAATATAGCTGTACCTCCTTTGGCATTACATTGTGTGGTAGTGTTAGTTATAATACTGTTGTATCCGTTTAGGTTTATTTGTGTGGTTGTGAGGTGAGTTTCTTGTATGGCTATAATGTGAATGTTGATTAATTAGTATTTGGAGCTCATGTAAGTTATTATAGTAGCCGTTTAAATTCCATTGCAGAATTTTTAGGACCATAACAATCAGAGATTATTGCTTAATATTATTATTAATCTAATAAAAATAAAAGCATCAATTCATCTCTCTGTCACTAGACGAGGGGCTAGTGCTTCCAGATAAAATTGAGTTATGGGGCGAGCTAGGTGAATCTGAATCGCTTACATGTGTTTGAATTTTATCGTATTTAATAAGTGCTGGTTTTAATATTGGGTTTGATATAGTTTTGGTGGTAGTTGAATATGTGTTTTTCTTTTGGTTATGTGTGAGTGTTTGATCTAAACTTGACTGATTACTGTGTTTTGCTATTGTATTGAATGATTGAAAGTTGTTTGTATTGAGTGGAGTTGGGAGAGTAGAGATTGGTTTATTGTTAAAATTTGTTATTGTTTGTGAAGTTGTGGGTAGGGGGGATTCAGCCTTTGCTGAATTTGAAATTGTGGAAGAGAGAGGTTTTTGGAAAGAGAGACGTTTACATCTTTCTTCAATCGCTTTTTCTAGTGTTTCAACTGGAATTTCGTAATTCTGTGGTTTTGCATTTACAGTTTGTGCGGCATTTTGATATGTGCATTTTGTTGTTGTTTTTATTTTTAAAATTTCTTGCCTTTGCTTGATGCTTGGGCAGTTTCTGTTATTTGCTCTGTGAGCATGTTTGCAGTTTATGCATTCGATCTTGGTGCATGGTGTTGGGTCATGAATTGCAGACGCGCAGACTTCACACTTTGCTTCACTTTTGCAATATTTTTTGGTGTGTCCCAACTTCAGGCAATTTTTACATTGCAGAGGAGCTTGAATGTATGCTTCTACTTTATATTTGAGGAACTCTATATTTACCTCTTTTGGGAGTTCGTATTTATTGAATGATATAATGTGAAGAGAGGTATTCACAGTTTTACCATCAATAATTTTTTTAATTTTTTGGAACTCTACTACATCTTGATTATTTAGTCCGTCAAGAATTTCTGTTTCGGACAAGTCTCGTAGTGGTGGTGCAAACACAACTCCTTTACTGTGTTTCGAATCGGTTATAAACTTGCTGCTATCGGACATATTTCACCTAAATTTGTTGCTTTTAAGAATTTATTTGTTTGTTTCTCATTTTTTGTGAAAATCAATGAATTGCCGTCTCGAGTAAATGTAATTTCTTGGACACTTTCAGAGCAGATTCGTGTTGGTTGTCGATGTTTATATTTGCTTTTTTTCTTTTTCTGTCTGGGTCTAGCAATTCAAATCTGTTTCCTCCAGAGGAGGAAGCCATGATGTTTGAAAATTATTCTTTAATTGTTTTATATATATTTACCCAGAAAAAGGGTAACAGTGACACAGAATTTTGTTGTTGCTGTTGTTTTTTTTTTTTTAATCACAGGAAAGAAGTGAGAAGGGAAAGAAAAACTATACTTGAACGATTGAAGAGCGCAAACTATACACCGAACTGTTCAATACGAGAAAAGAAAGGGTAAAGAAATATACATGGAGTCCATAGTAGTGTGTGTGTGCAGAATATGGAGATCATAATACTACTGCCACGCCCACAATTAACTAAAAATCATTACTAAGTTCCTATCAAAGATTTATCAACATAATTTTACACGAAGGTTGCGGGTACTAACATTAAACACCACACGAAAAATGGGAGTCCTATTTTACAGCCATGGTCCCTACAAAGCCATATACAAGATTCGGGGTCGATCATACGAAGGATACGCCTCCCTTCCATATAATGAACTTTGGAGACCCCACCTAAAACAATTACCCTATCTATGCTTCTAGTGATGATATATAAACACAAATTGGTAGATGTATACATTGAGTCTGTACCAACTGAAGTAAAAACTCAGACGAAAACATGGCTATCAAAAAATTAACGCTATGAGCAGCCCTAAAGTGCAGCTAATTAGGAAATAGTTTGAGAAAGAGCTCGGAAGCAAAATGCAAAAATAAGAAAAAGCATGAGCTGGAAATGTAGCTGATGAAAGATTTTGGAGATATCGACAATTTATTCTTGAGGAAGGAGTATGAATCTTGTTTGGAAACTGGAAATACAGAATAAAGATGCTGCACACAAATAAATTATTTGATGTGATCCTCTCGCCACCTGAAGCAATTGTATAGTGCCTTTCAAAAAAAATAATAGAAACAAAGATTACGCAAAGTGATGTACAAACATTTTCGTTCTGCGCATCTACGTCACAGTAGCCTGGTTGCAAAGCGAAATGTCAAACTAGCATACATTAATATTAAAAATAGAAACATTTATTATTTTATTTGCAACATTTTTCGGCGAAATAAATATAACAATATATTACAAATATTCTTCCATTCTCGTTTTTGCAACCTGCCCCCGCACATTTCATTTTTAACAATTGTCTCTTTATTTTATTATTTAATAAGAATACACAATCTGCACTATTTATTTATAATTTTTTGAGCTACTAAGAAGTCACAGCCCATCAGTTAAATTTCAAACTCAGAGAGAAAATAATAGCGGACCTGCGCAATGTGTAATCTGGTGTAATCATCTCTATCATTCTTGCATATAGACCAGAGAATACAGAGAAAAGAAAGTCTTTTTCGCTGCCAGTGTTCGTAGCGGACACATCACGATCTTGAGTGGATTTACTATGATTTTGAGTGGATTCACCACGATTTTGAGTGGATTCATCACGATTTTGAGTGGATTTATGTACAATGTCAGCCTGCTTTATTTCGCTGCTCTGCAGTTTGACGTTTAAGTTTATTTTCTCTGTGTTCTCTGACATAGACGATCAAATTACTTACATGGTGACTGTAAGGTGAATTTCGTACCTCCGGAATTGTCAAACATAAGCAATGTGCGATTAAATTCTGTTCAAAATAAACGAAATTGAGAGGAATGGAGAACTACATAAGAGCTGCTTAAAGTGGTACACAATTTCTATAATATATATTTAATACTTAAATAGACTCATAATTTCTTTTACTTTTCACAACTTCACAAAAATAACAATTAAAAACTCTTATTCACTCAAATCATTGTTTGCAAATATGTTTTGATCGCATTTTTCTATAATTTCAATTTTGACAGCTACTAAGGGAAAATTGGTTTAAAAAAATGTGTTCTTGAAGCCTTAGTATAAAGTGACATAAAAGCAGAAACGGCAACAAAAACTGAATCCTGTACATTTGCAACAGAAACAAAATCAACAAACGAAATTTTAATAGATTAGATACAAAATTTAACGAAATAAAATGAGGGTTTGGCGGCAGAAAGCGAAAAACATTAAAGTAATTGCTGTTCCTAGCAATATAAATGCATTTTAATGTTGTGGTATGTATATTAACAATATATGTTATGATATATTAATATAAATATGAATATATGCATGCACGTGTCATTTGTAGGTGTGTTACAATTTTTAGTTGAAATATATATTCTTTGATTTTTTCAAATCTATATAAGAAATATATAATTTTAATAAAAATTTCACATATATAGAATTTAGAGATTTTTATATATTTTTAATATGTAAATTATATTTCATATACTCATACATATAATAAAAATACTTCATAAATTGTTTAAATGTATGTACGTGCCTATTCAAAATTACCCAATAGGAAATTTCGTAATGAATATATCAAACAATATTTTCAATACAACGGACAACAATATTTTCACATTACAACATTCTCTTCTTCCGTCAATTAGATTAGCAATGGAGATCCGAGTGATATCGATTAGTTTTGTGCATTGCGTATTCTTTACTTTAATAAATAAAAAAGGAAGGTGTATGACTTCTTTCTTACCTAACTGAATAACGCATACATTTGCCGGCCAACCTTTTAATAAAAGTAAATCGAATTCGTCAGGTAAGAATGCTGTACTTACGGATGGAAAATAAGCATAATGGCATGCATTAAGTAAGCATTCTTTTCCCGACTGGGGTAAGCATTCTTTTCCCGACTGCGTAATGCTGGGGGATTCACTTTCCTTCAGATCTTAAATTTTTAAGCACAATGAAAAGGAATAACATTTCTTGTGGTGTGTGCACGAATCAATATGAAGCGCTTTCCAAGCTTGAAAGTCAGCTAGAAGTGCGAAACCTTGCAAATATGTAAGCTTTCTTTAAGCGGGCTGCAATTTTGTGAGCTGGGGACCACTGACGAATAAGATTGCAAACAATTTGAAACTAAAGAATAATTTCAACCTTTTCTGTTCGCCTGGTATGAGTGGCCAACATACTCAATAGAAAAAAGAGGACTGACTGATTTTATTTATTTATTATTATTAAAAAAATTATAATAAACAAAACCTACATATTCACAACAAATATGTGTACCAATATTTCCATTTTTATAAAAATCAGTACAATATATGAAATCAAATAAATTCTAAATTTCTTAATCACACATATTCATGTACGTATAAAATTGAGAAAGTATTTGATTTCATGAAATAGTATGTGTTTTTATATGAAATGTGGCACTTCTGCGCAAATTGTCAAACTTAAAAATGATAAAAAATACCAAATATAAAAAATATTTATCTCTAAACCATGTGAGACCGTTTGACCTACATTCGAGTAGAATGAATGTGTACATTCTCACATGCATATGTATTCAAAAAGCGTGTGTTTGTATGTATATTGTGTATGCTCTACATTAAATAATCGCATTAATTTCATTCCATTATTTCGGTGTTCTTTATCCGACAAGCAAAACCGCCACATCAAAGAACAACGAAACAGTAAATAAAGAATCAATTTGCAATACAACAACTTTATTTTGCCCAACATTGCAAAAAGTATATACATATATATGCGAATGCATATCTATATAGTATAAAATTTAAATGAAAACCAAATATGTGCTACTGTGATCTATGGTAAGCTGTCAGCAATAGACTCCTGAGGTAGTTTCGAATCCTTAAGAAAAACTTTTAATTTTATTTTTAAATAAATATTTGTTGTGATTTTTTGGCAAAAAGTTTAATGGGCAAATATCTCATAATTTATACATATATATTTATATATATATATTTCTGCTGTATATATGCTTATTTGATTTTATACCATATTAGAGATGAATGGTGATCTAATGATGTAGTGGTTGTTAGCCATATTAAAAAAAAATTTAAATAAAACTTTTTATGTAATAAACGCAATTGCATTAAATTAATTGTTTTATACAAATATGTAGAGCAACTAAACATTGATTAGAAACACTTTGTGTATCCAAACAAGTTGTGCCAACTTTGTATCTTTCATTCCAAAAAGTTTTCCTCCTTACGATTTTGTATACAAGGTGCGCCCATACATTTTCAATGGGATTCATATCAGGGCTTTATGCTGGTGTATCTATGACTATATATATGCAATTATATAGGAGTTTTATTTAAACATTATTTACTTTTAGTTTATTAGTTTCTTCTTTCGTACCATTTAGGGTGCCTTTTTGTATGGCGCATACGAAGCCTAGTTATTTTGGTATTAGTACTTTTTTATTGTTTTCAAACTATTTTACACTTTTTTCTTATTTGTAGTACTAAAATGTCCAACTCTTACATCACAACAAAAAATTTTGTGAAAATAATTTTTGTAGTTGGTGTTTTTGTAGCATTTTTTAAATTCAATAGTACTTTTTTATTTCTCTCTTGTGCATCAGTGATTCACAGTATGAATTTGACATTTACTGGCCGCATGTGTCAAAAATTTACTGGCTCTGAAATTTCGTGCCAGTAGCGCCGCCAGTAGCAAATGTGTGAGAGCATTGGTGAAAATCTTTGAAGGTACTGAGTTTTTCGAACTTGCGCTGGCGCGTGTAGCGTCGGGGTAACAGAGGGAAATTGGATGTCTCTATAATATATGTTTCTGCTCCCGCATCAAAGAACAACGAAGATCTGCTTTTCAACAAGATCAGAAATTCGTTCCACTACACCAAGTTGCCCTGAAACATTTTTATTTGACCAATATGTTGATGACCATCTGCCAGCAACACAATTTAGAACAGAAAAGCAGTTGTCGCATATTCTCTATATATCGTATTTGGTATAACCAGAAACATATATTATAGAGACATCCAATTTCCCTTTTTAACATTTCTTCCAGCGAAATCGCAGGGAGGAAAGACTTGTTTCTGTAGTTTGTATACATGTTCCTTGGAACTTAATTCAACATTTTCGGTATACATTTAAGATCAATTTTGTATACGCAACATTATAATTATATATGTATGTACGATTATGTATGCTTATAAAAAACCACTTGTGTGGTATGTATATTAACAATATATGTATGTTATGGTATATTAATAATAATAATATAAATATGAATATATGCGCATGCACGTGTCATTTGTAGGTGTGTTACAATTTTTAGTTGAAATATACATATATATATATTCTTTGATTTTTTCAAATCTATATAAGAAATATATAATTTTAATAAAAATTTCACATATATAGAATCTAGAGATTTTTATATATTTTTAATATTTAAATTATATTTCATATACATATAATAAAAAATACTTCATAAATTTACTTACGTACAAAAAAAAATCGCTTTCTATTGATTATGTCAGCCACTGACACCAGGCGACCAGAAAACGAAAAGAGCATCAGATTTCACATCATAAATTGAAAATCGAAATTATTCTTTAATTCCAAAATATTACGTAATGTGGACAAATTTTTTTTTGCATTTGGCGTTGCGGTCCCTTCACAAGTCACTACATACCAGAACTATATATGTATGTTGTATAAATGTATGTACGTGCTTATTCAGAATTACCCAATAGGAAATTTCGTAATGAATATATCAAACAATATTTTCAATACAACGGACAACAATATTTTCACATTACAACATTCTCTTCTTCCGTCAATAAGATTAGCAATGGAGATCCGAGTGATATCGATTAGTAGTTTTGTGCATTGAGTATTCTTTACTTTAATAAATAAAAAGGAAGCTGTATGACTTCTTTCTTACCTAACTGAATAACGCTTACATAAGCCGGCCAACCATTTAATAAAAGTAAATCGAATTCGTGAGGTAAGAATGTTGTACTTACGGATGGAAAATAAGCATAATGGCATGCATTTAGTGAGCATTAATTTTCAAATAAAAATTTCAAAATAAAACTCTATATAATCAGCACAATTGCATTATTAAATTAATTGTTTTATACAAATACGTAGAGCATCTAAACATTGATTATAAACACTTGTGTATACAAAACAAGTTGTGCCAACTTTGTATCTTTCATTCCAAAAATTTTGCCTCCCTGCGAATTTTGTATACAAGCTTAACAGAGGGAAATTGGATGTCTCTATAATATATGTTTCTGGTATAACTGACTGAAAAGAATTACATACATATGTACATATATCGTATTTAGGTAAAGTCTCCTGCGGGGTTGTCACCTTTTATGTAAAAAATTTAAAGAATGGTTATGTCGAAGTTAAAAACTGGTACTAACAACACAAACAAAAAATTTTAATTGTAAAGCTGGTATTTGTGATTTTTGTTTGTGTATAAGCACAATAAGGAAGTGTTTTTCCGTTCAAAAATAAATGTGCCATATCCCACTTTTAATAAGAACAATGTGTGGTGTAACTCATAATGTAATTACAGAGAGCATTCATCCCAAGGTAAATTTACTTACATGGTGGCTGCAAGGTGAATTGCGTACCTCCAGAATTGTCATCCTAAGCAATGTGCGATCAAAATAAACGAAATTGAGAGGAATGGAGCAATGCATAAGAGTTGCTTAAAGTGGTACACAATTTATATAAAATATGTTTAATAGTTAAATATACTCATAATTTATCCATAATGTTCAAACTTCACTAAAATAACAATTAAAAAACTCTTATTCACTCGAATCAAAACTCTATTTGCAATTGTTTGCATATTTGTTTTGATCGCATTTTTCTATCAATTCAATTTTGACAAAAAATTTGGTTTTGCAGCCACCATGTAAGTAAATTCACCTTGATGCATTATTTGGCTACTTCCAGTTCCCTTATAAACTGTCATTCCCCTTAAGTCGCATGTATCTCGATCAGTTACTTTTTCCGCTTTCATTTTATTTAGACAATTCACAAGAAAATATGAAGTTTATAGCGGAACTATGCGCTGACACAAAGACTATACATTATAAGGTCACCCAATGAGCCGGTCCGCTACTTTAATTTCATCTATTTTGAGAAGCAACTCATGGCGCTACGTAGCAGAAGAGAAATCTTCTCTGGTATGCATAAACTTTGTACAGAAAAAAATCGTGGAATGGACATAGTACGCAATTCAAAACAGTTTTCAAAAATTATTGTTTATATAAAATGTGTTAAACAGACAAGCTACCTAGATTTCAATTGAGACACTAAAATACTGCCAAATAAATAAATTTCAGGTCTCCTTCTGCCCCACTCCAAAAGCTTTAATTTCTACGTAGTAAATACAAATCTGACAATGCTTTTACGAGAAGAACTTTGCTAGAGTTACTTTTCTTGTCGTTTACATATTTTTAATCATAGTTGTTTCGTTATTATGAAATTTGACAATAGTTTAGGACTTAAAGATTTTGTAAAAGCGAACATTTAATAAGTAGAAAAAAAATTGGTGAAATCTTGCGTGTTTTGTAAATCGAAACTGTATAAACATTAACGTATTCAACATCCCCAATTTCACAATAGTAATTGAAAGACTCCCAAAAATTTTAAATATAAAATTGTGAGGAACCAAAATGCTGAACATCCTCGTATTTTGGTCTCACAACGTGGGCAAACACGACTTACGTTTTTGTTGTGTCCGAACGACTTTTTAAAAAAGAGAAGACAAGTTTTTTATTACAGTGAACTGTCACTGATCAGAAGCCAAACCAAACAGAATTTTATTTAATAATCATTCTTACTTTAAACATAAATTTTGTGTACTCTAAAAATGCTTATTATGCAATTTACATTTGGTGTTGCAATTCTTTGAATTGCCATTATTTGAAAAGTGTTAATTGATCAATTTTATTGATTTAAAGCATTTATTTAAATTCTTGGAATCTTGTTTACATTTTACATTTTCATTTAAATATTTTGCGGAAACGCAGTTTCCTTTGTTTTATTGCTTTCCTGTTCTTTTATTAAGTTTGACATAAATTGATCAATTGTGTTCTCATATTTATACGTAACTCACGCGCGCATGTGAGTTGCCCACACCTAAAAAAACTATCACCGCCATCTAGCGGCCACTAGGGCTACACAATTGCAGAATCGAACGTAGCACACTTGGTGGCCATATGGAAACGCGCCCGAACACCTTACACCACAAACAGCTGAGAAGGGATTATAAAAACCCGTACAGAGCGTAACTCAGCCCTTCTTGTTCGGCGAGCCAGCAGAGTGACAACACACAGGTAACCATCCTAGGACACTGACGCATAGTTACACTGAGAAATTCGGGATTCGTCTGCTCTTCTCAGTGCTAACCTAGATATAGGATTCTCGCTTGACATCCTGACTTTTGCAAGACTGAGAATTTCGGGATTCGTCTGCCTTTCTCAGCTCTTGTCCAAAGCAGCACCTAGCGAGTATTCACTGAACACAGACGCTTTCGTTACACCGAGAATTCCGGGATACGTCTGCCTTTCTCGGTGCTAACCCATACGCTCGTGACCTAATGTACAGGAAATAGGTCAACACCACGGACTACTTCGCCGCAACGTGGGATTCCTCGCCACCGCACGTAAGTATATTGAAATATTATATAATTGTAAAAGCTACGGTCTGGTAATATATTGGAAACAATGGCTGTACTTCAGGAAAACACTTTGTATTAGAATTAAGTATATATCGATGTTAGATAGTTTAAGTTTTGTTCCAATAATAAATAATAATTATAATCAACCCTGCAAATAAATAAATTTTGTATGGACCCTGGACAACGGCGAGCGTCACCTCAGCATAAGCGTAGGCAGGAAGGTTCTTTACAAAGTAAAGATAGGTGAAGAATTATAGTAATACAGTAATTTAGTTTAAAGAGCGGCGGCTATATTGCTTTACATATGACTAAACCCCAAGAAAGATAGAATAAAGTATTTTATCATTCTTGACTAATCTCTACCTATTCTTCGTTTTGTTAGAGGGTTGCATTTTATTAAATAAAAAAATTTTAAATAAAGTCTTATGGGATCATTACATATGTTAGTAATATTTATTAAATATTTTATAACGCAATGCATGTTGATTATATATATAAATATATAATCAATCACTTTGCTTATATCCAAAACCAGTTATATTCATAGAAACTTAAATGTTCTGAGCGAATCTACTTGAATTGGATGAACAAATTTCTTAATAAATGAATTTTCCCATAAAATATAAATTTTATATTTTTTTCATTCACATTAAGATACAAGTTTAACCTTATTCAAACTATTTTAGGCAGATCGAATATTGTCTAAATGGAAATTCATAATAATTTAGGATTCTTCATGCAATTCAAGCAATAGCAACACAATTTTTATCCCATCTGCTTTGTTGGTTTTTTTCGTTTAACTGACTTTGCATTTCTTTCAGTGTATGAGGTGTTTGAACTGTTGGCTGCGTTTTCCTTGAGAGGAAGTTAGCAGACCAAAGTAGACGCAAAAGGATACTATTCATTGTGAGAGTGGTATATATTGAATTAAGGGCGGTTTAGAACTCTCACACATATGACGAGAGAATTTGAGCATTTATTTGCAAGGAGTGCATTTTGTGAAATGCACTTCAATAATATTATCAGCTGGAGGATTAGTTTCCACTGTCAATTAAATTCAACTTGGCTCCCATTAGTTTCCCATCTTAAGTTTTATTAGGATGAAGTCGTTTCGCTCAATATGCCATCTTTTGTGCCTTATAATTGTTGGACAACATGCTTCCATACTTTGTGGCGCGCTCATTGACATGCGAGTTGGAAGGCAAGCAGCCAGGCGGAAGGTACTCACTTAAATCTGAGTAAAAGTGTGTACGGCAAGGAAGGAAGTATTTCCAAAAAGAATATACACTTTTCTTTTTGGTACTACACTTCAGAATGTTAGAGGAAATGAGTACATTACATCAGGGAGGGTGTGCATCATATTTTCATTGTTTGTTGGTTATTTAATATTACAAATTTCGAGCATGTTAGCATTGTACTCGCTGGCTTTTTGTATCTGCGTATGTAGTCCAGTACAGCGTGAATTTACGGTATAATACAAATATGTAATTCGAAAGGGGTGAAGGAATATTTACTTGTATGAGTGAATATGTACACAGTTCAGCAATAGAAAAATCTGATTAATTGGCATAAAAGTACGGTGTGGTACTTGTTGTTAAAATTATATACATACATATGTATTATTTTGATTATTATTTGGCATATAACAAAAAGTGTAAGAAAGGCAGCAAACTATGAATATGAAAAATTACTTATACTCGTATATACGAGTATATAAGAAAAATTCAATTATGAAAACTGCAAATTGGATGAAACTTCTCTATCAGAGGGCAAAACGTTTTTCAGTGTGTTCCAGAGCCGAAAACTTTGTCATTGGATTGAGGGCCACTGGTACACAGTGAGTATAATAGCCATGTATGTATATACATACATATACTATCATACATAAACATTCATATACCAGAGGCAAGGACGAGAGTTGGTAAATTGAGCACAAGAAGAGAGTGCGGAATAGCCCCGAAGGACCTACATTTGCTTGCTGGCTGTGTGGCTGTTGGCAGTATACACAGTATTGCGAAGCAGTACAAGAGGCGAGAACTTTTACCATCCTTTCAACAAAGGAATCCGTGCATTAGCCTGAAAAATGAATTACCACAGAATTATTTGAATCAGTATTGCTTTGAGCTCGAAACTGTCAACATCGGCAGCGGTGTACAAAAAAATTAAAGATAGAAACAAAAAATAAAAACATAATAATGTATGTTCCAAAATATATCAGTATATGCAATAAATAAGATAGTAATGAAGTTGTGATTTTTCCGTGACTTTTTCTCGTTTATTGGATTCACAAATTAATCCAACTTCCATAAATTGAGATAAATGGAAGCAGAAGGATAAGGAACACCAGAATCACTTAAGCCCCAATTATCGTGTGTACGTTTCTACATGTGCGTGTGCTAGAATAACATATTGCCTCGCATTCGTGGGATTCTTGTCGCCATTTCGTCTCTCCGTGCCATCTCAGGTCTCCTTCTGCCCCACTCCAAAAGCTTTAATTTCTACATAGTAAATACAAATCTGATAATGTTTTTACGAGAAGAACTTTGCCAGAGTTACTTTTCTTGGCGTTTACGTTTTGGCTCATCAATGGAGCGTTGTTGTCATTTTCAAGAAAATAGATTGTCGTGATTTTCTTATTTTGGGGGCAAAGGTTAGAAAACTGTGACTGAAATTGAAAAAATGTTGATGGTATTGATAACACAGTTACTAAAAAAATACGAGTAAGTAACAATAAAGAATACTACGAATAGTCAGAGGTCAAATATGTAGCACAAAAGACAAAATTAAAAAAAATCATGTTCCTAATCTGAAACATTTTTCCAAGGTCTTCGAAAGTTTTTCTCTCTATTTATTTCCAGTTTTCTACAAGAGGTAGAACCTTGAGATAAAACGAGTATTCTACTCGACGTCCAACCGCACTCCTTGAACATAAATTTGTTTTTGCTTTCTATTTTATGAGCAGTATAAATTTTGAGCGAATTTTTACATAATAGAAAACAACAAAATAGAAAATCTTGGCGATAACTATTGTAATATTTGGAAACTACTCGTATTATACCAAAAAGCTTATTTTCAATATTATGACGACCAACTCAATCTAGTGAACTTGTATTTTTGTGTGTTATTTAATATTTTTTACACTTTTGTGCATATTCCGAGGCACCACGGCAATGGTTGCTTCCACGAGTGTGAAAAAATTCAATCACAAATTGAAGAACTATATTGATAGCACGAAGCGCTACGAGCCTGCCAACGGTAAAGCAACAAATTTCCAAACAGCTAGTTTAGATTACCTCATGTCCAATATTGGTGATGGAGAAGATGATGAGATTGATGATTCGCTGGATACTGCCGCGCCTGCTACCATGGTGGACAATTTTACTAGCAATTTTCTGGAGCTATTGCCGAATGATAGTTACTTGTCGCACAGCATTGAGAACTTTGTCAGCAGCAATGATTTGTGGAATCCCACAAATATATCTACCGATGGCAATGATTCAACAGCTGTAGTAGCACCACTACCACCGAGTATCTTAAGTGTCAAGCACAATGCTATAGTCGAAACATTATTGGGATCTGTTATGACCACTGCCACCGCCACAGTCACATCGGTGACATCCATATCTGGTAAATCCATCACAGACTCTGATCTGGCGTTCTCATTACTCACAGACATGCGACCATCATCAGACTCGAGCACGAGATCCTACAACGGAACTGCCTACTGGGAGGTCGACACGGCTGACTTCGACTTCCTTTATAGACACTCTCTACTCATGACTATCGTCTACTGCATAGCTTACATAATAGTGTTTCTGGTGGGCCTGATTGGCAATAGTTTCGTTATTGCTGTGGTACTGCGTGCGCCACGAATGCGTACCGTAACGAATTACTTCATCGTCAATTTGGCTATAGCGGATATTTTAGTAATTGTATTCTGTCTACCAGCAACCCTGATGAGCAACATTTTTGTCCGTAAGTATCCACCCGAATTTACCGCAAATACTTTTTAATATAGTTTTTATAAAATATTAGCTATTTTATTATTATATTCATTATAAATAATGCCATATCGAGTATTTGTGCTGCTTTTAATTAGGAAACTAAGACTTTCGAAGGCAAACAGATGAAACTAATTTGTGAAGATTCGAGACAAGAGTTGTGTGAATTAAAACTTTAACTTAAAGTCGGGCAAGGCAGGCGTGAGCATAGACTCGCATACGAGTATATGTGCGCATATCATTTCATTGTGTATTAGGAGTAAAAAAGCAGAAATTGGAATGAATCCCGAATAAACTTGTATACGAATGCTACTCCATATCTCTACATTCATATAGTTAGACAACATTCGTAAACGGGAGACTTCCTTTATGGCAGCTCTACCCCATTCACTTAACATGTTTTGTATACTTGTACAAGAGGCTCTTCGTTGCCAATTAAATATTTTGCTTTTTCCGTATTACTATATGCACAGTGCTCCAGTGAGTAATGGGCGAGTGGGTGGGTGTTGGCGGATTGGTTGGTTCATGCCACCGTGGAGAAGCACAGAATATTGTTCGTATGTAGGTACGAGTATACGAGTATATAAACAAGAAGGTATGTACTCGTATACTCGTATACACTCAGCTTTTGATGGCATCTCTACACAGACCAAAGGATCATCGACACAGTACTGACCTAATTTCGCGTTTTTAACTTAGGCGCAAGGTTTATATACTGCTCGCACATACTCGTATGTGAATGAGAGAATGAGGCAGACAAGGTGGCTGGCTGTCGGCCGTCGGTCGTCGGTCGTCGGTTTTCGGTTGTCGGTTGTTGGTTATTTTCAGGTTAATGCATGAGGTGAGTTGGGCCGTGAGGTGTTGAAGTATTATATAATAGATGGCAAAGTTCTTGCTGCTTTGATGTATGTTGTGTGCTGTTGGGTGGGCGCTTGGGGTAGTCTCTGGTAGAACTGTTAGCAAGCGACAGCACTAATTGGGGTAAAGGTAGAGTTCCTTAGATAGACGGAGACATAAATGCAACATGCATACCAGTATATTAGTGAGTGAACGAACGGCGGAAGGAGTTAGGAGCATAGGTAAATACCCATACTCATATTTTCTAGAGAGCTAGAAAGAAAGCAGCAAGTAAAGTGAATAACGACTGACGGCTTAGCTGCTTAAAGGCATTTGCATGCCAACTAATGCTTTTGAAATGGCTCCTCCAAACTTAGAGTTGTAGAGAAGAAGTTTTTGCTTCTTTGCTGATGGATGTCAGGCAAACTAAAGCGATAGACAGCTTTTGTACCCAATGCGCCCGAATGCACAAAGTGCGGAATTAACTAGAATGTGTTGGCAATTATCTATGCACCCAAACACACCTTCAGTCAGCCTCAGAACGCATTGGAAGGTTGTTGCCCAAGGCTGTTTGCGTTTGCGGCTGGATAAATTGACCTAAATATTTCGCTCAACGACCTAATCGTCAGGGTTATTTTTATGTACAGCACGTTCTCAACATACACATACGCACCTGTATATTGTTGAAAGCAGACTTGTGTGAGTGTCTGTGCATTCGTGTGCAAATGTCTGTATCTGGGAGGGGTTGTTGGGTGGATTAGGGTTGTTGGAGCCTTTGGTATACTGAAAACCAATAAAAAGCAAGACGAATTGATTTCATTGAACATCATGTGCATTGCATACAAAGCACATTATTTGGCTATAAAAGTGCGAATAATTTAACATTCAGGTCTTTTATCGTTTCTCAATAAAGAAATTGCAAAACCATTAAGGACACACACACGTTCACCTTACATTTGCCTGCTAAAATAACACTAATGCCTTTTTGCATTAACTCTAATGAGGCTAAATGAGATTTACTTAGATTAATTTGTTTTTTTGCACTACGGAAATAAACATCACAAGAAAAATTACTTTTTAAAAGGAAATTTGCAAAGGGAGAACTTGGCCACTCCTTATTATTTTGAAGCATATATAACTAGTGATGCATGTACCGCATATACGAGTATATCCATAAAATATATCATAGAGTAGCGCTGCTCCTGTATCTTTTATTTAGAAATGCATTTCTTAACAACATACAGTTACAAGGGGTGATAACCTCGAACGATTCTCTATCGTATTGTCTTTAACCTCAGTAATGCCTCTTGCCTAGCGTGCAGAAGTCACTAATGCCATTGATATCTGTATGCATTTTTCCTGTTTAATATCATATCGAAGAACTAAATTATGTTGTGATAAACTGCTATTCCCTTATATCCCTTACATCTTTTGTAGCTAACTCTGGAATATCTTATGAAGAAATTACACATTTCACTACGTTTGATTTTTCTTCTGTAGTACTTTTGTAATAAATATTTAATGCAATTATATCTCAGTTTCCGGCCTCCATGGTCTAGTAGTAAGCATGCTATACAGCTTGGTTTTAATTTTTAGCTCCTCTTCCGTTTAATGCCGTTCCACCCACTAGGAATGAAATGCAGGTTCTTGGATCAAATCAAATACATAAACATATATCCTGTGGCTTTCATCACCTCTTAATAAATACTCAACAGTTACAATGTAGTTTTAAACCAGCTGAATATTAGCAAAAGGGAGAAGAGAGTACTTGATATTCTATAATTATGTTATAAGCTTTTTTACAGTAATTAAAATATTCAACTTATTAAGTTGAACTATAACCTTATTGTCCACTTTGGAAATATCTTACTGTGTGAGAATTTAAATGGCAATACTGTGCTTTTGGTAATGTTTTGTCAGACCTTCGAATGTATATTTGATACATTTTTATGTATAACTATAATGTTCGTATAAGCTTGTTATACTATTTCAAAGTTTATATTTTGGCCAGATTTGTATAATTTACCATTTCTTTTTTTTAAGAATTTCCGAAATGCAAAATTGAATCTGCCCACCATGAAAAATTCATTTGTCATGTCTGTAATAGCGTCCACACCTCTTTAATAAGTATTTATATTGGGCCAGCATATTATAATGGGGAGCGATATCTAAGTGCTGGTATCACTAAAGAGTAGTTTCTAGTTGTGCTTATTTTGTGGTCATTCCAAAGATAATTGGCCCTATTTATAACTACTTGAATGCCTAATAATAATAACCTTGAATGCCAACAAGCTTATGCTGTAATTTCTGCGGGAAACTTATACATACGTTCTTTATTTTAAGGATACCTAGAGTTTTGATTTCAGAGAAAATCCGGATTAGAAATTTGGTGAAATTTTTTGATCTAAACCCAACAATTTCTTCCACAAATATATTTGCAGCTTGGATGCTTGGTTGGCTGATGTGCAAGACGGTGCCTTACATTCAGGGAGTTTCAGTAGCAGCGTCTGTTTACAGTCTCATTGCAGTATCTCTGGACAGGTAAGTCTTTCAGAAAAATCCAATAAAACTGTATTTGCACAAATCGTATTCAAGCTGTTTCAGTTCTGACTAAACAGTGACTCAAAATATCACAGTGATGGGACATTAAAATGAAGAGGCTCCGTTAATCGCAAAATATAATTTATTTAGAAATAAAAATATTTTTTTAAGATTATTTTAAATAAGCATATGCAAATACGTTGTTCAGATGAGTTGAATCGAATTTGGTTCGGTGTGCTGTGTCACGAGCTGGCGGTTGGTTTCCTTTCAGTGATGAGCAACAACGGTGTGGTGTGCATGGTGCACGGGTACCACGGGTACAACGGGTACAACCGGCTTCACGACGGCAGCATGATGGGCAACGACTGGAACGACCGGAACGACTGGTTTGACTACCGCTGCGTGCACAGGAACTACGGCCTTGGCAACAACCGGGGCCGGATGGTGTATAACGTGTCTATAAAGATTCAGATTGGTTGGATTGGCTATAGAAATGCACCTGTAGAAGGCATCTTGTGTGCCGTTTATGCTTACGAATGTATTGCATGTGCTCCATGATGATGCACGACAGGAGTTGCAACTGCTGCAGGAGCCACAACGACACCAGGAGCTCCATAAGCGAAAGCGAATACTGAGAGTACTAACAACTGAAAGTGGAAACAATATTAGTGGAGAATTGTAAACCGTCCTTCTTTCACAAACTCACAAGCTTCAACATTGTGGTGGAGATTATTTTCAAAAGTCTAACGGTTGCACGGATTGGCTAAGTTCTAATAAAGTACTTTGTTTGATTCACTGATAGCTTGCAACTGCTGGGAATGTGGCGATGCTGGCGCTTTTATAGATAGATGCCAGGCAGCAACTCAGATATTTGGACTAACATGCGTCATGACTGGATGACCGCCGCCGTTAGTCACTCACTCACTCACTTCGATATGTAGTGGGACTCAAGGAGATTAACAGTACCTGCAGTGTAGCTATTTAAAACTTGCACTTGACTGACCGACAGACGACCGACGGACAGCCGACCGGTGAGCGTTACAATCTCTCATTCACAAGTTCGATGCAAGCAAGCAAGATCAAGTTCAGCTTCAATTTCAGACTAAGTCTCAATTTCAGTCTAATCAAATTGTTACACTCCTTGACCAATTACATAATAATTTATTACAAAAATTAGATTGCGTGATGAAAGTTAGTTAGATTCAAATTATTATGAAATGGTATGCAAAGTTGCGAGAAACTAGCGGCATCACATTTGCTGGGATGTTGTCCATGTATTTGATGAGAAAAGTTGTTTGATTGCACAGATATCCTGTATGCAAATGACTTCTCAAATAACATATGAGACTTAGCATCCATTAACCTCCACATAGCCCCAAATACTTGGATATCAATACCTAAAATATTAATAAACATTTTCTTTCAGATTCATTGCCATTTGGTGGCCTCTTAAACAGATGACAAAGAGTCGTGCACGGTTCATGATTATATGTATTTGGGTTATTGCTTTGGGTTCGACAATTCCGTGGGTTTTATTTTTTGATTTGGTGCCTGCTGCAGAAGCTTTTCCAGCGGCACCAGACATGTATCTGTGCCAGGAAGTTTGGCCACCTGGTACAAATGGAAATTTGTACTTTCTTTTGGCGCATCTGGTGGCTTGCTATTTACTGCCCATGTCACTTATCACTCTGTGCTACGTCCTAATCTGGATAAAAGTGTCTACACGTTCCATACCAGGTGACTCGAAAGACGCACAAATGGATCGCATGCAGCAGAAGTCGAAAGTGAAGGTCATTAAAATGTTGGTGGCAGTCGTTATACTATTCGTGCTATCCTGGCTGCCATTGTATGCTATCTTTGCCAGGATTAAATTTGGTAAGCTTATCTCTACACACTTTGGTGCACTTTCTTTCTCCTGAGCAGTTTGTTCTAATACCCACTTTCATACTTCCATGAATATAAAGGAGGTGAAATTTCTATCGAAGAGAGTGAAGTCCTCAACACCGTCACACCATTCGCCCAGTGGCTGGGCTCATCCAATTCATGCATTAATCCCATTCTTTATGCTTTCTTTAATAAAAAGTATCGTCGTGGATTTGCCGCTATTATTAAGTCCCGGTCTTGCTGTGGACGATTGAGGTGAGTAGCGAGCGTGATTATTATAAGAATTTCCATAAAAATATACCCACCATGCACAGGTATTACGATAATGTGGCCATTGCCTCGTCCACCACAAGCACTCGAAAGTCTTCACACTACCATCACAATAGCTCCCGAAAAAGTCCCAACAGCCCCGGAATCCGGAAGACCAACGCTGTCTCGTATATCTACGAGCATAACAGGCACAATCTAATGATTAAACAGGACAGCAATCTGTCACAACAGATGTTACTTAAGCAGGATTCGCATGGCTCTCGGCAATTTCTCATAAAGCAAGAGAGCGCTTCTAGCGAGCGTGAACATCGGCTGCTATGCCAGCAGGACAGTAGCGGCTCCAAAGTGTCGCTGTCCAAACAAGACTCGGTTATTTCGTACATAGAGGCGAAACGATCGGGACAGATACTCTGCAACCAAGATTCCTTTTCAACACAGGATACAATATCTATTGACTCACGACGTCGGACCATGTTCAAGCAAGACAACCAAAATATCATAATTGGCGGCTCACCTAACTCAAACTCACTGTTGGAATACAAACGCCAGAAGTTCGTTAAACAAGATTCGGTCATATCGTTTGTGGACCAAAAACCAGGTATGCACAATTCTCATAGAAATTTTTCATATACGGCACATCCCTTTTGTTACAGAGCCACGCAGACATCAACTTGTCAAACAGGATTCGGTTATATCCTTCGCCGATCAAAGAAAGAGCTTACTCAACAAACAAGACTCGATCATTGCCTGTCCTAGTCGTTCAGGTGACGGTTTTGTAGGGCATCATGTTTCCATATTGAAGAAGACAGATTCACAGCTCAGTAGTGGATTCTCATCACCACGCAGAAATATAGAAATTTATGAATAAATAAATAAATTTGAGTAATGACGAATTACTACTATTTTAAGCTACACCTATCCAAAAAGAAAATAAGAACATTGAATAGATTGCGTGTAGTGTCTCACATATCCTACAGCCAGGTGGAAAGGTGCAGGCACCGATTTTGTCGGTGCCGCACATTGGTGATATTTTGTACGAGTTTCGTAAAAGCGGAGACGCGCAGTTTTATGACAGTATTGTTGTTTGCTATGAGATTGTTTTTACATTTGTAGAAATGCTAAGTATTAAATATCGCGCGAATTTGTGTGCGACGAAAATTCGCAACTGTCCAGTATAAATTTCAATCACACCGTGAGGTCTAAATGTAATGTACCTACTAAATTTTATATTGAAAATTCTTACGATTTATATATATATATATATATATATATATATATATATATATATATATATATATATATATATATATATATATGTATTGATTTGGGATAAGCAATAATTAATCTATCTAACAATAACCGACATCAAACATGCAAACTTGTTATAGTGACGATACAGCAGTAGGTTCTCAGCACGGTAGGAGAGGCGGCAAACCAAACGCATGCACAAATATTTAACGCGTTTGCTTATGCTGATTAATCGGAGGTAAATGATTATCTGAAATCATATTCAAGTATATTTGGTCCAAAATGAGAGGGATGACGAGATATCCTATGAAATTATATATAGTGATTAATTTTGTTCACTTTGTATGTATGCTCAAAGGATTTATCACCCGCTAACCTCGCCGTATTGCTGTTCCAATTATCAAAATCTTGAGAAATTTAAGATTTTAGCTATATTTGTACTTATTTTTAATCTAGAGCAGTTTGTTAACGACAATTAGTTATTTTAAAGTTAAATATGTGTACAGCTACGAATATCATAAGTTTTAATTTGAAAGAAAGCAAAAACCAATAAAATACGTTTAGCGGACTTTGAGTTCAGCCTATTTCACGCATATATGAATGTATAATGTTTGAAATTCTATCGCCCTTAGTAGTAAATACAACATACATATGATAAGTAATACATAATTATAATTGAAAGAATCATTCTTTATAATACTAATGAAATTAAAAATAATAATTGATATACATCAACCGCAAGAACAAAAACAAAAACCAAGTAAATAGAGTATCATATTCATAGAAATGAAAGCCACATAAAGCTTCATATGCAACAAATTATGGGAAATTTCTATATAATAAATATGAAAATGTATTTGAGTAAAATATTATGAAAGTTAATGGAATAAATAGGTAGAAAAATTTATAAAGACTGTTAATTTTCAGGAAGTTTCTTTTCAGAATAAGTTGGCATAAATTTAACCACTCCCACGAATATTTCGAAGATTTTTGTGAGCATAGAGTAACCAGATACATAAATTTAATATACATATGTAAGTATTAAGCAAAATGTGTTCTCTCAACACCCAAATGTTGCAATCTCTGCTTTACGGCTGGAAGAAATTTGACGAGGATAAATTGGATGTCTCTACAAAAGTGTTTTGGGCATAACGACGACTTGTTTAAATTGCGAAAAAACTACTCTCTAATTGATATATTATTGCCTTTGTGTTCAATTCAATTCTTAATAGAGTGCGCCTATTCATGTTATTGTTTCACAGCTTTATTTAAAAAATACGTTTAGTTTCGGTGAAACTGAGAGTGGTGGAAATGAATACTAGTATTTATGAATCTGAAGTTAAGCACGAATTAAATTAATTTGATTGGTACGAAGACCAAATTCTAGACCCAAAATAAACAAGAACTATTCTTTGAACAAATAGGATATATTCGTACATCTTTCAGGAGCATTGCATAATAAACTAATTGAAATAAAATCGAAAAGTTTTGCCCCAGTGATGAAAATTGCACGAGATAAGGCTTAAGCAGAAAATAACCAGGAAACATAGGGACAATTCCCATATAAGGTATATTTCTTAATCTGTGCTGCGAAGATCAAGCACAATGTGGACTTTAGAATTTTCTTAGCATACGATTGGCTCCTTAATGCTAACGATTTGTATACAAAAATACATATATCTATATCTAAATAGTATTTTCACTATCATTTGAATATTGGCTATTGAACAGTGCAAAGCAAATGCTGTTAATGGAGTTTTCTAGCTTGAAAATCTCGAAAACAACACCATCATGGATGCTAGCAAAAGCATGATCAATTCTTTATCTATATTCATTACCAGGCTATGACTTAAACAACAGAATTAAAGATGATCCTAAATCCTGTTAAAGTGGTACCGACACAACATCTTATCGTCCCATCAACTTGCAGCCAATGATTTCAAAAGCATTTCAAATACTTATAATCAAGAAGCTAATACCCATCGTTGAAGTAAAAAAAATCATCCCGAAACATCATTTTGGATTTTGGAACAATCATGGCACGATAGAACAAATCCATAGGCTAGTTGAGAAGATCTATAAAAGCTGCGATAGTAAAGAATGTTGTACAGCATATTTTCTTGATATATCTCAAGTTTTTGATTACAGAGTATGACATGAGGATTTGCTGTGTAAGTTCTTAAATGTGCTTCCAGTGAATCTTTATCTTCTGATTAATCCCTATCTGACTAATAGGCATTTTACATCAAACATGATGACGAAGTATCCACTTTAGAAAAAATGAATGCCGGGGTTCCTCAAGGAAGTGTCTTTGGATAAATTTTGTAACTTTTATTCACGTCAGACCTGCCTGCACCAAGTAACGTCGTTGTTGGCAGTTTCGCAGATGATACGGCTATTCTGTCCTCACACAAAAATGCCCTTACTGCTGCTAAAAAATTGCAAGAAAGTCTAAGACGAGATTTGGTAGCGATTTAGTATGGTAAATAAAAATAAAAAACATTTTTTTTTATTATGAATGATTCGTTTTTTTATAGACAGTTACATTATTTTCTTTCCAACTTGCAAAGGCAACCTACGAAATGAAATCATTATTATAATTTTTATTATTTATAATTAAAATCATAATTAATATTAAGCACTACCTTACCCTACGTTTCCACGGGCAACTTTTGACGGCATCCCACTGGCAATTTCAAGCAAATTGCCAATGGAGACTGCAAATTGCTTCAAGTTGGTAATTTATGTCTTGAAATATTTCATGTCATAAATTGCCAACGTGCTGTGTTGCAATCAGTTGTCATTTTGTTTGTTTGACAGCCGTTTTTCATTTTTTCGTGACGCTCACAGTGGCAGCATCGTCGAACATTTTAGTTTTACCGCGTCTATTAAATTAATTTAGACGCTAAAATGTATGGAGACTGTGCATTTGGATTCTTTGTAAAAAAGGATTCACCCAGAATTTCGGTTTCCTTCTTTTTTCCTCTTCATCGTATAAATCAAAAAATTTTTCAAGCGCGCGCACAGCGAACTAGATTGCTTGAGGACATTTTCAAAATGACGATGGCATAACATCGCAATGCCCACCATTAAAATATTGCCAACCTTTGCAATCGAATTTAACAGTTTTTATGCCACCAAAATTTGCCCGTGGAGACGTAGGGTTATATGGCTATCGGCTTAAAGGTGTCGTAGAATATTATTATAACTCTTTACCATATATATATTTACTCTTTACCAAAAAATCATAAATATTTTTGACATTTTTGTCACAAATATCATATTCTGAAAAATGAATCAACGCATGAATTTATTTACCATAATTAAATATTATTTTATCAATTCACAGAAATACAACACTGATAGATAACAGACTAATAACAGAAGGTAAACGCCCCCTATACCAGCACTTGGAACACAAAATTATACAAAAAAAAAAATCCATTAGGGTAACGCCCGGCATACACAAGGAAAAATTATTCTAAAGCGGCCATTAGACGGTTAATCGATTGATGTCAAATTCCCTGTACGAGGGCGGATTGATATTGAAGCTACCTAGCGCTAGCTGGCAGCACAAACACCAAACACTTTTTTTTTTAGAAATTGCGATCTGTCAAACGTCAGCTGTTAAAATTTCACCCAAATTCATCGATTAGTTTATTTGTTGTAGTCGTTTAAAGTAAGCAACTTTTGTGTTTCTTGAAAAATGGAAAAAAGCGAATTTCGTGCAGTGATTAAACACTATTATTTGGAAGGGAAAACGGCGAAAGAGACAAAAGAAAAGCTCGATAAACATTACGGTGAGTTTGCTCCATCAGATTACATGGTAAAATATTGGATTGCTGAATTTAAACACGGCCGAACAAGCACTGCAACAATACCCTCAACAGGAAGGCCAAAAGAGGTGGTTACTGAAGAAAATATCAAGAAAATCCTCGATATCGTTTTGAATGATCGCCGAGTCAAGTTGCGTGAGATTGTTGAAATGGTAAACATATCATATGAACGTGTGTTCAACATTTTGCATGAACATTTGCATATCAAAAAGCTATCGGCAAGATGGGTGCCGCGTTTGCTCAGTGTCGAACAAAAACGAGTTCGACAGACCACTTCACAGCGGTGTTTGGACATGATAAAGCGTAATCTTGTTGATTTTTGGCGTCGATTGAGAACTGTTGATGAAGCGTGGGTCCACCACTACACACCTAAAACCAAAAATCAATCGAAACAATGGGTGGAAGCTGGTGGAAGTGCTCCGAAGAAGGCGAAGGCAGTGAAATCGGCTGGCAAGGTTATGGCCACTGTATTTTGGGATGCACACGGAATATTGCTCATCGATTATCTTGAAAAAGGATCCACAATCACAGGAAAGTATTATCGTGCATTATTGGATCAATTGATTGATGCAATCAAGGAAAAATGACGACATTTAAAGAAGAAAAAAATGCTCTTTCTTCAAGACAACGCACCGGTTCACACAGCATTAGATACGATGCTAAAATTACGTGAAATACACTTCGAATTGGTTAATCATCCACCTTATAGTCCAGATTTAGCTCCTAGTGACTTTTACTGTTTCCAAACTTGAAAAAATGGCTCGCAGGAAAAAGATTCTTCTCAAACGAAGAAGTGATTACCGAACCTAACGCGTATTTTGAGGGGTTCCTGAAATCGTATTATTCAGATGGTATAAAAAAGTTGGAATATCGTCTTACTAAGTGTGTCGAAGTAAAAGGACACTATGTTGAGAAATAAATGGTTTTTGAAAAAAAAAATGTTTTTTTCCTACTTAGGTAGCTTCAATATCAATCCGCCCTCGTATGTGTATTTCACGTTAGCCCTTACACTTTTCAATCGATTGACGTAAAATTTTAGTTTACTTTACGTTGCTGCGATGAACGTAATTATCATCAGCGATACGGATGATTGTGTTGCATATATTGCCTTGGCATTAGCAATCCAAAAGAGAAAAAAAGGATAAACGCATTTGGTTGCAAAATGTGCTTACAAAAAGAGAAAAATTGTCGAAAATCAATTTTTTTGCATGTTTTCGTTTCGTCGAAAGCATGAGAAATGATATCATCCGTATTCGCTACCATATTTACTGTACGGCGTTCGATTTCAAATTAGCAATAACGGGACTTTTTCTGTTTCTGTATTTTTCTCTCTCATTCGCGTCAATCAAAATCAAAAAGTTTTGATCCATCAATCGGTGTCCATGTGACGCATACACACATATTTCACTAATACATCTACGCAATTTGACGTCAATCGGTTGACCGTCTCACGCCCACTTTAAGGCAAATCCAAGTACAAATTTATTTTAACTGAATTTCCTTGAATACGATGAAAACAAAAATTCAAATAATTCAAATTTGAATGTTGGTAGGTAGGTAAGGCGGCCGCCCGAAGGGCGCACTTAAAAAATAACATGAATATATTTTGAAATTTGATATTGGTAATTTTTTTGAAATTAAATAAAATGAAAAAATCAACAATATTCCAGCTAATTGTGTGCAAAATTAGTATATACGTTCACAGTTATTTCTTTTGTTAAATCTTACATCACAATATGTATTCATGGTAGTATACAATGTGTGACGCACAAATAAATCTATTATACATACATATATAAATTGTTCACTGATTTGATTGAGTCCTTGTTACCACACCTTAGCAATCGTATGCAGTCTTGGATTATGCTGCAACAGCTAGCTCACATGTAAATGTATTTTGCCCATCAAGGTGTATATTTGGCTGCTCGCGTGCTCAACGTTGCGTTGCCAATAAAAAACAGAAATATTTGTTATATCGTATTTATAACATATAATAACATACGTTCCTGTGAATTTATTTGCTATATCGTACAAATAATATATGATGGATACGTTTCTACAAATTTCTAGAGATTGTGTTAAGTCCAGTAACTAATATAACCTTTAATTGCACAAAACGCTCTATAACACGTCACCACAGCATCAGCACAGAAAGAGAAAGAGGTTGAATGAAAGGCCGGAAACACGAAGTGTGTTGTTCAGCAGCCAACACAGGCTAGTTCCGGTTTTTCATAAACACGCTGTGCGACAGCGACAGCATGTTAATAGATGGCGCGCGGAACTAACGCCTGCTTGCGTTGGCGTACCCGACAACTGGGTGGGGGTAGTGGTGTCGCCACAGGTATTCCTCCCCCAGTGATCGGCGCGGGAGGCGCGGAGAACGATACCTGTTTCGTCGGTCGACTCCCCGGCTGTGGTGAGGGTTGGTCCCCTGAGCGGAGCGGTGGTTGACTCCTCAGATGACTCCTTGGATGGATCGCTGGCGGGTCATTTGTCGCTGACGATGACGACGATTGCGACGATGGCGATGGTGATCGGGATGGCGATGGTGATCGGCTTCTGTCTCGAGTGGTTGGACGCTGGTACTGGCCTGATCGTTTTTACCAGCTTGCGCAACTGCTCGACGAAAACCGGTTGGGTGGTAGGGTCGTTCTGTTGTCCGAAGAATTTCCCCGGCAGGCGGAGTTGGGTGCCGAAGAGCATCTCGGCTGGAGTTGCTTTGAGGTCCTCTTTGTACGCCGTCCGCATCCCCAATAGCACTGTTGGCAAGGCGTCTGGCCATGGTGTGTCTGGACTGCACATCAAGGCCGCTTTTAGTGTGCGGTGTAGTCTCTCCACCATGCCGTTTGACTGTGGTTGGTAAGGCGTTGTGTGAACATGGTTAGCACCTGTCATTTTCGCGAGAGCCGTGAATAGCTCCCCCTCGAATTGACCCCCCTGGTCGGAGGTGATGTTGAGTGGCGTGCTGAAAGTGCAGACCCAACTGTGGAAGAACGCTCGTGCGACGGTCACAGCTCGAATGTCCGGAAGTGGGACAGCCACCGGCCATCGGGAAAAGCGGTCGATGATGGTCAGGCAGTGTGACAGCCCTCTCACCAGCGGTAGCTTGATCAGGTCAACATGAACGTGGCAGAACCTGTCATCTGTCTCCCCGAAGCTTTGCAACTCGGCGCGATTGTGGCGATGGACCTTCGCGCGTTGGCATGGTTGGCATGCACGGGCCCAGCGGAGCGCGGCCTTGCGCATGCTTGGCCAGAAGTATTTGGCCACCAGACGTTTCGCCGTTGCTCCACCACTCGGGTGGGATGATCCGTGTACGATGCCAAACGCCGCTCGACGCAGGTTGAATGGCAAATAGGGCCGTGTCGCCCCATCGGTAACCAGACAGTAGATCTCGCTGTTGTTGAAAGCGAGACGATCCAGTTGGATACGCGGATTCTCCAGCAGGTGAGGCAGCTCTACGTCAGAGGCTTGCTCCAGGCTGATAGTGGCTTCGTCGAGGATGGAAGGCATCGAGACGGTACAGGTTCGCGAAAGTGCGTCTGCCACAACGTTTTCTCTCCCAGGAACGTACACAAATCGTGTGTTGAACTGGAGGATGTGAGGTTCCTCAGAAGTTCGTTGAGCGGGGCCTGTAGTTCCGGGGCGTGCGGTATACACCTGCGGTAATAATTGAGCATACCCAGGAAACGTCTCAGCTGGGTAGAGTCTGTCGGGCTTGGAAAGGCGTTGATCGCCTCGATCTTTGGGCGCGGGGGCCTAAACCCCTCTTTCGAGACCCGATACCCAGCGAATGTAACCTCCTGGGCACCGAGTTGGCATTTGTCCAAGTTGATGCGTAGGTTCGCCGCTTTCAGCGTCTCCAACAATTGGCTCAAATGATGCAGGTGCTCGTCATGCGTCTCGGATGCGATGAGCAGGTCGTCAACATAGCCCTTCACGAAGGGGAGTTTCCTCAGTAGGTGATTAATTACCCGCTGAAGCGTTTGCGCGGAGTTACGCAGGCCTAATGGCATACTCGAAGAGGCCGAAAGGTGTTGTGACTGCCGTTTTCGGTATGTCAGCTTTGGCAACCGGGATTTGGTAGAAGGCTTTCTGCAGATCGATTACAGAGAATACTTTTCCCCGGTTCTCCTGGATCAGGTTCTCGATGATCCTTAGAGGATATCTGTCTGGCAAGGTGCACGCGTTGAGGCGGTGGTAGTCGCCAGTGGCTCGCCAGCTTCCATTCGGCTTTGGTACCATGTATAGCGGACTAGCCCATGGGCTCGATGATGGGCGTACCACCCCATTGTCGGGGAGGTCAGCGAACTCTTCTTTGGCAGCAGCGAGTCGTTCACCGACGAGTCTACGGGGGCGCTCGAAAGCGGGAGGGCCCTCCGTGATGATGAAGTGTTGTACCGGCAAGTCTGGTACAGTGGCCATGACCCCTGCTGGTGAAGCGAGTTGCAGGAAGCGTTGGACGAGCTCTCTATACCGGTCGCCGTGTGGTCCCACAGGTGCATCAATGCGAGCCACTGTGGAGATGCCGTAGATTCGAGCCGAGTCCATGCGGCCCGCTGCCGCGATATTGGTAAGGGGGTCTACGATGCGTCGTCCCCTCAAGTCTACCAGGAGTCCCCTCAAGTCGCATTGACGGCGGCATCAAGTCGAGCCACTTCACTCGAATGATGTCATCCGTGGCCCTGTCACCTGCCAAGGAGCGCATCTGCCGCAGGAGTTGACACGGCTTCCTGTCCCCCAGCTCGAGTTGGGTGAGTAACTTATGGAGCTGTCGATCCGCCGAGTCGGTGAGGCGATTTAGTATGGCTGCCTTCAGCGCCTCGTACTTCCCCACGGGCGGAACTGTGCGGAGTACATCCGCAACCTCGGAAATGGTCTCCGGGTCGAGCGCCGCAACTACTAAATTGTAGCGGCTGTTGTCGTTGCGCACATGGTGGACCTGGAATGCGGCCTCGATCTGATAAAACCACAGATCGGGGTTACTCCTCCAGAAAGGTGGGAGCCGGCAGATGTTCACCGCCTCGATCGCGGGCGGCGACGAAAAGGAGGCGTGTCCCCCAGGTTCCCCTGCACAGTGTGGCGGCGAGTGTGTCGGTATCAGCAATGGCGTGGGCTTAGCCAGCTGTGCGTGCGCATGCACGTGCGGTGGTTGTAGCTGCTGGTGCGGAGCGTACGTTGCTTGAGTCGGCGGCTGCTCCGGTGGTGCCGGCGGCGCCGGTCCTGAGGCCGTTGGCGAGTGGAGCTACATGTGCGTCGTGTACTGGTTCTATCGTACCCCTCTGGGCGGGGCGAATGCGTGCTTAAATCACGTCGGGGTCACCAATTTGGCTGCTCGCGTGCTCAACGCTGCGTTGCCAATAAAAAACAGAAATATTTGTTATATCGTATTTGTAACATATAATAAAATACGTTCCTGTGAATTTATTTGCTATATCGTACAAATAATATATGATGGATACGTTTCTACAAATTTCTAGAGATTGTGTTAAGTCCAGTAACTAATATAACCTTTAATTGCACAAAACGCTCTATAACACGTCACCACAGCATCAGCACAGAAAGAGAAAGAGATTGAATGGAAGGCCGGAAACACGAAGTGTGTTGTTCAGCAGCCAACACAAGCTAGTTCCGGTTTTTCATAAACACGCTGTGCGACAGCGACAGCGTGTTAATAGATGGCGCGCGGAACTAACGCCTGCTTGCGTTGGCGTACCCGACAACTGGGTGGGGGTAGTGGTGTCGCCACATATATACCAGAGAATACAGAGAAATGACTCTTGGTTTGCGCACACTAAGCCATGTGTAAAACTGTAGTATTGTTGCTCATTTTCTTTAGAATTCTAGTTAACCAATGATAAACAAACCTATCCATATAGGCAACTAATGATAAACAATTTTTAAACGTCAGAAAATTAGACGTTTAATTGTCCCGTCTCAAGGTGAATTTACTTACATGGTGGCTGCAAGGTGAATTTCGTACCTCTGGAATTGTCAAACATAAGCAATGTGCAATCAAAATAAACGAAATTGAGAGGAATGGAGGAATACATAACAGCTGCTTAAAGTGGTACACAATTTATATAAAATATATTTAATAGTTAAATAACTCAAAATTTTTTCATAATTTTCCAACTTCACAAAAATAACAATTAAAAAAACACTTATTCACTCGAATCAAAACTCTATTTTCAATTGTTTCTATAATTTCAAATTTGACAGCTACTGAGGGAAAGTTGGTTCTAAAAAATTTGTTCTTGCAGCCACCATGTAAGCAAATTCATCTTGGTCCCGTCTCTATGGGCTCTGGCATATACAATGGTGGTGCAGATAAGTGACGTTTCCTAACCTATTCTGTTTTGTTGCTCTCTTTCCGCCACCATACCTTATTTAAAAAAAAATGTTAAGCGTATGAAAGTTCACCTCGAAAAAACGAGTGGATTTGTACCAAAAATTTCATAAAACGAAATTGTAGTAGGAAAATAAAAAAAGGTACAATCAGAATAAAATATGTTAACACTTTATAGTATTTCTTATTACTAAACGGAATAATAATATAATACAGAATAATAATAAGAAAAATTTGTATGCGACAATATTTAAATTATTTTATTTCGTCCAGTTCCATATATATATTAATGCAAAGTTAGCTTTTTTTATACATTACATATCTAAAAATAAATCCATTGATTTTAGAAAATGTAATGTATTATTATAATACAATTTCGTGCTAACTGAATATTTATAAGAGTACACTAATTTCGAAGTAAACGTATTTAATTAAACGTTTGGGCACACACCGAATGTTCGAAGGAACATTACCAACAACCTGCCCACTTTGCAACTGCCACACACTAACAATAGTCCATCTCATCAACAGCTGCCCAACTGTGGTTTAAAAACAACTACATTTTTTTAAACAAATTATTTTACCATATGCCATACAAAATATACTACAGAAAACATAAAAGACGTAATCTCACTGATCCACTTCTGTCAGATTTATTTTGACATATAAATATAAATATAAATATAAAATATATATGTATGTACTTTTATTAGTAGTTTACTAGTTAATTTTTATTAATAGTTAGGCCGAAGACCTTAGTTGTTAGTTGCCTAGATAATAAGTTTAGCATTAAATTTATTTGTGTATAAACTTTTTTTAAATAAATAAACGTTTCTTGTAGTAATAAAATTAAACTATATGCTTTCATACACGGCACTGAGTGATTCACTAAATTGTATGCATTTTGACAACGTGTTGAGTAATCCAAATATATTAAGATGCAAATTAGTAATTAAAATAATACCGATTACATCTGTTTAATGTAGACATCATTCACAAAATTCCACATAATTCATACACATTTAAATACCGCTTTCTGCTTTGGAATTTAATAATTTGAGTAATACATAATAGTAATTAGTCTGCAATACATATTGTAATCATCAGATGTAGCTATGAGTTGGAATCAAAATGCCTTCAAAAATAGTTGTTTCAAAACAAAAAGAACTATGTATATAACAATTATTTAATTAAATAAAGGAACAGAATTGTGTTGATTTTTTACTATTTTATATTTTTTACTAAACATTTAAAGTTTCATAGTTTAATGCTAATAGATAAACATTTTCTTTTAATAGATAAATATTTTTTTTAATTTTTCGTAGTTTTGTTGGCATTAAGTTCGTTTAAAAAAAATAAACAATCCATAAACATAAATTGATTGATAAAAATATAAATTAATATTAGAATTAACTAATAGTTTTAATTAATTTATCTTATTAGAATATAGAGTAGTGTACCTAATTTAGTAATGATCAAAATTATTAATCAGAAAAATTATTGACGATATTCAATTTGGTGCTTTTTGGAGTGAGAAGAGTATTAAAAGTCTTAACGAACGACAGTCCCAAGGTGAATTTACTTACATAGTGGCTGCAAGGTGAATTTCGTACCTCCGGAAACATAAGCAATATGCAATCAAAATAAACGAAATTGAGAGGAATGGAGGAATACATAAGAGCTGCTTAACCGTACGTCTCCACGGGCAATTTTTGATGGCATGCCATTGGCAATTTCAAGCAAATTGCCAATGGAGACTCCAAATTGCTTCAAGTTGGCAATTTATGTTATGAAATATGTTATGCCATAAATTGCCAACGTGCTGTGTTGCAATCAGTTGTCATTTTCTTTGTTTTTCATTTTTTCGTGATGCTCACAGTGGAAGCATCGTCGGACATTTTCGTTTTACCGCATCTATTAAATTAATAAAAACGCTAAAATGAATGGAGACTGTGCATTTGCATTGTTTGTAAAAAAGGATTCACCAAGAATTTCGGTTTCCTTCTTTTTTCCTCTTCAACGTATAAATCGTTTGAAAAATGTTTTGATTTATACGATGAAGAGGAAAAAAGAAGGAAAGGTGAATCCTTTTTTACAAAGAATGCAAATGCATAGTCTCCATATATTTTAGCGCTTAAATTCATTTAATAGAGCGGTAAAACTGAAATATTCGACGATGCTGCCACTGTGAGCGTCAGGAAAAATGAGAAACGGCTGTCAAACAAACAAAATGTCAACTGATTGCAACACAGCACGTTGGCAATTTATGGCATAACATAAATTGCCAACTTGAAGCAATTTGGAGTCTCCATTGGCAATTTGCTTGAAATTGTCAATGGCATACCATCAAAAATTGCCCGTGGAGACGTAGGGTAAAGTGGCATGTGTGTTCATATAAAATATATTTAATGGTTAAATAGTCTCCTAATTTCTTCATAACGTTCAAACTTTACAAAAATAACAGTTTAAAAACCCTTTTCACTCGAATCAAAACTCTATTTGCAATTGTTTGCATATTTGTTTTGATCGCATTTTTCTATAAATTCAATTTTGACAGTTACTGAGGGAAAGTTGGTTCAAAAAAATTTGTTCTTGCAGCCACCATGTAAGTAAATTCACCTTAGACAGTCCCAAATAGTGCTTTTTCCAAACTCACCAGTTTGTTTACATACAGTTATTAAACATTAATAAAAATGCGAAGATGAAGTTAAATAGAATTAAGCCGAATGTGATACCCAAGGTGGGCCGGTAGAAAATCCTTCGACTGAACCCTCCCCGAGGGTACCGGCTGGTAATAGGTCTACAATGGCATCAATTGTCTGATGGTGCTGGATCTCGCTAAGGTCAGGATGTAGCTCTCAGTGTTTGATACTCCTTAATAGTACAGCATTGAGAAATACACCTTGACAATGGTTCGAAGGTAAGGGCTGGATCAAGGTGTCACGCGACCCGTGCTGATGATCTGCCAGGCTAGAGGCCCTGTTAAATAGTCTAGTCGTAAACGGTGCCCTCGATTAAAAGGCGCCCTTCGGTGGAAATAGCGTAGCTCGGATATTGCGGATCTCTGTCCGAGTGGTCTTTATATTCTCCGCAAAAAGAATCTTCATGAAGAAGCAACAAATTAAAACAAAAATTCCGCGGGACATCACCGCAATTCAATTGGCAAATCAGATGTAGCAAAGAATCCTTGATGAGCCAGTGCTTAGTGGGGTAAGATCACCCGCTAAGCCCAAATCAAATGCTGCTGCGGTCAATGAACGGAGACCTTCATCCGTGACCAAAACAGTGGGTGGACTTATGGGACCCCCAATGACAGTAGGCGGGATGGGTGGTGCAGGAATTCGGAAACTTTCTTCCGATAATATGCCATCCACTTCTGATGCTGCCAGGGCAAAAATGGGACCAACTCAACAAACTCCCATCTCCACTAAGGAGAGATTGTTGACACTGGGAGTAAAACTGAGGGACAAAGGGAGTAATCCGTCCCGTCCTACCACCTCGAAGAAAACCTCCAGGATGGCCAAGAGAGGAATCCCTCTTCCTGATCGTGGTCAACCTGGAAGTTTGGATGACCCGAGAAGAAAGGAGCTAAGTGGAGCTGGAGTCAGATGGTACCTTACCTACCTGTCTCAGGGTTTGCAACCAGATGATGCTCTTGCCAAGGCAAAGGAGCACAGGGTTGTAAAGGATTCGGCTGGCACAATATCACAACCGAATGTAAACAAGAACCTGAAGAAAAAGGTACGAAACACCTTTTCTCATAATCTTGACCCAGCCAAAAAGAGGAAGACGGCAACACCGTCAAACCCACCAAGTCGTGGAGGGTCCAAGGCAGCAGGTAGCTACGCTAAGGTGGCGTCCGTCACCAAGGTGGCTGTTGTTACTGCGGACTATCCGAACACCATCCTGACTAGAGAGGAGCTGACAAGTGTTGAGCAGATGTTGCTTGAGAGGCTGGTTGATGAGTGGACCAAAGAATTCTCCTTCGATGGTATCCACTTCAAGACTGGCTTCCTGAGCATCGTCTGCTGTTCGACGGACTCGGTGGAATGGCTGAAAGGGGTCGTGACGCAGCTTTCATGAGAGAGGGCGTCAGTTTGGTCGCCAAAGTGGGAGACAACATCCCACAATCACACACAGTCTTCCTCTTCCTCCCTCGTAGTAGTGGACAAGAGGTAGCTGTGTCACTAAAGTTTCTCTCCAGCCAAAATATTGGGCACTTTTCAAGCGGAAATTCACGCTATTGAAAGATGTGCCCAGATCAACATTGACAGGAAGTATCGGGGGAAAAACATCGTGATACTATCTGATAGTCAAGCAGCACTCAAGAGTCTAAGCTCACCCTTAGTGAGGTGTAAACTTGTGTGGGACTGTATTGGGAAGCTAAACTCCCTAGGCAGTATGAACAAGTTATCTCTAATGTGGGTACCAGGCCTCATAGGAGTAGAGGGAAATGAGAAGGCTGATAGCTTAGCTAGGAAGGCTGCGGCCTCTCACTTCAACGACCCCGAACCCTTCTGTGGACTATCATCCAATACCATTGGAGGTCTGCTGAAGAAATGTACAGATGCAAAACGAAGCCAAACCTGGAAAACTCTTCCGGGATTAAAACAGTCCAAAGCTCTTCTGGGAGATTTTAATCCTAAAAGAGCTAAGGAGTTAATAAATATGCCTAGGGGTAAATTAAGAATCATCACAGGCATTTTAAGCGGACATTGTAGACTCAACTACCATTTGAACAAGTTGGGTGTATCTTCAGATGCCATCTGTCGATTCTGTGGAGAAAGTGACGAAACCTCACTGCACCTGATCACAGACTGCGGACCATTGGCACACAAAAGACACAGGTGTTTTGGAGAATATATCTTAGATATGAGCAAGATCTCTCATCTTGATTCCTCCAAAATATATGAATTCCTGTCGGAAATCAACCTGACAGAAGATTTATAGATGAGACTATCCTCATCTTTCAAATAAATAGGGGCATCACAATGGATATTTCAGGTCGCAGTGTATAACACCCTTAAATATATCTATCTATCTATCTATACCCAAGGTGAATTTACTTACTTGGTAACTGCAAGAACAAATTTTTTTTAACCAATTTTCCCTCAGTAGCTGTCAAATTGAATTTATAGAAATATGCGATCAAAACAAATATGCAAACAATTGCAAATAGAGTTTTGATTTGGGTGAATAAGACTTTTTTAATTGTTACTTTTGTAAAGTTTGAATATTATGAAGAAATTATTAGTCTATTTAACTATTCCATTCCTCTCAATTTCGTTTATTTCCATCGCACATTGCTTATGTTTGACAATTCCGGAGGTACGAAATTCACCATGCAGTCACCTTTTAAGTAGATTTACCCAAAAATAATAGAAACAAAGATTGCGCAAGGTGAATTTTCTTACATGGTGGCTGAAAGAACAAACTTTTTTGAATCAATTTTCCCTCAGTAGCTGTCAAAATTGAAATTATAGAAAAATGCGATCAAAACAAATATGCAAACAATTGCAAATAGAGTTTTGATTTGAGTGAATAAGAGTTTTTAAATTCTTATTTTTGTAAAGTTTGAACATTATGAAGAAATTATGAGTCTATTTAACTATTAAATATATTTTATATAAATTGTGTAACACCTTTAGCAGCTCTTATGCATTTCTCCATTCCTCTCAATTTCGTTTATTTGGAACAGAATTTAATCGCTGATTGCTCATT
This sequence comes from Clusia tigrina, assembly GCA_920105625.2. Classification (NCBI taxonomy): domain Eukaryota; kingdom Metazoa; phylum Arthropoda; class Insecta; order Diptera; family Clusiidae; genus Clusia; species Clusia tigrina. The sequence goes on from OV050031.1 coordinate 229,680,951, forward strand.
ATTATTGCCTTAATGCAAAGTGTGTGTACGTATATCTACGCTCCATTGTATAAGAAATCCAATTAAAACATAAAACACAAAAAAGAGCGGAGGAGACCTTTTTGAATTTCTGCACTTGCACTTGGTGACTAATTTCATATAGAGTTGGACTGCGGCGCCGTAAATTTAAATATTGTTTTGGTTTTGGGACTTTGTTGTGCAGTTTTGTGTCTCCGTGTCGCGCCGTTGCCGCTATTGTGAAACGAGGCTTATGTATATATTGCTATGGTGACGTCACAGCCCAGCATTGAAATGTCAAACTCAGAAAGAAAATTATAACGGACCGACGCAATGCGTAATTTTCTTCTCTATCATTCTTGGATTTACCTTGGTTATGCCGATGGAAGAACATATGGATCATAATAGCTGTTTGGATTTATACAATTATTTTATCTTACTCAAGAGAGTAATTTCAATTGATACTTTTTATTATTTTTGGTTTTCCCTCTCGCTATATAATAAACTAAAATGAAAATTTAAGAGAATAATAAAATTAGTTAATGAAATTCAAAAAAATTTCAGTTGATATAAAACGAAGCGACCCATGAACAGAGAATACAGAGAAAATAAAGTATTTTTCGCAGCCAGCGTCCGTAGCGGAAACATCACGATTTTGAGTGGATTCGCCACGATTTTGATTGGATTCATGTACAACGTCCGTCTGCTTTATTTCGCTGCTTTGACGTTTGACGTTTAAGTTTCTTTTCTCTGTATGACCTTAATTTTCTTCTTTATTACTTCTCAGAAGTTCATCACATCAGCTTTTGAACGTGATAAAAATATTTAACATGGTAGGAGCATCATTTGGTACTTCCACGAGAAATTTAAGTTCTCGATGACAGATTGCTGGGTGTAACATTATATGCATTTCTTCATTCTACTGAATTTCTTTCATTTTTATCAGCTGCCCTATATTCAAATGATTTTATTATATTCACAAACATGCATTAGGCTATGAGTATTTCTTTTTAAATGAGGCAAGACAATTTGTCTGTTAATGGCGTTCGATATAGAAGAATGTTCAAAGATTGAAAAACAAAACAGTTACTGGAAGAAATAGTCGAAAATTTGACGTTCGAAAGTTTTTGTAGGAGTCCACATATGGTCGAAATCGCATTTCAGTAATACATGCCATAGAATCAACCTATATATTTGGCAATTAATTATATATGTTTTATTCTAATTTAAAATTCAATACTGAAAACTCACTCTATGCTGTAGCCCCTAAATAGTAATTTTTGGGTCTAGTTCATAAAAAGATATCTTTCATCTACTTTTAGATGAGAACGCATATGAAAATATATATTCATAAACTAGCTGCACTGAAATTTTGCATCTTTTGTGTTGAAAATTAACGAACATTTTTTAACTGTTTTCCTTTAATCCCAGTTCTATCTGAATTTACAATAATTAATAACTTTCATTTCGATTGCAAATACGTAATCCACCTTCTTCTTCGACAGAATATATTTATTATATACAAATTATTTATCATTTTCTTCCATTTGATTAATTATAAAGTACAATTATCGAATTCACTTAAGTTTTCTAACGTTCAATTGTAAACAAAACTTGATATTGGCTGCATTCTGGCGACCTATCGGTTGCCTATCGGGTGAGTGAAACAGCGCACTTTGTTTGTGAATGTTCCGCTACATTTTTTATTGAAAGAACAGCTGTTCGCAACTGATTGTCAGTTAATGCTAATAGTTTCAACACTGTCTGTTTTTTCGAATCATTCGCAATTTTAAATTAAAGGCATAAAATGGACGCGCATAATATTATATTAGAATTTTTGAATGATGACGAAGTGACCGCAACTGCATTGCAGTTGATTCCGGATACAATTGAAATGTGTCAAATTTCAAGTGAATTTTTTAAAATGAGGAAGAGACTAAAGAGCGGAATAAAGAATATTTTGAGATAACAATCCCAAATTATAATTTCGAACAATTTTACGAGCACTTCAGGATGACCAAAACTACATTTGAGTCTCAATAAATGTATTAGGTCATTATTTGAGTGGCTCAAAAGTAATTAACGAGAACATGAGCCTGGAAAAGAAAGTTCTGCTTACAATTTGGTTATTGAGTAAGCCAGAATCTTTCCTAGCAGCTGGAGATAGATTTAATATTGCCAATAGTTCTGCACACAATATATTTAAATATTTTGTGTCAATTTTAGCTGCTTTGATGCCAAGATTTGTGACTTGGCCAACCTCTGGTCAAACTGTTTCGTCGTCTCAGGCAAGATTTTCTTTGATTTATTTTGGTTAAATATATGAAATTTTGTTTTTTTTTTTATTTGAAGATATTTTTTCCACGCTCTCACGGAATATGTGGAGTAGTTGGGGCAATAGATGGATGTCATATTCCCATCAAACAACCAATTGGAAACGCTAATGACTACTTCAACAGGAAACAGTTTCATTCTATAATTTTGCAAGGTATTGGTGATTTTAATAATATTGGAAAAATATTTTACACTTTTTTTTATAGGAGTATGTGACCATCGTACTCGATTTATAGATGTCTTTATTGGAATGCCAGGAAGGATGCACGATGCACGTGTATTCAGGCATAGTGAGATTTTTACTAAACTAAAAGACCAACAAAATCCACTTCTACGAGAAGGACAACACCTTATTGGGGACTGTGCATATCCATTACTGATTATGGGCATCTTGAGACATCTATAGCCGATTGTGTAAATAAAAGGCGTTGATTACACTTAACAACTATTTAAATAAACTTTATTTCATTTAAAACGAGTAATTAATATAAAAGGTTAATTTGCCACAACTGTGGTGTTGTATACTTCGCGAGGAACTAACTTCTGTTTTCTCCTTTGTTGACGACTTTCTGCCATGCCAGATTTTGCGTTATCTGCCGTCTGCTGAGGCGGTGTTGCCACATGCACTCCCCCTCCAGTGATACAGTCACGATCATCCTGAAAAGAAACTCTCTGTGGTGATGGAGTTACCGGAGAAGTTGGAATGGGCTGCAATGTAAAGTTCGTGGTTCCCTGTTGAGTTACTGTTGCATTTGAATCTTCAAGATGGAATACGGGTTTCAAACGATCAGCAGAAATATTTACGTCTTTGTCTTTTATACGTATGGTGAATAAACGATCTGATATTCGCTTGACTACTTCGAAAGGTCCAGTGTAAGGCGGTTGAAGTGGATTACGCATTGCATCAGTCCTCAGAAATACATGTGAGCAGGTTTCAAGTCCTTTCAATGTGAACATTTTTCTTTTAGAGTGATGAGCAGTTGGTGTAGGTCGTAGTATTCTAAAGTGTTCTTGTAATTTTTGAAGAAACTCTGACGAATTAATTTGCGTATTGTTTTCAGTGAAAAATTCATTAGGCAAACGCAAGTGCCCACCGTAGAGTAAGTCAGATGGTGATGCTCTAAGATCATCTTTGAATGCTATCCTGAGACCGAGAAGAACGGAAGGCAATATGTCAACCCATGAGACATTAGGGTGGCACATTAAAGATGCCTTAAACGATCTGTGCCATCGTTCTACCATACCGTTTGACTGTGGGTGATATGCTGTTGTCCGAGTTCGTTTGGGTCCAATGAGTACCGCAAGTGATTTGAAAAGGTTTGATTCAAATTGTTTACCTTGGTCGGTTGTAATGATTTTTGGACAACCAAATCTCGATACCCAAGTTGACCAAAATTCATTAGCCACGGTTTGGGCAGACATTTCTTTGAGTGGCACTGCTTCAGGCCATCTGGAAAATCGATCAATCATCGTCAGACAGTATCTGTAGCCCTGTACTAGGGGCATCACAACAATGTCTAAGTGTACATGATCGAAACGGTTATCAGGAACATCAATTTTGTTTGGCGTGAAGCGATTGTGCCGGGTGATTTTTGCTGTCGCAATATATCGACGAAGTATCAAAATGAATAATTTGCAGTTGCAAAGAATTTTCGCCTTCAAGTATAGTTCTCAACTCTTCGTCTTCCTCCTGAGCAGATTGGATGTCCTCTGTGGAAATGTTCGTTGGCATTGATATTTCATTAAGTCTGGACAAGGCATCAGCAACGATGTTGTCAGGTCCAGAAAGGTAAACAATTTCTGTCGTAAACTGTGAAATAAAATCCAAGTTTCTTAATTGTCTGGGTGATGCTTTTTCAGGTCGTTGTGAAAATGCGTGAACTAGAGGTTTGTGGTCAGTTTTGATTATGAAATGTCGGGCCTCTAACATATGTCGAAAATATTTTATTGCCTCTTAAATTGCCAATAATTCTCTGTCATACGTGCTGTAACCTCTTTCACTTTTTGACAATTTGGAAGAGAAGAATCCCAGTGGTCTCCAGGTTCCGTTAAAATTTTGCTCTAGGACGGCTCCAATGGCTGTATCAGAAACGTCTGTTACGAGAGCCAGGTTAAGGTCAGGAGCAGGGTGTGCGAGCATGGTGGCTTCACATAAACTTCTCTTGCATGCTTCAAAAGAATTTTCAGTTACTGGTGTCCATGGTATTATTGTTTTATCGTGCTTCTTAGAGTTACCTATGAGTGCATTTAGAGGAGCTTGTAGATGGGCTGCATGAGGTATGCAACGGCGATAATAGTTTATGACACCAATAAAACGTCTCAGCTCGCAGATTGTATCTGGCCTCGGGTAGTCTTTTACTGCATCAATACGGTCTGTAGGTGGACAACAACCATTTCCATTAATAATGTAACCAAGAAATCTTACCTCAGGTACACCAAAATGACATTTGTTGACATTTATGGTCAGGCCATAGTGTCGTAGGCGTTCAAAAACTATTTGCAAGTGCTCCCGATGTTGTTCAGCTGATTGTGACATGATTAAGATGTCATCAATATAACAGAATACGAAATCTAGTCCTCGAAAAACAGAATCCATAAAACGTTGAAATGTTTGCGTGGCGTTTCTTAGTCCAAAAGGCATGTACAAAAATTCCAAAAGTCCAAAAGGTGTACATACTGTAGTTTTTTGGATGTCTTCATCAGCCATAGGTACTTGATAATATGCCCTCACAAGGTCTAGGGTGGTGAAAATAGACTTACCGTAAAGATTCTCGGAAAAGTCATGAATGTGGGCTATAGGGTACCTGTCTGGTACTGTTTGCGAATTAAGTTTCCTATAGTCACCACAAACTCGCCAACCACCTGTTTTCTTGGCGACCATGTGTATAGGACTGGCCCAAGCACTTTTAGAAGGACGACAAATATCTTGTTCTATCAGAAAATCCATTTCGGCTTTTGCAGCTTTAAGTTTATCTCCTGATAGGCGCCGTTGGCGACCAGGAACGGGTGAACCTGTAGTTTCGATGTGATGAACGACGATTGCTTCATCAGATGATTTCGCAGTAGGGATGTTTTTGTGATGTCCTCGAATCCCTTAAGTAGGTCTGATGTCGCAGTATTCAATGTTGAAATTCCAAAATCTTTGGTTTGTAAAATGTCACCACGGCTAGATAATTTTGTAGTGTTATCGATAAGACATCGTTGTTTGAGATCAATGAGTAAATTAAAATTGACTAGAAAATCAGCTCCAATTATGGGTGTACGAACATCAGCAATTATGAACAACCATTTAAATTCACGACGAAGTCCAAGATCAAGTTTAAAAACACAATCTCCAAACGTTTTTATATCGGTTTGGTTTGCGGCTAGAAGTTTTATAGTTGACGGCTTGACTGTTTGTTTAATCATAGATATGGGTACGACTGATACCGCTGATCCAGAGTCAATTAGAAAACGTGATTTGGTCGATTTGTCGTATAGATGTAAGCGATTCTCCAACAAGTTGTGTCCGCCGCTGTCGCCAACCATGTTGACTGACGACAGCCCTTTTAGTTTTCCGACTTGTAACGTGAACAATCGGGTTTACAATTTCGGGCTGCGTCCCCAAATTTGTGATGGAAATAACATAAATCATGTGAGTCTGCGTTTTGAGTACCTCGAGACCGGCTTCTTGACTTTGATCGATGTCGTTGATTGTGGTATTTGTTTTTACCCAATTCTTGTTGCAAACTGTCCACTTTCTCCGTTAATTCTTTAATAGCTTGACACATATCTGAAAAAGACATGCGTGGAGAAATGGCATCTACGGAAGTGGGCAATGTTGGCTGATGTTGTACCGCAGATACAGAATTGACAGTGTTGTTGTTGGCATCAAACATTTTATCTGCTATTTTTGCTAGTTGTTCTAAGTCTTCCTCTTCCCACGCTGTTAGGAAAGGTCGCATTGTCTCTGGCATTTGTCCTAGAAATAAGGTCCGAATGATGGCTTCATTACCTTTTCCAGGTGCAAGACGCTTCATGTGTGATAGGACTGATGTTGGTTTCATGCCATTTGTTTCACCACCTTGAATGAGTCGTCGTAATTTTGATTCAGAAGATTCAGAAAATTTTGAAATTAGTCTGTCTTTAAATGCAGAATACTTGTCGGTGTCAGGCGGTTTGGTGACAAGATCCTCCACTGACAAAAGAACGTCGTCCTCGAGTCGTACACTGACTACGTCAAATTTATCGGAATCAGAAGTAACTTCACATAAAGAAAATGATCTTTCGATTTGAGCAAACCACAAATCAGGATTTCGTTCGTTAAATTTCGGAATGTGAACTCTCTGTAGGTTAGACCGTGGGCCATCTTGTTGCTGTCCCCGAGACACTCGGAGTGAACTAAGGTCACGTTGTAGGTCTTGAACCTTGAAAGTTCATTCGTATTTGGGTCCGGCATAGTTATGCTGCTGCTTTCGAAAAATTCTGAATCCTCGCTACTGGCAGAGTCAATTTCCTTGTAACACCCTGGCTTTCGTTCTCTCAATTTTCGTGTTGAATCAACCATGAGTCACTAGAATGTTCCGCGATGTTGTTTGCATTTGAGGCAAACCGTTGAAAAATTTGAAATTGTCGAAGTCATGCACAGCTTTGCACGCAGTCGTTGTTGTGAAATTCTAAGAACGTTGTGAAATTCACCTTGTTGACTTATAAGCTGACTACGCTTTGTTGCTCTGTAGTTCATAGACGGGGTCACCAATATAGCCGATTGTGTAAATAAAAGGCGTTGATTACACTTAACAACTATTTAAATAAACTTTATTTCATTTAAAACGAGTAATTAATATAAAAGGTTAATTTGCCACAACTGTGGTGTTGTATACTTCGCGAGGAACTAACTTCTGTTTTCTCCTTTGTTGACGACTTTCTGCCATGCCAGATTTTGCGTTATCTGCCGTCTGCTGAGGCGGTGTTGCCACACATCTAAGGTGCGATACAACAAACGGCTAAGTTCAATTCGTTCAGTTATTGAAAGAGCTTTTGGACGGTTGAAAGCAAAATTTAGACGTCTACAGTATATGGATATAAGTGATCCTACTTTCGGAAATCATATGATAGCTGCAGCATGCATGCTACACAACTTCATAATTGAAAACGAAGATATAGAAGATGATCTGGATGGAGAATTACAAGACGACAGTGGAACTGCTTCGGCGGCAGAGAATATTTCTACAAATCATATTGATTCTGAAGAAGCAACACAAAAGAGAAACAACATAGCAAGTAGTTTGTGAATAATTATATCAACTTTATTATAATAGTTTCTGCTTTTGTACTTGTTCCATTAATGCCTATGAATATATTTATAAAAATAAAAATATGTTTATTCTTAATAATATTTCTAAAAAATGATAAATTAATTTTTTAGTGAAAACAAACCATAATAAAATATAAAAGAAAATTAAAAATTTTAACTACTATTATTGCATAAAATGCCACGGGTATGTAAACAGTTGACATTGATAATAGGACTATATAGTTTTCTTTATAATTTATTAACATATTCTTTCAAAATATTGTTTCGTTCTTGCATAATTTTATTGGTTTGCTCTATATTGCTATTTAATTTTTGTAATGTTGTTATATATTGTTTTCGTTCATTTTTGTTTTCTGTTCTTGCTTTACGCTTGCGTGTAGTTTCGAGATTAATGGAATTTTCAGACAAATTTGATTCATCTGCAGAAAAGTTGAAAATGCAGTTCGAACAAGCTGCATTAGCTGAAGTATTTGGTGATATTGGTGAAGAAGATCGTTCTATGGACAACTGATGTGGTACACGTACTAGTGAAGGTGATGGTGAATATGTTGAAGATAAGGTAGCTGAAGGAATCGAAGTCGGTAAAAATGATCTTGGTGCATATGATGATTGTGCTGAAGTGGTCGGGGAAACTGTTGATGACGCCATGGATGAAATTGTTTGACCAAAATTAATTGTGCGATCATCTGAATAAATTTCCTCGAAAATTTCAAAATATTCCCACTTTATTCTTCCTCTACCTGTAGAACTGTTTCTATTGTTGTCTTTAATTGTGCTGTAGGTTTTTTTAAATTGCGCCACTTTCGATCAACAGTTTCTTCCGTTGTATCGTACCCAGCATTTTTCATACTAGCAGCTATTTCTTGCCAAAGAGTTCTCTTTCTGGTCTTAGGATCCCTAAACTTATCTTTTCTTTCCAAGTAAAGATTTAGCAGCAATTTGATATTTTTATCTGTCCAATTGTATTGTTTTTCACATTTAACTATTTTAAAAATGAAATAAAATCAATTAAGAAAGATATTCAATCGTTTTATATTTATTAATTTATTACTCGTCTCGGTTGGCGCTGTTTGTACATCATTACGGCTGATCTGCAAATCAAGGCAACCGTGGTTTTCTTTTACATAGCTCTCCAAAAATTTAGTATCTAAAATTCAATTAGGAAGTACAATTAATGGAAGAAATAATTACTGTAACAGGCTTTCATTTCAGTATAATTAGAGCGCAAGTACAAAAGGCACTACTTGCAAGCTTAACTTGCAAATTATTTCACTTACCTTCTTTTAATTTAATATGGACCTCCATGGTGTCTAAAATGGTGTATTCCATATTACCGATGATATATTTTAATTTAAAAAAACTCCATTTTTTTTAATCAGCAGCCAACAACGTCGTAATTTGATTTAAAAATTTTTCACTTAATACATACTAGAAAAGACAGTTAAAACGATAGATAGATAGATAGAGAAGTTTAAGTTTTTGTTCTCTTTCTTCTCTGTTTCATAAACTAAACAGAGTTCTACAAACAGCTGTATTAAATGTTGAGTATGGTAGCGAAGAAAATTTCCGCTCAAAGAAATTGCGTCCGCTCAATCAGCTGATTGCAAAAAATTCGGAGAATTCTGATCGGTTGGGTATCCGATGGGGTGCCAGAATGCAGCCATTATGAACTACTACTGCACGTTCGCGTCGCCAGCGTCAAATCATTGAACTGAAAAGAACTGAAATTTAACTCGCACTGCACGAGTTCATGCGACGCGAACAAACTTAATGATATACAAGAAATGCAAGCAGCTCGCAGTTTATGACATGTTCATAATAGCCTCAGAGAGCCGACTCATTTTGACGTCTACGAGCAAAGAGAGAAGTGGGGAGGAGAAAAGTTACGTGAGGCGAGATTTTTTATTTTGTTAAAAGTTTCTGGACTCATTTTGACATTTGCTGATTTGACATTTCCTGATGTGAAATTTAATGATTTCACATTTGCTGGTGTAATTTTGTATCAACACGCAAAAATAAAATTTAGTTTTAAATAATGAATTGGAACCGAACACAAACAATGGAGCTCATATCGCTTTATAAGCAAAATCCATTGCTTTATAATACGAAGTCTCCCTACGTTTAAAAGCTGCAAAGCAACAGCGTTAGCATTATTTAATAACATTAAAACACAAATACTTTCTTCCTCATTATCATTCATTTTTAAATGAATTATTACTTGTCTTCTGATATAGATTTATGTTGCTAAAAGGAAAACAAAAATATTCTGACAACTTGCAAAACTCGAAACGATGCGGAGGTGTTCAGACAACATTTTAGTGTGAACATGAAAGTGGATACTAATTTCATGAGTCGGCTCTCTGAGGCTAATGTGAACATGGTCTATGTAAAAAGTCATCCATAGATGCGTTTAATAGCGTTACATTTTGGGTTAAACGTCAATATCGAAGTAACAAGTGCAGACGTTCGTCCAATCGCTATCGTTACGTGTTTTCTATTTTGGTTGGCCCTTAAGTCGGATAATAACATCCGTTGTAAATTCGTTTTTAATGTAAGAAATGGTTGCAAATTTAGCATTCGTTAACATAGTTTATACATTATACATAAAGACGGTATGTTAGTTTACATGTAGCAGAGACATATGTTAATATATGTCTGTGCATGATAATTCCGTAGTCTTCTTTATGTCATATACAAAATATTAGGTTGACCAGCAGTCGTGTTTTGTTTAAGCTATTTTAATTTTCTAGTAATTTATTTCGTAACGAATCATTTATTTTACGATTTTATGTGCTTCTGGTTTTGATTTATATAACATTATTGATCTGAAGGTGTTTTCACATCCATCCTCTATAATTAAATTATTGTTCGGTAATTAGTGAGTCTCTTGCAACGAACGACCGACCATTCGTCATACTTATTTTCGTCAACGGAAAGAAGGCCAGGGAAGGAAAAGCAAGGGCGGACAAACAAAGTATTTCTTGTATCATGGCACAATCTATAGATACCGCTGCTGACCCAGGAACAAGCACTTTCGATTTAGATGACATTAAGCATTGCTTTGATAATTTAATTGTTATAGACGCTGGCGCTAATTTGACGAACAAAAAGTATAGCCGAGATCTGGAATCAGTAATTCAAAGAGCAAAGGATGCAGGTAACTACGCGATAAATATTCTTAGCTCCTTAAACGTTTGCGTAAGCTTCCTGTATACATTGGGTACATGTCCCGTCAACCTTTTCGTTCAAATATATTGGATTTAAATTGACAACTATAAAATATTTTATATTTTAGGAGTTCAAAAAATAATGGTTCCAGGAACTTCGGTAAAATCCAGTAAGGAAGCTTTGAGACTTTCACGTATTTACCCAGACATTATATACTCGACTGCTGGTATTCACCCACACGATTCTAAATCGATTATAGAAGAACCATCAAGTTGGCTAGAATTTGTACAAATAGCAGAATCTCAAGAATGCGTTGCTATTGGTCCTTGCGGTCTCGATTATCAACGTGACTTCTCGGAACCAGAGGTGCAGAAAAAAATTTTCGAAAAACAGATTCATCTTGCTTGTAATTTAGGAAAAGCCTTACTTATCCATGAACGCTCTGCGCAACAAGATGTCCTCGACATTTTAGACAAGTTGATGTTTTTTCATTATTTTATAAGGGCGCAGATTAACCGTTTTACTCTTCGTAATTGATAGGTTCGAGGCTTTACGTCCTGTGGTCATAATACGGAGCTTCATGGGTACTGCGGACGAAGCTGTTCTATATCTAAATAGGAGATTCTACATTAGTTTAACTGGTTATTTATGCAAAGTATATTGAAAACAAATAATTTTTGACACGTGTATTTATCACTGAAATGTGTTCAATTTTTTTAATTTTTTTACAAAAATTTAGGACAAATCAGACACTGGTGTTCGTAGGCTTTTAGAAGATGGAACTCTTCCTTTAGACCGATTACTGGTAGAAACTGACTCACCTTTTATGTATCCAAATACTAGGGCTTCCAAATTACCCCAACATGTCAAGACTGGAATAACAGAACGATCCCTGTTGTATTTACACAGGTTGGTGGATGTAGTTTCTGTATATTGTATATGTATGGTTGTGTTTGGTTTCGCAGGTATTGTACTTTTCAACGGAACGAACCCTGCAGCTTACCTGCTATTGTGGAGATGATAGCTGCATTCATGAAGAAAACCCCTGACGAAATAGCTTTGGCGACGGCCTTCAATGCATTGAAGCTCTTTGGACTCTCATAAGTGCCCGGCCTCTAATAATGGTGCGACAGCTTCAGCGGTGACTGGTTCCAGCTCAACGGAAGCACTGTTATCTACATCTCAATGTGTGAGAACGAGCTAAACAGAAATACAGAGTGCCAAACATTTGTATATCATTTTGCCACTTATTATCAATTATTCATGAGACTCAACAAGTGCCTTATTCACACCGCATTCAGCCAAATGTTGCCTGAATGGAAAACGAAATTTTTATCGACACACGAACTAATATACTCATTTGCAGAATTTGAATACCCGCCTATGTTTATTACTGGAGCTCAATTCAAATTCTTTTAGATTAAGATAAATTAGCGCATGGGTACGCATGGCTTTACTGGACAGCATTGCAAATTTGCTAGACTACTTTGGAATAACAAAAGCTGTCGAACTGAAAAACCTCATTCATTACCATGGAGTTTGCTACATTGTTACTATATGAGTAACTGTGTCGCACGTGCAACATTGACGTATACCATGTAGCGATGAATTACAATTACAATGCTGGAGCTTGTTTTTTGTTTAAATTTATTTTTGATGCCAATTTTACTAACTTTGTACATACTTTTTTTTAATATAAGCGAAGTCTTTGTTCGCAATCTATTCGATAAGCCATCACGATGTAGGAGCCAATGCAAATGTGATTTTTTCTGTGCTAAATATATATTAGTACTATTGTTATTTACATATGCGTCGCCAGCTGTGCAAAATATACGCATATAAAGTAACAACGTATACACAACAATGTTTTGTTCATAATTTCCATATACATATATATCTATATATAAATAAATAAATGAAAATTAAAGAAAAGGACTTTAATTTCTTTAAAACTCTGGTTAAGATGGTGCCTAAAAGCGCTATCTGAAACGGTGAATTGTTGTGAGGTCTTCGAATTTCTTGAGCTGATGCAAGTTGTCCCACCACATCTTGAGGCGATGTTGTAATATCAATTGGAACCACGGCGTAAGTGGTGCATCAAAACTTGTGACTGCATTATCAATTTCTTCACGTTTTATGTAACGTACTTCACTGACCTCATTACTATTCGGTTGTAAGTCGACGTCCTTCTGAACAACTAAAATATAATCTATTTCGTGTTCTCCCCAAATGCCATCTCCTTTGCTAGCGTAATGAATGCGTGTCAGAAAATGAAAGTTTTCAGGCCTAATTTGGCTTATTGGTATCCCAAGCTCGTAATTTAAACGACGCTGAGCAGCCTTGCGTATCCCAATGGCATTTAATTCCTCACGTTCATGCGGTATGTCATCTAGGGGATGGCTACAGCAAGCATTGGTAAATGTCCCGGGAAATGTTATCTGGTAAAAA